>PVIW01000004.1:0-704285 GCA_004026585.1 Noctilio leporinus | reverse complement strand
TTGATTTTCTTCAGTCTCTTAAATAAGTCCCTTTAACACTTCATGTAATAATGGCTTGGTGATGATGAATTCCTTTAGCTTTGCCTTCTCTGGGAAATACTTTATCTGCCCTTCTGTTCTAAGTGGCAGCTTTGCTGGATAGAGTAATCTTGATTGTAGGTCCTTGCTTTTCATCACTTTGAATACTTCTTGCCAGAGCATTCTTGCTTGCAAAGTTTCTTTTGAGAAATCGCTGTCAGCCTTATGGGAACTCCTTTGTAGGTAACTCTTTTTTTTCTCTTGTTGCCTTTGAGTCTCTCTTTCTTTAACCTTTGGAATTTTAATTATAGTGTGTCTTGGCGTGGTCCTCTTTGGGTCCAACTTGTTTTGGACTCTTTGTGCTTCCAGGACTTGTATGTCTATTTCCTTTGCCAAATTAGGGGAGTTGTTTTGTTTTGTTTTGTTTTTTCCAAATAAATTTTCAATTTCTTGCTCTTCCTCATCTCCTTCTGGCATTCAGATGTTGGCAAGTTCAGAGATGTCCCAGAGTCTTATTCTCTCCTCATTTTTTGTTTTTTTGTTTGTTTCTTCATTTTGTACTGATTAACTATTTATTTCTTCCTTATGTTCATTGATTTTAACCCCAGCTTCCTTCCCTTCACTATTGAATCCCTGTGGTCTCTGTCTACTCTGGCAAGGATGGTTTTAATTTCTAGTCATACTAATTAATTCCAGGATTGTTTTACAGCCTTATAGACATCTGTATCTATCCAGGCCAGAGCATACAAAGTAAAATATGGATTACACAAATGAGTGAGGCAAGTCAAAGTATGGCGTAAATTGTGTCAAAATGCTATGCCAAAGCCCCATATAAAGATTTTCAAATTCAAAAATTTTCAAATGCTCCTTCCCTCGCCCACATCACCATTTTTCCTTTTCTACTGGACCATTCCCATCACTATACAAATATGCTGTTAATGTACCCATTAAAAGTAAAACAAAGCAATCCCCTCTTGGTCTTTCTCCCTTTAGCTTTGCTCTCCATTTACATAAAATCTAGAAGTAAGTAACTTTACTTGCTGTCTCCAATTCTTCCCTGCCCATTTTCTCTGAACCCATTCAAGTCTTTGTTCTTAGCCTTTGCCCAAAAGTGCTCTCACTAGGATCACCAGTAACCACCACTGCTACATGCAATGGTCAAGTCTAAATCCTAAAGTTACTTTACCTGTCAATAACATATGACACCATGTTCTTCTGGTTTTCCTTCTCAGCCTTCTTTGCTGCTTTCTTTTTGTCCTTCCTAACCTTTTAGACTGGATCTAATGCTGGACTGTCCCAAAGCTTTTGATTTCTTCTCTTCTAGTTCGTGGTGACTAAAAAGCCATCAGGTAAATTACCCATTGTACACCTGAAACCTATGTAGCCTTATTCATCAATGTCACTCCAATAAATTTAATTCAATATTTTTAATTAACTTTTTAAAATCTGATAAGGATGCCTAACCCCATCATAAGTTGAGGAACAGCTGTAATATCTTCCAGGCCAAAAAGTATCTAGAATGCTTACTTTACTCCTTGAATAAAATCACTGGCATGGTTTATTATTCTCTATATTTTTCCATATGCTTGAAATATATCAAAAACTAAAATTTATAGATTAAAAAGAAGAAAAAATCCTTAGAACATCAGGTAGAATTGTAAGTTACTTAGGTATCTCTTTTAGGATTAATAACTTTTTTAATGTACATGATTTTTAGTGTTAGATGCAAAAGGCTTTTTATTTCTTCATTTCAGCCACTGTCTTACCTTTTGCCCAACCAGAATTATAATCTTCCCCACCAGTCTCAATAAGAAAACTATTCTGTTGATTTCCCTTTCCAATTTTTTCATGTCTATGTATATATGAGTCCACCATAAAAATCTTGGATTCTTCCTGAGTCCCAACCTTTATATTCAATATGCCATTAAGTTGTTCAGATTGTATGGTGTTTGATTGACTTTGTCTCCTGCTACCAACCCCAGTCCAAGTCCTCATCTGTCCAAACCTGTATTTCTGTATTCATTCTTTTAACCCTCAAAATAACCCTGTGAAGTAGATGCCACTTTACAGATGATGAATTTCAACCACCATGAGGATCTTCCTTGCTGAGAGTCACAGACTTGTGAGCAGAGGGGCCAGGATTGGACCCCAGGCAGATTGACTCCAGGGACTCTGCTCTTAACCACAGTGTAACCAGTGTTTGCTCAGGGACTGAATGAACAGACTAAATTCCCTGCCTCTGAGTTCTCCCTCCTCCAATTCATTGTATATACATGTTGCCTTAAACGTCTGTCTCAGCTAATGCTCTAGATCTTCCGCATCTAACAAGACTCTTAACCATATGTGGCAATAAGACTATACTATACCGCCCCTTATTTTCTTTTTCTTTTTCTTTTTTTTTTCCACCCCTTATTTTCAAGGCCTTGCATCCTATGGTCAACTCTACTCTGACTCTCAGTATTCACCAGTCCCTGCTGCATCAGCTTCTTCCACTGGCTCTATTCTCACCCACACCTTGCCTGCCTCAGACATGAAAAGATTAAAAAATTAAATAAACATTGCAATCCACTTCCTTCGGGCTCCCAAAGAACACCTGCTCTGTCCTGCACTGTGGCACTTAATCAGATGGTTGTTAAAATCTCATTATGTAGGTGTCAGCTCTCACTGATTTCTCGATGACACCACCATTGACATTTTAAATTGGATTAGTCTTTATTGTGGGGCCTGTTCTGAGTATTGCAGGTTTAGCAGCATCACTGGCCAGCAGCAAAACCTCCCTGCCCTTCTGCCACCCCTCCCCTTGGCTGTGAAAACCAAAATGTTTCCAGGAACTCTCAAATGTCCCTGAGGGGCAACATTACCCCTAATTGGGAACCACTAAGCCAAACTGGAAGCTCTTCCATTTCAAGGGCTACATCCCATACATTTTTGCTTTTACAGCATCTGGTGTTGGTGCCTGGTACATAGCAAAACTCAATAAACAACTATTAAGTAAGGTTTCCCCAATATCTACACCATCACATGACACCTGGGCTCTACTTCTCAGTGACTCATTCTACCACTCAGTGTCTCATGGTGCGATGCTGGCCACAAAGAAAGCTAGGCTTACCATGAACTTTTGTGGTCAACTGTTCTACTATGTGGAACAGCAAAGTTGAAGAAAACTGAGCTTCCGGAGTTTTAGCTAGCACTTGTAGTTGGTCATAAGCCTAATCTTTTGTTCCAGATATATTAAAAAGAAAAACAATAGCTTATCTAAAACAAAGCATTAAACTATGAGATGCTAAATAAAATGGCTAAAAACCTCTCTGGTGTTCAATTTCTTTTTTCTATAATAGGACAGTATATGGCAGTGATTTTCAACCTTTTTCATCTCATTACACACACAAACTAATTACTAAAATTCTGCAGCACACTAAAATATTTATTTTGTGCCCTGGCTGGTGGCTCAGTGGATCAGTGCCAGCCTGCAAACCCAGGGGTCGCTGGTTCCATTGCCAGCCAGGGCACATAACCAGTTTGCAAGCCAGGTCTCCAGCCAGGTCCTTAGCTGGAGGTAGGTGAAAGGCAACCATACATTGATGTTTCTCTCCCTCTCTGCCTCTCTCTCTTCTCTTCTCTAAAAATAATAAAATCTTTAATATATATATTGTGCCAATCTGACAAAAAGGTATAATTTTGATTGATTTACCAAAAAAATAAAAATAATAGCAATTACCTATCTGTATGCTTCAAAGTGACTTTTTTTAAAAAAATCAAGTGCTTATACTTGCACATATAGATTTCTGGTACCAAGAATTAATCAATCAGATGCAACCTTATTATGTGATATAAACAATAAGATATGACTCTATTATATGACCTATGTATTTATGGTTCAAGAGGAAACATTTACAGCAGACGGTTATTGTGTTGGCTGTTGTCATTTTTTAAGATTTGATAATCTATGCGATTTTCAACCAGCGTATACAAAATTTTTAAAACATGTGATACCTGACTATTCAGTCAGGGGCACTGACCTCTTTTTGGTCATTTGCTCCACCCTAGTGATTCCCTGAGTCCCTTTCCCACCCAACTTGCAAGGTTACCCAAATAGTTTCCAGGGGCTTTTCTATGCAAAGGGTTCCCCTCGACTTCCCTAAAACCTTTCAAACAAGCAGCATACTTGTGCTTCCTGCTCAGTGGCCCCAGGCCTGACACTACTGGCAGTCAGCCTCATTGCACAGATTGGCCTCTCCCAGACACGTCTAAGCCCAGCAGAGTAGCAGCCCTCTGCAGATTGCATTGTAGCTCATGTCAGGTGACCCCAGGCAGGGCACAGGCAGTGGCTGACCTTGGCCTGCACCTCTTGGGAGGCCCCAGAGCATGTGCCCCTGGGGGACAGCTTTAGACCTTGCTGGATTACAACCCAGCCACCTCCATGAGCAACACACTCAAAAGATGAACTCATGGGGCACCAAAGCCCCATGGAAGCAAGCCCCACTCTGTACAGCAGCTCCTCCACTGCAGTTGCAGCCAGTCCTTACAGGCAATCACCCTGGAGGCCAATCCCTCACAATAACATGCGGCTAGCAATTAAGGCTCCACTAATAACAGGAGAATGCTCACAGCCTACATGGGAGGCATACCAGGAATGCCAGCTCAAATCAAAAGGGCAGCTATGCCATTGGGCCCTCCTGGACACCTGCTACATTAGGCCACTCGACCGAGCCTGGGAGACATAGTAGCTCTATCCAAAACATAGAAACAAACACAGGGATGCAGCCAAAATAAGGAGGCAAAGAAATGTATTCCCAAATGACATTATAGGAGAAAACTCCAGAATAAAAACTAAATGAAATGGAGGCAAGCAAATGACCAAATACAATGTTCAAAACAATGCTTATAAGGATGTCCAAGAAACTTAGTGGAAACTTCAAAAGCATTAAAAGAAAAAACAAAACCAGACATAGAACCCATAAAAAAAATAACCAGTCAGAAATGAAGAATACACTAACTGAAATGAAGATATGTTATAGGAAACCAACAGTAAATTAGGTAAAGCAAAGGATCAAAGCAGTGATTTGAGCTATAGGGAGCAGAAAACTCAATCATAGCAGCAACAACAAAAAAATAATCACCCCCACCCCCTGCCCATGAAGCTAGTGTAAGGAGACTTTGGGACAATTTCAAGCATACCAACACTTGCATCATAGTGGTGATGGAAAGAGAAGAGGAAGAACAAAAAATTGAAAACCTGTTTGAAAAAAATTGTGATAGAAAGCTTGCCTACCTGGTAAATGAAACAGACATACAAGTTCAGGAGAATCACAACCAAGATGAACCCAAAGAGGCCCACACCAGGACACATCATGATTAAAATGCCAAAAGTTAAAGACAAAGAGAGAAAGTAAAGCAGTTAGTTGCCTATAAGGGAGTTTCCACAAGACTGCCAGCTGATTTCTCAATAGAAACTTTATAGGCCAAAATGTTCAAAGTGATGAAAAGCAAGATCCCACAACCAACACTACTCTATCCAGCAAAGTTATCATTTAGATTCAAAAAATAGATAAAAAAATCTTCCCAGACAAGAAAAAGCTAAAGGAGTTTTATTACCACCAAACCAGTATTAAAAGAAACGTTAAAGGGTCTTCTTTAAGAAGAAGAAGAAGATAAAAGGATCAAAAACATGAGTAATAAAATAGTATTAAATACATATCTATCAATAATTAAATGCAATGGATTAAATGCTCAAATCAAAAGACATATGCTAATTGAACAGATAATGAAGTAAGACCCTTACGTCTGTTCTCTATAAGAGATCCACTTCAGACCAAAAGACACACACACAGACTGAAAGGAAAGGAATTGGAAAAGGTATATCATGAAAATGGAAAAAAGAAAATGTTGAGTTAGCAATACTTACACCAGACAAAAGAGATTTTCAAACAAAGGCTATAACAAAAGACAAGGAAGGACCCAGAAACTCCACTTCTGGGTATTTATCCAAAAACAATCAAAACACTTAAGTTGAAAAGACATATAGATCCATATGTTCATTGCAGTATTATTTTTAATAGCCAAGATATGGAAGCAACCTAAGTGTCCATCAATAAATGAATAGAAAAAGAAGTGGTGCATCTATACATTGGAATATAATTCAGCCATAAAAAAAGAAAGACATCTTGCCATCTGCAATAGCACGAGTGGACTTGACTTATGTCACATATGCTAAGTGAACTAAATCAGAAAAAATAAATACCAGATGATTTCACTTATATGTGGAATCTAAAAACAAAACAAACAAACAAGCCATATAGAAACAGGCTCATAGATACTGAGAACATTTTAATGGTTGCCAGAGTGGAGGGGTATTGGGCAGGTGGGTGAAAAGGGTGAAAGGATTAAGAAGTACAAATTGGATAGTTATATAATAGTCACAGGGATGTAAAGTGAATCATAGATCAATAATATTGTAATGACTATGGATGGTGTCAGATGGTTATTAGATTTATCGAGGTGATCACTTCATCAGTTATATAAATGTCTAATCATGGGGTTGTGTGAAACTAATATAACATTATTTGTCAACTATAATTTAAAAGTAAAAATATCTTTTAAAAATGTAAAAATATATTTTTTAATTTATCAGTATATAGTGACCTTAAAAAATCACTATATACTAATAAGATATGGTAGGACACATGCAGAGGGTAGGAAAAAAAAAGATAATTCAGGCAAACACAGCAGCTACTCATTTCATTTTCAACCTTTTCCTCCTACCCAATTCCTCACAAGTTTTGGGATATCACAGTATATATTTAAAGTAAACAGATAGAGGCCGATGTGGTTCTCCCTGTTGGACAAAACAAGGGAAGAAGATCCAGTAGCCAAAGCTAATCCTGAATCCCCAGCTTCTCTATTCTGAGCCCTTCTTACCCCTCACTCAGAGGCAAATGTTCCTTCCATTCAGGACTCTAGTTGGTGTTCTTTCCCATTTTCAAAACAGTTCTTAGGAGAGACTTTAAAAAAAACCAAAAATTATATTTAATTATTTATTTATGTTTAGAGCCGGTAAAGGAAGGAGAAAGGGAGGAAGCGAAACGTCGGTGTGAGGGAGAAGCACCAATTGATTGCCTCTCACATGCACCCTGACTGGGGACCAGGCACAACCAGGGCATGTGCCCTGAACAGGAATTAAACCTGGACCTCATTTTGTGTAGCGATGCCTAACCAACTGAACTACACTAGGCAGAAAGACTTATTATTGATAAGGTATAAATGATATAATAGTCGACATGTTGTGCTGTAGTTTCTTTTCAAAGTATTTTCATGTTTGGAGCATGACACATGTATGAGAATATACAGGAAGCGAGCTTTATTTCAAGGAATTGGCTCACATGATTGTGGAGGCTGGAACATTCCAAACTTGGTGCGATGGGCTAGTAGACCAGATACTCAGGGAAGAGCTACAGTTCAAGTCCAAAGACAATCTGTTGGCAAAATTCCTATTTGCTCAGGGGAGGTCAGTCTTTGTTATATAAGGCCTTCAACTGATTGGATGAGGCCCACCCACATTAGGGATGATAATCTGTTTTACTCAAAGTTCACCTATGTTAAATGTTAATCTCATCCTCAAAACACCTTCTTAGAAACACCCAGAATAATATTTGACCAAATATCTAGGCCATGAAAGAACCATAAAATTAACCATCACAATACCTTAAATTGAAATCATAGAAATTGCTGGTATCAGTCAGCAGGCAGAGTTGCTATCTGAGAATGAAGAAAAAAAGCTTCCTATTCCCTGAACCTACAACACACCAGCAGATAGGATTATAAACCCAATGACATTCCCTTAGCTACCTTTGCTCTCTCCTGAAGCCTAGAATTTAAGAGAAATACTTATTTTTCCCAATTCAATCGCCAAGACAATTGCCATCCAATATAGGTCCTATATGTTCTGACTCAGAGGCAAATGTTCCTTCACCAACACTGCTGTAATTTTGATGAGGTTTTTGGTCTCTCTCCCCTGAAGACCAACAGCAGCTGTGAGCAGGAAGGCCAACTTCCGTCTTGTTAACCTTTCCCTCCTGCCTGCCCAGCACAATTGCTAGTAAATAGTTGCTGCCCAATAAATCAGTCCTTGCTAAGTAAGCAGAAAACAAATTGTGAAAGCTGAACAGCTCCCTGGGATTCCCCTGTTTGGCATTGACTTCCCACTATGCTCCTCATCTTTATAGATTGATAGATTGACTCATTCCAAAGCTGATATCAGTGATTATCAGATATGTGGTTATTTTCAACTGACAGTATCCTGGGTCTTCCAGGTGAATAAATACATGGGGAGTCATTTCCACATTCATACTATGACCATACAGAAACCATTCTTTGGTTTTGCTGATTAAATTGCAGAAAGCAAACACTTTGGCCCCTTTGAAAAAATCCCAATTTAGGCCAAAACTTATGCATATTAAGGGCTTTTGGCAGAAATACTAAAATGCCCCGGAGATGGGCATTTGCCTCAACTCAGGGTTGAGGATTATCGCAGGAACAAGCGAGAGCCTCTTCTCCCAGGCTGACATCTGCGCTCTTCTTTCCATCTAATTCCCCAGCAAATACTTTTCATTATGTATCAAGTACCAGCAAATCCAGAAAAGGGCATCACGTTCAACGGAATCTCTGTGACCTTTAAGAATTTGCACACCTCTCGTGGGTCAGGCAGTGCAGCCTCTCACTTTATTTTCTATTTGTGTTCTTTTCTGAGAAGGCTTGCATCTCCTTCTCTTGGCCCCGCAAGGGTCCGGACAGCATTGATTTCCGCTCCAGATGGGTGGGTGGCTGCGCCAGGGCACTGTCGGGGCCCCTGTTCCCCACCAGGGGGCGCTGGAAGCGAGTGAATGCGAGAAGCACCGCTTCCCAGAACAGCCAAGGCCACCTCGTAGCACAACAAATCAACATTGAGAATCGCTGTGGGGCCACTGCTGCCTGGGAAGCCAAGCTGGTGGCGCTCCTTCCGTTTCTAATGTTTTGAGGTTTATACATCAGCGTAACCTCGTGTTCATCCCCTGGCATTTCCGATATCAGGGTTTCGTTTTGAATAAGTGGTTCAGGTGAAATTCATTCCTACTAAATTTTGTCATAATAACTGGCAGATGGCTAGTGATGTTTAAAGACGTGAATAACTGGCTCAATGTCAAGAGCTTCCTTGGACCAAAGACCGGGCTAGTCGCCTACCCATGTACTCCATCCAGGTCGTGGCTTTTAGGCGAGGAATTCTGGTGCCACCTGCATTTGCAGCTTGAAAACCTTTAAAACCTGTGGCCTCGGGGAAGAAAGTGGGCCACAAGGGGTTGGAGCTGAGCCTCTAAGTTCACTGAAGATATGCCCTTTTTCAGAAATTTACTGAAAAGCCAAGCTTCCTCATTAATGTCATAAATTCCCACCACAGGACTATTTCTTAAGGGCCTTTTGAAGACAGACACATTTTCATTGACTTCACCTGTTATCTAGCTTTCTTTAGCATGGATTCTTACCTCTGATTAGGCACCAGAAGAGGCTTTCCAGGAAGCCACACCAATGAAGGAGGAAGAAAGGAAGGAAGAAGAGAAGGAAAAAGGAAAGGGAAGGGAAGGGGGGAGGAGTGGAGAGAAACACTGAGATTTTAATTAAAATGTTTTTTTCACTTTATAAAGCTGTCCTTTATCCCGAGTTCACACTCTTTACATACTGAGGTGTTCAATTATTCTTGCTTTGTGTGTGTGCCTCTTTCTGATATTTAAGCACATTGAACAGAAATGCTAAAAGAACTCGCTGTGTGTTTGTTTTTGATATTGAAATGGCCATTCTTCTAAGAACTGATGGTCACCATAGATGTTTATCTTTTGAAACCTATTCACAAAATAAGCTAACAACCCTATGTTCGATCCCAAACTTGTTTTTTGTCTTTTAACATTATCCTTGTCTGTGAGATCTTGTAAGAGGAGTAGCTACATTAAGGGATTCATTGCTTACTAACAGAAAACAGGTAGGTAGCTCACGAGATAGTAAACAGATACATTTCAGTGAAAGTTACTAAGAACGGTGGTTGGTCTAGCTTGGGCCTTAAAGGGGTGCTAAGTATAAGGGGCAAGGGGATTCCAGAAGCCCTCTAGGGAGGCTAGAGGAGGCCCCAGGCACCCACAAAGATTGTGTTCCTGGGAGTAAAAGGTGCTCAAAGGAAAGCAGAGGCTCCCTGAAGACTACTTATCCATTCGCAGCCTCAGCCAGGCATCTCCCAGCCCCTGAACATTCCAGCAGCATCCCAAAGCCCTTGTTCGCTCTAAGCAGGCATTTGGATGTCTTCCCTGTAAGGAGCCGATGTGAGCTGGATACAGCCATCTGGCACACAAGTCGTCCCCACCCCCAGGTCTCAGAGCAGTTATTTCCTAGAAGACTGTTGTCTGTGAGAAGAGTTTCTGAAGCACTCACAGAAATCACACCCAAGCCATCTGGCCAGCTTGTGATGTGAAGAAGTACCAGCCAGAAGCCCTGCTGGTATGGTTGGCCCTGTGCCAGAAGCTGGGCCCACAGGTCCTGGGGGGGTGGGGGGTGGACCGGTGATGCTGGCTGGGTGGGCTTCACTGAGGAATACCAGGGAAATCTGCAGGTCAGCAAATGAGAAGACATGGAGACCTCATAGATGCAGCAACAACAGTGATCATACTTATGACAGGCAGTGCAGGGGGCTAATAGTGAAGTGATCTACAAACAAAAGATAAGACAGATTCATGTCCATATTAACACCTGAAAAATTCTCTATTTCTGAGAATGTGACTCCAGCCTGAGTCACAGTGGTGGCCCATGGCTCTTTCTCCTTTTGCCACTAAATGAGTTATTGATTGTTGGAAACATTTAGTATCTCACAATCTCTGTGGGTCAGGAGTCCCGGCACAGCTTTGCTAGGCTGAGCTGAGGAATCCACTTCCAAGTTTCCTCCCATGGCAGTCAACAGGCCTTTGGGGCGCTGGTTCTCAGGACGGGGGTCTCCGTAGCCTGCCAAGAATGCTCATTGCATGGCGGTGGGTTACCAAGAAGACAGACAGCCCAAGAGCACTAAGACAGAGGCCACAGTCTTTTTGCCACTTCATCGCAGAGGTGACACTGCATCATTTTTACCATATTCTATTCATGAGAAGTTACTAGGCCCAGTTCCTACTCAAGGAGAGCAATCCCACTGGGTGCGAATAGCAGGAGGGGGACTTTCCTGGGGGCCATCTTAGGCCATCCCTAGGCAGCCACCCTCTGTCTTCACATGCATAGTAATAATGGAAGATACTAACTTAGTAGGGTTGGTGTTGGACTCAGATACTATAAGAAAAAAGAGACAGCTTTGAACACAGGGGCCCTGGAAAGACACTGTGATTAAGGGGCCCTGCCCTCACCCTCCAGATCAAATTATGGAGATGAGTCCAGACTCGGGCATTTTAATAGCAGCCCAGGCACGCCTTAGGCATGCTGAGACTTAAGAAGCATTCATATAAACTATCTTGTTCCCTTATAAATTGTGAAGAAAAGAAAGGCAGAGAAATTTGATGAAAATGAGGTGGAGGAGAAGGAAACCATGAGATTTTTGAACCCCCCTAGTCTTCTTCCTGGGCCCTGTCCTCTAACACACCTGGGCTGGGTCTGCTCTGGGCACCTGCTGGTTGGTAGAAACACTAGCAATGTGAATTACAGTTCACAAGCTGAACCTTGGGGGAGCCATGCCCGGATACCTCTCGTGGGCTCTCCCCACCATTCCATGTGATCAATGTCTCACTTTCCACCATTACCTCCTCATGGGCCCCTGCCATACAGCAGCCTATGAGGCCAGCCTTCTGTGACAGCCCTAAGAACAACAAATAGATTTCGCAAATGACCCTGGCCTGGCAAACACAGATAAACCTTTTTTTTTTTTTTAGATTCACAGTAATATACCTGGAGGTTTGTCTTCACTTTGTCTTGTCCACAGTAAATACTGTTTTACCCAGAAACAAACAAACAAATAAAAAAGAGCCATTTCTAGCTGCAGTTTATAGCAGAACACAGGTAATTCTTACCATTGAATCAAATGATCAGGAGTTGGAAAGGACGGTAATAGTTCATCAAATCCACGTCTTTCCAAGCCAGACGGAAATATCCCTACCAGTAGGCAGTCACTTATCTCATCTCTCGGGCAATCACAAGTCCTTGTCCCAACTCTCACCATTATTTATAGTCGAATCCTTCCAATTATAATTTACAGCCTTTTCTCTAGTTCTGATCTCAGGAGAAATGAAGAACAGACACTCGCATAGCTTTTCATAAAAAGGTTTTTATTACGTCGCTGTTCACCTCTGCCCTGCCATCGAGGGGTGGTGGGAGACATTGCTGCCTCTTAGCTCTTTCTGCCTTGCTCAACTTGGCCTGTACGTCTGACAACAGGAAGCCCTGTTTTTATCTATGGTAGATCAAGACCCTAACTTATATTCAGGTCAGTGCAACTGGAATGGCCTGGTTTACTTTTTCACAAACTCTACCAACAAGTGTTAGGTCCTATGAAGTTATGGCATAAACAGATAACATATATTTTTTTTTAATTTGTGGATTTCAGAGAGAGGAAATGAGAGAGAGAGAGAGAGAAAGAGATCGACTTGTGGTCCCACTTATTCATGCATTCATTGGTTGCTTCTTGTATGTGCCCTGCCTGAGAATTGAACCCAACCAAGGCTAAATAGATAACATTCAAAAATTGCAATCATTTTTTCCTATTGACACTTAAAAATTGGAAACATAAAAACTTTGTTAGCTAGTCCTCATTGCTTTGCTTTCATTGCTGATGAGGTTGAGCTTTGCTAAAGTTTGTTTCCTCAGAATTAAAATCAAAGACTATTCTTCTTCCATAGTTTCAATTATTTACATGATAAGGGCCCCCCTGAGTCACAGAGCTAACTTAATAAGTATTTCCCAAAACTGCACCTAGGACTGAATAGCCTTCTAAAGCAGCTTCACAATGAAGTTCAGGAAGGACCTGTCGTTTTTATCTCTTTATTCTTTACGATAACATGTTGGAAGGTAGGCCAAAGGAGAGTCACCATTTTATAGATGAGAACCTGATATCAAACAGCCGCTTCAGGTGACCCTTCTAGGCTGCAGCAGATTCAAAACAAGAACTTAGCCTTCCAGCCTGAGTTGTTAACCCTAGACACTGTTCTAAAAACACTATTCAAACTGCACTTCTTACTCCTGTAGATTTCAGGACACTGCTTTTGTCTTGCTTCCTTTGGCCTTTCTCAATGGTGACCATTTACTAAAATGATACCACCACATTGATTCTCTAAACAACCAGCAAAACCCTGTCACATCTGGGGAAATTGTCCTCAAAATTTCACCAGCCCTGTGCCTTAGAGAAGACTTCTGGTGCACAAGCGTAAGTAGCATGGCCAGAGCCAGCCGAGAGAATAAATGACAAAGCCATGTCACTTACAGGTGGAGAGGATCATGGCTGCGCTCCGGCCCGGGGTAAACACAGTCTTCAGCTCTGCGGTGGGGCTCCAGTCACAAAAACACATCTTTCAACTGAAATCATAGCTTACCCGAGATGTCTCTCATGGGCAAGGTTAACCCCACCTATTTTCCTGTTCTAAAACCTCAGAAGTATGTGAATGACAACCCAATGACTTATGTAAGAAAGCGCAACGATCTGCATCCAGATCTCGGAGGGTGGTGCTATGGCTTCTTGTTCCCAACTGCGTGGGCAACTCCTATAAACAACATTTGCAAGAAATCACCACATTTTGGTAAAAGGGAGCTGAAAAAACCACCCACTCAAACTGTCTTCTCTGGACAGAGAAGGAAATGGAAGCAGGGAATAAGGGACACACTTAATGGTAGAAACAGAATTAGATTTTAGGTTTTGGAATACCAAGTCTAGAATGTTCTGTCCTCCTACAGGGTACAGACACTTCAGGGACCATATGAGGAAATCTTTTGGTGGGAGTTTGGGGAGTAACCAATAAAATTATACACATAAAGGTGATTAGAGCATGGCCAAGAAATATAAAAATGACAGAATAGCCCTGGCTAGTGTGGCTCAGTGGATTGAGTGCCAGCCTGTGAACCAAAGGGTCACTGGTTCAATTCCTGGTCAGGGCACATGCCTGGGTTGCAAGCCAGGTTGACATTTCTCCCTCTTTCTCCCTCTCTTCCCCTCTCTCTAAAAATAAATACATAACATCTTTTTTTAATGACAATCAAAAATACACCTAGGTGCTTTTCTTCATCCCATTGTAAAATATAAACAAAAAATTACTAAAACTAAAGGGACCAACTCTATTGAAAACACAGCATATTCACTTTGCCCTTCCTATTTCCTGACTTGTAGATTAAGATCTCTGAGCATTCTGGGTGGATACTTCTATTTTTACTTCAGCTTTTGCCTTAGTTATGCTTCTACATAAAACTTTTTTTAAGTTTTAGTGAGACATTTAAAGTTTTTTAACTTCTCAACTGTTGCCAGGTATTACCTTATTTTCCACATCCATTGTAAATAGAACAGTTAGTGCAAGGACTGTTCCTCCTCACTCTCTTCAGTGCCATCTAGCACTTTGAACATGGGTCCTCAAGGTGACAAAGGAAGACTGGGATGGGACAGGAGAAAGGGAGCAGTCAGGGTGAGGGAGGAAGAATGGAAAGAAGTGTGAGCACCATAGTAGCATATGACTCACATATGACCAACTCCTTGAGTGACCTACGACTCAATTAAAAAGTGTGCATATTTTTGTGATGGGCATACAGTGCAACAGAAAGATGAAGGGGACGGTGGCAAACAGACTCTGACGGACTTAGGATAGATATTTTCTTTCTATTACAAGGGGGATCAGGAAGGAAAGAAGACAGCCTTCAGTAGCTGGACGGACCAAAAGGAAAAGAGATGGTTCCCCAGGGTTGTAGTGGGGGTACTGCTCAGAGAGGCCACCAACAGCTGTGCATTCACACAATGCCCCCCAGCCCAGGGGACAGCAGGGTGGTTCTCAGAGCAGGCAGGACCCTGATGAAAGGCCCTATGTCGTCCTTGGCTTCCTACCCACCAGGCCTCTGTTACTAAGGATGGAACCTGTGATTTTTCTCTGGGTTCATTAGGAAAATGAAAGCTCTCACTCAAGCAGATGTCTAAGTCAGAGATTGTAAGAATCTGAAACCCACTTAAACAAACTCAATCACAGGGGCTACTGTGAGGCTGCGATAGACAATCTCTCAGATTCAAGAGCCAAAGTCCAAAAACCTCCTGAAAACCACTGGAGACAGCTCAATACACCACCCCCTCCATTTTTCCTGGTCTCACTTACAGTGGGGGCAGCCCTGTTGTGAAGGTCACTTGGTCCTTCTGTTCCACAGGCCAGCACCTCACATCCTCTGTGTCCTGGGGCAGATTCTTAAGCTGTAGAAAATGACTGATTGCCACTAGTTCACCTCACCTCAATCAGCTGCAGATACCACAGGCAGTCATGTAGTCCAAACATGGGCCCTGCTGGGGCCCTCAGCTGCTCAGGCACCCCCAAACATGTCTACCTAAGCAAGAGGAGCCTGGCCATGAATGAAAGAGGGATCCATACTTTTGTCTCTTCCATTAGGAATGTTTGATCTCCCGTCGGGGAAAAGGAGTTGATGGCTGCAAGTCCTAAGAAGGTTAGCTCATATATTACAGAATCAACGTTTCAATTAAAGAACAACTCATGTTTTTTATAAATATATAACTTTATATATTATATACATTTACAATATATACAGCATACAAATGTAATACTAATGGCAGTCTTGAAAACAGATGTTTTCAAAACAAGATGGGCATCTATCTAATGTGGTTCCTGGTTCTTCAGTTCTTCCAGAATCCACATTCAAGGTAGTGCCCTATGCCCAGAGCTCTGGAGAAGTTAAAGGGAAGAGATGGCTCCCTGGAACATGGCTCTAATGACCTTGACCTTGCCGTTCCCTGGCCTTCCACTGGCACCATGTAACACTGCCCCAGGGGGCGCCCCTCAAATAGGCAAACCCTGGGGCCTGGGCTTGGCACCTATGTGGGCACTCAAGCCCTGTGGAATAGACAAGAGTGCTTTTAATCAGTATCTTTAAGGCAGGAACACCATAATCTGAAAGATTCAGTCACGGAGCTAAGGATGGTCTAAAAGCAGATGCTTTAGGTGCTTTTACTTTATAAGTAAAGCCATCTACACATCTAAGTGCTGAATAAATTAAAAGTTGGCCACAAAGTGCTATTTCTTCCTTGTGCTTTGGAATCTGGAAGCCGCTGGTCCCAACACTTCTTATCTTCCAAAAGTGTCTTCACACTCCACTAGTTCGTCTATTGTGCGCAGCAGATCTTCAAAGGAAGGCCTTCCCTCTGGTTTCTACAAATAAAAATCAAAGAGAAGCTGTGGGTTCCAGAATCCATTCCAAAAATAATTTCCCAAACTCAGGTAACAGCACCCAAGAGCAAGGTACTCATTGCTTTGGGACTGGAATATGTAGGTGTCTCTAAATAGATCTGATCTATCCTGTGCATGCTGCCACTAGAACAGCTTTTTATTGTGCTGCTTTGTGTCTTCATTCAAGAACCTGACAGAGCTCCTTAGTGCCTGAAAAATCAAGTGCTGCTAATTTGCAATGCACTCTGTAACATGCCCACCCCCCACTTCCTTGCTACCTAATTTCATTTCCCAGGGAAACACTCACATGGTCTCTCTGGTCACTCAAACTATTTGCCACTCTTGTGTACACAACCCAGGTTCATTACCACCTTCTTGCCTTTGCTCATTCTGTCCCCTCTTCTCATGCCCCTTCCTAGCCAGAGGCCCCTGCCCATCCCAGTCAATGCACCTAGAAGGCTTACAGAAAATAACTGAGCATGGGCTTTGGAATTTGACACGACTCTGGTTCTCTGTAGCTAAGTGGCCTTGGCCAAACATCAACTTCATGAGTCTTGGTATTCTCATCCACAGAGTGGTCATAGTAAAAGTTAGTGGCACCTCCAAGGGTTATTTTGAGAACAAAATCTAAAGCATTTAGTACAGTGTCTAGCACACAATACATGGGAGCTAATATTATCCTTAATAATATTAATATTATTATCTTTCAAAAGTCATTTTGGTGGTTAATCTCTTCTATAAGGTGATATTTCAATACAGGAGGAAGGAAAACTTTCCAAAGAATGTGGCTAAGAAAATATGAGAGTTGAGGCATGAAGACAGGAATCCTCTCTATTTCAACCATACAAGATGCCCACTGAAGAAAGGCCACTTTCTCAGGTATATTTCCAGAGTCTCGAATTCAGGTAACCATGGCAAGGTGCCCACTGCATAGTGGGGCAACCTGAATTTATTATCTTAATTATTAGCATTTTCTACTTCTTCACATTTTTCTTCCCAGTATTTAGACTTGAGTTGAGAGAATTGGTGTCCTACATGGAGCTTGAAATCATGTAACACAAACACCAACTCACTAGGCTATAAAGACCACACATTATTAAGCTACCAAGCCCAGATCCATAAATCTTTCAGAGACTCAAAAAGTCCCCCAAAATTCTATACCTCCTGCCAGCATCTCAGCATCACTTCATAGACATATTTGGAGGCCAGCTTGGGCCTGTAGAGTCGGTGGCCGTGAGTAACCATGGTCACCACTTCATAGTTGGTGTTCTTCTCAAAGGGCATTCTGCCTTCAGTGAATACTTCCCACATTAAAACACCTGGAAAGGGGTAAAGATTGCTAAGTGATGAATCCACTTCCTCTTTGGAGCAGAGTTGAGTAAAAGTGGGCCATGCATCTTACCAAACGACCAGACATCTGACTTGCTGCTGAAGCGGCTGTAATTGAACACTTCAGGTGGACACCACTTCACAGGAAACTTAGCGCCGGAAGAACTTACGTACTGATCATCCAGAACATACCTAGGGGAAGACACATCATAGGTTTACACCTCTTAGTTATGATCTACATTGTGTACATGTTCTTTCGCTTTTTCCCCTTTGAATCAAAAACACAGTTGACTGATGTCCAACAAGCATCCTGTTGAAGCTGCATGTTTGTCTCGCCTCGCCCAGTGCGTTCCACCTCAGCTTCCTTTAAGTGAAATGGATGCCGTTGTAACGTTAGTATCTGTACTTCGGTTTTTGTTTGTTTTTCTTTTTTAATAGGCAATAGAGGCAGAACACACACAAAAAAAATAGTTTGCAAGCTTTTTTTGTAAGTTGTGTTGTCGCAAAGTTTTACCCAAAGGCCCCGCATGTAAAAACATCTAAAGCGAAGCTGCGCTAAAGGAAGTGGTGAAAAGCATTTGGAGACTCAAGATTTTAGCCCCCACAATTCCACCGGGCACAGTTAAAAACTGCAGCAAACAATAAAAGCAAATTGCAAGATGACATATGTAAATGGTGGAGTATGTATTTATAAACCGTGACATTGCTCTCATAGGTACACACGCATACATGCATGCACACACACGTACGCGCTCAAAACAGTATTAGATAAGTTTTCTATGGGAGTATGCTTATAATATTCTTCTGGAAGAATACATACAAACTGATAACACTGGCTATGTCTTAGGAGATTCCTTAATTGGAGTGATACACATGAGAACTTCAGCCCTTTCTTTGATGTGTATATGTATTTACAATAGGAATGTGATTGTGTATTACATGAACATGCAAAGTTAACTTCTAATAGTTCCTTGAGAAAATATTCAAATAATTGCACAAAGCTCCTTTGCTGTATACACAGAGATAGTAACAATGCCACCATGGCCTGGAAATACCTATTTGTCAGTCAGAGGAGTCTGAATTTAGTGTATACTGGGTGTTTTAGAGGGACTGATACAAAAGCACAGATTTTCTGAAAGCCAAATATATGAAAACTGCACATGTAAAGCTGAAGGACTGCCTGTCAGATACAGATCATCTTTATCTAAAGCAAACAGTTTCCATTTCTGAGAGAAACACAGCTCCCCTGGTCCTGGGCTTCCTTAGGAGCTGAACTTGACCTGTGTGACCTGGACCTTGCCTCCTTTGATGATCACTCTTTGCGCTGCCAAGAGGCCAGCCACCCTGGCTCTTCTGAATCCTTGCACTGGACAAGTTTGTCTCAGGTTTCATACTTTTATATTTGCTGTTCCTTCCACCTAGAATATTTCATCCTTGAGTTTTCACCAAACTGGCTACTTTCTGCCATTTTGGTTTCAGTCAAATATGCTGGTCTCACAGAGGCCTTCTGGAGCATGACATCTAAAATAACCACCCCTGTCCCTCCCCTACACTGCCCCTCACCACCAGTTCTCTCTAGCATAGGAGCCAGCAAGCTTTTCCTGTAAAGGGCTAGAGAATGTGTATTTTCGATAGTGCAGACCAGGCTAGACAGTCTCTGTCACAACCCTTCCACTCTGCCTTTGGTGTGAAAGTGGTCATAGGCAGCACATAAACTCGTGAGGGAGGCTGTGACCCAGTAACACCTTATTCATGGACCTGAATTTCCAAGAGCTTTCACATATCATATTCTTTTCATTTTTTTTTTTCAACCATTGAAAACTGGGGAAATGGTTGTTGGCTCGCAGGCTGTACAAAAAGAGCCGAGCCAGGTTTTACCCCAAGGCCATGGTTCTCGGGTCCCTGCTCCATCACACACCCCTGTGTCTTCCCCTCTTTGTCCGTCTTGGTTCCCATGTCCCACCCTCCTCTTGAACATAAGCCACATGTGAACAGGGCCTCTCACTACGTATGGATCAGTCTAACATTGTGCCTGGAACATAGTAGGTACCTCATTAGATGGATGTGTATGGATGAATGGACAGAGGGAAAGAAGGACAAACTAAAGAAAGACAAAATAAACTTACAGAAATTAAACAAATAAAAATGCTACAGATGCGGGTATTCTAAGAATTTTACCCCCAAACAGGTTTCTGTGAAAACAAAAGATTCTAAGAATCTAATCCACAACAGGGAGAAAGGAAAATAGTTTAATAGGCTATACCACCATCTAGTGGATAAAATTATGAACAACCATTAACACTATATACACTTGTTTATTTTAATGAATTTGTTTCAGAACAGCTAACAAGATTGCTTTTCTGCTTTGTTAGCACAGATTATTCCCATGTCTATTCATTCTACAAGCTAATGAGAATATCACATTAAAAAAGAATTTAAGGCCCTGGTTGATGGCACAGTGGATAGGGCGCCAGCCTGTGAACCCAAGGGTCACTGGTTTGATTCCCCAGCCAGGGCACATGACCAGGTTGCAAGCCAGGTCTCCAGCCAGGTCTCCAGCCAGGTCTGTGGCTGGAGGCAGGTGAAGGGCAGCCATACATTGATGTCTCTCTCCCTCTTTGCCTCTCTCCCTTCCCCTCTCTCTGAAAATAATAAATAAAATCTTTAAAAAAAAATTTTTTAAAAAAGCATTTAACAATCATAACTGCTTAATAATTTCTCAGGTTTACCTGAGAAAAAGCCAAAGCTAACTAACAGGAAAGGATACAGTCAGCAAAGAAATCTTCCAAAATGTAAATAATTTATTTCATGACCTTATATCAAAAACACTAAGAGACAGAAAAATCAATTAATGCTTCTACTAAAAAAATGAGTATTGCTAATATTTTGCTAGTATAAAAAGACATGACTTCAAAACAATTCTTACATAGGCTTCTGAGGAAGAAACTGACACAAAGTGCAAAGAAAATGTCAGGCTCTCTGTACTTTCAAGAGAAAGATCAGAGTCTCATATTTATTTTAATCAAAAACTGGTAGATGACTTCCAGGCAAGATGGAGGAGTAGGTAGACATGCTTCTCCTCCTTGCGCAACCATAGAAAGAATTACAACCAGATCTCAAAACTAATAACACCCAAGACCATCAGAAAATTGAGCTGTATGGAAGTAGGACAAGCAAGGATTTTAAGAAGCCACATTCATCCAGACAGGTAGGAGAGATGGAGTTGTAGAGACAGTGGAGAAGTGAAGCCAGGCAGCAGGACTGTCTCGTCTCTGAGCTCTTCCCACAGAGCCACAAAGTGGTGAAGCAGGTTGCCTGTCCTGGAGATTATGGAAGTTTCCCCCACACAATTTACAGGTACCTTTGCTGCACAGGCCACACTGCTAAGAAAGTGATCAAAAGCAACTCTCCCTGATACACAGGAACAAACACAGGGAGGCTGATAAATTGAGGAGACAAAGAAATACAGCCCATATGAAAGAACAGAACAAAACTCCAGGTAAAGGACTAAAGAAGACAGAGCTAGCCAACCTATTAGCTGCAGAGTTCAAAACACTAGTAATCAGGATGGTCAGAGAACCCCCTGAACATAGCAAAAAATTAAAGGATGAAAGGAAGGTTACGGTAAGTGAAATAAAGAATAATCCATCATAAACAAACAGAGAAGTGAAGAAAGCCAGGCTCCAAACCAATAATTTGGAACATAAGAAAGAGATAAACATTCTTCCCAAACAAAAAGAAGAAACAAAAATTCAAAAGAATGAGGATAGACTTAGGAACCTCAAAGATATCTCCAAATGTGCCAACATTGAAATCATAGAGGTGTCAGAAGGAGAAGAGGAAAAGCAAGAAATTGAAAACTTGTGTGAAAAAATGAGGGAGGGAAACCTTTCTAAATTTGAAGGAAATGGACATACAAGTCCAGGAAGCACAAAGAGTCCCAAACAAGCTAAACCCAAAGAGGATCATGCCAAGACACATCATAATTAAAATACCAAAGATTAAAGATAAAAAGAAAATCTTAAAAGCAGCAAGAAAAAAAGAAGAGAGTTATCTACAAAGGGGTTCCCATAAGACTATAAGCTCATTTCTCAAAAGAAACTTTGCAGGCAAGAAGACTCTGGCAAGAAGTATTCAAAGTGATGAAAAGCAAGGATCTACAACCTAGATTTCTCTATCCAGCAAGGCCATCACTTAGAAAAGAAGGGCAAATAAAGTGCTTCCCAGACAAGATTAAGCTAAAAGAGTTCATCATCACCAAGCCATTATTACAGGAAATGTTAAAAGTGCTTCTTTAAGAAAAAAGGAGAAGATCAAAACCATGAACATTAAAAAGGCAACAAATTCACAACTATCAACAACTAAATCTAAAAAAAAAAAAAAAAAAAAGGGGTTTGTAAGCAAACAACTGGAACAGAAACAGAATCATAGGCATGGAGATCATTAGGAGGGCTATCAGCTGGGATGAAAAAGGAGGAAGAAGGGGGAAGCGGTGAAGAGTTTAAGAATCATAATTAGTAGGGACAGAATGGACAGGGGGAAGTTAAGAATAGCATAGGAAATGGAGAAGCCAAAGAACTTACACACATGACCCATGGACATAAATTAGGGGATTGCTAGAGGGAAGGGGGATACTGGGTAGAAGGGAGCCAAGAGGGAAAATTTGGGACAACTCTAACAGCATGCATAATCAATTAAATATACTTAAAAATAAAATAAAATAACAGAATATGTTCACATACTCAGACTTACCTGGCCATTCCAAAATCAGATACTTTCACTACTCCCACTTCATTTACGAGA
The DNA here is from genome assembly GCA_004026585.1 of Noctilio leporinus. Classification (NCBI taxonomy): domain Eukaryota; kingdom Metazoa; phylum Chordata; class Mammalia; order Chiroptera; family Noctilionidae; genus Noctilio; species Noctilio leporinus. The sequence goes on along the minus strand of PVIW01000004.1, from coordinate 681,732 downwards.
CAATTTCTGGCAGCCTTGAAAACAACATTATAATTGTATGTCAGTTACAAAGTTCCACAATAAAAGTAGAAAAATATAAGCTCTCTTTATATTAAATTTAGACTGTCTCAGTCAACATCTGCAGAGGGTGGAAATGCCTCTTCAAGAATTGTTTGTACAGCTATGGAAATGTCTTCAACATATAGCAGGCGCCCAAACACCATAGGTTTGAATTGCACTGGTCTACTTACATGTGAAATTTTTTTTCCATAAATATATATGAAACTATAAATATACTTTATCTTCCTTATGATTTTATTAATATTTTCTTTCTACTAGTTCATTTTATTGTAAAAATAAAGTAGATAATACATATAACATAATATTTGTTCATTGGCTGTGTATGTTATTGGTTAGGCTTCCCAGCCAACAACAGTAGGCTATGGCTAGCTAAGATCTGAGGCAGTCAAAAGTTATACACACATTTTCAACTGTGTGGGTGTTGGATCCCCTAAACCCCCATGTTGTTCAGGGCTCAATTATATACACAAGCATAAACCTAGCCTCCTCTGCCTCACTACAGAATGGGGAAAAATATTTGCCAACCAAATATCTGATAAAGAGTTAATATATAAAATACATAAGAAACTCATAGGACTCAACAGCAAAAAAAAAAAAAACAAAACAAAAAATCCTATTTAAACTTGGGATGTGCTAAGAGAATAAAACTAAGCACTTGCCAGCACACAAAGAGGTGACTATAGGAAAGGGAGTAGACTTTCAAATATGTGGATACTAAACAACACGTTTCTCAACAAACAGTGAGTCAAAAAAGAAATCAAAAGGGAAACAAAAAATTATCCCAAAACAAATGAAAACACAACATATCAAATGTTGTGGAACGAAGCAAAAGAAGTTCTTACATAAAACCCACATAATAAGCATAGATATTAAAAAATTAGAAAGAACTAAAATAAACGACCTAACTTCACACTTCAGGGAACTAGAAAGAGGACCAAATTAGGTGCAAAGTTAGCAGAAGGAAGGAAATAATAAAAATCAGAGCAGAAATAAATGTACTAGAAACCAGAGAAACTATAGAAAGGATCGATAAAATTAAAAAGCTGGTTCTTTGAAAAGATAAGCAAAATTGACAAAAATTTTCTCAAAAATTGAGAAACAAAGAAAGAAGACAAAATTAGAAATAAAAAAGGAGCTAATTTAACTGATATTACAGAAAAGCAAAAATTATGAGACAACCATGAATGATTAAATGCCAACAGATTATATAACTTAGAAAAAATTAGTACATTTCTAGAAATACACAACCTGATAAGAGTGAATCAGGAAGAAATATGAACAGACCAATATTCAGTAATCAAAACACTCCAAACACAGAAAACTCTTGAGTCAGTCACTAATGAATTGTACCAAACATTTCAATAAAAATTAATACTAATTCTCCCCAAACTCTTCCAAAATATTGAGGAAGAGGGCACACTTCTAAATTCATTCTAAAGCCATCATTACCTTGATCTGAAAACAGATAAGGATATCACAAGAAAATCATAGACCAATATCCCCGATGAATACAGATGCAAAAATATTCAACCAAATATTAGCAAACAAAATTCAAAAACACATTAAGAGGATATACACCATGACCAAGTGGGGTTTATTAATGGGATGCAAGAATGGTTCAACATATGCAAATCAGGAAGTGTAATTCATCACACCAATAAAGGATAAAAATTGCATGATCATCTTAGTAAGCACAGAAAAAAGCATTTAACAAAATACAACTCTCTTTTATGATAAAAATCCTTAACAGATTAATTATAGAAGGAACATACCCTCAACATCAGAAAGGTTGTATATGACAAACTCACTGCTTACATTATAATTAATGGAGAAAAACTGAAACTGTTTCTTCTGAAATCAGGTACAAGACAAGGCTGCCCACGCTTACCATTCCCAATCCATATAGCACTGAAAGTCCTAGCTAAGAGTAATTAGGCAACACAAAGAAATAAAAGGCATCTAAACTGGGGGTGGGGGGGGACATAAAACTATCTCTATTTGCTGAAAATATGATCTTCCATATAGAAAATACCAGAGTGAATCAAAAAACTGTTGGAATCAATCAGCAAAGTGACAGAACTAGCATTCCTTTACATTAATGATGAAGCATCAGAAAAAAATAAACTATCCCATTCACAATAGCATCAAAACCGAAAAACAATAATAATTACAAATAAATTTAACCAAGGAAGTGGAAGATTTGCGCAATGAAAACTGTAAGACTTTGCTGAAAGAAATCAAAGGAGCCACAAACAAGTGGAAAGACATCCTATGTTCACAGATCATAAGAGTAAATAGTGTTAAAATGGGCATACTACCCAAAGCCATCTACAAACTCAACATAATCCTCATCAAACTACCAAAGGCATTCTTTCATAGAAATAGAAAAATAGTCCTAAATGTGTGTGGAACCACAAAGGACCCTGAATAGCCAAAGCAATCCTATGAAAAAAAGAACAAAGCTGGGGTGCCACACTTGGTAATTTCAACATACTATGAAGCCATAGTAATAAAAACATTATGAGATTGGCATAAAAATAGACCAATGGAACAGATGAAAGAACTCAGAATTAATTCCTGGCATTTATAGTCAATTAATAATCCACAAAGAAACCAAGAATACTCAATAAGGAAAGGAATAGTCTTCAACAAGTGATACTGGGAAAACTGGAGAAATACATGTCAAACAGTGAAACTGAACCTCTATTTCACACCACTCACAAAAATTAACTTGAAATGGATCAAAGGCTCAAGCCTAAGACTGGATGCCATAAAACTCCTAGAAAATGTAGGGAAGAATCTCATTGATACTGATCTTGGCAATGATTTTTTTTCCTTTGGACATAACACCAAAAGTACAAACAATGAAAGTAAAAATCAGCAAATTGCATTATATCAAATTCAAGAGCTTTTGCATGGTAAAATAAATAATCAACAAAATAGAACAGCAAGCTTACATGATACAAAAAAAAAAAAAAATTCACAAACCATTTATCAGATAGGAGGTTAATATCCAAAATATACAAAGAGCTAACACAACTTAACGAAAATAAGAAACCAATTTAAAAATGGGCAAAAGAACTAAATAGATATTTTCCCAAAGACATCAAAATGGCCAAGGAGAAGATGAAAGGATATTCAACATCCACTAATCATTAGGGAAGTGCAAATCAAAACCACAATGAGGTATTTCCTTATACCTGTGAAATGGCTATCATTGGGAAGACAAGAAACAAGAGGCAGCAAGGACGTGGTAAAATGGGAACCCTTATGCATGTAAATTAATGGAAATTTAAATTAGTTCAATGGCTATGGAAACAATATAGAAGTTCCTCAAAAAATTAAAACTAGATCTATTATATGATCTAGCAATTCCACTCCTATATATAGGCAAAGGAAATGGAAAGAGGATTTTGATGAGACACATGCACAGCCATGTTTATTGCAGCATTATTCACAGTAGCCGAGACATGGGGACAACCCATATGCTCATCAATGGATAAACAGATTAAAAAGATATGGTATATAATATACACAATGAATATTATTCAGCTATAAGAAAGAAAGATATCCTGCTATTTGTGACAATATGAATGAACCTTTAGAATATAGGGCAGAGGAAGACAAGTATTGTGTGACATCAATTACAAATGGAATCTTTAAAAAAGCACTGGCTGATGGCACAGTGGATAGGCACTGGCCTGCAGACCCAAAGGTCACTCGTTTGATTCCCTAGTCAGGGCATATAACCAGGTTGCAAGCCTAGTCTCCAGCCAGGTCTATACCTGGAGGCAGGTGAGAGGCAACCATACATTGATGTTTTTCTCCCTCTCTCCTTTCCCCTCTCTCTAAAAAAATTAATAAAATCTTTTAAAAAAAGACTCAAAATTTTAAAAAAAGTAATAATAACAGAGAATGGCTCTACCAACATGCTCAAAATGGACATACTTGGGAGGAATAAGCAAAGAAGAAAAAGGGAAAGAAAAGAATGGGGGAGAGAAGGTGATAAGTGAAAAGAAAAATTAAGAAGTGTCTCCATCACAATAATTTAGAACCATTAATAGTAGATATACTTTTTCTGGTTTTTGTAGGAATTAACATGGGGTTTCCATCTTTTTCTGGAGATTTGAGAGATGAAGAAAATAAAGCAAGGAGTTCTGTTACATAGCTTCTTCTGATAGTATGTGAGATGGAGAAGAGTTTATTTAGGACCTCAATTAAAAATTAGTCAAGCCCTGGCTGGTGGCACAGTGGATAAGGTGCTGGCCTGAGAACCCAAAGGTTGCTGGTTCAATGCCCACCCAGGGCACATAACCAGGTTACAAGCCAGGTCTCCAGCCAGGTCTGTAGCTGGAGGCAGGTGAAAGGCAACTGCACATTGATGTCTCTCTTCCTCTCTGCCTCTCTCCCTTCCCCTCTCTCTAAAAATAATAAATAAAATCTTTTTAAAAAGTTAGTCAAGCTTAACTTCCTCATTTATTATCACATGCAAGTCACCTCAAGTCTCTAAAGCCAATTTCCTTATCTATAAAATAATGCTGGTCAAAAACACTGCCATGACTAGCTACTTCATGAAATTCTTATGGAGATCAAAATATCTATGCAGTATAACTTGCTGGAATATATTACCTGTATTATTTATACAATTGCCTATGTAATTATGTATTGGATTTTCAATAAGGTTTTATTTATTTATTTATTATTTCTAGAGAGAGAGGAAAGGAGGGAGGAAGCGAGGGAGAGAAATATGGATGTATAAGATACAATGATTGGTTGCCTCTCATGGGTCCCCAAATGAGGCCTTAGCCCGCACCCCAGGCTTGTGTCCTGACTAGGAATCGAACTGGCAACATTTTGTTTTACAGACCAGTACTCAAGCCACTGGGCCACACCAGCCAAAGCTGTATGAGATTTTAAAATATCTTTCTGTTAAAATCATGACAAAAGTCAAACTTACCAAGTTTAAAAATAACACCGACATATTGTTCAGAACAAATACTGGATATTAACACAGCATTGCTTATTTGCTGGCCCAGTGTTACAGAGGAATTTGGCCAATGAATGGGAATCCCAGTGGTTTATAATTTACCAGATCTCTGTGGATGAAGCTGTTTCTCTCCAGGTACTCCATCCCTTCACACACATCTTGACACATGCTCAACAGCACATCTCTACTAAAATGACCTTGTCTCTGTCGGAGGAAATTCAGAAGGCAGCCCTTTTCCATGAACTCTGTAACAATGTAAATCGGTTTCTGCTGGGTGCATACGCCATACAGCTGTACTAACTTCGGGTGTGTCAGTTTCCTGGGAGGGAAGTCATGCACACAGAGACACAGTTACTACAGAAAAAGCAAACATCAGAGGCTAATGATGTTAACGCAGAATGGGGAACCGGAAAGAACCTAGTAACTTACATCATCACTTTAGCTTCTTCTATGAAATCTTCCTCGCACATCGCGCCTTCCCGAATAGCTTTGATGGCTACTTTGTACTGGGCTCGCCACTTGCCGAGTCTCACCACTCCAAACAGTCCGCTGCCCAATTCCCTCATAAAGGTCAGCTCGGAAGGGTTGATCTCCCATTTTTCTGTGAGACACCGGGCGGGGCGGGGGGATACAACATTTAACAAGGAGAACACAGCCCGAATCAGTGGGAAACAAAGGCTGATAACCCAGGTCAATCTCACAGTTACAGGATAATACAATGACGGGTGAAACAGCAAATTTGCAACCTGCCTCTAAACTGCAGGTGGAGGCTTTGCACCCTGTGGTGGTGGTGGGGTGTGTGTGTGTGCGTGCGTGTGTGTGCACGCGCGCGCACACACCCTGTTCTAAACTGTCGCAGTACAAGCAGCATAAGCTGGAGAAGACAAGGAGATGCTGCAAAACAGGCTAATAATAACGGAGCTTGAAAGTTAAAATTCCCCCTTTATCACTCTTTCCCTTTAATGTTTGTTGTTGTTGTTTTGTTTCCTGAAACAAATTTCCTGAAAGCTGGAAATCATTTAACCTGATGTTTAAAAGGTTTGTGCCAGAAGCAACAAAGTCAATCGAGTTGAATGCCTTCTCTATTGCCACTATTTTTGCCTCCCTGTGAGTTACCAAGAAAGCCAGTGAGAACCAGGAAGGGCTTTGATTCTTTGTGGATGTAACATGGTAACGCTCGTTTTTCACTGGCAGAGTTTTCTGCTGAATTATCAATATGATGAAAACAGAAAACCTAGGGTTACTACAGTTAAAAGTACAATCATCTAAAAACCCATACTAGAGCCCTGTCTGGTATGGCTCAATGGATTGAGTGCTGGCCTGTGAACTAAAAGGTTGCTGGTTCAATTCCCAGTCAGGACTTATGCCTGGGTTGTAGGCCAGGTCCCCAGTTGGGAATGTGCCAAAGGCAACCACACACTGATGTCTCTCTCTTTCTTTCTCCCTCCCTTCCCCTCTATCTAAAAATAAACAAATAAACTCTTAAAAGGAAACATACTAGAAAACTTATAAAAACAGTTCCATGTGGAATTCCACACATCTAAATTAACCTTGTGACAACGGATTATTTTCCAAGAAAATTCGTCAACGCAACTACAAAATGAGTTACCGTAGCTGAATCCTGCAGTGGTTGGTGCATTCTTCCCCTTGGCACTAACCGGGTACCGCAGCCTTGTGACAAGTCCTAGGAATCAAAGAAAGTATTGCAGTCAAATCCATTCCTAATCATTCTATGTGGTGAAGTGTTGAACTAGAAACTCACACTCCATTCATTTACTCCCTTAGTGCTCATCCTCTCCATGTACATACAGCTCTGGGCTGTATGCTGGCAAAAAACAAATAGAGAAGAAGGCAAGAAGGAGGAAAATGATCTTACAATTTCATATTTTTACAGAGCACAAAAATTTATGTATATATATATATATATATACACTTTTATTCATTCAATAAATATTTTCTGTAAACAATACAGTGTTTATCTGGTACCACACTAGTATAATCCTCTTCTCAAACATTTTTAAAGGATGTTAAAAGGTTTCTAACAGTTATTATCAATTATTATTTCATGCTCTTTTCTAATACGTAATCTGAACTATGAGAAGGAACTGCAGTAATCTAATAAAAATGGATGCACCTGAAATAACAATATTAGGAATCTTAGCACAAAAACCAGGCTCTAAAATATCAACAACTGGGAATACTGACTACTGGAAATCAGGGAAGAACATTAAATCTTTTTATTTAAATCGTTACAATGCCAAATAGGAATTCACAGGTATCTCTCCTATAAACACCCATAACACACTGTATTTCCTCTACTACAGCATATCTAATTCTAACTTAATACTGTCATATTCTTCTCTGTCTCCCCTACTAGATGGTAAGATCTGGGAGAGAGAGAATCAGTGACTATCTGGTCCATCACAGCACAGTTCCTGGTATGCACTAGGCACTTTATACATGTCTGTGAAATGAACAAATTGAAATTATGGTGAAAGAAATAGAGGAACAGAGACATTGCGAAAGGAAATAACAGAATAAGAGATAAGAAAAAGTCTTTTGGGGAAATAAATTGATAAGACATGAAGTTCTCAAATGTTAAACATAAAGTTACCGTATGACCCAGCAAATCCTTTTCTAAGTAAGTACCAAAGAGAAATGAAAGCTATTTCCATGCCAAAACCTGTATACAAATATTCATAGCAGCATTATTCATATTCAAAATGGGGGAGCAATCGTAACCCAAATGTCTATCAACTGATGAATGATAACAAAATGCGTAAACAAAGTCCACACAATGACTTATTATTCATCATATTAGGAATGGAATACTTACACAGGCTATAATGTAGGCTAACATCAAAAACATTAGGGTAAGTAAAAAAAGAAAAAAAGCTAGTCACAAAAGAACGCACATTATATGATCCCACTTATATGAAATGTCTACAAAAGGCAAATCAATAGAGACACAAAGGACATTAGTGGTAGTGGTGGCCTGGGGCTGGATTGTTGAAGGGGTACAAGACTTCTTTTGGGGAGGGTGAAAATGTTCTTAGATTATGGTGAGAGTTGGCACAACTCCGTAAATATATTAATGACCACTAAACTGTAAAATTTAAATGGGTAAACTTTATGTTGTATAACATTCTATCTCAATAACTGTTCTAGTCATTCCCTGAGAAAATGAACAGAGTCAAGAATAGCAACAGACTTTGCAAAAGGTGCTTTTGATAAAACTTCAAAAGTTAATTTTCCATAAATTGGGTTAGACACTTGGCTATCCCCTGCTCAGCCACATCTTTGAAGTTAAGGACTAGAAATCTTTCCTGGCTTATCCAGTGCAGCCTCAATGGGCAAAAATGCAGTTTCTGTTTGGTTGGTGGTGGTTGGTTTGTTCCCAGTCTGGTGGTAAGAGTGGCAGAGTTCCGGGAAGACGGAAATTTTGCCTAGGACATAATTACTCTTGTCTTAGGAAGCCTATAACCTCAGCCCAAACTTGGGCTGGCCTGGCAGCTTTGAGGCAACTCTGACATGGACGTATCTTAGATTTTACTTTATTACTGTTAAAGGAAAAAAAAAAAAAAAATCAATGACACTTTCAATGATGGTAAGGTGGGCTTCATTCAGGACCACTGTGTTCTTACACAAGGACCATGGCAATGGGATTTTAAGTGGGAAAAAGAGACCGGATTGAACCCCAAATACAAGGTGAGCAAGTACAAATTCATAGTCAATGAACTGGGTGGAGGTAAGTAGATGGAAAAATAAATCACTAAGAGAAATATCAAAGGTAAAAGAAGTGGGCAGTTTTAGCTAAACCAATCTAACAGGATTCTTGCTGAAGACAAATCAGGGTGACTGGTCATCACTTGGGGGACAGTGGGTGATAAGTAACATAATCAGATATTGAGACACCAGATGTGGAGAGTAAAGGGGTTCTGGTTAAACTGACTTAGCAGGGCTTCCGTTACAACTGGATTTTACAACAAAGTACACAGATGCCTATATGGTCCAGAAGCCTGACTGAAGTCTGGGCAAGCAAAGAATCTTTGTCAGTAGCAAAAATATAAACCCCAGAAACATGACATTTACCATGTACAAAAAGACTAATTCTTGTCTGAAGGTCCAGACAGAGCTTTTCATGAGATTTGATATTTTTTCTGATTTTTCGTTGTATCTAACACTTCCTTAATATACAGTAATTCTAAATCAATCAAGTTGTATGACTATGAAATAAAGCTGCTCAAGGAAGAATTCACCACAATGTCTAATCATTTAAATTATTACCTTATATTGGAAATAGGTTTGAAGAGCTCACTTACCTGCTGCATTGTGCTTATGATATTCCACAATCTCTGGAATTGAATTAAATGCATGTTTTTCTGCCAGATAATACTTCTTGGGGGAGGTTGTGGTTTGCTTTATATGATAATGCCTGAAGCCCGATGAGCCTTCTCTGTAACAAAAATCAAAATGTGTCAGAACCAAGTTGCAATAATGGAGCTTCACTGTGAACACATTTCCTGCCAGGTCACCATAGGGTCTTCGCGTGTGGACCTTCCATGTGTTGCACAAAATTGATTTCTTCCCATGTTCACCCTAGCTTTGCCTTTCTTATGAAAAAGTGGACATTTTTAAAGTGGTCACTGATAATATTCCTGGTCCCTTGCCCGAGACTGGGAAAGAGAACATTTACCAACTGCATTCCTCAATAGGGAATAGCTATTAGCTGCTACTGCCTTCAGTTCTTGCTGTTGGTGTCAACTTGCAAATAGTTACAAGGACTTACTCCCCTAAAAGTGAATAAACTAGACTTATCAAAAACATGTAAAATCTTTTTTGGATACTTTTCTAGAGCACAGGTCTTTTGCAGGCATCTCTCGCTAAAAATTTTTTAAAGAGAATTCCTGCTGCTCTTAAGATAAAGCGCAGACTCCTTGACATTGACATGACCTAACCTCCACTTCTATTTCTGGGCTTCTCTCTGCTCGCTCCACCCCGCCCTCCCATTCTGCAATCCAGCTGCAATACCCTATTGTCAGTTCCTGGAACCCTAGCCTAAACCCCCACACTTTGGGGCCCAGGCAGCTTCCTGGGTCTGAAACATTCTTTCCACTCCCTCCAACTTCTGCCTGCCTCACCCATCATGTCTCCCCTTGAATGTCATTGGACAACATTAATGACTAACTCACCCTTCCCAATGCACACACATTGCCCTCCTAAGCATAACACTTGCTCATAGACTATCATAACTCACTCTTGGCTTTCCTGAAGCCCCCACTAAACTGCTGGAGGGCAGGGTCTGCCTATTTTGATATCTGTAGTGCTTAAAGCGGTGCACAGTTATTATTTGTTCAATGTTACAAACATTCCCATAGCCATTCTCAACAAATGTGTATATAGAAAACTATGAGGCAAATTACTGAAATATGAGTATAAACTGTGAAAACCAAGTTCATGTTCTCTTTTTAAATGCTGAAATGCAGCATATTTTTTTAATTAGAAACTCATACAAACTATACAGGAACTTCATACAAAAACTATAAATGTAAAGAGAGAGAGAGATTACTTACCCTCCAAACTTTGTATAAAGGGAGACTGTGTACATGCCTGCTTGACTGGAATCCCTTACCATAAAACCACCTTCTTTATCCTAAAATCCAAGTTGACAAAATTATTTCAATTCACTACCAAATATCAATGCCATGGAAAAGACTCAAGAACCCAATCTTAAGACTTTCTGATTACTATCCTTTACCTACAGAATCTGCTTTAGAGAAGCAGAATTTGGCCCTAGGGTTCATAAACATGGCTCTCCTCCATGCCTGGGCCATGGTTTAAAGAGGGCACGTTGACAATCTCCCCACCCCCGCTCACAAAGCTTCACACCCATAATAGGAGACATTTCAACAAGATCATCTTTCAGGGCCCTTTCAGGACTAGAAGGCAAAGTTTTTTAACTCCTTTAAGTCCTGGACATGGAGGAAAACAGATACCAAAAATATATTTCTTAATGATTAGGTTTCATTTCATACATTTTCAATATTTGCTATAAGGTGTGATCCTGACCCAGTGTCATATTCTCTCCAAATAGCATTTTTACTATAAATATCTCAGTGCTCTTTACAAGAATGTTTTTCAGAACTTTACTTCCCCTGGAAGTAAACATTTATTTAACATTTATCAATGTTAAATATCATTCTTTAGGAAAGGAGAGATGGAGGCACAAGAAACTTAACACAGAGAAAACCAAAAGGCAGAACCAATGTAAATACCCCAAGGATAAACCTGAATTAGGTTCCAAACCAAAAATCAAGAAATAGAAGCTTGGAACCTCAAACACCTCTCCGCCAATAACACCATAATCAACCAGCAGGGAAACTGCTTTAAGATGAAAATGTGCCCTGGCTGGTGGCACAGTGGATAAGGCACCAGCCTGCAAACCCAAAGGTCGCTGGTTCGGTTCCCAGCCAGGGCACATAACCAGGTTGCAAGCCAGGTCTCCAGCCAGGTCTGTAGCTGGAGGCAGGTGAAAGGCAATCATACATCGAGGCCTTTCTCCCTCTGCCTCTCTCCCTTCCCCTCTCTCTAAAAATAATAAATAAAATCTTTAAAAAAAAAGATGAAAATGTACTTCCTTGTAAAAAAATACAACAGATTCTATTCTTACTCATAGGAAAGACAATGGAATTAAATAAAACCACACAAACAATCTGATAAGAACAATGATAAACAATGATATAATAGTCAATCAATAAAACACATAATAAATACCATGTTATCTACTGAGAATTTACCCTGTTTTAGCATGTTCTAATCAAGGGCTTTAGTTAATCCTCAAACAGTCCTATGAGATAGGTACTACTGTTATCCCTGCTTTACTTCACAGGTAAGGAAATGGAGCACAGAAAGGTCAAATAACTTGCCCCAGGTCACACAGCTAGTCCATAGCAGAGCCATGATTTAACCCCCAGGTCTTCTAGATACCTACTGCCCTAGAGCTGCTGCCTATTGCGGGGTCACCAGGGAGGCATGGAAGAATCCCAAGGGGCAGTCATACGATTTTGCGTCATTTGAATCAAGCATAATCACCTGTTATTGCTCTCTCAATATAAACTACAGAAACAAGTGCCCAACAAATCTTTCACTGGTGGTAATAAATCAGGAGACAAAATGAGGAAGCCTGAGTTTAAAGGACTGGGAACCATTAGTGAATAGAACAGCTAGATCACAAAGGCAGAAAACTATGAAGATCATCTTCTAATCCAACTCCCCATTTTATAGAAGGAAAAACAGACTAGAAAAGTCACCACTAGACCTGGGTCACTTTACACAGTCCATATAGCTTCCTCGATATTACATTTTATCCTTTTATTTCTTTTTTGAAATGTAAGAACTTCAGCACACTTATTTCTAAAGGCAACTAGATACTTTACTAAAACTTTATTTCCAAAAGCTATCGTGTAGTTGTAACCAAGTGGAATGCTGGGTCTCTTTGACTTTGTCCTGTTCACACCTGCCTGTTCCCATGGCCTCAGGCCCACAGCTTCTGCTTTGTCTTGCATCTGGACAAGCTCATCATGAGAAAGATTCTGCTGGCACCCAAGTTTAACAAACACAGCCTCTCCCAGTCCCCCTTCCCTTGACAAAAAAGAAGCCCGAACTCTGTACTTTTCTTAAGGTGGTTTGAAAATTTGTGTCCCATTTCTCAGTAGGTGCCTTTCAATCAATAAATCTTCCCTTACTCCAAACTCTGAGGTTTTGAGACTTGGCCTTTCAAAGCATCAGGCACACAGACTTTGAAGCAGTGACACACTATTAATATATAGCTATTTCCTATGGTTATGGGTTTCACCTATTGTTAAAAGCTTGTTGGAGTCCTAACCCCCACTACTTTAGAATGTGACCTTACTTGGAGACTCACACAAGCAATCGAACAAAAATGAGGTCATTAAGGGTGGGCCCTATTCCAATTGAAGGGAAATATTGACTCAGAGACAGACATACACAGGGTGAGAAGGAGAGAAGCCTGAAACAGACCCCTCCCTCCTCACCCTCAGAGGCTACCATCTTGATTTCAGATTTCCCACCTCTAGAACTAAGGAACAGTCCATTTCCATTGTTTAAGTCACTTTGTTTGCGGGACTTAATCACAACAGCCCCAGGAAACTAATACACCGGTATTCATTTTTAAAGGATTAAGAAAATAAAACTCTGTACTTATATCATACTACTTTTAGGCTTTAGAAACAAAGGTACATGAAATTACTAGATTCATTACAATTAACTTGTGCTGAAACCAAACCCACAAAGCAAAGAGACTTACCTCACTTTTGAGGAGTTGCTCTGCTTTGCTCCTATTCATATTTCTGCAATACCATCTGAATACAAAAAGATACACTTAGGACCTCAGGTTTCTTAACATTTTTATTCTTTACAAGATAATTAACGAGATAATATTTCCCATTAAAAACAAATACAATAAGTAAGAACATGATGTTGCTCATAATCTCAGTAATACAGACAACCACTAGTAGCCTTTAAGGTATTATATACTTCCAGACATAGTCTTCCCAGATTTGTAGGGGGAGACACATGTAGGCCAATATTCCTATGTTTTATTAAAGCAGGATCAAAATATACTTTCTGTATCATAACCTGAACATTTCATTTCATTGCACGATTGATATCTTTGTAAAGCAATGTGGTTCTATGTATCATGGTATGGATGTGCCATCATTTATTTAAACTGCTTTTCCTTATTTAACATAAAAAATCATTTTCAATTTTTTTGCTATTATAATAAAGCAAGAATCAATTTTACTCCACAGACACAAACATACAGAAAATGTCACTTTACATTATTGTCTTTAATCCAATTAAATCCTATCCCCAGCCTCCATCTCACCAATAGGCAGATTTCAGGTCAACCCATTATGGAGGCTTTCCCGTTGAATTTCAGGAAATGTCGAAAGAAACAGAGCAAAACAGAAGAGCAGACTTACTAGGTCTTTCAGGCTCCCTGCCTCTAGCCCCGCCTCTAGCCCAGGTGGTCACCAGAGGCCCTACTGTAGGAATCTCACCATGGCCAAACAGCGGAACATGCCTCCCATGAGGTCCTGCCACCGCACTGTGCCACAGCCTCAAGCACCTGCTGATCTGTTTCCCTTATTAATTCTTTCCTAAGGAAGGATGGATACTGCCATCCCCACCTCATCCTGAGTTGCTGCACTCCCCCTGCTTCCCCAGCCCAGTCTCTCTATGAGATGACCATTGATCCTTGAACAACCGGAGCTGGGAGTGCTGACACGAACCCCCACCAGCCCATCCCGGAAGTCAAAGATCTGAGTGTAACTTCTGACTGCCTCAAAACCTAACTACTAATAGTCTGCTGCTGATCAGAAGCTTCATGGATAACATAAGCAGTCAATTTACGCATATTTTGTACATTATGTACTGTATTCCTACAATAAAGTAGGCTAGAGAAAATAAAATGTTATTCAGCAAATCATAAGGAACAGAAATTTATGTATAGAAAATTTACTAGGGAAAAATATTTATGTCTAAGCGGACCTACACAGTTCAAATTCATGTTGTTCAAGGGTCAACTCTATAGGCAAGTAGGTCAAAAACAATGAACTCAGATTGTTCTTTGGCCTTGAGTGTTAAATTTTATTTATTTTTGTTTTCGTTTGTTCATTTTAGATGCCCCTTAGTGGTCAGCGAGCCCTCTACCAAGGTCATGTTTCCTGAGGTTCCCAATGTTATGGAATCCACTTGGCCCCTCTGGGCATCTGAATCTTCCACCACTGATTCAGCCTTTCATGACAGAACCAGCACCTGTTTTGGGCCCAGCAAACACCCTGAGCAAGCAAACACGAAGGTCTTCCCCAATGGAGGAAGTGAAAAATAGAAAATACAAAGTACATCTGTTTTGGTTTGGATTCTTTTATGCAGTTATGAGAGTCAAACACAGATTACAACCTCAATACAAGCTGATGACTGCTATTGCCCTTGGAGCCGGAGGTTATCAACCAGGCCTCAGACTTGTGGGCATTAAGATCTCACTGTGCTTTGGCGGGGGGAATGGGTGGGTGGGGAGGGGGACAGAGGGGAGCAAAAAGGGGATGGATGTAATACAACAACAATAAAATTAAATTAAAAAAAAAAAAAAGATCTCATTGTGGTAGACCCCACTGTGTGTGAACTGTGCCCAAGTTCAACAAAAGTGCAGGGCCAACCAACCAACTTCTGAATGCAATTAAGCAATGTAATAAATGAACGCAGAATGGAATATGTCCCTAAAGCATTTCCATTAGTATAAGAAACATTTGTTCGAGTGCCAAAAGAAGCCACAAAAATCAACTAAGGAAAGGTAACAGGAGCTCTCATTATCATTATAAATCAGCAAAAAGATTGAAAAAAACCTTTTTTCATTAATAACAGAAGATCCAACCTTCACAGCAAACATAAGCAATGAGGGTCTGCCTCACCATTTAGATGCAAGAAATCAGGAAAGCTCAACTGTGGTTCTCAAGAGGAAATTAGATACAAGACAGGCAGAGAAAGAAAGAGGGCCTTTCCTCACCTAGCATCTTCAAGCTCCTGAGAAGGGATAAAGAAAATAAAAAAATAAAAGGAACCCACTTCACAAAGGGCAGGTTCTTTGCAACACTGCTCCAAGGGGTTATGTGCATGGCATTTGCAGATTCCCCAGAAAGGCCATTTTTCCCTCCCTAGAATATACACTCAGGAGCTTTAAGGAGATGAAGAAGAAGGAAAGGAGGAAGGAGCAATGAACAAATAAACACATGACTCAACTAACTGTATTTCTTAACGATTCTTGGAGCTTCTCTCCCTCTTATGAGAAATGTATCACCAGGCAATAGGGGCTCTGCTGGATCCGTACTGTCAGAAAGAGCTACACACACACACACACACACACACACACACACACACACACAGAAAATGCAAAGATTCCAATCGGTGAGCACACAGTACTGCCACACAGCCGCCAGACTGCGTTCAGCTCTCACAAGCCACTCACAGAAATGGCTCTGTTGGCTGTTAGCTCCCTTTGATGGGGGACTATACACCTACAAAGAATGTTCAGAATGTGTAAGTAACTTGTCATACCATTATTAGATATGAAAACCTCTAGCCAAAGGTTCATAGATTGGCTGCTAGCCTCTTCAAAAACACTCCAGAGGAAGAAGACTTCATAGTGGTATCTGATTTGGGGAGGCACAGTTCTTTCTGGGAAGGTAGGATCCTAGCCAAGTTTCTTGGGCAGAGTGGGTTGAGTAAATCATAAAAGAAGCAAAAGGAAAAAAAGGAAACAACCAACCAACCAACCAGCTATCGCTCGGCTGGTTCTCTCATTTGGTCCTTGCCACTGATGCCACCAACTCAAACCCTTATCCTAGGCCTTTTTCTGTTTCAGGGCTTTCGTTTCTGTCACCTCTTTCCTTCAACATCTTTCTATCAAGAACATCGTGTTGAGCATTACAATGAACCTGCTTCCTTCCCTGCCTCAGTTCCTCTGACCATCTCCTTCCCAAATTGTTCCCTGGGTGTGGAGGTCAGAACTAGGGTACGGAGAGCCCCGACTTGGGTACTGATAGGCTGGGAGCCTCAGGTCTGGAGATCCTGAGTCCAGCCCAGAGGAGGGGACATTGGCTGGGCTCCTGGACCCAACTAAACAGCAGGAGAACTCTTGGGTCAACAACTAGCAAAAGGCTTGTTAACCTCGGAGTCATTCAAGATGTGTTACAGCATACATGATAGCAAAAATTAACCAACCACCAAGTGGAAAAACAGCAGAAGAAGGCTAGCACATTAAGAACAGGTTTCCCCTTGTTCATCCAGCTAGGCGTGGCCCACTGCCCTGTGGAAGCCCTGACCTCTGAGCATGATGGCTGTGGGGACTCCCACACGGGGACCGTACACAACAAGTTTACTTAGTCACATGCAAGAGAAGAGTCCCTCCAAGGAAAGAAAATTTCCAGGCTAATTATCCAAAAACTCATGGCAGTGAATCATGGACGTCATAAAATCCTTCTTTGTAATTCCATGAGTCATAAGGGAGTTCTCACATTTAGATTAAGGATTATCTGGTTTCCAAGCACACCCCTCCCCAGATCATCAGCTGGTTCTCAGATCATTTTAAAGTCAAGCCAAAGTTTTCACCTTTCAGCATTGTCCCTAATTCTAAGGATTTGGCTATATTTTCCAAAAAATATCATTTAAGAACAGAAAATTATGTTATTTACATACTTTTATACCCTCACCTACTTATAAACAACCTTGAGAGGTCATACCACTAAGTGCTATGACTTTTGAACCTATTGATCCTTTTCTAGATTTTAAATATATATTCATGGTATAAGAAACAACATGGACAAAAGAAATAGCTTTTCATTTGTTGTTGGTGGTGGTAGTAATTACGTTTTTAAAGAAGTAAATGGAAACATCAGTACACCTCCTCAAAATGACCACGAAAGTGTATTTGGTATATAGGAGCTTCTCATTGAAACCTGGCCACACACGGTTAGTAAGCCCGTTGCTTTCTCTCAAAAGCAATGTGACAGCAGGCATTGGCAGTCTCAGCAAATTCACAGCTAGCTTTTAGCCCATTACATAGATTTTTAGAGATCTAGCTTAAGAGAATAAGCAGGTAGAGGATTATTCCAGTTGTTTTTACATACAAACGTGTCTACACAGCATAATGTCACACAAACAAGAAAACAATTATATAAATTATAGCACATCCATGTGCCACATGCCTGGTTGTACCCTCCTAAGGACTAGCGCAGTACCTATCACATGCTAAGATCTCAGGAAATATTTGATGGATTTGTGACTGAATGAAATATAACAGTTATGAAAGTGTTTCCAAGGAATATTTAAAGGCATGAGGAAACCCATGTTGACAGAGGTCAATTCTACTTTATTTATGGGTAATTTTTCTTATTAACTTTGTAATATTTTCAAACAAGCTTAAACTACTAATCATATGTTATTATGCTTAGAAAAAATAATCAAGCATGCTTTTTAAAGGCCACTTGGAAACTATATGCTGATTTCTTGAATAAATGAACAATGATCTGTATTTCAAAGTCAGCTGAGCTGTGATTTGTTTAAAATAAATTCAACTTTATCACTTGTATAAATCCATTTACATGATAGTATCTTCAGGTAAAGTGCATCAGAGAAACTAGTTTTCTCAACATCTTTGACAGTTTTTAGACAACAGAGTTAAGGATATGTTAGTACCACCTTCGAAAGATAATGAAAGATATCCATTAATCTCCAAAATTCCTTACATAATTAGGAAAATGAAAACATTTTCTGGTTCTCCACATTCACAAAATAAACATTTACTTACTCATATTGATCTAAGTTGTTTGATTTCTTTCCTGTTACATAATTACTTGGGATATATCCTTCATTCCTAGAAATAAAAAGAAGTACTTTAGGTAAATTAAAATTACCTTACTGAGGGGTTACTAAAAAAGAAAAAAATAATGACTGTCTTCTTGAAATAATTAAAGTGTAATATTGCCTAAAGCTCCTAAGAAAGACTAACTGACAACCAATACTTTACTATATCTACAGCATTTGAAGCATTACAAAGCACTTCCTCACTTGATCCTCTCACAAATTCTGAAGCAGACAGGCATTGTTATACCCACTTTCTGGCGGGAAATCCAATGTTTAGAAAGATTAAGAGAGACTTTCTCAAGGCACCAAAGTCAGCCAGCAATAGGGCCAGCATTTAATGTCTTCTCTGAGCTTGCATTGAGGTTCGGAGCTCTTCCTAATATTCCGTGATGCTCCTCTTGAATTCAGAAATTCTTGGGATGTTTTAAAGAAACAATTACTTAAGAAAAGCTAAAATGTTAGACAAAAATACCCACCACTTCAACATTTCAGCAGTCTACGTAGAGCATTATTTCATAAAGGGCAGTTCTGGACCTTTACATCAATATCATCTGGGGCACTTGTTAAAAAGGCAAATGCTTGGGTTATACAAGAGAGTTGAATTAAGAAGGGCTATGTGAGACCAAGAAATCTGTGAGTTTACCCCATATGACTCTTATGCACATTGCAGTTTAAGAAGCACTCATAAGCCCTGGCTGGTGGCACAGTGGATAAGGCACCAGCCTGCAAACCCAAAGGTCACTGGTTCGGTTCCCAGCCAGGGCACATAACCAGGTTGTAAGCCAGGTCTCCAGCCAGGTCCATACCTGGAGGCAGGTGAAAGGCAACCGTACATCGATGTCACTCTCCCTCTCTGCCTCTCCCCATTCCCATCTCCCTCTAAAAATAATAAATAAAATATTTTTAAAAAACACTCATAATAGATGGGATCTTGGTAGAAGCCAAGATTTTTCTCATAAAAGAGATGCATGTATAAAATTTAAAAACCTAGTAAAAACCTTGCAATCTTAAGTTTGACTTTGAACTATTTATTGTAAGAACTCCTACATACACACACAACAGGCATATGTAGCTCTGTTACACTGGGAAAGACAGCAAAGCCATGACAAACTAGTGGGAGTTAGAATCCTAGCACCCTAGCCAAGAGGAGCTAGCATTCCTTGGAAAAGTGGCAAAGTGCAGGTTTGGCTAGGACAGTTCTAAGATGGGCTGGAGTCACTTTATTTCACCCAGAAAGCAAGGAAGCTAAGAAATACTGAAGCCTCCCCCCAACCCAAACAGCTACCACGGACCTAAGAAAGGACAAATCAGGCAAAAATAATAATAATGACTCCAATGGATTGAAACCAAATATATAAGCACCCATGATAAGACTAAAAAATCATATTGGTGACCATTGTTATCACCAGCAGAAACTCAGTCATTAACTCACTATTTTGAAAATTGTACAAGAATCAAAAATGCATCTTGCCTTTCTTGCATGAGATAAATGGCATGGTCGATGAGCCAGTTCTTCTTTAGAGAATTAATAAATGCAGATGGAATGACAATGTTAAAAGCACCATTTTGCAACTCCTCATGAAACAGTGGATCCAAGTAATAATTATTAATGGAAGCCAGAAACCTCAGGTGAAAGAAACAATATGAGGAATTTTATGAGGAGGCACCAGGTTGGTGCCTGAACCACTAGGTAAGTTTGACATTGCTAGAAGTGGGAGGATCAGATATCAACATCTAATATGATCAAGCCCCTAGATTATAGTTTATAGGAAATCCAGGCCATAAAAACATATTCAATGACAAGTTACGGCAGCAATTAGCTTAATCTAGATGGTGCCTCACTTCCTAGGGCAAATGACATGGTTGCATCAATAAATAAATAAATGAAAAAGATGATGACTGTTGTAGAATAAAAGAGAGACATAAAAACAAAAAACAAACAAACAAACAAAAACACATGGGCCAAAACACAATGTGTAGACCTTTTCTTAATCTTGATTAAAGTGTAAAAATCTGTATTAGAGATAATCGAGGAAAACTGAAATTGCATCATTGGTACCATCTTTGGACCTGGGCTAGAGGGGCCCTGCTCTGACCACGTACTTCCAAGAGTATGCTAAATCCCACCACAGCCCTCTTCCAGGCTGTTATCTGAGTCATTGGAGCCCCAGCATTCCCTGCCATTGCCACGGCCGGCAGGGTCTTTCCACTGGACTCACCCTCTGAAAGCAAGCTCTGCTGGTCGTGTGCACCCCTGACCAAGCTCAGGTCTCAGGGTAGCCAAGTTGGGGAGTGACTTTTGCAAATGATGTGGACAGACCTTGAATGTAGGGCTGGGAGACTCACAGGGTGCATGTGAGATGGAGCCCAGGGAAGAAGGAAACAGAAAAAGGAGGCCACCGGGGAGCAGCCCTCAGTGCACTGTCTCGTTCCCGCAGGAAGTCTCACTCGACCCTTGCCTTCCTCGTCATTTTGAAGGTATGTCTGACAGGTTGGAGGCTAAATCATATTTTATGTATTGGTTTGTTAGCTTGACTGATAACTTCTAAATATTTAGATGCATGACATGTGGACTTTCATGTGTGCTCTTCTTCCAAACTGGAAAATGTTAGAGAAAATCAGCAGATGATTTTTTATTATTATCATTCTGTTTCAAAGATTTTATTTATTGTTCTCAGAGAGAGGGGAAGAGAGAGAGACACAGAGAGAGAGAGACATCAATGTATGGTTGCCCTTCACCTGCCTCCAGCCACAAACCTGGTTTGCAACCTGATTATGTTGCCCTGGCTGGGAATCAAACCAGCAACCTTTGGGTTTGCAAGCCAGTGCCTTTATTATTATTATTATTATTATAATGACATGGTGGTTATTATTTTTTTAAAGCTTTAACAGGTTTAGAGGTGAAATGACTTGATCATTTGAATTTACTTTTAAATACGCTAGAAAAAATGGGGAGGATTGGTAAATGAAAACTGGTAAAATATTGGTCATTTTTGAAGTCGTGACAAGGGGCTCCATGATATTATGACGTACTTTTGTGGACTCTTGAACATTTCTATAATGCTTGACAAAGAAAAGCAGTGACAATCTTCTTGTGAACACAGAATAACAGGTTAAGGGGTCCCAACAGAGCCATATGCACAGAGAACCCTCAGGAGATGCACCATTGCTGAGAAGAGAGCCCAAGAGAGGGTACTGCCTAACACAGAGCCTTCCGTTGCTCCTCCAGAAGTGACCCCAGGAACCAAGAACGGGGGATGGGACAGGGAGATGAGAAAGCAGACTTGACGGGAGGGTGTGCTCTGGGCAGAACAAAATTCCTCCTTTTCTTACCCATGGGAATGCAGAATATAAACAGGATTGCATTTCAGAGGCAAGCACAGGATCTAGAGTTTTCTTAATAAAATCTAAAAGATACTCATCCCCCATGCTTATTCATACCAATAACAACACTGAAAGAACTATTTCCTTTATATCCTATCTTGTATAAATGCTGCTTGTTTTTTAAATATCTTGCTTGTGTGTGCATGTATTTATACACATACAATAGTCTCTCTCTCTCTCTCTCTCTCTCTCTTAGAAAAACCTAAGATTAAACTTACCTCAGGGGGTAAAAACATAAAATACAATTTTCCGTAAGATCAAAATAATCCATCTGATGCCCTGGCTGGTAGCACAGTGGATAAGGTGCCGGCCTGTGAACCCAAAGGTCGCAGGTTCAATTCCCCAGCCAGGGCACATAACAAGGTTGCAAACCAGGTCTCCAGTCAGGTCTGTGGCTGGAGGCAGGTGAAACACAACCATACATTGATGTCTCTTTCCCTCTCTGCCTCTCTCCCTTCCCCTCTTTCTAAAAATAATGAAATAAAATCTTAAAAAATAATAATAATAATAATAATCCATCTGAACATATAATGGATGGGAAAAGAGAGCAGTGTAACATGTTCTAATTTCTGGAAAGAAGCAGTTGATCCCTTTACATTTATTGCACCACGGCACAGAGTACATTGCATAACTGCAAAGTCATCTTGTGGACTTCCATTTATGGCCAGCGGAACCAGCCTCACTCCCTAAGAGTTACAGACCTGCTTCTCACTCACCACTCATCTCCCTCCCACCCAGTGCGTGTCACACACACAGAGGGAATACTTACCCATATTTATTTCTTGCTTTCCACCAATGAGGATCATTCTTTTCCAGTATGATATACTCTTGGCCTCTCTCTAATCTGAGATCATGTGCCTCTGTCGCTTGGAAATCATACATAGCTACAACTACTTCTTCATCGTCATCTTCTTCAGGCGGAATTGGTGGGGGAGGCCTTCGCTAAGGAGAAGAGACAGCACATGAAAGCTTAGTCTTCTGTTTGTGTGAAGCAAAACACTAAATGATTCACACATCACCGCAAACAAAAGCAGACATCACAAGTCTATCCAATATCACCTAGAGAACCCTTCCATGAGGTTGATGCTACTGGACCTCTCAAGGGTGTCAGAACACATGTGAGTAAAAATGGCCTTTAAACATCAAGAGGCATCTGCTCAGGGTCAGGAGCAGCTTTCCAGGGAGAAGGAAGGGTAACATGTGAGCAGAAACCAGAAGGACTAAGGAAGGCCCAACCACTCAAACGGCCTGCCATTGAGAAAACCCACCACCGAGTGGAGACTTTAATAAGGTCTCCTCCTACTCAAAGGAATTTGCATTTCTTTGTGTTCACTATGTGCAAGGCATACACGTAGTACCTAACACACTTTCTCATTGATTCTTAATACGGATCCCATGAAATAGAGTGCATAGTTTCCCATTTACAACTGAGGAGACAAAGGTTTAAGTAACCATCTCAAAGTCACTCCTATCAGACTCACATTGGATCAGGTCCTGTCTGGGCCCAAAGTACATGTGCTTTCTTACCATCAGACCCCACTCTTCAAAGGCACATCACTAAATCAGTGAAGTCATTCTTCTGTCATAATACTGTGTTTTTAAAACACATATTCCTTTGAAGTCCCACACTTCTTTACAGTTCTTGAAGTCAAAGTACAGGCAAAATGCCAGATGATAGCAGGAGCCCCAATGAAAATATTTGATACATTTAATATTATTTGACACCAAAAATTATCAAATAAGCTATAGCACATCTCCGATATGATAGGGGAGAGGGAGGAGCAAACAATATCACATAAATGAATATAAAGATATTCAATGCACTATAAATGCTTCCAAAAGTTAAAGGCCACTTACCTTCTTTGTTTCTGGTGCTGGAGGTAGTGCTTTTCTTATACCTGAAAATGACAACAACAGAAATAGGCTAAGTGCTATCCACCAATGAGTAATAGTTTTAAGGAAAAGTAAAAATGAACATATAGGCAAGAAGTCTAGTCTGACTCTCTCATTCTGCTCCATGTTGCTTGTAATCCCTACTTGAAATACAATTTTAAAATGCTATTAGCCCTGGCTGGTAGCTCGGTGGATAGGTGCCTGGCCTGTGAACCTAATGGTTGTTGTTTTGATTCCCAGCCAGGGCACATAACCAGGTTGTAAGCCACGTCTCCAGCTAGGTCCGTAGCTGGAGGCAGGTGAAAGGCAACCATACATTGATATTGCTCTCCCTTTCTTCCTCCCTCCCTGCCTTTCTCTCTAAAAATAATGAATAAAATATTTTTTAAATAAAATAAAATAAAATGCTATTAAAGTTGGTGTGTGTTTCTGTCTTCCTGAACAGACTGTAAATGCCATCGGGGTTGGGGCCAGGTCTGATTCTTTGTAAACAAATAGTAGCTACCAAACCAAAAAGCTTCTGCTTAGCACAGGAAACTGTCAACAAAATGAAAAGGCAGTCTACAGAAGGGGAGAAAATATTTGCAAACCACATATCTGAGAAAGGGGTAATATCCAGAATGCACAAGGAATTCATACAACTCAATAGCAATAATAAATAATAACAATTTAAAAAGGGGGAAGGAGCAGAAGACATTTTTCCAAAGAAAACACGTGAATTGTCAACAGGTACATAAAAAGGTGCTCAATATCGCTAATCGTTAGGGAAATAAAAATCAAAACTATGATGAGATATCACCTCATATCTATTATAATAGTTGTTACCAAAAACATAAGAGATAACAAATGCAGGGGAGGATGTGGAGAAAAGGGAACCCTCGGGCACTGTTGGTGGGAAGGCCAACTGGTGCAGCCACTGTGGAAAACAGTATGGGGTTTCCTCAAGAAAATAAAAACAGACGTGCCGTATGACCCAGCAATCCCACTTCTGGGTACATACACAAAGGAAATGAAATCAGTGCCTCAAAAAGGAATCTGCACTCCCATCTTCACTGCAGCATTATTCACAATAGCCAAGGTAGAGAAACAACCTAAGTGTGTCACAAATGTGATATAGAGAGTCTAGAGATGGAGATAGAGGTAGACAGAGACAGAGAAGAGAAAGAATGGAATATTATTTGGCCTTAAAAGGAGAAGGACCCTGGCAGGTAGCACAGTGGATACGGTGCCGGCCTGCGAACCCAAAGGAAGCAGGTTCGATTCCCCAGCCAGGACACATAACCATGTTGCAAGCCAGGTCTCCAGTCAGGTCTATGGCTGGAGGCAGGTGAAACACAACCATACATTGATGTCTCTCTTCCTCTCTGCCTCTCTCTCTTCCCCTCTTTCTAAAAATAATGAAATAAAATCTTTAAAAAAAAAAAAAAAAGGAGAAGGAAACCTTGTCATTTGGAAACAACATGAGTGAAACTGGAGGGTATTATAGTAAGTGAAATTAGCCAGACAGAGAAAGAAAGATACCATTATGGTATCACTTATATGTGGAATCTTTAAAAAAAAAAAAAAAAAAAAAGTCAACTTCATAGAATCAAAGGGTAGATAAGTGGTTGCCAGGAGCTGGGGGTGAGAAAATAGGGATATTGGCAAAAGGGTACAAACTCTCAGCTGTCAAGTGAACAAGGCCTGAGGATCCGAGGTATACCATGGTGACTACAGCTGATAACTCTGCAGTGTTTAAATGGAAGTTACAAGGAAAGTACAATTAAAATGTTGTTCTCACTGATGCACAAAAAAAAGGGTGAACATGCGTGGTGCTAACTCGCTGGGAGGAATCTTTTTACAATGCATATCAAGTCATTACATTGTACACTTTAAATAGCTTATAATTTCATTTGTCAATTATTCCTCAATAAAGTTGGGGAAAAAGCCAATGACAGTGCCATATTAGGCTCATATTTCCTAATAGTCATTTGTAGCAGGCTTCCATATTGTGATAAAAAGTTTCCCCAAAATTTATTAGACCTTTTGGTTCCATGAAATGGTCTGCCTGCTAACTAAATATAATTATTCTTACAAAATATACCTGTCCAATATTTACACTATGCTAGAAAGGATAAGGGGCCCTACTGAAACATCGAAATCAAAATCATGTCACTTTCTTACTATACCAACCACAGCAGTATAATTGTAGAATAAAATGAATACTTACTACTCTCAAAAAGGTTATATTTTTCACATCCAGGTGCTAGTTTTTCAGTTTGTCTACAACACTGATAACTTCCATCTGCCCAAAATTTAGGATGATATTTAATCATGATATTGTTGTTGTCCTTTATTTCTGGAATTCATAAAAATATTAAATGATTAGTGAAATAAGGCAGAGATAATGTTTCATAAGTAACACTGTCCACCATTCTTCATTTCTCAGATACCATACTTATTATGAGAACACCCTCTTAACAGCATTCAGAAAATTCATGTGGCGCCCTTTTGCCTACGTGTGTGTGTGTGTGTGTGTGTGTGTGTGTGTGTGTGTGTGAAGCATCCTTATTAGCAGAAGTAATCTCTGCTACACTGTTACACTGTAACAGATCAGCACAGAAACCAGCCCACTCCCATTCTGTTCTGCAGAAGCAGCAATGAGGATTGTGCAGGACAAATCACCCATTTCAACATGTAAGCACAAGTCAATTCATCAGCACACAATGTTGACTATACAATTTCTTAGAAAATACCAAATCCTGTTATCATAAAAGCCCAGTGCTTTATCATCTCCAAAGATTTCATGCATTAAATGAAAGCCTGCTTTTCTTAGAAACTATGTATACTATATATCACTAGAAGAAATCAGATTATAAAAAAAAGAACTTGTCTTCAGTATATATCACTCAGAGTTAACAGAATGTCTTTGGAGAAACACTTATTGTATGTTAAAAGATTATAAATGCGAGATGCATTAGCTATGCTTGTTTTAGTGACAATAATATTCTATCTTAAAATTATGTCCATATTCATATTCCAATATAGGAGTTTTACCTTCTTTCAACTTCTTCACCCACTCGTCCCTGCTTTGTGCACTAGGCGCAAAAATGTAAAGTGTGTTAGCATCATGAACAACCTAAAATAAAAGAGATGGAGTTGATGAGAAATGCTTAAGCACAGCACTTAATTCAGCATAGAGCTCTTGTTATCACAGACACCAATAAATAACTCTGCAATAACTGAATTAAAGTCAATTAGTTTGGACCCAAAGAACCTAGATTCCTTACAAAACATACCTATTTCTTCATGCTTCCACTGAGTAGGATACACATTTTTGCAAAGGGCTGTGTTTCACAGAAGAAAAAATTATACAGAGGCCAGAACTCTGCACTGATCTGTATGTCCTGTGACCTAATTAACTGAAGCTCCTTCGGTAAATCTGGTGTTATGGGACTTATTCTAATCCAGTATTTTCCTGAATGATACTCAGGTAAATGGAGTATCTTTCAGCATCACCCCTACCCCTTGCTTGTGCTACTATAAATAATTGCAGTAGCTAACTATTAGGCATTGACTACCCTAACTCTGTGCTATGTGCTTTACAAACCTTAACTCAAGGACTCCTACCATCAGGGCATCCGTATTTTAGAGGCGGAGACCTAGGCCTAGCCACAGAGCCTCCACTCCTGCAGAACTCCAAGGGGCACCATGCACACACAATGCTGGCAAATGGCGCCCTGTCACGGGTGCTACTTAGCCTGCCCATCATTTGGCTGGTATTTCAGAAAGTCACCATCCTGATTCCAAAGCCCAAACGTTTAACCACAGTGCCTCTTTTAGAGGTAACTTCTGTCAAGCTACAAAATAGTCTTAATATTTTTGGTATTAATAATAAATTAAATCTAGAATACTAACCCAAGGATTTTATCTTTGGCCTTTCACATGGCAGAAACACCTTGATTGTCTAAAAATTATACCACATAGGGCTAGACACTTCCCTTCACCACATCAACAGCCACTGCATTGCACAAGTAACTTCATTGATAAATGGCTATTCCTGGCCATCTTCAATCAATAATTCCTTCCTATTCATGTCAATCAAATAAATGCAGTCTAACAGCAACACGAGCACCACAGGACAACTAGTGCGATATTTCAGGCCGTGATTCATTCATCATACCAGCATTTTGCTGCGACTACATAGATACAAAAAAAAATATATCAAATGTGAAACCTATTTTTAAGACATGCATGGAAATAGTTTACACCAAGGCAAAGTGAGACATTAAGCAGGTACACTTCTCGCCTCAGCGTATTCTAGCCTTAGGAAGGAACAGAGAACATGAGAGGCAGGGCCAGCTGCTTCCTTAGCCGAGTCTTCTGATGTAGCTGGGGCTTCCCCAGGAGGGAGCCGATTAATTTTCTGAATTTTGAACCCAGATCTGTCTGTCTCACAAGAGAAGCAAAGATAAAGCACTCAGGGAGGTGAGGATGTAAGTTGCCTCCTTTGGTCCTTGCTTTTCAACAGCTGCGATATTGCAATTTACAATAAGAAATCAATAGCAGTTGGTTTTCATCCTGGTTCCTGGCACAGAAATCCTAAAACCCTTTGGGATATCCTGTGCTTAGTGACAAAGGTGCCTTTCTTGTGCTAAGGAGGGACATGGAAAGCACCTAAGGTGGGGGCTGGTTGCCAGTGCAGCCAACCTTAAAATTAGAGGGTTGGAACTTCCAGTACCTACCCCTACCCTACCCCACCACCCCAAGGGAGGAACTAGAGATAGAGTTTGATCACAACGGCCTGGGATGCCCTTCATCATGCCTCTGTCTTGAAGCTTTCATAAAAACCCTAAAAGGAGAGGGTTAAGAGAGCTTCAGGTCAGTGAACATGGAGATCTGGGGAGAGCTGCACACCCGGAGGAAGCCGGAGCTCTGCGTCCCTTCCCCGCCCTCTAACCGCAGTGTCTCTCCCTCCTGCTGTTCCTGTTTGTCCTTTCATAGTAAACTGGCGATCTAGGAAGTAGGCGATTTCTACTCTAGCCAACTGTTCAAATCAGAGGAGACTGAGGACCTCCGATCTACACCAGCGGATCAGAAGCACAGGGCGTAACTTGGCGTTGCGGCTGGCATCTGAAGTGGGGCTAGTCTTGTGGGACTGAGCCCTTCAGCTTTGGAATTGATGCTATCTTCAGTTAGGGGGTGCTAGAACTGCAGCGAATTCGAGAACACCCAGCCGGTGTGGGGAAATGGCTTGGTGGGGTGTTAAAACATACACACATCAGAACCGGGTGTCAGAATCTTAACACCTTACCTACATCTATCAATGCCATCAGCTTGGTACATAACACTTACATAAAAATGCACCATGAAACATTGTGAATTGACCCAGGTATCTGGAAAGAACTGCTGGGGCTTAGAAACTTCCAGAAACCTGGGTGCACTGTAATAGTTCCTGACAATAATTCACTTTCCTGGACCTTTTCACGAGGCTCAGGCTTCACACGCCCTGCCTCTATTACCATTGGATGGGTCCCCAGTCCTCAGATGAGAAAACCAAAGCAGGTAAAATTCATCTGAGTAGGATTTGTTTGACCCCCAAAGGCTCTTCTTTTCATGTTTCCTGCAAACACCTCCCTGGTGCCCCTTGACTGCCTCCCTGCTACATCTGCCTTTGCAGGCTCTACTCTAACGTCTCTGCAAAACTCACCTCACGTCAGAACTGGGAGCCTATAACTTCGTTCAAGAGTGTTCGAGACTAAGCTAATCAGTAGAAAACTAATCAAAATGCAGAGTTCTGGTAAGTAAAACCAGATATATTACCTAGCTAACTTGGGACATTTATATTTCTATTAAAAAAGTTCTAGCCCTGGCTGGTGTGGCTCAGTGGATTGAGTGCCGACCTGGGAACCAAAGGGTCACCGGTTCGATTCCCAGTCAAGGCACATGTCTGGGTTGCACGCCAGGTCCCTGCTTGGGAGCATGAGAGGCAACCACACATTGATGTTTCTCTCCCTCCTTTCCCCTCTCTCTAAAAGTAAATAAAATCTTTTAAAAAATGTTCTGGAGCTTTGTGCAGTGGCAGTATGAGGTTTCTCTGAGGCGTGACTGTTGCTAATTGAAAATTTTCTAGAGATAGTAGCCTCAACCCAAATAATACACATGAATTTGGCATCTCAGGCAAGGTGGGGGGTGAGCTACCTGGGGCCCAATGTCCTTCTCCTCTCAAGCCTGGAGCCTCCCTGGGGGCCATCTGCTGTGTCATTTTCTCAACAGCTGACTCTGACCCAGGGCCCACAGGGAGCCACGCTCCTCACGCATGTGCCTCCTCCACTCACTGGTGCACCGGGCACTGTGCAGGGGTTGGCAGGGGGAGGGAGAGCCCTGCAGTCCTCAAGGCAGAGAAGCCATTTCACCAAGGCGGAAACACATCCTCCCTCATCTTCGTTCACTGATTCAAGAGACTTCTACGGACAATGTGTATAACAGCTGTGAGAGGGACAGATCTGGGTTCAAAAGTCAGAGACTAAAAAGGCTCCCTGCTGGGGAAGCCCCAGCTACATCAGAAGACTCAGCTAAGGAAGCCACGGGCCCCGCCTCTCGTGTTCTCTGTTCCTTCCTAGGCTAGAATACACTGAGGTGAGAAGCAACCTCCTTTGGCTTTGAAAATGTCTTTTTTTTTTTTTTTTTTTTTTTGGCCTTGCATCTGTATATGATGCAAACTTTCACTGTAAATATGTGAAACTAGGACCCAAATTTTCAGTTACCCTTAAGCTATAAAAAGAGGGTATTTTTCATTGTTCAAATTTGCTGGTTTCGATTACAGAGTTACAGTTCAAGTTGACCTCTTCTTAATTTTTAAGATGGTTTTTGAACTTTTTTAACATTTATTCACCTCCACAATTAAAAATGTTCTGAGATGGAATGCTTTCTGTGCTCCTGTTTTCCTCATCATTCTAAAAACCAACCCACAGCTTTTTGGATCAAATCTCTTTCTCTTGGACAGCAAAAATTCTAATTCAGGGTCTAGATTCATGAAAACCATAGCTCTCCACAACTATCTGCCATTCCCAAACATCTAACAGCCTTCAGAAGTGTGGTAGGAGCCCTGGCTGGTGTGGCTCAGCAGCTTGGCACCAGCCTGCGAACCCAAGGGTCACTGGTTCGATTCCCAGTTAAGGCACATAACCAGGTTGCAAGCCAGGTCTCCAGCCAGGTTCCCAGATGATGGCAGGTGAAAGGCAACTATAAATTGATGTTTCCCTCCCTTTTTTCCTTCCTCCCTGCCTTCCTCTCTAAAAATAATGAATAAAACCTTAAAAAAAAAAAAAGTGTGGTAGGAGTGGTTTTCTGCTAAACTTCACATGAAATTAGACACAACCTTAACATAATCAAGAAAAAGTTAAATCAGGCTGACACTAGATCTGAGGCACATACAATGTTACTAGTAGTAGCAAACGTAGTAACAATAACAGTAACAATAGCAACTAACAGGCATCTTGCTCTCACTATGTATCTAAACTACTTCTTTCCCACCTTAGACAATCCTCACAACAACCCTAGGAAGTGAGTATTATTATTATGATGATGATGATTATTCTCATTCTTCAGAAGGGGAAACAGACACAAAGCAGTTACGTGACTTACACAAGGTCACAGAGCCTGTCAGTGGTGAATTAGGCTTTGTGGCCTCAGAGTTGCTTCTTTAAGCACCATGCTGTCCTTGCCCTTCACGCAAAAAAAGAAAAAGAAAAACTAGATATAAAATGAGGAATTGGGAAAATTAAATGTACTCACGGTCCTTCCTCCTACAGTGTTCTTGCCACCATAGTGAAAATAGTCAGAGGTGGATTTAAAGCTTGACTACCCTAGGTTATTAGTTTCAGGTCATCTTAATCCCTCCAACTGATAAACGCTTATTTTAAATGTAACCGAGAAGTTCCTAGTAGCAATTAAAAACAGTCAAGACCTCCACTATGATACAGTGTGGAAACGATTTTTACAGCTTTTCCCTTAGTACCCAGCAAGTCCATAGCCATAGGTAAAAGGTGACTTGCGATGGACATATTATTCAAGGGACAGCATTAAAATGTCCTCAACCAGAGAAGGGGGTGCTGAGGTGCTGGAGAGGGGTCCTGCGCTGTCTGCTGCGAGTTCAGGGGTACCAGGGGCCACTCTGCACTCCTGACTCTCAGGACACGTGTTTGCCGCCAGCCTGCAGAGAGTGACAAGGAGGGCTCAGGAGCCACACTGGTCCTCCTGGGGAGGGGCAACATGCGTTTTTCATTCACAAAATGATCTTGGACAAGCCACCGAACATCTGTGAACCTCAGCTTCCTGTCACAAATGAGAATAGTGCATTTACCTCCGTTGTATGTAATAATGTCATTGTGAAGGAAAACCTGGAGCAGCAACCTTTGTGAAAGGTGCATCTTAATCTATAGACAATGCTGATATTATATTTTCCATCTCATTTCTGTTTGGGTGGCTCCCTCCTGCCCCATCCCAGCTTCTCAGATTCACAGAGAACAGCCCGCCCTACTGTTTTCTTTTTCTTTCTCTCTTTTATTAATTAAATTCACTTGGGTGACATTTAGTTTGCAAAACCACGCAAGTTTCAAGTGTCCAACTCAACCTCAGTCTCCACTCCTTCTCCTAGCTGCTCTGGGGTAAATTTGAATAATAGCACATTTGGACCACGGCTTAGAAACTCAGGGCATGGGCAGGATCTAACAGACCAAAAATAAGAATAAGAAAATATGTCAACGAAGACTTAACCAGTTCATGAAGAAAAGCAATTACTGTTAAACTACAAATGAAACTAAAAACCAACTACCATATGAGTCAGCAACCCCACTTCTGGGTATTGATCTAAAGGCAATGAAACCTGGTATCTCCACACTGCCATGTTCAACACGGAAGTATTATTTGCAATAGGCAATATAGGAAGGCAGCCTAAATGTCCACTGGCAGGTGAGTAGATAAAGAAAACACATTGTATCTATACACAATGGAATATTGTTCAGCTTTAAAAGAAGGAAATCCTGTTATTCTTGATGACAGGGATGAACCTAAATGATATTATGCTAAGTGAAATAAGCCAGAGACACAGAAAGATAAATAGTGTGTGACCTCACTCATGTGCGGAATGTAGAAGAGTCACATTCATAGTAGCAGAGAGTGGTAGTCAGGGGCAGGGGGCTGGGCAGCTAGGGAAATGTTGGCCGAAGGGCACTGTGAATGGCAGTTAAGACAGAGGGGAACAAAGAAAGGGCAACAGGCCAGGAAAGCCCTGGTGCCTAGCAACAGGCAAAACTGGGAAAACAAGGACCTTGCCCCCAGGGTAATCTTTCCTCCCCTAGCAACCTCTGGTCTTGCAGTTTAGTCCCCCTGACCTTTTGAACTGCTGGTCATGCATTTAGACTCTCCCCTGACCTTTCCTCCCTTGTCATATTGCTAGTCACGTGGGTTAGACCCTCTTAGGGGGGGAATAAACAAGGAGACCAGAGAGTAGCCCTTAAGCATTAAGCCCCCACATCAAACACATCTAGACCTCAGTTGTGTTTCAGCTCCAGGCCCCGTAAAGTAGCAGCACTAGACAAATGAGGCCATGGCTGATATCAGGACCAGCAACATTGACAAATGACACCCGGCCCTGATGCCAACCAACCAGGCCATGACCCTGAAAGGACACACCTGGATCCTGCCCCTGAGACTTCCAGGTAAATACCCTCAAGACAGAGGACCCCGCGACTCTCTCTGAGGGGCAGGCCCTCACCTTTCTCCCAAGCATATCCCAAGCACCCCCTCCAACACACATGTTTTCCTTGCCTCTCTCCTAACCTCCAAGGGCCCATTCTTCTGCCTCTGTAACTCCTTTCCTGAGCCCATGTCTCCTGCAGTTCACTTCTTCTACCTCTGTGACTTTCTAAACAAACTTTCTCTTAGAGTTGGAGCCTTAGCCCTGAATTTTCTCTTAGCCAAACTCAGGTTGCTGAACCGAGATCAGATCTGACTCTGCTAACACCTGGTGCCATCGGGCCGCCAGCAGTGCCAAGCTGCACAAGATGAAGGTTCTGGGGATCTAATGCACAGCTTGGGGACCACAGTTAATGATACTGTAGTACGTACTTGAAATTTGCTAGGAAGGTAGATATTAAGTGTTCTCACCACAAAGAGAAAAATGAAAAAAGTGGTAACTATGTGAAGCAATGGATATGTTACTTAATTATGGTGACCATTTCACAATGTATACACATATCAAAGCATCAAGAATTTACCCCGTACATATATACAATTCCCAACACACTCAGTGAACAGCTACAGACCACGACAAAGAACCACCACTGCCCCTGCACAGCTGACCCTCCACAGAGGGCAAAGGCTAGTGGTCAGAGGTCCTTGCAGCTGACTGGCCTGGGGAAATCTCTCCCATTGACCTGCCAACAGCAACCGAGGCTCAACTACAAGAGAAGGGTGAATTCAGCCCACATGAACAATGCACCCCAGGTACCCAGCTTGGGTGACAGAGGAGGCTGTACCACTGGACCCTACAGGACACCTACTACATTAGGCCACTCTACCAAGACATGGAGTCAAAGCAGTTCTGCCCAATATGTAGAAACAAACACAGGGAGGCTGCCAAAGTGAGGAGGCAAAGAAATATGGCCCAGATAAAAGAACAGAATAAAACCCCAGAAGAAGAACTAAATAAAAAAGAGATACCCAGCCTATCAGTGCAGAGTTCCAAACACTGGTGATCAAGATACTCATAGAAATGACTGTGTATGGCCACAAAATAAAGGAAGAAGTGAAGGTTATACAAAATGAAATAAAGAAAAATATATAAGAAACCAACAGTGATGGGAAGGAAGTTGGGATTCAAATAAACAATTTGAAACAAACACTTACACAGAACAGAAGGAAGAAATAAGAATCAATAGGAACCTCTGAGACAACTTTAAATGTTGTCTCATTTAAAGTAAACATGTCATGTAAACATGACAACATCCAAAAGACCTTCATTGAGGATGCCAGAAGAAGAGGAAGAGCGTATAACTGAAAACTTATTTGAAAAAAAAATGAAAGAAAATTTCCCTAATTTGGCAGAGGAAATAGACATATAACTCCAGGAAGCAGCAAGAGTCCCAAACAAGTTGGACCCTAAGAGGACCACACCAAAACACATCATAATTGAAATGCCAAAGGTTAAAGATAAAGACTCTTAAAAGTAGCAAGCACCCTGGCAGGTGGCTCAGTGGATAGGCACCAGCCAGTGAACTCAATGGTCGCTAGTTCGATTCCTCAGGGCACATAACCAGGTTGCAAGCCAGGTCTCCAGCCAGGTCCATAGCTTGAGGCAGGTTGAAAGGCAACCATACACTGATGTTTCTTTCACTCTCTGCCTACCTCCCTTCCCCTCTCTCTAAAAATAATAGAATAAATACATAAAATTTAAAAAGCAGCAAGAGAAAGAGCAGAGACTTACCTACAAAGGAATTCCCATAAGACTATCAGCTGATTTCTCAAAAGAAACTTTATAGGTAAGAAGGGGCTGGTAGTAAACAAATCCCATTTACCATAGCAACAAGAAAAATAAAGTACTTAGCAATAAACTTAACCAAGGAGGTAAAAGGCCTGTACTTAGAAAACTATAGAACATTGAAGAAAAAAATTAGGGAAGATAACAATAAATGGAAGCAAATATCATGTTCATGGATGGAAAGAATTAACATCATTAAAATGTCCACAATACCCAAAGCAACCTATAGACTCAATGCAATCCCAGTTAAAATACCAATGGCATACTTCACAGATACAGAAAAAACACTACACAAATTGATATGGAGCCAAAAACACCCATGAATAGCCTCGACAATCTTGAAAAAGAAGAACAAGGTAGGAGGAATCACAATATACTATAAGGTTACTATCATCAAAACATCAAAACTGGTACTAGCATAAGAATAGACATATAGATCAATGGAACAGAATAGAGAGCCCAAAAATAAACCCAGGACTCTATGCTCAATTAATATTCGACAAAGGGAGAAAGAACATAAAATGGAGTAAAAACAGTCTCTTCAACAAATGGTGTTGGGAGAACTGGACAGTGACATGCAAAAAAATAAAACTAGATCACCATACACCAGAATAAACTCAAGATAGATAAAGGATTTAAACATAAGCAGTGCTACCATAAAGGTCTTGGAGAAAAATATAAGCAGTAAAATTTTAGATATCCTATGCATAAATATGTTTACTGATACTTCTCCAAGGGCAAAAGAAATAAAAGAACAAATTAACAAATGGGACTATATCAAATTGAAAAGTTTCCGTTCAGTTAAAGAAAATACCAGCAAAATTAAAAGGGAACCAACTGTATGGGAAAACATATTTGCCAATGATACCTCAGACAAGGGTTTGATCCCCAAAATATAAAGAACTAATGCAACTCAACACCAGGGAGACAAACAGCCCAGCTGAAAAATGGGCAAAGGACCTGAACAGACAACTCACTGAGGGAGACATACAAAAGGCCCAGAGGCATATGAAAGAATGCTCAACATCACCAGCCATCAGAGAGATTCAAATTAAAACCACAATAAGATACCACCTCACACCTGTCAGAATGGCAATTATCAACAAACAACAAGTTTTGGTGAACATGTGGGGAAAAGGCAACCCTGGTGCACTGTTGGCAGGAATGTAGGTTAGTGCAGCCACTATGGAAAACAGTATGGAGTTTGTTTGAAAAACTAAAAATGGAACTGCCTTTTGATCCAGCAATTCCACTACTAGGACTATACCCAAAGAACCCTGAAACACCAATTCAGAAGAACCTATATACCCGTATGCTCATAGCAGCACTATTTCTAAATGCCAAGTGCTGGAAACAGCCTAAGTGCCCATCAGTGAATGATTGGATCAAAACACTTTGGTACATTTACACAATGGAATACTACACAGCAGAAAGAAAGAAGGAACTCCTAACCTTTGTAACGTGGATGGAACTGTAGAGTATTATGCTTAGTGAAATAAGCCAGTCAGTGAAAGACAAATATCATATGATCTCACCCATTTCAGGACGATAATGAACAAAACAAACAAATAAGCAAAACAAAACCAGATACATGAATACAATGAATAGATCTCCAGTGGGCATAGGGGAGGGGGAGGGGAGAAGGAGGAGGAGGCAAAGAAGGGGAGCATTTTAGTCAAGGAACTAGTATGGAAGAACCATGGACATGGACAACAAGTGGGATTGACTTTGGGGGTGAGGAGTGGGTGGGTGGGGAAGAGGACAGAGGGAAGAAAAAAGGGGATGGATGTAATAAAACAACAATAAAATGTATTTAAAAAAAAAAAAAAAGGAAGAAGGGACTGGCAAGTATTCAAAGTGATGAAAAGCAAGGACCTACAACCTAGGTTACTCTTTCCAGCACAGCTATCATTTAGAATAGGAGGGCAGATAAACCGCTTCTTAGGTAGATAAAGCTAAAGGAGTTCATCATCACCAAGCCGTTATTACATGAAATGTGAAAGGGACTTATTTAAGAAAAAGAAGATCAAAACTATAAACAGTAGAATGACAACCAACTCACAACTATCAACAACTGAATCTAAAAAATAAAAACAAAACAAACTAAGCAAACAACCAGAATAGGAATAGAATGATAGACATGGAGATCATTTAGAGGGTTATCAGCTGGGAGGGGGTGGGGGGGAAAGGAGGAAATGGTGCAGGAGTTAAGATGCATAGTGGATAGAAACAAAATAGATTGGGGCGGCGGGGCAGGGGGATGTTAAGAATAGTACAGGAAAGGGTGAAGCCAAAGAACTTATATTAATGGCCCATGGACATGAAACTAAGTGGGGTTGGGGGGGGGAGGGGGTTGCTGCAGGGAAGGGGGTACCAGAAAAGGGGCAAAGGGAAAAAATTGGAACAAAATTGGAACTGTAACAGCATAATTGACAAAATATTCTTTAAAAATATATACAATTCTGTGTCGACTGTATACCTTAATCAGGCTGACTTAAAAAAAAAAACCAACCACTGAAGCAATGATAGGGAGCTGCAAAGCCAAACAGTAAGCATGACTAAAAGCGAGAACAATGTTGTTACAAAAACAGTCCAGCTCACCTGAAATGGATACTTATTTTGACAGGGAATGACACCATCATCATTCTTCACTATTTCCACACACTTTATTTTTGAAACGTCAATAAATCCCTTTCTGTATTTTTTCTGTTAAAAGAAAAAAAAAAGAAGGACCATTACAATCATAAGGTATAAGGAAGTGTTATTAATGGCAATATTTGCTAATGAAATTAACAACTCAATATATTACAATTGCCTTATCTAATTATCTAAATTATCTAAACCATGTCTCCCCTTATTGTTAAAATTGTTTAAAACACTGATGCTGTGAAGACGATGATGAAAATAATGAAGCCCTTTAATTTCTCAAGATGAAATGGTTCTGTCCTTACCCCTCCCCCTACTCCCCCAAAGCTCTGGAACAGAGATACAGACTCCCACTTATTGTCACCTTCCCTTCTTAGACACACATCTTAACTTCTTGATGACAGCACCCCCCTCATCCTCCGTGTCCAGAGAGTCAAAGGCCAAGCAAAACTGTACTGAATCAGAGATGCCAACTTCAGCCAGTTTCCTTTTCCCTTCTGCACACAGAACCCAGGAGGACATAAGGTGTCCTTAGTGCAGTCACACAAAGCCTCCATTCAGACTCTTATTGAACATTCTACCTCCTTCCCTATCGCCTTCCCGCCCAGTGCACTGCAAATTTCCCTAAAATAACTAGCTGGCAAGCATTCAAAGTGACGAAAAGCAATAGAAACTTTTGTCAGTCTTGTTGTAAGTCCGGAGATAAGACCAAGACATCTGCAAACCACACCAACTGAGACTATCAACTGTGAGTAACCTTACATTTGAAAATTTATCCCAGGGGGAAAATTCTAAAAGAATACAAAGATCTATGGGCAAAGATAACTTGATGTATTGTATCCATTAAAAAATTACAAATAGAGCTCTGGCTGGTGGCTCAGTGGATAGGTGCCGGCCTGCGAACCCAAAGGTCGCCAGTTCGATTCCCAGCCA
Source organism: Noctilio leporinus (assembly GCA_004026585.1). Classification (NCBI taxonomy): domain Eukaryota; kingdom Metazoa; phylum Chordata; class Mammalia; order Chiroptera; family Noctilionidae; genus Noctilio; species Noctilio leporinus. Next base: position 642,865 of record PVIW01000004.1, on the reverse strand, counting down.
GGGCACATAACCAGGTTGCAAGCCAGGTCTCCAGTCAGGTCTGTAGCTGGAGGCAGGTGAAAGGCAACCATACATTTGATCTTTCTCCCCCTTTCTGCCTCCCTCCCTTTCCCTCTCTCTGGAAATAATAAATAAAATATTTTTATAATATATTACAAATACAACGTAGAAATAAAAACTGTTTGCTGAATAATATTAATTGATACACAAAGGCCAAAGTATCAGCCATGCAAACTATTTTAATTATATTGATGTTGGCTCGATAATTTTGGGACAGACCTTGAATGCTGCACAGAAAGCTGTATAAAGAATACTTGGGGATGGGGGCAGATATTCAAGATAAGGAATAGAAGAAAAATAGACATATAAAAAAGCATAATATTTAGGGTGACCCAGCCATTCCCTCACCCCAGTCATTTAAAAAGTGCTTCATCTACCATCAATCGATTGAATAGACTTATCTCCGGACTTACAACAAGGCTAACAAAAGTTTTTAATGGTTAAAGAAATTTGAATTAAATGTTCTTTTTTTGCTTGTTTTGCTTGTTGAGTGCACTACTTCCAGTGTAAAGACTGTGATCTACACCTCAGCAGTCTTAACACTGACAACTAATAAAAAGAAAGAAAGAATTTAAAAATAATTTTAAAAATAAAATAAAATTGCTTCATCCAATACCATGAAATTCCCCTCTGGCCACAATTTTTGGGCCCCTACCCTGCTTCCAGGAGCCTGCTCTGCTTCCTCACTGTCACCACAGGACTTTCAGACCTGCCACCTATTCCAGGCCATCAGCTCCCATCTGACTAGGCTACTCTAGAGATCATTTCACCAGTGCATCTCTCCCATTTCTCTCCCCGGCAACTAATCCCATACATCCCTTGACGTTTTTGTCAGCCCTCAGTTCTATTCACACCTTTCCCTGTTTCTGCATACATGGCTGCAGAAGGTCAAAAAACAATACTGGCCGTCTTCACATTGCTTAGCCAGACCATCACTGCTCCATCTGGGTTCTTTTGTGTATCTCTAGTGGAGAGAACCTGGTGGACTCCATGGAATTACAAACATTTCCCATTCTCCTTACCCCAGGGGACAAGTGTCCCACTACTTTATGGAGAAGAGAACAGCCATTCTATAGGCACATTCCCAAGTTCTTCCTTCTTAATCACTCTTAAGATTTACCCTTTTCTCTTCTCTTTCATCCTGTCTCTAAGAGAAAGTTTTAAGGACACAACAGTTAAGATACTATAGTTGGCACTTAATGGCAGTCACTTCATTTCATGCTCACACAATTCCCCACATTGTACAGATGAGGAAACTGCAGCTCAGACCATTTAAATACATGACCCGAAGACTCCAACTGACCCCAAAGCCAACTAGACCCTGGAATGCAAGCAGGTGACAGAAATAATGGAACCAAGTTCCCAAGGGGACAACAAGGATTCTGAGCGTGGTCTGAGCTTCAGCCAGGACAGAGGCAGGGACAGTCTCCCCAGTCATGCTCTTCTAAGACTTGTTTCTCCCGCTTCTAGTCACATTCTCTCCCGTCCACACCAAGAACATTTCCTCTGGCCCAGCTACTGCCTACCTCTTCTCTTCCCTTCCTGAAAGAAAACATGATTACATCCTTGGCCTTTCATTTCCTTCTCATCCACTCATCCTTTACCTCCCACATCACCACAGCCTGCTAAGGCTGTTGCCAACCGACACCACCAATAAACGAATCCAACAGCCTTTGCTCGGGTGTCACCTGCTCAGACCTTTATGAGGCCTTTAGGAGCGCCAATACACTCTTCTCCCTTGGTGGCCTTGACTTTGATCATCCTGGTCTCCCTTCTCTCCCTCCCCTTCAGTTTCCCAAGGACAACTGCTGTCCTGTGTTAGTAACTATGGGAAGAAATATACAAAGTCCCAACTGGGGAAGCTCATGTTCTAGGCATATAGTCCAAGTAGTGAGGTAAGCATTATTAGACACATTCCACAAATGGAAGAAACTAAAAATAAGCAGCTTTCCTACATTTACCTGTGGGAAAGATAAACACAGTATTTATCATACAAGGTGAGGCAAAAGACGGTTGAAAGTTTCATGCATGCAAAACACGGAGTTTATTCTTATTTTATTATTAGTTATTCTATTATTTTCCATACAAACAACTGTAAAACATCTTTTGCGCAACCTTGTATAATATGGTAAATATTGTACATTAAAAGGATGCTAAGAGAATACAGAGAAATTGAGGCTTAAATGGCAACTTGGGTAGAGAAATTCTGATGTATGATAAGGAGGGAACAAACAGCACGCATGAAGAACAGCATATTCCAGACTGACCTCAGCTGCCTAATTTGTAAAATGGAAATAATAATAGTATCTACTTCACACCTATTACAGAGCCATGCGAATTAAATGAGCTAGTACTTGCAAAATGCTTAGAAGAGTGTGTGGCCTATAGTGGAATATCTGTAAGTGTTTGCTACATAAAATAAGTAAGTAGCAAACAAAAAAATTTAAAGGTTAGTGCAGCTGATGTACAGGGTGCATGAAGTATGCGGCAGGATGGAAAGGTGATCAGAGGTCAACGTGTGAAGAACCACATTACGGGGTCTGGCCAGACAGGGCCACCCACCCTGTTCCTAGGGTCTGGACCAGTTCATGTGCAGAAGAACGTGCCAGCTACCATCCTCCTATTCACAAGGCACACATGTTCCTCCTAGTAAAAGCCTGAGAAAATACTAACAGTGATAGAGAATCAAATGACCCTTAATCCCCAGTCCTGGAGAAAATCACTGTGGACATCATGGAGTTTTTCCAGACATGGCTCTGGGTCGTGTATCACCTGCCAGCACTCTCAGCCCTGGAGCAGCAGGCTACCTTCAGTCTGTTTCCCATCTCCACCCACCGTCTCACCCACCTTCTCATCCGTTAGACACAGGTCAGTCTATATGGAAAAATTGTAAGTGACTTGTATATTGAATTTACTTACACCCCTTAAATTCATGTTCTGAGATATGTAATCTATTTGTGTACTGTACTAATATTTGGATGTATTGATCCAACTATCTTGCTATAAAGTTTGCAAATGAAAGTTCAAATTTAGATCGTTCATTCATTCTGTTATTTATTCCACCAGCAAACATTGATGAGGCACCAAGCGCAGTAGCTTCCAAGTTCTGGGAGGGGACCGAGGGTTGCCTCAAGAGGATTTCACTATAACACAGTGGATAGAAAGGTTAGAGGGGATAATTTAATCCAACAGCAATAAAGTCAGCAGAAACACAGTGTGCTGGGGAAGGGACAATGACTGGGCCAGGAGAGGCTGGAGAAGGTTCTGGGAGGAAGTGATGGTGTGATTTGGTTTTTAAAGGATACGTAGGAGAGTTTCCAATAGATAAAGCAAAGACGAGTTCCAAGCAGGAAAGTGGGGGTGGGGGGCACTAATTTAGGGAACAGAAAGAAATTCATTACAGCTGAAGCTCGGAGTTGTTCAAGTGTAGGAAATGACTCCAAAAGTGTTATTTGAGACTAAATTAGAAAGAAGCTTATGTGCCAGAGTTAGAAGCTTGGATTTATGGTGAGCAGTTTTAAGTGGGGAGTGAGGGGCACTGAACTGAGGTTTGTTCTCAAAAGAGATTAATGGCAGTGTGACAAGGGGTGGAGACGGGGCTAGCCAGGAGAAAGCTTCGGGAATGCAGGTGAGGGATAATGGCGCTGTGAACCCAGCCATCAGCAGCAATTATTTCATGATTACTTAAGTGTACTATATATTATTGCAAATGTTGTGGCCCAAGAACAGGATATACACATCTTTTGTACACTTCAAAAAGCTCAAGATCCTAGCCTCTGGCAAGTCTTACGAGATACACTGTTTTTTACTTTAATTTCCAGAACTCCTTTAGCTTTACCTTGCCTGGGAAGTGCACTATCTGCCCTTCCACTCTAAATGATAGCTTTTCTGGATAGAGGAACCTTGGTTGCTTTTCATCACTTTGAATACTCCTTGCCAGTCCCTTCTTGCCTGCAAAGTTTCTTTTGGGAAATCAACTGACAGTCTTATGAAACCTTCTTTGTTAGGTAACTCTCTGCTTTTCTCTTGTTGCTTTTAAGATTCTCTCTTTACCTTTAACCCTTGGCATTTTAATTATGATGTGTCTTGGAGTGACTCTCTTTGGATCTAGCTTCTTTGGGACTCTCTGTGCTTCCTGGATTTGTATGTTTATTTTCTTTGCCAAATTAGGGAAATTTTCTTTCATTATTTTTTCAAATAAGTTTTCAATTTCTTGCTTTTCCTCTTCTCCTTCTGGCATCCCTATGATTTGAATGTTGATACATTTGAAGATGTCCCAGAGGCTCCTTATCCTATCCTTGTTTTTTTGTTTGTTTGCTTATTTATTTTTTATTCTCTGTCTTATTGCTGTTCTGATTGAATACATTTTTCTCCCTATGTTACAAATCATTGATTTAATTCTCAGATTCATCCCCTACACTATTGGTTCCCTGTAGACTTTTCGTTGTTTCAATTAGTGCAAACTTCAATCCTGCCTGGGTCTTTTTAGTGCTGTTGAAGTACTCAGTGAGTTCCTGGAGCATCCTGGTAATGTTTTGAACACCTGATAGTTTGCTTATCTCCATTTCATTTAGTTCTTTTTCTGGAGTTTTTATTCCATTCTTTCATTTATGCCATATTTCTTTGTCTCCTCATTTTGGCACCCTCCTTTCTGTGTATTAGGTAGAGCTGCTTTGACTCCCCATCTTAGTAGCATGGCCTATTATAGAAAAGCACACCTGTACACTGTATGGGATGGAACCTTAGATAATCACCAGGGTGGGGCAACTGTGTGATTTATCAACCAGGTTGATAAAGTCTCTCATATGGTGTTGCCATGCTGTGGCTTTGTGTGTGTGGGAACTCAGAAAGGGGAAAAAGCCACTAGTTCTACCCTCTGGAGTTTTCTATGGGAGAAAGTTGTCTCCTGGTCATCCTGATGTCAGTCACTTCACTTTCTCCCATATGCCACTGGTGCCCTTCCAGCTGTTGCCTGGGTACTGGAGTCCAGAGGGAGGGGTCTACATAAGTCTTAAGTCTGATCTGGGCACTTTAAGAGGAGTCTCCTGTGAGTCTGGCAGTTTCTTCCACTACCCCAACTCCCACTGATTTTTACAGCTAGAAGTTATAGGGACTCAACTTCCTGGCACTAGAATCCTGGGCTAGGAGGTATGGTCTGGGGCTGGAATCCCTGGCTCCCAAGGTATCCCTCTCAATTTTTATCTACCACACATAGATGTGGGACCCCCGGCCCACTCTGTGTCTCCATACGTCCACACCCCTCCAGCTCTTTCTCTGTGCATCTCTGCCCCCCATACCCATCTGGATGAATGTGGCTTCTTTAAATCCTTGGTTGTCAGACTTTCATACCTCTCCATTTTCTGACATTTCTTGGTGATGTTTGTTTTGTAGTCTAGTTGTAATTTTTTCTATAGTTGTGCAAGGAGCCAAGGCATGTTTACCTACTCCCCCATCTTGACTAGAAGCCACACATAATAATGATTCTTAGCCTGCTCTCCACAGTAACAAGCATTCCAGCACAATTCCCAAATGCCTACTTGTTTCTACAGCCATCAAGTTTCAATATTTCTTACTGATAGGATTCAGAAAATGCAAAAATCGAGAATGAATTTTTATAGCAACATTCTGCTTCTGGCGCAGACTTCCCACCTGAACACTTCCTGCCTAGAATGGGAAGAAAGAATTTATATGAAGCTCAGTGCTGGGATTTAGGCTCTGAATCTGGCAGCACAGTTAAAAACAATAAGACTCTCTGGGGTAAACTTAAATATACTAAGTCAGATCTGATTAAACCCAGATTCAAACAATAAACATAATATAGGTAACACTTACAAAGCACTGTATGTGTCTCATGAGTTTACATAAATTTATTCATTTAAGCCTCCTAATGAGCACTATACCACTCTACCTCTCTAAAAATGTCAAGAACAAAAATAGCTGCGGAAAATCTGGAACTGGGTCACAGTGGCAGAAAATGTTCCTACATGGCAGATCTGCAAGAAGGAATAGCCTCTTGCCAATGTTTAGTATATGAAATGCCTATCATATGCTTAGCACACTGAGCTAGACATCACAGGAAGTCAGAGTGTTTACTATCGTATCACTATAGCCATTAATATTAGGTTTGCAAACACAATGCCATAGAAATACTTCATTTCTCTTAAGTACTTTCCTATAATTGAATATGAATGCTGATACCTAAAGTCTTATTTCACAGAGCCTGAAACACCAGATGACTGTTTATCAGATTATGACCATGGACTTTCCAGTTCTTAAAATATGATTAATTCTACAAATTGCCACAACTAACCTAGACTTAAAACAAACAAACAACATAAAGAAGGAAAAAGAGAACAACAGTCCTGGCTGGATGGCTCAGTTTACTGGAGCATCATCAAGTACGCCAGAGGTTGCAGGTTCGATCTCCAATCAGGGCACTATCTAGATTGCTATTTAACCCCAGATTGGGGCACATACACGAGGCAACTGATTGAGATTGCTCTCTCTCCCTCCATCTTTCTCTCTCTCTAAATCAATAAAAAACATAGGGGAAGAGTAAAACAGGAAAAAGAAATTGAACACCTTTCCTGCTAACTGATGCCTGATCCTATCCTCCCCTTTCTTCATTTCTCATCAGCCTCTTCTTTGAGGCAAGTATGATAAAGCTCAGCAAAGACATACCCACCTGCCTCCTCAGCACCAACAGTGCCTGGCATGTGATAGCCTGGCACATGGCAGGTGCCCGATGATTTTGTGGAATAAATCAAGGATCGAATGAGGATATAAGTGAACAGGAGGGACATTGGCTCAGTGGAGAGGAAGCCTTCCTCAGCTCTAATTTCACAATGTCCAGTCTCACCACCACCTTCCTTGACTAGGCCATTTCAGAGAAGAGTTGTGGCTACCTTTTATTTTTGTGGCTGCTCTCTGAGACACATACCATCCCACGTGGGCTCAGGCAAGCCAATGGTCACCAGGACTTAAGAGGCCCTGCGTCCTCTGGCCCCTGTTCTACTGACACATACTGCTTCACAGGTGTCTACTCCATTAATGGAGTAACTGCCACATCACAATCCTCGGAGAAGTTATTACTACTGTCAGGGACCCCCATCAGCCACGGAGATGGTAATCATTGGACGTCACTGCAAATTTGTGCTTTATTTTTCTTCTTTTAAGTAGCCAAAGAGAAGGAAGGCACTCTACCCTAGATTTCAGTTCTTAGATTTGTATGATTGACACTTACTAGTAAGTAGCACTTAACTTCTGTACTCAAGATTCTATGTACCTATGTGTATATACATGTGAATATGAGTGTATGTGAGTGTGTGTGTGTGTGTGTGTGTGTGTGTGTGTTCTGAGGCTCCCCAGTAGAGATTTCATGGGTTCAGACTTGTTTTTTAATGACACTTTCTATCTTTATTATAGAAATAGCTCGAGTCACATGAACACGATTTCTTATCAAGAGGAACTTGAGGGAGATAAGCTTTGTGAGTTTCTCTTGGGTGAGAGTTATAGCCAACAAACAAAGCAAGATAGAAAATGCAATATCCCGGATACGTGGTGGGTGCCAGTGACAACCAGTATTGCCAACACACCGTGGCACGCTCTGTGGCTTTTGCTCATGGTATGAACTTACTACCGCAGCACTAGAAGGGGTACAGTTCCCACAACACCCCTCCAAAATGCCTACCAGGGCCAAATGGATGAAGTGATCATGTAGAGAAATGCCAGCCCTGTGGGGGGGGACAGCCCTGAGACCACACCCCACAGCCTCACCCTCAGGCAGGAGGACTGGTTTCTGGAAAGTTGAAAATCTGACAGGCTCCAAGCCTCCAGGGAAATTTACCTCTACACTGCCCATCCCAGAGCAGTTTCTCCACTAAGAAAAACCTCTCTCTTTGCTTCTCTGATGTTAGTGAATGGCCAAGAACAAACTGGAAACAGGACTGATTTAAAGGGTACAGAGCTTTTCTATGGGACTACCAAAGCGCAGTGTGAACCTGCTGTTAAATGCGGTTCTACCAGACACATAAAATATTTCTCCAGTTCTCTCCGGTGTTAAGGGATCATGCTGCAGTCTGCTTCCTAAATACTGTTTTTAAGACTTTATTTCTTTATTTTTAGAGAGAGGGGAAGGGAGAAAGAAGGAGAGAGAGAGAGAAACATCAACATATGATTGCCTTTCACCTGTCTCCAGTGACAGATCTGGCTGGAGATCTGGCTTGCAACCTAGTCATGTGCCCTGACTGGGGATCGAACCAGCGACCTTTGGGTTCACAGGTCGGTGCTATTCCATCGAGCCACTAGCCAGGGCCTGCTTCTTAATACTTTGAAAATATCAAACTGCACGTATTGACAGCTTCCCTGTACTGCTTGCTGCCCCAGAGAAAGCAACATCCTTTTTTTTCTTTTGGTCCAAAAAGATAATTACCTGTGCTAGAAAAAGTTCCTTTCTTTCACTTCCACTGGGGTTCTTGGGGGTGGAGGGGCATGAGTGGCAGAGTGAGGAGGTGACTTGGGGACCAGGAGTCACTATGAGAATGCCAGCAAGAAAGAGAAAACATGCATCTTAGGTGAAATCTCTAGTAAGAAAAGATGAGTTGCCCACCAATTCTCTCCTCAGTAAGATATTCAGCAAGAAATACATAGAATTGCCTGGTTCCATGAGTTTCTGTGGGCCACATGGGTGCCAATCACTGCTTTTACTGTGGTTTCATTGTGAATATTCACTTTGCATTACAATTAATAGATTTATAGAAAATTTTTGTAGCACAACTCCTCAGGGGGGAACATTCTAGAGATACAATTATTTTTTAAACAATCTCTCCCATTGACTGAGTATGCTGGATGACATCAAGGAAGGTCTGTTGATATGTTTTAAGTTAGCATTAAGGTCCTACTGGAGATAGGAGCCACTTGTCCTTTGGAGATGGATACCGAAGCATCTGCAGAAGAAATGACGTGACATGCACAAGATAACAGGACAGGGAGGAATCTGCTACAAGATAACAGGAGTAGGGGAAGCATGAGTCAGGTCACTTGAGTACATGGGGTTCACTGTATTATGTCTACTCTTGAGTATGTTTGCAACTTTCCATTTAAAAAAGTCAAAAACTACTTCTTCCATCACATTTTTTAAAATCCCAATCGAAGTTGTAATTGGGTCTTAGAAAACCCTTTCATGAGAATACAGAAAGTTATTTACCATTATAAACTGGTAAAACCTAGAAACGTGCAGGTAATTGCTACTCGTAAAGCTCCGGCCATCCTGTGGAAATTGGAAATGTGTACCATGGATTCAGAAGAAGAAAGGATCTCTGACGTTTACATAACTGCTCCTACAGGTCACATTTACACAGCCCCTTGCATCCATCGATCTCCATAATTAATTACAGGACTACTGACCCTGCTTAAGTCATGAGTTATCAGCATCTACATTTTACAACTGGGTAAATGGGACGCTGGAGTTAAGCCAACTGACCAAAGACAAATGAAGATACAGAACTCCAGGCTGCAGAGCACGACTCTTTATTGGCTACCCCAGCTGAGGGGCATATAATTAAACTCTTCTTCCCCTCTTCATGTGCTATTGCTAATGCACTTAACTCTCAAATACCCTAGTAAAAATTAATCCAAGTTGCAGAATACATGGACATTCCAAGAGATGCCCCTCAATACCACAGCCCAAGAGACAAGGCACTCCCTGTGAGCCCACCAGCATCTGCAGCGGGGTCCTTATCTGTTTAATTTTCCCTTCCTGCACCCTTTCACCTCCCTTCTGGTGGTACAGAAGTACCACATCACGCCACCTTGACGACAACTGGCCTTGGAAGGCTTTCAAGGAACTTGGAGGAGTCACTGTAGTAACTCCACTGTATATCTGAAACCTCCATATTACCGAGCACAAGCTTTTCAGCGGATTCCGAAAGAGATGTGATTTTATTATCTATTCACTAAGGTAACATTAGGTCAAACCATAAGAAATTGCCATTTCTGTAAGTCAAAAAGGCTCAAATGTTGGTGATTTCAGGTGGCTGAATACATTTAGCACATTTCAGTCCTACTCAAATACCTCTCACAGTCTGAAACAGAAGCTCCCTATGCTTTTTCTAACTTCTACACATCACAAACACAGTTCTTACTAGTGAGACCCAAGTAACAGTTCTTACTAGTGACACTCAAGTAACACAGTTCTTACTAGTCAGACGCGAGTTGGACCCCTGATGTCCACAGTGGGTATGGTGTGGGGACCACGGGAGGTTGTTACCACCCGCACCCAGCAGCATTTGCTGAGAATGTTGGAAAATGTTGGCATTTGAATTAGATTTAACATAGCCAAATTAAAACATCAGACCTGGAATACTAGTAATTATTTTAAATGATATGCTATTTTCATTGCCAAATTGATGTTCACTATTGCATGCTTCACGGATATCATCATCGTGAACTTTGTGATTTGGAAACTTTTCATTCCTCGTTATGAAAGGAAGCAGGTCATTCTGAATAGTTTACATCCCCAAATGAAAAAGCCTTCTCCTCTACAGACAGGATAGTAAACAAAGTTAGGAATTAACTCAAATACCCTCACACCTTTCTATTAACTTCCCTACAGCTCCTAATTCCTTCAGCTCTTTCAGTCAGCATCTGTGTAGCATCTGCTCTTGTTCTGAGGAACATCTTGGGAAGAGATGATTACTCATAGGCAATGTGAAAAGTTCATTACTGAACAGCATGGAGTGAGACACAAAAGAAGCAGCAGCCCTGGCTGGTGTGGCTCAGTGGACTGGACTGAGTGCCAGCCTGAAAACCAAAGGGTTGTTGGTTCTGTTCCCAGTCAGGGCACATGCCGAGGTTGCAAGCTAGGCCCCCAAGTTGGGGACGCAAGAAAGACAACCACACATTACTGTTCCTCTCCCTCTCTTTCTCTCCTTTCCCCTCTCCCTAAAAATAAATAAATAAAATCTTAAAAAGAAAGAAGAAGAATATGAAGTAGTTAATTTTTCCAGAAGAAGTCAGAGAAAGCTGCACCAAGAAGGTATCCCTTTCAGCTGAGCCTTGACCTGTGAATAAAGGTTTGACCAGCAAAGAAAGGGAAAGAGAACATTGCAAGTAAAGGCATGTTGCTACAGAAGAGTACAGCAGGTGTGAGGACTGCAGTGGGACCGTGTGTTCAGACACACTGAGGGACACGAGTGAGAGAGACAGAAGGCTGTGAAGGTGGGATGGGACCATATTATGAAAAGCCCGGTATGTAATGTGAAGGAGTTGCACTTAATCTCAAGGCAATGAGGAACCTTGGCCTTAAATTATTATATTTTGGCATGCAAGGGCCCCAGGTATTAAAATGGAAGGTTAAGCCTGGCTGTTACTTGGTATACATTATTTTTCAGAGGAAGAAAAACTGGGTAACTTTAAAAACCAAAAATCAAAGGACAAACCTCTTTACTTTGTTTTACAGATCTCATATCTCATTAGACTAAAACAGCAGGACTCTCACAAGAGTTTACTGCTTAAGATCAAAGACTCCGGAGCCAAAATGCCTGAGTTTGAATCCCAGCTCTGCCACTTACTCACTGTGTCTCCTTTGGACAAGTTAGTTAACCTCTCTGTGCTTCAGTTTCTTTAGCTATACAATGGGGTAAACACTAGCACCACAACTTAATAAGTTTTTTTTTTTTTTTTGTAGGAATTAAAAGAATTTATTCATATTAAGCTCTCAGAGGAAGGATGACAAATGATAAGGGTTTGATAAATTTAACTATTGACATTATTTTTTTTAAATAGTATTGGTCCTTAGGGAAAATAAAAGCAAAAGCCACTAGTTATATTTAAAGATAGATCCTCACATTTATCTTCTAGAAGCCAGGAAAAATCTTCTTATAATTGATTTCAACTTTGACCGTGTCTTACAAAATAAAAAGGTATGAATGAGATTCTTCCTTGGACCATGACAAATATCAATTCCCCAAAATTATAGGAGACCATAGTAGAAATGGCCAGTGTCTACCAACATCCACTCTTTTCAACACCAGCAAAAAAAAAAAATTAACCTTTACTTCATGGGTCTCATAATTCTGTTTGAAAAAGGACAGTTAATGCTTCATGTGACGGTACTATTTTTACCCTTTGGGGCTGTTATTTTAGTTGTCACACAGTATGAAACCAATACTGAATCAGCAAGCAACTACATAAGCACTTCCTTTTCACGTTAGCTACAGTTCATCACTGGTAATTCACAGCCTTAACACAGAGCAAAGAGCACCTTAGGCTAAAAGTGTTTCCTCCTCTCAAGCACAGTAATAATATTAAAAAGATACAACTTTCCCAGTTTTCTTGAGGGTTACATGTACTGGTGAATATAAAAATTAATATGAATCTGATTCAATATTTATATACCATGTAGCTAGCCAAAAAGTATCAGAAAATTAGCCAGAAGCAGTGCAGTGTAATGAATGGTCTCAAGCTGGAGAATCAGACAGCCTATGTGAGGTTCCACCACCCACTGACTCAGTAACCTCTCCATCCTTCAGTTTCCCCATCTGTAAAATGGGAATGCAAATACCATTTACCTTATAAAGTTAAGAAGATTAACATTAATACTGGCAAAGTACATAAGCTCATGCACGAGATGTGATAAACACTACAGAAGTATTTGGTAAATTTAAAACAAACAAACCAAAAGCCTACTAACGGCCCCCAGCCATTCTGTTCCTAAACCCAGAAGGCAACCTTGAAGTTCACTGGGCGAAAGGGTGTGCATTCAGGATGACCAGGAAGTGATAAAAAGAATGTTTTCCACCGTCTCTGTTTTTAAAGCAGAAATATCTTCCTTCTTAAAGAAAGTGTTTTTTGAGTCAAACAAACAAAAAGAGTTTATAATATTCTCTCCGCATGCAAATGGCCTAGCAGGATACGTATTTTCTCCATGTACAGCAGAGAGTTGTAACAACTGCCAAATAAATAACTGAGCAGATCTTTCCCATTTCCCTCGGGAAACTGTCTCCTTATCGGATAAGTGAACTTGGTCTGATTATTTTAAACTACTTCTCTAATCCCAACTTCTCACTTGCACTGGATTCTGCAGCTCTATCTGGCAGGACATCTCTCCTTATGCCTTTCACTTACAGCTCATTAACATGATTCAAAATAAAGCCATTATATCCATCCTTAAACTGGGATCTGAATCAATCATTCAACAATCACTATGCTTTACCATAAGTGATGCCTTCACTTGCCTTATGAAGCATTTTATATATATATAGTATATATATATGTGTGTGTGCGTGTGCAAGTATATATATATACACACGCACATGCACACACACACATATATATATTATTTATATACATACATACACATATTGCAGGGGAGAGGGAGGAGAGATCACCCCCTCCCACTGCCCCATGCCCAGAACCAAGCGCACAGTCAGCAGCAGTTCCTCAGTTCCTCAGTTCCTCAGCTCCCAAAGTCAGAGTCAACCACGAATTGGAGCCCCAGCAGACCCCCATCTGAAAGCTTGTCCGCCTTAAAACAACCTAAGTGGCTTGTGTTTTTGGTTTGTTGTTTGTTTGTTTTATTTTGTTTTGTTTTGTTTTACCAAAGAGGAACATGTTAAAAATATGGAACGCTTCACAAATTTGTGTGTCATCCTTGTGCAGGGACCATGCTAATCTCTGTATCGTTCCAATTTTAGTATATGTGCTGCCGAAGTGAGCACACAATGGCTTGTTTTAAAGTGGACAGACTTTTGTTCATCACACTGAAGCTTCTTTCTGTCAATTATCTTACATTTCCCATTGTTGCTTAAATAGTGTTAAAGAGGTGTGGGGTAGAAGGTAAGGAATTTTATTTATCCAAATGGCTTGAGAAGTCAAAAAGAAAGAATGGATCTTTGAATGCCATCACTAGCCATCAAAGAGGTGCAAATTAAAAACACAATGAGATACCACGTCCCGCCTGTCAGAATGGCAATCATCAACAAATCAACAAACAACAAGTGCTGGCAAGGATGTGGAGAAAAGGGAACCCTGGTGTACTGTTGGTGGGAATGCAGACTGGTGCAGACACTATGGAAAACAGTATGGAATTTCCTCAAAAAACTAAAAATGGAACTGCCTTTTGACCCAGTGATTCCACTGTTTGGATTATATCCAAAGAACCCTGAAACATCAATTCAGAAGAACCTATGTAGCCATATGTTCATAGCAGTGCTATTTATAATAGCCAAGTGCTGGAAACAGCCTAAATGCCCATCAGTGGATGATTGGAATAAAAAACTTTGGTACATTTACACAATGGAATACTACACAGCAGAAAGAAAGAAGTTCCTACCCTTTGCAACAACATGGATGGAACTGGAGAATATTATGCTTAGTGAAATAAGCCAATCAGCCCTGGCTGGTGACACAGTAGATAAGGTGCTGGCCTGCAAACCTAAGGGTTGCTGGTTTGATTCCCAGCCAGGGCACGTGGCCAGGTTGCAAGCAAGGTCTCCAGCCAGATCCATAGCTGGAGGCAGGTGAAAGGCAACCATACACTGATGTCTCTCTCTCTCCCTGTCTCTCTCCTCTCCCCTCTCTCTGAGAATAATAAATAAAATCTTTTAAAGAAAAGGAAAGAAAAGAAAAGAAAAGAAAGAAAGAAAGAAAGAAGCCAGTCAGTGAAAGACAAATACCATATGATCTCACCCAATTCAGGAGACTAGTGAACAAAACAAACAAGGAAAACAGAACCAGAGGCATGGATACAAGCAACAGACTTTCAGTGTGCAGAGGGGAGGGAGGAGGGGGAGAAAGAAGCAAAGAGAGGGAACAGTGTAGTCAAGGAACTAGCATGGATGACCCATGGACAGGGACAACATGTGGGATTGACTGCGGAAGAGGGAATGGTGAGGGTGGGGCAGGGGAGAGCAGTGAAGGAGAAATGGGATGAATGTAAGACAACAACAATAAAAGGTTTTTATGCAAAAAATATTAAAAGAATAGATCTTTAGATACTGAGCGCTAACAATAACAGCAATATTACTAACTTTTCTTCAAGGCTCACGATATGGCAGAGTTTGCTTTAAATTCATTTGGTGTATGCTTCAGGTGCATTAGCTGAACTGATCGCCACAACAACCCTGTGAGGTAGGGACTATCATTATCCCATTTCACAGATAAAGAAACCAAGGCACAAAATGGTGAAGTTCACTTGCCAGGTGTCACCTAAGCTAGTGAGAGACAAAGCCCAGGACCTGAACCCAGGCTGTCTGACATCAGAACTCTGAAAAAAAGAAAGAGCAGTTCTAGCCACGACATTAATAAGTGGAAAAATATTGTAATTAAGCAAAGACATAAGCAGGAAAATAATTTCTGCTTCACTTGAGAACTGGTCAAACAGACAGTATGTTGTTTTTCTTTTCTTTAACCGGTCTGTCTGGAAACCCAGAATAAAAGGAACTCAGGTTTTAGTCAGCTCCTAGCTGCCCAGTCTGCCCTTTCCTCTCAGGGTCCTCTTGCATGTGCTTGCAACACCTGGATGAAGGGCAGACATTTCAGTCAGTTCTGCCCAGAGGACGGTGAGACCCCAACATGTGACTCAGACACACAGGAGGTCAGGTGGAGGAAACTTCCATTTTTAGTCAAAGTTCACTCATGTAAAAGTGAGTCTGAGGCAGCGTGCCTGGGGCACTGGAACAAAAGCACCAATATTTCCACTGAAGACACAAATAGACTTCAGTGTTTCAAAATGAAGGCCTTTCAAGAGAGAAAAGTCCACAGAGAATTCAGGGTCAGGGTCATGAAGCTACACGGAGATGCCTGAGCTAAACAGTCATCATGAGTGCTGACTGGGAGGTTCTGGGTTGACCCAGAGAGTTTGCAGGCACTTCTCAAGCACCAGGCCTTTTAAGAGCGCAGACATGCATGGGCTGCAGGTCAGAGGGGGTGTGCACAACTCAGTGAGCCAGTATTAGAAACCCGCCATGTATCAAGCTCTGTGCAGGCACTGGGACGGGAAGCAGGGGATAATGATAAGCAGGCATGGTCTCTGCCCCTTTTCCCATTTTCTTTCCTATTTTTGCACTTGGTTAGTGTGCAGAAGAGTTAAGACAGCAGGCCTGCTGCTGCTATTCTTAGAAAGGCCTGATTGCCTTTCTGCAGTTGGTCCTTGGCTGCCATCTGGGAACTTGGACTTGAGGAAGGTTCCCACTATTCCCAGCGCTGATAAGAACAGCTCATTTTGCCTAAACTGTTTATACAAACAATATGATTTATTCTGAACATCTGCTTTTCCTTCTAGAGTCTGAAATTTGGGTACATGGTAGGCAGAGGGTACCTATTTAACCTACCAGTCTCCAATAAAAACCCTTGGGCAATACCTCTACTGGGCTTCCTGGTAGGCAGTATTTCACATGACGTGCCAACACAACTCATTGCTGGAAGTTTTAATCATGTCCCATGTGGCTCCACTGAGAAAGCACTCTTGCAAGCTTGTGCCTGGTTTCTTCCAGAGTTTATGCCACATGCCTTTTCCCTTTGCTGATTTTGCTTTGTCTTCAGTAGTCATGAGTATAACAATAGACTAAGTCCTGTGAGTTCCCATGGCAATTAATCAAACCGGGGTGGGCCGTTAGGAGATCCCCACCCCCATCCCTCCAAAACACTGGGTAAATTGGAATGAGCTTTGGAGTAAGAAAGACCTGATTTAAATCTCAATTTTGACACATAAATAGCTGTGAATCACTGAGTTAATTAAATTCCCTAAGCCCTGGATTTCTCTGAAAATTAAATAGAAAAACTTGCCTCAGAAGATGAGTGTGGTGAGGATTATGTATGTGGTAGACACTCAATAAATATTGTATGTTTTCTCTTTAGCCTAACATGTGGATGGCACCCATAAGGGTGGGCAGCATCCAGTGTTCACAATGCCAAGCAGCCCTAGAGATGCTCACTTCACCATTCCTCCCTTCCACTGGTGTCGGCTCGTGCCTGCTCATGACAGTCTGATGTGTACACCATTCCCGGCTCCACTGTCAATGTCATTGGTAGTGGCTGGAAATTGGCCATGTTGGAAGTACTTCCATCATTGGAATTGGCAAATGCTTCTTCCTCAACTCCCAGTTACTAAATATTTGCACACTACTGCCCCCTTCATTTAAAATATCATATAAAAATGGCCCTAAGCCCTGGCTGGTGGCACAGCGGATAAGGCACCAGCCTGTGAGTCCAAAGGTCACAGGTTCAATTCCCCAGCCAGGGCACAAAACCAGGTTGCAAGCCAGGTCTCCAGCCAGGTCCATAGCTGGAGCAGGTGAAAAAGAACCATACATTGATGTGTCTCTCCCTCTCTGCCTCTCTCCCTGCCCCTTTCTCTAAAAATAATAAATAAAATATTTTAAAAAATAAATAAAAATGGCCCTAGCTAATGTAGGTCAATTGGTTGGAGGATTGTCCTGTACACCAAAAGGTTGGAGGTTCAATTCCTGGTCAAGGTACGTAGCTAGACTGTGGGTTTGATCAGGCAACTGATTAATGTTTCTCTCACACATCAATGTTTCTTTCCCTCCTCTCTCTCCCTCTGTCTCCCCCTTTCACTCCCTCTCTTTCTCTCTCTCTTCTGTTTTCTCTACCCCCCAAATCAGTGAGCATGCCCTGGGGTAAGGATTTTAAAAAATGAAGTTTCTCCCAGACAGGTTTTACCATCTAACCAAAGATAGCCAGCATACATGCATAGAAAGAAAGAAAGAAAGAAGGAGAAAGAAAGAAAGGAAGGAAGGAAGGAAGGAAGGAAGGAAGGAAGGAAGGAAGGAAGGAAGGAAGGAAGGAGAGAAAGAAACAGCCTAAGTGCCCATCAGTGGATGATTGGATAAAAAACTTTGGTACATTTACACAATGGAATACTACACAGCAAAAAGAAAGAAGGAACTCCTAACCTTTGCAACAACATAGATGGAACTAGAAGGTATTATGCGTAGTGAAATAAGCCAATCAGTGAAAGACAAATACCATATGATCTCACCCATTTCAGGACAATAATGAACAAAACAAACAAATAAGCAAAACAGAACCAGATATATGAATACAATGACTAGATCTCCAGTTGGCAGAGGGGAGGGGGCAGGGGGGAGGGAAGAGGAAGAGGCAAAAAAGGGGAGCAGTTTAGTCAAAGAACTAGCATGGAAGGACCATGGACATGGACAACAAGTGGGATTGACTTTGAGGGGAGTGGGTGGGTGCGGAAGGGGACAGAGGGAAGGAAAAAGGGGATGGATGTAATAATACAACAATAAAATTAATTTTTTTAAAAAAATGAAAGAAATAGGCTAAATGAAAAGATCCTCAATGTTAATAGGCATTAAGGAAATAAATTAAAAATACAAAAAGATGCCACCTCACCCAAATGAGGATAAACAAGAGATAATAAAAAATGTTTTAAGAAGGATGTGGAGAACTCTCATACACTCCTGGTAAGAATGTAAAATATTATAGCCCCTCTGGAAAACAATCTAGCAGTTTCTCAAAATGTTTAACATGACCCGGCAAGAGAAATGAAAGTACATGCCCAAACAAAAATCTGTACATGAATATTCATAGCAGTTCTATTCACAACAGCCAAAAGGTAGCAACAACCCAACTGTCTATCAACAGATGAATTAAGAAACTGAATGTGGTACATACACAGGCTACTTATAAAAAGGAATGAGGCACTGATAAAATGTTATAATATGAATGAACCTTGAAAACATTACACTCAGTGAAAGAGCCAGTCCCCAAAAAGTGACATATTCTTGTTTCTACTGTGTGAAATATCCTTCACAGGCAAATCCACAGAGACAGGAAGCAGGTTAGTATTGCCAGGGGCTGGAGAATGGGGGAGTGAGGACTGACTGCTTAATAAATATGAGGTTTCCTTTTTTTAAAAGATTTTATTTATTTACAGAGACAGGGGAAGGGAAGGAGAAAGAGAGGGAGAGGAACACTGATGTGTGAGAGAGACATCAACTGGTTGCCTCTCACACGCCCCCAACCAGGGACCCAGCCTGCAACCCAGGCATGTGCCCTGACCAGGAACGGAACCCTGGTCTGACCCTTTTGTTCAAAGGTAGGTGCTCAGTCTACTGAGCCACACCAACCAGAGCCGAGGTTTCTTCTCTTAAAAAAAAAAAAAAAATTTAATACCTATTGCTTTTCTTTCTTGGCTTTCCTGGTACCAGTCTTTAGGACTCTGTCTATTCCTTTCAACTGGCAGCTTGTCACTTTGAACACTTAGTTTCCAGCTGCTTTTTAATTTTTTAAAGATTTTATTTATTATTTTTAGAGAGAGGGGAAGGGAGAGAGGCAGAGAGGGAGAGAGACATCAATGTATGGTTGCCTTTCACCTGCCTGCAGCCACGGACCTGGCTGGAGACCTGGCTTGCAACCTGGTTATGTGCCCTGGCTGGGAATCGAACCAGCAACCTTTGGGCTAGCAAGCCAGCGCCTTATCCACTGTGCCACCAGCCAGGGCTCAGCTGCTTTTAATTTGATTGAGGAATGGCCAAAGCTATATGCAGTTTTGTGGGGTGTTAATTATGTAATTTTGCACCATCTGGATTTATATAACCAAGTACTTTCTGGCCTTTCAGATGATTCAGAGATAATAGCAACCAAAACAGCATTAGCGATGACTAATTATTTCAAAGATGTAAAATGTCTTTCCACTATTTTCTAATTAGATTTTTACAATTGGGTGAAATAGGTAAGGCACATGCTAGAAGTAGGAGTGCAGGATGTTTTGTGTAGAGTTAGTAGTTTAAAATCATGGAATAGAAACGATTAGCAAAGAACCTAATTAAATCTTTCTAAATTAAAAAACAACAACAACAACAACAAAAAACAATGTATCTCTAGTGGTGTGCCAGTGTCCCTATCAAGGAAATGAGATCTGTCTTTGGACGTGCTAAGTCCAAATGTGTCATTTAAGTTTTTATGTGTAATATTTATGAATCTTAACACTGAGAAAAGTTATTGCAACTTAGGAACTAATACAGTGTCTCAGAATGTATGGAAAACAACTTATTTTTACTTTCAAAAGTTGTTTTCTAATAAATTTATAAATTTATTGTAAAATTAGGGAAACTGAATTCTCAGTTACTGATTTCCTTTTTGCCCCTGATCCCTTTACTTTCATTTAAAGGTTATTTAATTTCTGCTTACCCATTTCTTCCACCCCAAACCTGCCTCTGGCAAAATAATCTGTTTCCTGTATCTGTAAGCTTTTTAAAGATTATACATGTAAGAGAGATCACATGGTATTCCCCTTTCTCTAAATGATTTATTCCACTTAGCATAATATCTTTGAGGTCTATGTTGTCACAAATAGCAAGAGATCATTCATTTTTATAGCTGAATAATATTCCATTTTATAGAGAGCATCTTTTTTTATCCATTCACCCATTGGTGGATACTTCGGTTGTTTCCATATCTTAGCTATTGCAAACAATACTGCAGTGAATAGCAATACCAGGGGGACCCCCCAAAACAGAATTTATTAATTAAAAATTGTGTGTTTATTCTTACATGTTTAAACTCCTTTCGCCTTCGAAGTACTCTCCATATGATGCAATAGTGATCAAGATCTTTATTCCACTACTCAAAACTTTTTTAAGTATGTTTTATTGATTATGCTATTACAGTTGTCCCAACTTCTTTTCCCTTTGCTCCTCTCTACCCAGTACTCTCCTTCCCTCCAGCAATCTCAACCCCCTTAGTTCATGTCCATGGGTCTCGCATATAAGTTCTTTGGCTCATCCTTTCCTATATTATTCTTAACATCCCCCTATCTTGTACCCACCAATTATGTTTTCTAATCCCTGCACCATTTTCCCATTTCTCCCCTTTCCCCCTTCCAGCTGATAACCCTCTAAATGATCCCCATACCTATGATTCTGTTCCTATTCTCATTGCTTGCTTGTTTCTTGTTCGTTTTAGGTTCCGTTGTTCATAGTTGTGAACTTGCTGTCATTTTAATGTTCTTTTTCTTAAGTCCCTTTAACATTTCATGTAATAATGGCTTAGTGAGGATGAACTCCTTTAGCTTTACCTTGTCTGGGAAGCACTTTATCTGCCCTTCCATTCTGAATGGTAGCTTTGCTGGATAGAGTAATCTTGGTTGTAGGTCTTTGCTTTTCATCACTTTGAATACTTCTTGGAAGTCCCTTCTTGCCTGCAAATTTTCTTTTGAGAAATCAGCTGATAGTCTTACAGAAACCCCTTTGTAAGTAACTCTCTTCTTTTCTCTTGCTGCTTTTAAGATTCTCTCCTTATCGTTAATCTTTGGCATTTTAATTATGATGTGTCTGGGGGGTGTGATCCTCTATGGATCTAGCTTGTTCGGGACTCTCTGCTTCCTGGACTTGTATTTCTATTTCCTTCACCAAATTTGGAAAGTTTTCCTTCATTATTTTTTCAAGTAAGTTTTCAATTTCTTGCTCTTCCTCTTCTCCTTCTGCACCCATATGATTTGGATGTTGGCATATTTAAAGTTGTTCCAGAAATTCCTAGGCCTCTTCTCTTTTTTTTCAATTTTTGTTTCTTCATTCTGTACTGGTTGTTTATTTCTTCCTTATGTTCCAAATCATTGGTTTGAACCCCAATTCCCTTCACCTTTGGTTTTGTGTGAATTTTCCTTCATTTCATTTAGCATAACCTTCACTTCTTCCCTTATGCTTTTGCCATACTCAAGCACATCTGTCAAGTCTGTGAGCATCTTTGTCATCAGTTGGCTATCTCCTTGTCACTTAGTTCTCCCACTGGAACCTTGAACTGTTCCCTCTTTTGGGCTAGACTTCTCTGTCTCAATTTGACAGACTCCTGTGTTTGTCTGTGTCATAGGTAGAGGTGTCACACCTGTTATGTTGTAAGAGGCAGAGCCTTAGGTATTCGTCAGTCCTGTTTCACACATTGTGGCACTGTATGTGGGGGAGGGGTCTGAGAGGGCACAATGCTGCTTGCTCAGCACTTGCCTCTTTTCCGAGCACCTCTCCCGCTTCCCATTTGGGACTGGTGCCTCTCTAGCTGTTGCCCTGGCCATGGTTCCCAGAGTGGGCAGGTCTGCAGACATTCCAAGATGGTGGGGACCCTCTAAACAAACAGACTCTGCTGAGAGACCAGCAGTTTATTCCTCCCCGCCAACCCCCACTGGTTTTCACAGTCAGAAGCAATGAGGTTTTAGTCCCCCTGCCTCCCCGGACAAACCCAGTGAGCCGCAGTCTGGTCTGGTGCTGGGAACTCTCCACAGGTGTCCCTACCTTTTTGAACATGAGTCTGTGCTTTCCACAGCTGCCGTCCTGCCACAGCTGCAGTGCCATCAAACTATGTCACCAGCCGCATCCTCTCTGTCCCAGCTCCACCCGCTCCACCCATCCTCCCTGTCCAGATGGGTATTTCTTCTTTATATCTTTGTTTCTTGGATTTCTGTACAGCTCGATTTTCTGGAATTTCTGGTTGTCTAGTTTCAAGATAGATGTATTCCTTCTTAGCTGTGGAGGAAGACACAGCGTGTCTACCTACACCTCCATCTTGGTGGGAAATCATCAAAACAATTTTTGAACTCGTGAATTTTGATGCCTTTTAGTGCTTCTGTCATTTTTTTTTTTCACCTTTTCCACATTGACAAAGCATTTCCCTTTGAGGACTTTTTTCATCCCAGGAAGGAAAAAAGTCACTTGTGGTAACATCAGGTGAATAGGAAAGATGGGACACAGGAGTCATGTCATTTTTGGTCAAAAACTGTTGGATACTCAGCTC
The DNA here is from genome assembly GCA_004026585.1 of Noctilio leporinus. Taxonomy (NCBI): domain Eukaryota; kingdom Metazoa; phylum Chordata; class Mammalia; order Chiroptera; family Noctilionidae; genus Noctilio; species Noctilio leporinus. Next base: position 620,035 of record PVIW01000004.1, on the reverse strand, counting down.
ATTGTAAGCAGGTATGCTCATAAATCATTCATCATGAAATAGGCACATGTGTTGAAAGAGTCTTCCGAAAACTTTCCCGGAGGCCGAACGTGGCCTCTCACAGCAACACCAGGCAGTGCACTGATACAGATGGGTTCCTAGAACACTCATCTAGCAGGGGAAGCCTGCACCACAGGGGCCCCCTTTCAGAAAATAATTCCAGGTTTTATCAGGTTCCCCCTCATAAATGCAATGGGGTTGCATACATCTCTTCATGTTAGTTATATCGTTTTCTCTGAATAAATATCAGAAATGGAATTGCTGGATCATATGGTAGTTCTATTTTTTTTACTGTTTTTTTAAAGATTTTATTTATTATTTCCAGAGAGAGGGGAAGGGAGAGAGGCAGAGAGGGAGAGAGATATCCATGTATGGTTGCCTTTCACCTGCCTCCAGCTACAGAGCTGGCTGGAGACCTGGCTTGCAGCCTGGTTATGTGCCCTGGCTGGGAATTGAACCAGTAATCTTTGGGTTCGCTTACCGGCACCTTATCCATTGTGCCACCAGCCAGGGCCTTTTGTGAATGTTTTTAATTGAACTTATTGGGATAATACTGGTCCACAAAACCATAGAGTTTTCAAGTGGACAACTCAACAAAATATCTACACACTGTATCATATGCCCATCACCCCAAACAAAACCTCTTTTCATCCCCATTTTCCCTTCTTTGCCCAACCGCCTTCCCTCTGACTGTCACCATACTGTTGTCTGTGTATGGCCCCTTCATCTTTTTTTTTTTTTTTTTTTGTCTAGTTTCCCAACCCTCTCCCCTCTGTTCCATGCCTCTGTTTCTATTTTGTTCATCAATTTACTTTGTTCATTAGAGTCTACATATAAGTGAGATCATATAGTATTTGTCTTTCTCCATCTGGCTTATTTTACACAGCATAATACTCTCCAGGTCCATCCATGCTGTCTCAAAAGGTAAACTTTCCTTCTTTTTTATGGCCACATAGTATTCCATGTACAAAGGTATCACACATTTTCCACCCACTCATTTATGGATCAGTACTTGGGCTGTTTCCAGATCTTGGCTACTTGTAAATAATGCTGCAATGAACAAAGGGGTGCATATATTCTTTCAAATTAGTGTTTTGGGTTTTTTATATGTATATTCCCAGAACTGGGGTCACTGGGTCAAAAGGCAGTTCTTCTTTTAATTTTGTGAGGAAACTGCATTTGTTTTCATAGTGGTGTACCAGCCAGCTCACCCACCAACAGTACATGAGGCTTCCCTGTTCTCCACATCCTCATCAGCACTTGTTGTTTGCTGACTTACTAATGAAGCCACTCTGACAGGTGTGAAGTGATGCAAATGTCCGTATGTCTGAAGTTGTCCCAGAGACTCTGTATACTATCCTCACTTTGTGTCTTTTTGGATTCTCTTTTCTTTCACTGTTCTGGTTGAGTGTTATCCAAGCAGACTTCCTTATATTCCAAACTGCTGATTTGATTCTCAGTTTCATCTACTCTATTGCTTTTTTGTAAATTACTCATTATTCATTTCAGTTAGTGTTTCCTTCATCTCTGACTGGTCCTTTTTTATGCTGTTGAGGTTCTTTCTAAGTTAATTGAGCATCCTTGTAACCAGTATTTTTAACTCTGCATGTAGTAGATTGCTTGTCTCCATTTGGTTTAGCTGTTTTTTTTCTGGAACTTTGTTCTGTTTTTTCATTTCATACATGTTTCTTTGTCTCCTCATTTTGGCAGCTTCCTTGTATTTGCTTCTATGTATTAGGTAGAGCTGCTACATTTCCCAGGCTTGGTAGAGTGGCCTAATGTAGCAGGTGTTTTGTAGGGTCCAGTGGCACGGCCTCCCCAGTAACCCAAGCTGGGCACTCAGAGTGCGAAACCCGCATGAGGGCTGTGTACACCCTCCTGTTGTAGCTGAGCTTGACTGTTGTTGGCACATCAATGGGAGGGATTTATGCCTAGGCCAGTCAGTTGCAAGGACTGGTTGCAACCACCAAACACTGACCTCTGACCACTGTGGAGAATCACCTATTGGAAAGCCCGCCCCACAGAACAGGACTTACTCTGTGGGACTCTGGTGCCCATTGAGGCTGCTCCTTGAGTGTTTTGCCTATGGAGGTGGTTGGGTGGTGGTGCTTCGATGTAGTCTGAAGCTGTCCAGAAGTTATGGGGATTTTTTTCCTCAGACTGGAACCCTCAGCTGGGGTGCCTGGTGTGGGGTCCTGTGGGGCTTAAATGGGGATGGGACCCTTTGCTTCACTGCTGAGATATTTCCTCCCATTTTTCATCCACCACATGTGGTATGGAACCAGCCCATTCCCCATCCCCACCCCTCCTACCAGTCTCAATGTGGCTTCTTCTTTAATTTCCTAGTTATAGGGCTTCCATTCAGCCAGATTTCAGATGGTTCTAAATGGCGCTTGTTCTAGTTTAGTTGTCATTTTCATGTGGCTATGAAAGGAGGCAATTACCCTGTTTATCTGTGGCCATCTTGCCCGGAAGTTACCACTTAGCTCTCGAAAGGAAGATTTTTTAAGAACATACACCAATTATAAATGTGCTTAGTTCTCAGGTGTTTTACAGTGGAGATGCTGGGGGGTATTTCACTGGCAAAGCTTGTAAATATTGTCAGATGTTCGACTAAATTAAGTCTTATCCATGCTCTGCAGAGGTAGATCCTGGCTTTAAATGACCTGAAGCTTATACACTTTGGGGAGAGGCCTCCTCTTTTAAGTGCAAAATGATGAAATAAAATTGCTAGGGCCCTTTCAGGAGCCTTAGAAAGGGCTATGGAATTGAAAGGTTCTAATCCTTACATTTCTTTAATGTGATTCAAAACAGATCCACCTTTGATGTCATAAAAATGTAAAACTAGAGTAAAACCACATTTATCACAACTGCTACCCTGTCATGTACCCCACGGATAACCATCCAGAGGAGAACATCCATATTATACGGTCCTCAACAACAGTTCTACCAACACAGGCTCAGAGATGCTGAGGATGCTAAATTTTCCTACCTCACCGTGGGCATTTCCACCAATTACCATAATACAATGCAACAAGCAAGGGTGACCAACTTAAAGAATGAGTCACATAGGATAATTGACCTCCCAAAAGAATGAAACAGTTAACCCTTATTGCAATCATTTCTAAATCTGAGAAAGGCCAGATACACCAACAGAAACTCTGCAACTGAAAAGATACAAAAAAGATAAAAGTGGGTGACAATGCAGCCTGCCTAGGATGTCAGCCCCTGATAGTTACAATGGGACTTACTCTTTGCCAGGCACTGTCCTAACCACTTCATATCCATTTATTTCTCACAAAAGCCTATGAGGGAAATAATATTTTTTGCCCCAGTTTAAAGATGAGAAAAATGAGGCACAGAGATTAAGTCATTTGTCCAAGGTCACAGCTAATAATCAACAAATTTAGGATAGGAACCCAGATAATTAGGCTCCAGAATGCATGGCCTACTCTCAAATTCACAGAAATTCTGTTAACCCAGAGACAGACCTTACACCACAACCAAAGTTCCCTGTAAGGAAGAAGGAACACAAAGCTAATAAGCCACCTCTAGAACCTCAAGATAAACATTCTCTCAGCCAATGGATGTTGGTGGTGTTTCCTACAGATATTTCAGTCATAACACTTATCCTTAGAAAGAAAGTGTGATTTCTGAAAATCAAGAAATAACCCTGTTTTTTTTTAAAAAAATTCTGAACTGCATATTTGATCTTCAGCATCAAACTACTAATCTTTCATCAAGAAAATTCCAGTCTCTACCATTTATTTTGGTATTGTACTATAATCAACCCTAGTCAGGACTCTGAGTTCATCCAAAATTCTGCTGAGCTTACTATTTTTAAAAGTGTTAAACTAACTTACTAATATATTGAGGTAGGCTTACAGGGGGTCAACTGTGACATTGTCCTCTACTCTTGGGATGAGCTAAGAATATAATAAAGTCTTTGAGTTATTTGTGAGGTTTCTCTGTTACAAGTCATTTAAAGTATTTATGACATGAATTTGTGTTCATGTTACTTAACTGAAACCCACTTTGAAGTTCTTAAGAATTTCTAAATATGTATCGCCCTTTTCAACTTCTTTCATAGAAGCATTCCCAGGAAAATTTTCCTTCCATGGGTCCTTTCTCTTCACAACTCTCGTGTACTGAAATGCACAGGGCTCCCTCACCTCACAAGGGTACAGTGAGGAAAAAACAAGCACAAATCAAAAACTGTTAAGGGACTCTCTTAAAAAGCCAAAGAAGGGGAGGAGGAAGGAAGCATGTATCAAGGCGGTCAGTGAAGTTGCTGTTTAAGGAAGTCCCCTTTGCGGGAAGTAGCAATGTGGTTTAACAGCACACTAGCCAGAAAGATAAGAGGTTTTATTTCACATATTCAAATGGCTTGTTGTCACTTCAGAGATGCAACCCTGCTTGCCCCTCAGTTTTTTCACTTATAAAACACATGGTGGGCACCTTTGTTGGTTACCTCCTTTATTAGAGATGTTGAGAACATGGCATGGCAAGTATGTACGCAAAACCCTTGTACTCAATATTTTTGTGAAATCTATGCTATGGATTATTTAAGAACAGAAGGAAACCTTGAAATTCTGTAACTATCCCTGTTGTTACAGCTAGAAACAGGGTCCAAAGTGACCCTGAAACGCTCATGTGAGTGCAAGCAGAGTAACACAGGAGGATGAGAGCTCTAGGTTTCAGGCAACCCTCTCACAACACAGTAGACGCAGCATAGCAGGGTCTGCAATTATGAACCCACAAAAGCAGAACTATTGCTCAGTCAAACGGACACTTAACAAGGCCAGAACCACTCATCATCTGTCAATTCCTCCATCCTAGAACACTATACATATTCACTAAATCTTTGTGGTACAAATGATGAATAAGCTAAAACAAATGAGCTGAGTCCTGGAAAACAAACAAAAATGTACAGACCCTCATCTCGCAGGAAATATAAGTAGAGCCAAAGATACAGATACATACATATATATTATATATATTCCCATAAAAGGAGCAAAATCTACATGTTACAATCTCACTAGCAAGGACCCATCCATGTTACCTTTGCAGTGGCAAATAAAATTAAGGAACAGCTATACCTATGTGATTACTTAGAATAAAGATAGAATGGGAAAAAAGTTTTTCCATACTACTAGGATAATGGAGAGAAAATGCCTTTCTCACAATCTATTGAAAATTGCTAGAGATTTTTACATATATTACATAATTTTTTATTTTTATTTATTTATTTAAGATTTTATTTCATTATTTTTAGAAAGAGGGGAAGGGAGAGAGGCAGAGAGGGAGAGAGACATCAATGTATGGTTGCTTTTCACCTGCCTCTAGCCACAGATCTGACTGGAGACCTGGCTTGCAACCTGGTTATGTGCCCTGGCTGGGGAATCGAACCTGCAACCTTTGGGTTCGCAGGCCGGCACCTTACCCACTGTGCTACCAGCCAGGGCTATAATTTTTTAAACAAACAACTTATATTGGATATATTTTGTGCAATTTTTCATTTCAGGTGTTCACCAGTGTAGAACCATGCAACTGTTATAGACAGTTCTCTAAGATTAAAAATAAAGAAGGTAAATAAGAGCTTTAGGGAAAAAAAGTAACAATGTTTTTAATTCTCTGCAGTAGTTATCGGCAAACAAATATTTATCTCAGAAGCAAGCCCTAGCTGGTAGCACAGTGGATAAGGCGCCAGCCTGCGAACCCAAAGGTCGCAGGTTCGATTACCCAGCCAGGGCACATAACCAGGTTGCAAACCAGGTCTCCAGTCAGGTCTGTGGCTGGAGGCAGGTGAAATGCAACCATACATTGATGTCTCTCTCCCTCTCTGCCTTTCTCCCTTCCCCTCCTTCTAAAAATAATTAAATAAAATCTTAAAAAAAAAAAAAAAGAAGAAGAAGAAGAAGAAGCACAGTATATTCACAAAGGCTAATGACAGGCATTGTCCTAAAAGTAACAGAACTAACTGATGAATAACACAGGTACTTCTAAACTCCCTCTGCATATAATTCTCTACATGTACCTGACCAGCATCAAACAGTACCTAAGTGTGTCTTAAACAGTTTTAGAAACAACTCAAAATGGAGTTTCACTTTCTCAAATTGCTATGTGTCTTCTTCTGACAGTTCCTATCTTGAATTAATTCAGGGGAGAGATTAATACTAACAAATACCAATTAAAAACATAGTTGTATTTCCAAGCTTAAGTAATGCATTTCCTCAAAAATAAAATAAAATGGAACAAAATTGCAAGGAAAATCACTATCACAAGGTCTCTGCTTCCTCAAATACTAACTGATCATCACCAACAAAAGCTTTCAGAGAGCTTAATAAGTGCAAAGTATAACGTGATATTTTATATTATGAGGCAGCAACCTCGCAATCATTATGTAGTTGGTGAGGAACAAAAGGCAATAACAGCACACATATAAATTTAACAGTATTTCACAAAGGGCAAGGCATTTACAACCAGAGAGATGGGACGGGTCTCCCACTTAGAAGACTGGAGATAGGATAAGAGTAAAGGAGAGAAGGAGAGCTGCTAGTCACAGCAATGGCAAACCTTCCAAGGCAGAAAAGTGACAAGTATTTTTAAGCAAAGTGGTCTGAACAGCATCTAGACGGTGTGCACTCTGTGACTAAGCATACTAATTAAACTGCACAAGTGCCCCTGCCTTCTTGGGCCACCCCAGCACCTCCTTCCAGACTAAGGCCATGTAATCGGAGTTTTGGTCCAGGTGTAGCAACCAGCCAGCTGACCGGGTGCCCTGGAGCAAGGATCTCCTTATTCTCATTTTCCAGCAGAGAAACATTTGGGGCTATTCTCTGAAGTTCCTTCAAGCTCTAAAATGTATATGATTCTTTTTTTAATTATTACTAACAGAATTAATTATCCCCTTGTATGGGTAATTATCAGTTATATAAGCCTATGCGAGTCTAGAATAGAACAGTTTCACAGACACCAAGCTCCCTTTCACCCCAGAGCCTTTGCACAGGCTGTTCCCTCTGCATGGAAAGGGCTTTCTCTGCCCAACCAGCACAGTTCATGTGCCAGCTCTTCACTAAGGGGTCTTCCCAACCCCTCCCCAACCTCCACTGCTCCCCAAATCTATGCAGTCTGTACTTTGTTACTCAAGCTTCCTCTACTTGTAAAATTTGGTCTCTTTTTCAATTGTCCCTGAAGAAAAAGCTGCCCTACCAATCTTTATCAACAAACACTTCGCAGAAAATAATTACAGAAGTAGCTTCAAAGATTTCTAAGAATCCTCAGCCCAGCAGTTCATGATACAAAGAGGGAAATAAAACACAGGGTACGAAAGTCATGTCAAATATAGGTTGTTGTTTTTTTTTTTCCTTTCATCGCAACAAGTTATAATCACTCCATTAAAACAAGTTTCCTTCCAAATAAGCAGGTGGGAAAAGAGAGGTGGGGTGAAACACTATTTTTATTTCAACTGTAACGCCATTCCCAAACATTCTGGGAATTCTTCTTTTCATCATAGCCTTCTGTGCCTACAGCAGTCTTTTGAATATATTCAGTGAAAATTTGCTAAATAAAACTCTGATGGAAACTAGACTTTTTGATATTACTCAAAATTGCTGAAAGCTAAGTGATGAATACAGTAAAGTAGGTAATATCATTTCTGAACAAAAACACTGATTTTTCTTACAGCCTTTCTCTCTCTCATCATAATACAAATGATCAAGGAATAGACCACAACTATCACAGCCAGATCGTAGAATGTTTTTCAAGCTCTAGACTCATTTTTATTATTTTGAACTTTAAGTAGAGTATGAAGAACAAGCCTTTGATTAAGCTCCCTCTTTATCAACTAGTAATTACTGATATTGCACTGTTCTTAAAATAGTTGACATGCCCAATAACTGTTTAATACAGAAGAATAAAAAGTTAAGACTGAGGCAAGGCTAGAGATTGGGAAACAGGAATAAGTGATTTTTACTCATGTAGTGGACCAGGGTAAAATAATTTCTTTGGCAGGAAATTGTGGTCATCCTAATGATGACCAAGAGAATGAGTAGGAGGACAGACTATAATAATTTTTAAATCTGATTTCATGTTTGTGGACTTTAGCAATCACTGAATATTCAGGACATAATTGGCATCTTTTGGTACAAAAGACAGCATTTCTTCTTTACATTTCTCTTCTTCTCACCATTACCACAGAAAATCTTAATGTCTTGACCAACTAAATGCAATGCATGATCAGGGAGGAGACCTTAAATTTGGCAAGGGGAGGAGGCGGAGAAATAGCTATGGAGGAGATGTCAGCAGAAAAATGAATGGACTTGACAACAGACTATAGATTCAATAATTATATTGAATCAGTGTTAAAAGTCTTGATTTTGATCACTGTGCCGTGGTTATAAAAGAGAATGGTCTTGATCTTAGACAACACACAATGACCTATTTAGTGATAAAAAAAGCAATGTCCACAACTTACTCTCAAATTGTTGAGAAAATAACATGCATATAAAGAGACAGAGACAAAGAGAAGGATAGAGCAAATGGGACAAAAATATAAGCAATTTGTAACTGTGGGTCAAGGTTACTTGAGAGTTCTTTGTACTATCCTTGCAACTTTTTTAATGTTTGAAACTACAACAAAATACAAAGTTATAAAAATATTTTAGGAGTGTGGATGGAAGGAATGGTATTTCTCTTTCCCAGATGGGGGAGAAAACAGAAAATGTTGTTAAATGAAAATGGATAATTGGGCATATTAAGAGGATTAATTAGACCCTAGGACTTCAGACTTGCATCTTAGCTTTTTTAGGGATTAATAATGAAGAAGTTCATAACCAGGACAGTAGATAAAGAAAGCAGATATGGGGAGGGGGTAGGCAGAGGCAAGGAATGGGAGCAGTTTAGACAAGAACCTAGTATAAAGGAACCATGGACATGGACATGGACATGGCCAACAGGTGGGATTGACTTTGGGGGGAGTGGGTGGATGGGGAGGGGGACAGAGGGGAGCAAAAAGGGGATGGATGTAATACAACAATAAAATGTAAAATAAAAATTTTTAAAAAGACAGATATGAATCAGAAGAAGAGACATAAGAAAGGAAATTGAGACACAGGAGAGGGAGTCGATACCGCTATTTTTCAGAAACAAAAAAACTGCCTAAAAGAATATGAGTTTTTATGGGATAATATAGTTGAGAATTTTCAGAGCCATCATATTTGTAACTGATTCCCTCAACCATCCTGTCAATTAACCAGGTAAAATATTAAAATTTTAAGCATCTTATTATAAAGAATGTTTGATTTCAGTACAATTGGAGTACAGTTTTAAAGTAGGTACCTGCTGGTGGCACGGTGGATAAGGTGCCAGCTTGTAAACCCAAAGGTTGCTGGTTCAATTCCCCAGCCAGGGCACATAACCAGGCTGCAAGCCAGATCTCCAGCCAGGTCTGTAGCTGGAGGCAGGTGAAAGGCAACCATACATTGATGTCTCCCTCCCTCTCTGCCTTCTCTGCCTCTCTCCCTTCCCCTCTCTCTAAAAAATAATAAATAAAACCTTTAAATAAATAAAAAGAAAATAAAACCCTATCTTACAGGTTGCAAGCCAGGTCTCCAGCCAAGTCCATAGCTGGAAGCAGGTGAAAGCCAACCATACATTGATATTTCTCTCCCTTTCTTTCTCCCTCCCTGGCCTTCTATCTGAAAATATGAATAAAACATCTTTTGAACATATTAAACATACACTTTAAATAAAATAAAACCCTATCTGTATTCAGAAAGATTTAATAGATTTCTTTTCTAATTTGCCCTGGAGTATCCAGGTGGTTTCAAAGCTAGGCTTTGAAGAGACTGGCCCTGTAATTCATAGGATTATGACCTTTCTAAGCCTTGTATCACACAGTTTTTAAAAGGGGGTACTAATAAGACAACTTAGCATTGGTTTGGGAGAGGGGAAATAATGCATGTAAAGTATTTAGCACAGTGCCTTGCACACATTTGGTGCTCATTATTACTACTGATTTGCAAAAAGAAGAAAGAAAGAAAGGAAGGAAGGAAGGAAGGAAGGAAGGAAGGAAGGAAGGAAGGAAGGAAGGAAGGAAGGAAAGAAGGAAAGAAAAAAAAATGATTTAAAATAGCTGGTCTATGAGACTTCTGTCTTGGGAAAGACCTGCTTACAAGGTTGGCCCATGGCTTGAACGTGGACTTGGGGAGTGTTTTACAATTCCTAGGATCAATAAGAATGGCTCACTGAGCCTAAACTCTGAGTACAAACATTTGAGTACTAAGCACTGAGTACAAACAACATGTTTTAAGTAGAACACCTGCTTTCCTCCTAGAGTCTTGGATTTTGATACATGCTGGGCAGAAGGTGCCTATGTGATCAGCCTCCAGTGAAAACCCTGGACACTGAGTCTCATGAGCTTTCCTGTTGGACAATTTCACAACCGTCCCAATTGGATGCTGGAGGAATTATGCACATCCTTCATGACTTCCCTGAGAAAAAAGCCTCTTGCAAGCTTGTGCCTGGTTTCCTCTGGACTTGCCCCATTTACCTTTTCCTTTAGCTGATTTTCCTTTGTCTCATTTCACTATAATAAAGTGTAGCTGTGAGTACGACTATATGCTCAGTCCTGGAGGTGGCCTTCGGGATCCCTAACACAACTGGTCTCCCTACTCCTTGACTTAGAAAATATTTGCCCATTTCCATACTGGAGCAATATTAGAAACAGCACACCAACCAAATTAGTAGTACCAACATCCAATTATAAAAAGATCCTGATTTCTTAGCTAATAAAAGGTACAGATTTACTTACCACTTAAAAATGTTTTTATTCTATATCTCAACATAGAGAAATCACTCCACTCCTTGTTTTCTCACCATTATTAAATAGGCCTTTTTCCTGATGAATCCCAGCCCTGCTCCTCCCTGGATTCCATCGCAACACCCCACAGGGCCCTCATGGAAATATCAGGTGCTCTGACCCACATGTTACTTGGTTCCCTGACCAGAAAGCAAGATTGCTTATGAACCCCGCTCTGTTCTGTGTTATCATGAGTAAAACCAAACAATATAAATTGCCAGGAAGACCAATTTCACTAGAATTGAATTTTCACTAGAATATGAGGAAACATGAGCTAACTAAGAGTATTAAGAACAGATGGGCAAACCAAAGAATGGCCCAGAGCAGACACTGAAACAAAGGTTCTCCAATACAGCCTTGGAACGTATGGTTTGATGTAATTAACCATCGGTTCTCATCATCTAGAACCGAATTTCTCAGCATACCTCCAAAAGCACAATAAATTGTACCAAACAAGAAGTTTCAATAAAAGCTTATTGCCATCACACTGAAGGAGCCTACGTCCAGGGAACCAGGAGAGGATAGATGTCTGTCTTACTTTATGATTAATTGATACAAACATGGTTTCTATGTGTTAAGGGAGACTTTGGTTATAATACAGTAATTTAGGGGAAAGAGCCATGTACATGCTATACTTCATGAAGTCCATAAGGATCAAATTTGTTTTCTCAAACAGATTCATTTAGTAGGCTGATATAACATGTAATCCCATATATGCTAAACTCATAAGTAATGGACTTGTGAATAATTTCAACCCATATCCTAAACTTTATCTTTCCAATCCAAATGATAACATATTATTACCTTAACTTCATTATTAACTACCTTAACCTAAAACTTATTCCATAAGATTGGAGGCGAGGATCAGTATTATAAGAGAGTAGTAACACAGAAAGCAGCAAACTCTATTTTGATTGTCTCTTACCTCCGCTCTACCCTCATAGTAGGTTAACATGGACTTTGTTAGCACAAAAAGCCTCTCTTTGTAGTTTAAAGGTGATGTCTTCTTTTTCTGCTGTGACCTCTTAATAAGAATCTCTTCCAGAATAGTGTTGAAATTCATCTCGGTCTTCTGATCACTCCTTCTCCTGCCATTGAAGGTCCCAGTATTCTAAAGTGAAAACAAACAAACAAACAGACAAAAAACCAGTTGAAATAAAATGTGACATTTTCATTTTTCCAAGGATGTTACCATTTTAAATTTCAAAGTAGCCTTGATCCTCACCACAGTGGAAGCCCATGAATGTTACTCAACACACCGGAATCAATGCCCAGAGCACAAATGCTCTGCCCTCCATCTCGTTCTGTTTACCTGGACCTTAGCACTTTATAGGAAAATCTAATCAAGATTTGCCATGATGATGGGTCGCTCCTTTGTACCTCCCCAGCACCCCTTAGCCTGCCAGCACACTCTGCTGTTTGAGTGCCAGGAAGCAAACATCTCAGCTGGAAAAGTACATTTCATCATGTATGTGGCTGGTTGAAACTGGTGTTTAAATTGCCTCCAGATCTTGGTACTCAAAATGGGCGAGTGCAGAGACACAGTAAATGTGTGGGCAAAGTAAGTTGCTACAGTGGTGGATGTGACTCAGTCTCCAGCTCGAACAAGAATATGATCTTGATCCAACATCCTTGTCACAAGAGCCACGAGGATGTTCTCTGATGTTGACACTCCCACACTCCACAGCTCAATTCTCACCCGCAACAGAAAAGGAAACCCAGTTACAGCTCACCTCCTCAGCCCATATTTGGAGTTCTAGATCCAGACTCTCCACCCTGAGACTAGGCTTTCTCGTCTCTTTCACTAGCTGAAAACCCAAAGATACTCAAAAAAGGCGGGATGATTCTCATCTGAGACAAGTTGAATTGATGGCAGCCATTTCTTGCTTTCCTTCCCCAGATCTTTATAAGAAGTCATTGCATATCGTAAAGGCAGTGGAAGGTACATGAAGAACGTAAGGAGCTACCTAAGACCATAGGCAGACTTGACTCTCAGTTGGCCGCCGAAGAACTCCAGCATCCTCACACCCAACCTGATCCCTGAAAAGCACCCCTGCAGCTCCCTGGTACTGGGCTGCTGTCCTCCAGTCAGGCCCTTCCATGTTCCACTTGGTTCCTTTAAGGCAGCTTAGCCTCTGTATATCAGTTCCTTCTTTATATATATGGAAGTAACTACCACAAAACTACTGTGAACTTTCATGAGATATGGAAAAGAACTTAGTTATTTTGAAAACATTATACGAATGTTTATCATTACTGTACTTTTTTTTAATACCACTTCTCTTTTCCTAACTCAGAGCACTACAGTTGGATCATAAGCGTAGTTTTCCCACCAGTTTTCCTTTCTCCAGGCTCCTGCCTCACGTATTCATACTACATATCCCGCATTCCCATTGGATCACTCTTCAAAGACACCACTTTCATTGTGTCATTCCTTCATCAGAGATCCTCAGTGCCTCCTCCAAGACTCCCTGCCAGCTACAGGATAAAGTCAGACCTCCTTAGTTTGACACTGGAGACTGTAGAATCTGGCTACCACCTAACGTCGCATCTTTATTTCCACTATTCCCTAAACAGTCCACACGCAGTCAAAACACGTGGTGTTCAATCCCTGGCCCAGAAAGACCCCTTGTTCCCCATGAAAACTCCATGAGCTCTAAACTTACCTCCCTGATGAGGCCTTTTTTGATGACTCCAACTAATTAAAAACCCTCCAATTTATGTACCTGTGGTCACTATATCACTTGTCATAAAGCTCATCATAATCTTCCATGTTTTATAGTGATTAATATACATATTTTAACTTTCACCTAGATTCTAAGCTCTTAAATTGTCCCCAACCTTAAGAACACATTAGGATCACCTAAGATTTTATTTATTTATTTATTTATTTATTTATTTATTTATTTATTTATCTGCCTATTTTCAAGAGAGGGAAATGGAGGGAGGGAGAGAGGGGGAAAGAAACATCAATGTGAGAGAGAAGCACAGATCAGTTGCCTCTCATATGTCCCGTCTGGGGATCAAACCCACAACCTAAGCATGTGCCCTGACCAGGAATCTACTCAACAACATTTTGCTTTGTGGGTTGGTGCCCAACCAACTGAGCTACTCTGGTCAAGGCAAGAGGATTTTTTTAATGCAGGTGTCCAGGATCCATACCCAGATGTTTTTATTCAGTTGGTCTGGGGTGAGGACAAGGGCATCATAATTTACTGTGTGTGAAGATTTGAGCCACTATCCTAAAGAAAGAGATTGGGCTCTTTAACTCTGTATTCCATTCACGGTGTTTACAGCAGCCTCTCAGTGAGCAGATAGATAATGGACTAATAAACCCATTAACTGTCTTAAGATAAGTCAGAAAAATGTTGCTGTTCCTTTTACATCTAAGTTGATCTTCCTTATTCTAAATTAAAATGTTAGTACTCTCATTTTCTCTTCCTAAGAAACTGCTGACACATAAATACCACTTCTTTGAGAATTATTGTTTCATTTTTGTTCAATGTAGCTCCAACAGAGAGTGAAAATGATGGCTTACAAGAATGGACTGTAAGAGAAAAAGCAAGCTATGCCCCGGAAAACAGACCATACGCAAATCTGCAGTTCCCAATCCAGGACTAATACCATAGTTACCCAATGGAAGGCAGACTTCTGGAAGGCCCGGGAAGCATGGCTTATGGGTAGTTCTAGAGGCAAAAGGTCTCAACACCAGGAACAGGTGATTCAGTAAGCTTAAAAGTAGGCTTCATAGAAAGGATCAAAATTCAAAATGGTAATCATCAAAGGCAACACTGGAAGCTAGAAAATAATGGAGAAAAATCCCAAAGGAAGTGGATTTCTAACCCAAAATTCTGTACTCAGCCAAACTATCAATGCAGTGACAAAGGAATGAAGACATTTTCCCAAATATGCCAGGCTTTAAAATGTTTTATCTCCTATTCACCCTTCTCAAAAGCCACTTAAGGGTGTACTCTATTAAAATAAAGAGGTTGGCCACAAAATATGTAGAATCCAGGAAACCAAGGCTCCAACACAAAGAAAAGTAAAGAAAATCTCCCAGGTGATGGGGAAAGAAAATCCTAAGATGACATTGAACGGCGGTCCAGGACAGCCACGAAGCTAAATTAGATCCAGTTAGAAGAATTATTTCAACAGATGAACATGAAGGTATTGGGAAATGATTTAAAATAAATTAGTATCACTTTGCCAACTTTAAAAAATTAAACCACCCCTGGCTGGTAGCACAGTGGATGAGGTGCCGGCCTGCGAACCCAAGGGTTGCAGATTCGATTCCCCAGCCAGGGCACATAACCAGGTTGCAAACCAGGTCTCCAGTCAGGTCTGTGGCTGGAGGCAGGTGAAAGGCAACCATACATTGATGTCTCTCTCCCTCTCTGCCTTTCTCCCTTCCCCTCTTTCTAAAAATATTGGCATAAAATCTTTTTAAAAAATTAAACCAATTAATTCCAGGGAAAATGAAATAGTGTGCCAAAAAGGAAAACTAATCACAGTATTCTACAGAGTTCAACTACATACATCCAGAACATCATAGTAAGGTAAACAAAAAATAATAAGCTTACTGCTAATATAATTACATTGGGGGTGAGTGCAGGAAATGTGCTTATGTGTGGGCGGGAGAGTACACTGTGAAAGAGCTATGTCCTTCACGGTGAAGTGGGAAGTCAACAGAGCATACCTAAAATTGAAAAACCAAGAAGTAGCAACAGAAGTAGGTTACATAGAGAGTGATTGTACTAAATGTTTTTTTAAATAAAATTATTTGCCTCTGAGAATTAAAAATGTATTGGAAGATGGCAGTGAAAAGGTGTATGTTCTTCTACTCGCCTCTCCTAAAAGCCTATTAAAACAATAAAACACAAAAACCAGGGGAAAATCATTCCATCTTCCAATGAACAAAAGATGGCTTTCAACCCCAAATTACAAACTATGAAAAATATTCCTGCCAAACACTGTAAAAGGTGGACCAAAGTAGAGGAGAGGGCTGAGAGCAGATTTCTCTAAAAGTAAGTATCATTATCCGGAAAGGTCAGTCCAATGACCTTTGGATGAGATCAATGAAATCCAGAGGAATAAACAACCATGGGAGAACCAGGGAGTATCCCTACAGAATTACTACTTACAGAGAAAAATAATAATAATAAAAATGATGATTGCCATTATCAAACTTTTATTATTTTTAATATTGGCACTGTGCTAAGCATGAAGCACTTTAGAGGTAGCAAATCATTTAATCCTCAATAAACCTTCATAAGTAGGTGCTATTACCATCTATATTTACAAGCTACATAGTAAGAGCCAGGTTTTAAGACAGGCAGACTAACCACAGAGCCTGCACTATTAACCACGCCACTTCATGGCCTCTCTAACAGAAGAGAGAGGAGAACTGTAGGAAAAAGCAAATGACAGGCCACTTTCATAAAACAATTGGATTCAATCTCTGGGTTATAAAAGAGATAAGTTATGATTTCCAGGGCATCACTCAGAGGCACACCAACCTCTCAGTACCAAAAACTAAAGGGAGATGGTACTTTCTGGATGATGGAAATAATAGACTTGATGTTCTAAATTAGAAAACAAAGATAAAACAAAATTTCAGAGCAATCCAGCTTAATCTCCCCAGCGATTCTTCACTCCACAAATATCATACCCTTCAGAAATAAGAAGCACAAAGGAACTAACTCTCAGTTACAAACACCTACTATAAATAAAATTCAAAGCTACAACTTAAGTGTCTTTCTCTGCATCTCATTGGAGTTAAACAAGTACACTATTTTCTGTGCTCACTTTGGCAGCACATGTACTAAAACTGGAACAATACAGAAAAGATTGGCATGGCCCCTGTGCAAGTATGACATGAAAACTTGTGAAGTGTTCCTTATTTTTAAGAAACCCCTACCTTTTGTGACAACATAGATGGAACTGGAGAGTATTATGCTCAGGAAATAAGCCAGTCAGTGAAAGACAAATACCATCTGATTTCACCCGTTACAAGCAAAACAGAACCAGAGACATGAATACAAGGAACATACCTTCAGCGGTCAGAGGGGAAAGGGAGAGGGAAGGGGGAGAAGGAGGCAAAGAAGGGGAGCAGTTTAATCAAGGAACAGCATGGATGACCCATGGACATGGACGACAAGAGGGATTGACTATAGGGTGGGGATAGGGAGGCAGAGGGAGGGGGGATGGGATGAATGTAAGACAACAACAATAAAATTAAATTTTAAAAAAAAGCACTATTTTATTTTCTTTACCTTAGCTGCTAATTGTTAAAAGTTGAGAAATCTTAACAAATAATTCTAAAATTTGTATGAAACCACAAAGACCCCAAATTGCCAAAGGAAACTTGAGAAAGAACAAAACTGAAGACATCATACTCCATAATTTCAAACTATATTGCAAAATAATAGTAATCAAAATAGCACAGTATTGGCATTCTGGAACAGACTATAGAATGGAGAAATAAACTCACACATATATGGCCAAGAATATAGAGTGAGGAAAGTAGAAAGAAGTCTCTTCAATAAATAGTAGTGGGAAATCTGGACAACCATGTGCAAAAAATAAAATAAAATTGGACCACAATCATACACAAAACAAACTCAAAATGGATTAAAGGCTCAATGTAAAACCTGAAATCATAAAACTCCTAAAAGAAAACACTGATGATAAGCTCCTTGATGCTGGTTTTAGTTATGATTTTTTAAGATGTGACATCAAAAGCAAACACAACGAAAACAAAAATAAAC
The DNA here is from genome assembly GCA_004026585.1 of Noctilio leporinus. Lineage (NCBI taxonomy): Eukaryota > Metazoa > Chordata > Mammalia > Chiroptera > Noctilionidae > Noctilio > Noctilio leporinus. Next base: position 602,368 of record PVIW01000004.1, on the reverse strand, counting down.
AAGTGTGAGTATCAAACTAAAAAGCTTCTGCACAGGGAAAGAAACTAGCAACAAAATAAAGAGGCAACCTAATGAATGGAAGAAAATATTTGCAAATCACATATGTGATATGCCATTTGATTAATAACAAAGATATAAGGAACTCATACAACTCAATAGCAAAGTAAGCTAATTAAAAATGGACAGAAGACCTGAATATGTTTCTGAAGAAGACATACAGATGGCCAACAGGCACAGGAAAAAGTGCTCGACATCACTAATCATCAGGGAAATGCAAATCAGAACCACAGTGAGACATCACCTCATACTTGTTAAAATGGCTATTACCAAAAAGGCAGGAAATAATAAGTACCGGCAAGGATGTGGAGAAAAGGAAACTCTTGTGCCCTGTTGATGGAAATGTAAATTGGTGCAGCCACTATGGAAAACATATGGAGGTTCCTCAAAAAATATTTTTTTATTATTAATTTGATCCAGCAATTCCACTTCTGGGTATCTCTCCAAAGAAATGAAAACACAAACTCAAAAAGATATATGCACCTGCATGTTCACTGCAGAATTATTTATAATAGCCAGGATATGAAAACCACTTGTCTATCAGCAGATGAATGAATAAAGAAGGTGTGATGCAGCATACATACACAATAGCATATTATTCAGCCATGAAATGTTAACAAATTCTTGCTATTTACAACAATATTGATAGACTTCAGGGCCTTATACTACGTGAAATAAGTCAGATGGAGAAAGACAAATATATGATATGACTTTTATATGTGGGCTCTTCAAAAAAAAGGAAAGAAAGAAAGAAAAAGAGTGCCTGGTCAGTATGGCTCAGTTGGTTGGAGTATTGTCCTATAGACCGAATTTTTTTAAATGTTGAGAAAACTATAAACACATTAGACTTTGAACTAATAATGGAATCTGTCATTGTTTCACCCATGAGAAACCCAAACCACCAAGAAGTTATCATTTTCATCCAGTGTTGCAAATCTGATTACCAAACTAATAGTTCTTAGTGTCACAGTCTGGTCATTTTAACCATAAGATCTTAGTACCTTCTTCATCATGAAAGGACAGCTACTAGGCTGTTCATTCTAGTCTACACAACATTTCATAATATTTTTAATCATGGAAATAGAGGTGCTAATGAGGAAATGTAGTCAGAGGTAACAACAAAAGTGCTTGTGAGTTACCAAGTAATATAGTACGGGATACAGTGAATAAGAAACAAGCAGCCTACTTATCAGGGTAGGAGAAAGCTAAACCCCTTACAGGAAGGAGTGGGGTGATGTAATGTTGTTGAAATTCTCATCACATTAGGTTGAGCCATATGAAATTGTCAATATCCAAAATCAGCAATATTACATAATTTGATCTAACACTTGGTAATGCCTTAAGATTAATAGAGTTTAATTGAAGTGCTTGGTTTCAAAACGTCTAATGATACATCAGAACGCACGGCCTATTATAAATCCCATCATAGGTTCATGACAAAGTGCGTTTGCAATTTTAAGAAATTTAGCATGAATAAACATCAGACTGACATTTATGTGAGAAATTAAATGCTATGCACCTGCCCACAATACCCATAGATTATATTTCAGTTCAAAAGCACCTAAAATGGGTAGCTTTACGTAAGAACAAATCTAACCAAACTTTCCTCTGCAATGTATACTCTCAGCTTAAGTTCAATTTCCTTTTGTAAAAGCAGAATGAAGTGGCAGAAATACAAACAAAAGAAAAAATGCTAGGCTGGCTTCTATCAGAATAAAAGGTACATTTAGGCTCCCCATTTAAGGTCATGAAGTGAAGCTATTCCAGAATCAGCCAACATTTAAGCTATCAGAAGAAAGTAACACGGTAGCCTTTCCTATCTATTAAATAAAAGCACCCAGTGATAAAAGCACCCAGTTCTTAAAAGTGTTAACTAACTTAAAAGTGTTAGCTTTGCAGTAGGCTACAAATTTTTGAGTGCTTATCTGTTGATCAGTTAGAGCTGGACTGGTGAGGGATCCAAGAAACAAGATCCCTAGTGTCCATTGACATACAAATGGATACAAAAGATGTGCTACAGATACATACAATGGAATATTACACAAAAATAAAATTATTGCCATTTGAGACCATATAGATGGACCCAAAGAAAATTACGTTAAGTGAAATAACTCAGTTAAAAACAAATACCATATGACTTCATTTATATGTAGAATCTAAATATATAAATCAGTAACTGAACAAACAAAACAGAAACAAACTCATAAATACAGAAAACATGCTGATGGTTGCCTCATGGGAGGAGGGGCTAGCGCACGGGTGAAAAAGGGGAAGGAATTAACATGTACAAACTGCCAGTTATAAAAATAGTCACAGGGATATAAAGCACAGCATAGGGAATACAGTCAATATTACTGTAATAACTGTGTACAGTCTCAGATGAATATAGATTCATTGGGGTGATCACTTTGTAAATTATATAAATGTCAATCACTATGTTGTATACCTGAAACTAACATAATACTGTATGTCAATGGTAATTGAAAAATTAAAAAATGATTTAAAAAAAGATATCTAGTTAAACTTACCATTCGATACCAATGACACCTAGAGAAAAGAGAAGACTCCTTGGAACAAAAGGCCAAACTGACCAAGGCCAGCTGACCTATCTCTCCTGGTAATTGTCCCTGGACCCCAGTTCATGACCCTACGGTGGATGATTGGACTGCAAGGCCAAGTGAATCTGGAAATAGACTGAGCAGTGCTGCACTAAGAAGAAATGTTTCATACTGTCATATAATATAGGTATACAGTCAGATATAACAAGTATTTTTTAACACAGGTTTAGGTCTCACACCATAGGTCCCTTCTGTGGTCTTTCACTATAACTGGGGTTGGGGACTTCATCATTTGTAAAATGGAAGAAATAAGAGTTTTAAAATATCATCTGTTATATATCTGATTTGTAAGAGGAAAAAAAAACTGATAAAAATACTATTCTGAAGAAAACATTCTCATATGCTACTTACAACAAATAAAAATTATAAACTACATTCAAAAAAGCATCATGGCTATAAGCCATGATCTAACTACTGTTTGGAAAACATCCAGTGACCTTTTCCATATATCCTATCTCTAATCAAGTAAACTGAGAATATACTTTCCTATTCTTCACTCTACCTATCATTCTCACTATCTGGCCCATTTATGATATGCAATGCTCCTCTTTTGTTTTTTAATTTAAAACATTCTTCAACTCTCCTCCACTAAGGGACAGGGTGTACATCTCCTTCTGTTTTCTCTGAGTGAGCTTTTGATACCTTTGATTAATTCGGTATAGTAGAATGGACACTATGTGTCCTCTGGGACAGAAAAGGCCTAATTCTTTTGGAGTCTCACTTTTTCAACAGTCCCTCTTGGAACCCAGCTGCCACAGTGAGAGAAAGCCACATGTAGGCATTCTAGCAGAGAACGGCAACTGAGCATAGCCTTCCAGCCCCAAGTTGTCCGAGTCACTCCAACCTCCAATTGTTTAAGATTAAGGTACAGACACTGTGGAGTAGCCACCTTGGGCTGTGCAATTCTTAACTTTAAGATTCCATGAGTGTGATAAAAGGGTGGTGATTGTCATGTGCCTTATGTTGAGGGTGGCTTGTTACACAGCAATAGATAACTAGGACATATGCTATACCATTTTTTATGTTTGTATTATTTATATAGTGATTTAATTAAATTCATTACGGTGCCATGGTTAATAGTATTATATAGATTTCAAGTGTATACATTTCCATGCTACAGGATCTATACACTGCAGTATGTGCCCACCATCTAAAATAAAGTCAAATCATCTTCTGTCACCCTTTGTCCCCTTTCACCCTTTTCTACCCCACCCCCTTTCCCTCTGGTAACCACTGTGCTGTTGTCTGTGTCTATGAGTTTCAGTTTTATATCCCACATGTGAGTAGAATCGTATGATTCTTGGCTTTTTCTGACTGACTTATTTCACTTAGCAAGATATTCCCAAGGTCCATCCCTGTTATCATAAATGGCAGTATTTCATCTTTTCTAATGGAGGAGTAGTATCCCACTGAATATGTGCCGTATCTTCTGTATCCAGCCATCCATCACAGGACAATCAAGTTGTTTCCATGTCTTGGCCACCATGAATAGTGCTGCAATGAACATAGGGGTAGATACATCTTTGAGAATAAATATTTTCAAATTTGGGGGGTTGATACCAAGAAGAGGGATTGCTGGATCACATGATAATTCTATTCTTACTTTTGAGGAATCTCCATACTGTTTTTAATAGTGGCTGTACCAGCTTACATTCCCACCCACAGTGAATGGGGGTTCCTTTTCCTCCACAGCTTCTCCAACACTTATAATTACCTGTCTTGTTGATGATAGCCATTCTAACAGTTGTAATCTGGTATCATATTTGCACTTCCCTAATAACTAGTAAAGTTGAGCATCTTCATATATTTGTTGCCCATTTGTACATTTTCTTAGGAGACATGTCTATTCAAGTCCTGTCCATTTATTAATTTTTAATTGGGTGGTTTGTTTTTTGTTTTGTTTTGTTTTGTTTTTTTTTTGGTGTTCAATTATATGAGTCCTTCATATATTTTGTATATTAACCCCTTGTTGGGGATGTTGTTTGCAAAATATCTTGTACCATTTAGCTGGTTCCTTTTTCTGTTTTGTTGGCAGTTTCTCTAGCCAGAGCAATCAGGTAACAGAAAGAAATAAAAGGCATACAAATTGAGAATATGAAAGTGTCACTTTTTGCAGATGACATGATTCTTTATATAGAAAACCCTAAAGACTCCACCAAAAACTATTAGGAACAACAAACAAATACAGTAAACTTGCAGGGTACAAAATCAATGTACAAAAATATACTGTTTTCTTATACACTAACAATGAAATTTCAGGGGAATGGATCCTTTTACAATTGCCAGAAAAATAATAAAATACCTAGGAATGAATTTAACAAAGGATGTGAAGGACCTATATACTGAAAACTGTAAAGCATTATTAAAAGAGATTGAAAAAGACACAATAAAATGAAAAAATATTGCATGGTCTCAGATTGGAAGCAGAAACATAGTTAAAATGTTCATATTACCCAAAGCAATTTACAGATTTAATGCCATCCCCATCAAAATACCAATGACATTTTTCAAAGGAAAAGAACAAAAAATCATCAGATTTGTATGGAACCACAGAAGTCTCCAAATAGCCAAAGCAATCCGGAGAAAAAAGAATGAAGCCAGCAGTATCACACTACATGACTTCAAAATATCTTCAAGACTACAGAGCAATGATAATCAAAACAGAATGGTATGGGCAGGAAAACAGACACACAGACCAATGGAACAGAATTGGAAGCTCAGAAATAAAACCAAATGCATATGGGCAAATAATACCTGATAAAGGAGCCAAAGACATACAATGGAGAAAAGAAAGCCTCCTCAGTAAATGGTGCTGGGAAAATTGGAAAGTCATATTTAAAAGAATGAAAGCACAGTTTGTGCCCATGTACAAAAAGTACTTCAAAATGGATTAAAGATCCAAATATAAGATCTGAAACAAAAAAGTTACATAGAAGAAAACATGGATACTAAAAGTATGGATCTTGGTCTTAGAGAATTATTTTATGAATTTGACCGAAAGGCAAGGGATGTAAAGGCAAAAATAAATGAATGGGACTATATCAAACTAAAAAACCTCTATACTATATCATCCTTGACCATCCCATTCTCATTTCATTCATCTCTAATCTCTGCCAACCCTCTTTTTTCACTTAAATGTCTCCTCTTCTTTACTAATCCATCTTTTCACCCTTTTCTGTCCAATGTTTGGGTGGAATGAAAAGAAAATTGGGGGTAGTGGGGTTTCTTTTTTGGAGTGAAAGAAATCTGAAATTAGATAGTGGTGACAGCTGCACAACACTGTAAATAAACTAAAACTACTGGATTGTACTCTTTAAAATAGTTCAGATGGTGAGTTTTATGTTATCTAAATTTATTTTCAATAAAAAAAATAAAGAAAAATACATATACAACATGTAAAAACTACACAGATGAGAATTAAAAGAAAAAAACAGAAACCAGAAGACAAAAGGCAGGAAAATAGAGTGGAACCCAAATTCATGTGAGGATTGGCTCTCACATCAGCACATAAGGCAAAAACTGAATCTAGTCAAAATTCACCTTGACTATTCCACAGACACAGGCCTCACTGGAGACCAACTGACTCTCTCTCTCTCTCTCTCTCTCTCTCTCTCTCTCTCTCTCTCTTTCTCTTTCTTTCTCTCTCTCTCTCTCTCTCTCTCTCTCTCTTCCTCTCTCTCTCTCTCTCTCACACACACACACACACACAAATGTGATTCTCAATTCACAATATGACTTGACCAAAGAGACACATATTTGAAAGGAGTAAAACAGTAAAGAAAATTCAAAGCAATTGAACAAAAATATTTCAAGGCTGTCAAGACACTCTAAGACAGGGAACTGTAATTTTTTCACACCATTCTCACCCACAATACAGAATCCATACCCCAGAGGGTTAATAAATGAAGTTACTTAAATACCACCTAATGTACACATGAACTTACACAAAATACATTTTAAATTACCACTTATTTAATACAGTTGCTTTGCATTACACTTTCAATTAGAAGTTACGCTGGCTTAAAAAGCAAAATTTCTACCATCTATCTGAAATTCTAGGATGCGTGCCTTGTCTTGTGAACTACATCAGCCAATCATCCTAACATCTGCTAGTCTATGCAAAAATGCTATTACCTGCATTGCTGGATGCAATTGGTGCTTTGTATTGATCATGACAGTGAGTCATACTGGTGTAAGAACCTGTACAAGAAAGTGGCACCCTATTCATATTCCCTTCTCAGCTCTGCTCAGGACCTGCTCAACTTGCTCTCCACATCAAAATCTAAGAAACTGAATTTACCAGTTTCACTATCATCATAAGAAGCACTGAGCACCACCCTAAGCAGAACGATTCCCGAGAGGTATCTTCTCCACAACAGTAGCTGAGTGAGCCTAACACAGAGGCACTCAACCTGCCCAGTGTGACAACAGAACTTATGTATGTCCCAACCCTGGCTGATGGCTGAAACTGTTCTAATAGTGGATATACACTTCCATTCCAAAATTAGAAATAAAATACAGAATGCAAATACCTCTGAAGTAGGTAATGTACAGATTAGTCTATTGTAAATTCTCAATCCCATTCCTCTTTGCCACCTCAAACATGTTTGGCCTGCAGTCTCCTCCTCTCTCCGATGCATCTGACCCTTCTCTACTAGACCATCCCCTTCTGCATAGTAGCATCAATTACATTCCTATCCTCTTGACCTATATTCATCTCCAAAAGCCATGTCACTTTTGTTTCCCTTTACAGCACAAGTTCTTGTAAAATGGGTTTAGGGTCGCTGTCTCTACTTCTCATCACATGTTTTCCTCTAACCAGCTGGGCTTCCAGCTACAGCATTCCACCGAAACTGTATTTGTCAAGGTCACCAGGAACTTCCCTTTGATAAACCCAGTGGTCACTTCTCAGTTTTTATTTTACTTGACCTCCCAGCAGTCTTTAATGCAACTGACCATTTGCTCTTTGAAAGACTTCTTTCCCAAGAACCTAGTATAAAGGAACCATGGACATGGACAATAGGTGGGATTGACTTTGCGGGGAATGGGTGGGTGGGGAGGACAGAGGGGAGCAAAAAGGGGATGGATGTAATACAACAACAATAAAATTTAAAAAAAAAAAAAAAGAACAAGGAAAAAAATGAAAGGCTTCTTTCCTTGGTTCTCTGTGACACTGAAGTTTCCTGGATTTTTCTCCCATCCTAGGGGCTGCATATTATCTACTCAGCCCCTTTGCTGGCTTCTATTTTTCTGCGTTACTTCTAAACACTGAAGTTTAGAAGTAAACACCATCCTGGGCTTGCTTTGTTTCTTCATTTATACATTCTTCTCAGGGGTGGCCATATCCACTTCCATGGCTTGCAATATCATCCACGGGTGGATAATTCTAAAATCTACATCATCAGCCCTGTTCCCAAAACCTCAGATTTATAGTATATTCAATTGCAAACCTAACATCTCTACTTGAATGTTTAATAGGTATCTCAAACATAATATGCCTAAAATAGAACTCTAGATACTCCTCTAAAACTTGCTCTTTACCTAGTCTTTGCCATCTTACTAAATGATTTCACCACCTCTCCACATGTTCAGCCAAAATTGTAAGAGTTATCGTTTGATTCATTTCTCTCTTTCATACCTCAAATCTAATCCATCAGCACATTCTTTGGACTGTACCTCCAAAATATTCTAAACCTTAATATTCAAGTCTCTACTTCATTCTATCCCTATTAGCACAATCGTTTTATTGTATTGATGGCCCTGATTTTTCAAACCTCCCTGTATCTGTTCACACCTCTCTCTATTCCTGCTCTTTACCAATGCACTCCTACACTAACCGAGGGTGTACCACATGTCACTTGCTTTAACCAATGGCACAGCAGTAACCTTGACACAAGGTAAGGCTTAAAAAGCTCTTGCTTGTTTCTATTTCCTCTCTTACTTCTTTGTGGTCAGCATGACAATATGACCAGGCTCACTGAAAGAGGGATTTAACATAAATATAGAGGACAACAGAGTTGTCCTAGCCATCTCAGCTGTGGCTATCCTAGATAGCCAGCTGCCCCCTAAACACATCAGAGAACCCAGGAGACCTGACAGAGCCCACAGTTGAATACAGGCACAGAGGCATGACCAGTCAAGATCAGCTGAGCCTGCCCCAGATCAGCAGAACTACCCAGACATCCCTTCAACTCAAAAGCAAAAATAAATCCTCATTCCTGTATGCCACTGAGTTTATGGGAATGTTTGCAATATCCTCCTCATAGGTCTTGCTATTTCTTTCCATAAATTCTTGCAACCCTTTCCCCTTTCATTATTCAACACTTATAAAAACATAAAACACTTCATGTTCTAAGTCCTGCTTAAACCCTCCAACTTGTTCCCCTGCAACTGGACTAAAACCCAGTCTTCATAACCCAACATGCCACCTACTTGTCTAAGCACATCTAGTATCACTCTCTCTCACTGGCCCACTGTGATTCAACCATACCAGCTTTCTTCCTGTTCTTCACACACAGCAAATTCAGGGCATGGGGCACATGATGTTTCCTCTACCTGGAAAATCATTATTTCACCTGGTTTTTCTAGCTCTCTCTCTAACCACAACTTCTTATGACTCAAATTTCAGCTTAACTGTCACTTTGCAAAAAGGCCTTCTGTTCCCTACCCAATCTAAATAGACAACTGGTGTGAAGGAAAAGGAACACTCATTCATTGCTGGTGAGAATATAAACTGGTACAGCCGCTATGGGAAACAGCCTGGAGACTCCTCAAAAAATTAAAAATAGAGTTACTGTATGACCCAGCGACCCCTCTTCCGGAGATGTACCAAAAAACTTGAGAATGTTTACTCCCAAATATATGTTTATTGAAGCATTATCCATGATGGCCAAGACACAGACACAATCAAAGCATCCTTCAATAGAGGACTGGATAAGGAAGATGTGGTGCATATACACAATGGAACACTACTCAGCCATAAGAAAGGATGAAACACTGCCATTTGTGACAACATGGATAGATCTTGAGAATATCACGCTAAGCAAAATAAGACAAAAAGTTAGGAATATATGCTTTCACTCATACAGAAGATGTAAAACTGAAAGCAACAAATGAACAAACAAGAAAAAACAACAAACAAAAACTCACAGACACAGACAACAGTATGGTGGTTACCAAAGAAAAGGTGGAGGGTTGTGAGTAGAGGGGGCTAAATATAAGATGATGACGGAAGATGATTTGAGTTTGAATGGTAGGCACAAAATGCAATAAAAAGATCATGTATCCAGGCCTCCAGCTAGGTCCACAGCTGGCAGGTGAAAGGTAACCATACATTGATGTCTCTCTCCCTTCCTGTCTCTCTTCTTCCCTTCTCTCTAAAAATAATAAAATCTTTAAAAAAAAATAAAAAAAAAAGATCATGTATCATTGACATGTACCCTTGAAACCTGTATAATTTTATGAAACAGTGTCACCCCAATAAATGTAAATAAATAAAGTAAGCAACCGGTCACTCTCAGATTTTTATTTTAATTCTTTGCATGATATTTATCGCCAACATGACATTTTTCTTGAGTTTTTCTATTACATGCCCTCTCCACTGATTATACTAAGTTCCACACAAGCAAGGAACCTCATCTGTGTATTCGCCCCTGGATCCTCAGTTCCTAGAGCAAATTCTTCCCATAGCAGGTATCCATTAAATATTTGATGAATGATACCTGGCATAGAATAAATCAGCAGTCCCCAACCTTTTGGGCACCAAGGACTCATTTTGTGGAAGACAGTTTTTCCACAACAGGGTGCAGGAGACAGCAGGCAGAGCGGTAAGGCAGGTGAAGCCTTGCTCACAGCCAGATGCTTACTGCACAGCCCCGTTCCCAACAGGCCACAGACAGTGTTGGTCCTCGGCCCGAGCACTGGGGACCCCTGGGATACATGAATGATGAGATTCTTTCCAAGACCAAGTTTTCACAAAGGAGAAGGAGTCAGGCAAGCTGAAATGGCAAGGGAGAAAAGACAGACTAATTCTGAGAGGGAAGTCTAGAAGCAGAGGAAATTTTCTATTACAAAATGAAATTAAAGGCTAGCCTCTGAAATCAGCCTAGAGTGGAAGCTTAGCTCTGCTCCTTCCTTCCTATGGGAAGACAGACCTACCACTCATGCCTCTGAGCTGAATCCTCACCTTTAAGATGGCATAACAAGCCCTCCTTCATAAAGTTGCGGTAAAAATTAAATAAAATTAAATAAAACACACACACACACACACACACACACACATATATATATATATATATATATATATAGTGCTTAGTGTATCAGAGTAACCCTCAACAATAATTATGACAATGATAGTGGTGGTAGTGATACCTAAGTCAATCCTGCCAATACTGATTAAATTGGTATAATTTGTAATATCTTACTCTAACTGTTGACTCTACCACGTACTTTTTAAAAAATATTTAGACATTTCAAATTGTCCCTTCTCACCAAAATGGAATAAGCATAGGACCTAGAACCAAATGAGCTGGGGTTCTGGCTCTGGTTCTGCCACTAATTAGCTGAGTGACCTTGGGCAAGTCACCAACTTCCCACACCGGGAAGTTACCTTGTCATCAACTCTGTTTATGCCAAGGCAGGAGGGGCAGAAAACATTCTTCAAAGAGGTGAAGGTACTGGTGTAAGACAGAGACAGGGAGGCAGAAAGACACAGAGACAGGCCAGCAAGCAACCACTCCATTCCATTCCAGAGCAAAAACAGGAATATCTAAATCCTGTAACTCAAGGTGTCCCAAACTGGGCTTCTCAGAACCTGGCAGGTGACACCAGACTATAATCTCATAAAGGCAAGGACACTGATTTTACTCTCCAGTGTAGGACAGTGCCAAAAACATACTATCATGGGATGTGCTTGCCACATGCTTGCTGAATGAACAAATACGTTGGGAAAAAGCTGGGTTAAACTATGCCCAACTGGTTTCATATGTGCACTTCCAAGCCTTTAATACATGAACAGACTCTGTGAATCATATTAATGCAGCTTTTCCCAACCTTATTTCCCAAGCTTATTTCCCTGGACCTTATTCACCTCTCCTAGCATTGCTGTATTCTATCAAACAATTTGAGAAATATCTTAAGCTTATAGTAACTTAAGTCATTTTTACCATGATGAAATAAAGTTATCTTACTTTGTAAGCATAAGCTCCTTAGAAGGCCAACTAATCTGATTCATATCTAATACGCGGCTGTTTTTCTCCCAGATACACCTTCCAATCTCCCATGAGCAGGCAGGGCTCCAATCTCTCCTATCTCCCGAGAGCAGGTGTCTCTACTCTGCTCCCTGCCCTCTTATAATCAGTCTGCTCCGCAAATCCTCAACTTCTTCCACCTCCTACTCTCTTTACGTCTGTATTCTTATTACTAACTTGCTTCAACTGCTTTAATTATTCCCCGTCCCTGTTTACAATCAACCCAGCATGGTTTCAATCTTGTCATTAACAGCATCAGCCCACCTCTGAAAACTTTTCAAAGTACTTCTTCTCCATTTTATCCTTTGAGAGTCTGTTTTTCCTTTTGCTTTCTCCACATTGAACCCTCCTTAGGATCTTTCCTTAAGTTTAAGTAAATATAATCATGTCATATCCCATTTGGATCCCCTCTTCCCTCCCTACCACTATTTTCAAGAGCCCTAGCAAGTAAGGGCCTGAACATTTTCACATCTGCATGCCTTTGCTTGAGTTGTGCTCTGCCTGGAAGAGCACCTGTTGAAAAACTATTCATTTTTTAAGGTCCTGATCACAGGTCATCTCTTTTATGAAGTATCCCTTATTTACCACAATGAACTACCCCCAGGCAACTGCACAACTTAGACATACAAAGTTAGTCACATGGATGCAGAGATTGGGAACCAGCTAAGTCAATCAGGGACAAATGTCCAAGAGGCTGGTGGTAAAAGGAGAGACCAGGATGGCATTTGCATGAGTGGCTTGAACTCTCAGAGAGAAGGTTTTTGCATTACTTGCAGGCAGCACTGGGAAGCCAGGGGAAGGCCGCAGCAGAGAGCTGCAGAGAAGGGAGTGTTCCGGGGCTGGGCGGTGGGGGAGAGCTGATTCACAGTGCAACAATTGCCTCAGAGGGCCACCGGAAAGATCTGGAAGGAAGCCAGTAGGAGCATGGGAGTTCAGAATCATAGGGAAGTTGAGATCACATAAGATGACAGCTGATCAGAGGCTGGAAGCCAAGAAATGAGGGATCAGAAGCAAAGCTTTGGCCAAAGCTGGCTGAGGTCACAGGTGGTGTCAGAGGCCAGATGAGTTCAGCATTCGACAGTTTTTGATCAGCCTTCAAAAGTAGGTTGATGAGTAAGTGTTCTAATGTCCATGAAGAATAGATTTTTTTGAATGCTCATGGCATAATTCTGATCCTTGTGTGTGGGCTATGCCAGGATTGTAAGCATGGAGGGAGAAGGGAGGAAGGGTTGGGTATCTCCTTTCACTAGGGCAGGACTCGCAAATCTAAGAGAGGAGGCAAGTCTAGGGAGGTCCAAGGCCTTCGGGCACAGCACAGGCAAGAGTGGGCCCCAAGGCCCAAGAAGGAGTGGGCTCACTCAAAAGTAGATGGAGAAAGGCCGTGTGGAATCCAACACAGAAATAGTCATCTTCTGGAAAGTCTGTATTTTGGGCAGGCTTTTTCCATTGCAAACACCGTTACTGGACTGAAGTAGATAACAAAAGGGATGTGCAGGCTCACATTAACAGACAAGTCCTGGGATGTTTCAGGCACATCTGAATCCTGGGGCACAGGTGATGCTGTCTGGGCTCTCATCACCACTCGCTGCTACTTCCCACCATGTGCTCACCTCGGTCACCCTCTCCTACTTCAAACAGCTTCCCGCATGTTTGAAGCGGGAAAAGGCAGCCACCCGGAGCTCCAGGTTACATTACTCTAGCAGCAAAAAATCCCCAGAGGGAAAGATGGCCTTCTTCCTAAACTGGAGCAGAAACGAGGCCTGACTGAGAGAGCCTGGGTCAGGTGCTAACCTCAGATCCAATCACTTGTCAGGTGGAAGCACCTCCCAGATTGACCAAAGCTGAGCCATGGACCAGCCTGGGGTTATTGTCTGCCCCACCCAAACCACATGAGCTGGGATGGAGATGTTCCCCCAAGGAAAGAGTCTGGGCAAATAATAAGTTCACCTTATAGTGTGCTCACTTGTCAGTCAGGTTCCGGATACCAAAAGAGAAGCCTAGTCCTATTTAAAGTACAGAAGGGCTTTGAAGCCAGACAGAACTGGTTTTAAATTTCAACTTAGACACTAGCTGTGTGACCTCAGTTAAGTTATTTAATTGCTCAGTGCCTCAGTTTCGTCTTTATAAAATGGGGATAATATAGTACCTACCTCCCTCCTAGAGATGTCTGGAAAGATTAAATAATGCACATAAATTGCTAGGCATAATGCTTGGCACAAAACAAGTGGTAGCTATTATTAGTAATAATAACAATAATGACAATTATTTTTATGCAGAATAAGAGTACCATATGAAGGGCAACTCAGTGAAAGAGAGCCATGTCAGCATTGGGACAAATCAGCCCTGGGTCAAGTTTCATTAAGGGCAACTGAGGGCACAATTCAAGGGCCTGAGTAAACACTGAGATACAAATTCAAATCAATAAATGTGGTAAGTAACTATTATGTGGCAGGAACCAGGGATACAATTATGAATAAGACATACTGCTCCAAGGGAAACTACCATGAAGAGTGACTATAGCCTTAAGGTGACATGGCTGGGCAGTAGGAGGTGGGAGGCAGGGACCCTGATAAAAGCTACCTCACTATTCTCAGGCCTGGGCTCTGGGCATTGGGAGTGGGGGGCTGTGCTGAGCTACAGGAGGACAATGCCTAGCCCCAGCTGTTGGAATGCTAGGAGCAGAAGGGCTACAATCACAACCCCTCCCCCCCAAAAAATGCCATTACATAAATTAGGAAAACGTATCTCTTCCTTTAAAAACTTCTTTCTTCAAAAAACTGTCACAGAAAAAAAAAAAAAAGAAGAAGAAGCTACTAGAGGTACAATGTGAATGACATCCCAGAGTTCTGCCATGCACAATTGGACACAAGCAGGGAAAATGAGATGGGGGTCAAGGAGTTAAGAGAAGTTAGGGGTGGTGATGGAGTCTCTGGGAGTCCCTGGGCTTTGGAAACGGAGAATAACTTTTCTTCTCCAAATGTTATGAGAAAGTTTATTTCAAAAGTCCCAACGGTAGAAAGAAGGGAGCCCGCTGCTCTGTGTGGGATCAGGAAACAAGTGACAGAGCCTTGGAGCTTAGGAGAAGGGAAGCTTCCCACATGTGGGGGAAGGAGAGGAGAAAGGACGTGGGTGTGCCTGAGGGAGTGCACCAGGACAGAATGACTTGCTGTGTACTATTCAAATGGTAGCCACTTACCACAAGCAGCTGTTGAGCACTTGAAATGTGACCAGTGCAACAGAGGAACTAAATAATTTTTCACTCACTTTCATTTAAAATGTAAAAGTGAAATAATGAATATTTTCCATTAAACACAAGTTTAGTGTTTGGTAAAACTACAGTGCATTTTATCCGCTCCCCTGCATGTGATGTTGTATTGCACTGCTCATAGCCTGAGTTGCTTCTGATATCTCATTAGTCATCTGATTGCATGAAATCATAACATTTTTATCTATTGAATTACAAAAAGCACATTATTATAATTAATTTCACCTGTTGCACTTTGCCTTTTCAATGTGGCTGTTAGAAATGTATAAATTATGTATCTGGCTCACAGAATATTTCTACTCGACAGTGCTGCTACGAAACATCTTCAATCAAAAGGCTTAAAGAGCTTGGAGTAATACACAGAGGGACGGCTGCTTTTGTTTTCTTTGAAGCAGACCTTCACATGTTCTTCTAAGTTGTCCAACTCTGTTTGCCAGGAGGGAACGTTAGAGAGGGAAAGGAGAGGAGTGTAGCTGGGCACATATAGCTCAGAAGAATGCAGAGTGCCCATTAGGAGATCAACTGTGTCGTTCTGGATTCTGGCTCCAATACTTAACCAACTTTCCCCAAACTCCCTGTGCTTCAGGCTCTTCCATGGAGCCTGGCACATCTTCTGTGCCCCATAAATACTAACTGTTGAAGGGAATGGCGCATTATTTGGGAATAAGGATGATGCAAATAAATGGTCCCCCTGTTGGCCCTGGGATAAGAGGACACACTCCATCTATATGTCTCTCAGTATTTATCTCTCTAAGCTGAATAGTTCCATGAAGGTATTTTACTCAATCTTCTGGGCCACTGGTAAATATAATTGTGTTTCTCTAAGTCCACTATGTCTTCCAAGTATGTTGGTGAAACTATTTTAGACACATAAATATCATAAAAATGTGTTAAGATGCCATTTATGAATTATCAGCTTGTTGTCTTTCCAAGTCATACACTTAGAGAACATCTTCAGTTAAGAGTTTACAACAATAACTGAATCTCTTTATTGAGTAAAAAACTGAATGACCAACTGCATGTACAGATGGATTCATTTTCCCTAACTGCCTTTTTTACTACTTCCCTGTCATTTTGCATGGACTTGAGCTCATCAGTTTGACTTTTTAGTATCTCAGTAGGTTCATGTAGACTATAAGCTTGGAGTTTACACTGTGTACACCCTCTTTTACATTATTTTTAAAAATAATAATTAGACTATTTTATTAACACTTATATCCTGAAAAAGGTCCATCTATGCCTAACCTCTGTTCTGTCTTTTTTGTCCCCTTCCCATACATGATTTATAAAAACATTTCTCCTAACCTTCCACTGACTTAACAGCCTTTGTGGAGTGTCTTACCAAAACACTTTGAAAATCAGTTTATCCCTAGCCTCCAGAAGTACTTAATGCTCTTTAAAAACTTTAGTCAAACATGATTCCCCCTTACAAAGAAGTAGCATTCCCCCACCAAAAGATTACATTTGGTTAAAAATCATTAAGTCCCATTTTCCTGACACATACACACTCATGCAGAATTTCTTTTTGATTCCACTTGTTCCACAAAGCCCAGGACAAATCCCACAGATACTACCTTAAATTTACCCTCTGATTCTCAGCAAGCCATTGTCCTCTATGAGACTCACTTTTCTGATCTGTAAAATGGGCATAATGTTGAAGCCCTCTGCCAAACAAAACAAGCCATCTCATTATTCATGGATGTGCAGAAAACACTCTGAGAAGAGCTTAAAGTCCTGTATAAGCATTGGGCCATGAATCTTTCTGAAGTGAACTGTTAATTATGTGTCATTAGACTTTGTTTAATAGATGAAACACCTGAGGCATAGGAACCCAATACCAGTTAAGAGCTGACTTAGAAATCTAGCCCAGACTCCAAATATTAGACAGAAAAATGTCAGAGGGGAAATCTGAATAGGAATTCACTCTGCTCTAGTTCTTTATCAAGAAATTACATGAATGCAAGATTCTCTAACACCCTGGTTGTCCTGCCCCTCCCACTTCCTCATGCAGTCCAGGAATGGGGAAATGGGAGGAGGGCTGGAGTTCCCTACGGACATATAATGCCCTCATCCCCATCTACAGGAAGGTTCATGAACCCTAGACAATGTAGTGAGGTCACATATAGTTTCACAGATAACATAACCACCTCTCCACCTTTTGTTCCTAATCCCTGAACACTTTTCCTACCAAACATCCAACAAAATGAAATGAGGCTCTAGACATTACCAACAAGAATGCAGCCTCTGCAAATGGACCTGTCCCATGACCCTGGCTTCATTTTCAAACCTATTTACAAGTGGGTACATAACATAGCCTCCAACTCAACCTTGCATCTTCACACAGGACATACTGTTGATTTAATAGGTTAAAAAAAAAAGAGCATAATAAAAACACATAACTTTACATAGCTAGTGAGCTTTATCAAATTATTATTTTTGTGACCTTGTGCCAAAGGTCAACAGAAGCTAGAAATCCTTAATCCCAAAGTGCTATTTTGAAATATCCCTCAAAGAAATAATCACCAAAAGAGTAGGTGATGGGGGGGTGGGGGGAGTACAGTAACACTACTTAGTAAAAACAAAGGTGTGGGTGGGGAACAACCATGAAGGTCCGACATGTAGGAAGTGGTTCAAAACACCACTTGCATATTAACATGACAGATTGTCACCTAAGCTATTACAAATGATTATCACTTCTACAAGAAAAAGCCTCTATGAAATTACGTTACCCAAAGAACATTGTGCCTAGGCTCATTATAACCTCATAAAGTAATGGCACATATGTATTATAGAATCTGAGTTACATAAATAGTTGCACGCAATGGCTCCTAGGTTCATTATTTTCTAGAAAGTGGCTAAAGATTTTTGAAAAGTCCAATGGTGACAGAGAAGACTGAGAGGAAGTTCACCAAGATTCTCTCTGTAATCATTTTAACGTCATTTTAACTTCTTGTACGTAACCTTCCATATTGCTTACATTTTTAACAGTAAATGTATAAAACAACCGTTTTCAAAACAATGGCCAGAAGAGTTCAAAGAGCTCACTGAGAACTGGAGATCTATTCTAGGTCTGAGGAAGACAGGAGGATGGGTCACCAGCCCCTGAGCCCAAAAAGCCTTTCTCAGCTCCAACCCTACAACCTATGAACAGGGTTCTTTAGGGCAATGCTTTTAGAACTAGTTACGTGACCGTTGAACCAGTTGACGCTCCTTTAAAAAAAGTTAAAACATTTGTACCTAAATTTATAACTCAGTTAAATTGTGTTTCTGTTTCTCTGCATGGTTAAAGGATCAAGCATTTTTATCACTCAAAGCAAGAGAATAAGAAAGAAAGCCAACAGTCTTCAATGAAACAAATAACGCCAGTGGTTAAAACTACCTTTTATTGCATGCTTAAATTATATTTGCGGGAAAATAAATTCTGAAATCATGCCTTTTGGGGGCAAAATAGCCACAATTCCATTTTTTGTGATGATTATGTGAAGATCTCACAAGTGGTGGATGAAATATAATATTGGGGAGATACCTGAGGATGTGAGGCTTTCTAAAAAAATAGTAGCAGAAAGACATTGTTAGACCTTTACTCAAGGTTAAGAGAAGTTCATTTTTTCCCTATTAAATCAGGCTAGACCTTCACAAAATTTAAAGATAAAGGGAGTAGGGTATTTGACAGGGATTTTGCATTATAAGTATCTCATAGCATATATGACAATTTAAAGTCTGTAATTTTGATACAATGTAGCCAAGCATTTCAGAAGTTTTTAAACTTCAAAAAGTAAATGACATATAGTTCCAAAAGGAAATATGTATGTATTGCTGAACTTCAAAGCAGTCTTTCTTCCTTAAAAACATAAAACCCACAAAAGTAGACGAAGTAATCAGCCCAAACTTCACTCCATCCTCCAAAAGCCACTCTTCTTAGCTATAAAAACCAAGACAATCACAACCTCATGATAAGAACTGTATGGATGGAAATATATAATAATAATAGTATATATTATCCTTTCAAGAATGTTTTCAATGAAGACTATTTCTGAATAATAAGAAGTAATATATTTGGGGAAATTTCAACTGAATGCCCTATGCTTCAGTCTACACAGTTGAAGTAAAGTGAAAGTCTAATCAAGAATGTAAAAAATTTAGGCTACTGGGTACAATTTGAATAATTATGACCAAATATCTTTTTTCCTTTACTGCCAAGTGTCCACAATTATCTGAATTATTTGGAAGACTCATTCAGTGACTTCAGTTTATTTCTCAAACACCATGCTCTTCCCTAGGAGAATTTGCAATCCAGCTCAGAGGATTTAGGCGAGGCACTCAGCACATTAAAGCCAAACTATGCTGCATGGAAAGAGAGGTTGTAATGGCTTCAAGGGTTTTATATAGAAAAGGAAGGATGCCTGTGGAAGCACAGAAGAAAGAGGAGCGCTGCAGGTGTTCCCGTTGGCCAAGTGTTTGTTCATAATACCGCTGGGAGGTTCTAGCTGAGTACATGTCTTCCAACCATCCCAGCCTTCGCCAGTCCCTGCTGCACTGTAACGATTGCCAGCACTGGTATTTTCCGAATTCCCCATGCATAGCCACCATCATGGGAGTAGAGCAGAATAACACTCTGTCTGCTTCCATGGAGGTTGATTTGTCATCATTCCTCTGTATGTAAACATGAAGTCACGTTGATGTTATCAAGCTACGAGGATAAGATGCTAAAAGGTCACCATGCCTTCAGGAAGCCAGAGGAATGACTCAACTGGGAATACAGGGCTGGGAAAGTTGTGATGAGCCTCAACCAGCAGGGTAGGTCAATCATCTCTGCTCAGCCCAGCTAGAAACAGGAACCTGGTGCACATTCCAAGAAGGGCATGAGCTCTGAAACAGGAAGAGAGGGTGCTCCTGCTGGTAAGATAATTATGTGATGAGCATGCCTCAAGAAGGAAACAATGATAATTTCTACTGAGGCCACATGGTCACCAATGACACCAGGTTCACCTTTAAGATGAAAATATTAGACTTATAAAAGCTGGGCTTCATTGAGGAGGTAAGATCAGAAGCCAAGGTGAAAGAATGAGTCCTCCTCGACAAAGGGAATTTGAGAAATGCTAACAAGGGCTCTATGGCCAGTATACTATATATTATCTAAGCTAGGGCTAAAGAGAGGCTTTCCCATGACAAATGTGATCCGCTGGTAGTGAATCTTTAGAACGGTAAAAGAAGGAACCCTAGGTCCAAACAGGGCTCAGTGAGAGAACATGCCCAGACTAGTCAGAAAATGTTTATTATTGGTAAAGGCAGGGAAAATGGCAGCACAGTGCCATGGCTGAACCACGCTACTCTTTCTATAATTAAGAAATCTGCCCTGGCTGGTGGCTCAGTGGATAAGGCACCAGCCTGTGAACCCAAAGGTCACTGGTTCAATTCCCAGCCAGGACAACATAATCAGGTTGCCAAGCCAGGTCTCCAGCCAGGTCTATAGCTGGAGGCAGGGGAAAAGCAATCATACAATGATTGCTCTCCCTCTCTGCCTCTATCCCTTCCCTTCTCTCTAAAAATAATAAATAAAATCTTAAAAAAAAAAAAGAAAGAAATCTATATTCCCCTCAACAAATGAAAATGTAATTTTCTAGACCACAGTAGCTATGGTCATCTGAGTTCTGAATGGTCAAATGTGGTAGGAAAGTTAATAGTTATAATCCAAGGAAGAACTGATTGGGCTAGGGCGGAGACAATAAGCCAAGGCTACTTGGAGGCAACTTTGGAAATGGAAGGGAAGACTAAGTCCCTCTTCTGTGGTGTTCTTTTCACCAAAGTTATGTTTATGGCACAATCACATGGTCCAGGGTAATTTTACAATTGCCAATGACCATGGGCCAATTTCATTTTTTCTTAACAGACTTGAATTGCTCAACGTATGACCGTAATCCAACTGAGGTAGGCAGCTACCAAAGCAGCTGAACACTCTTGTCAACCACGTGGACCAAGTCTCCCTGCCCTGTCCAGTAAGGTGATTCTCCCTAAAGATGACAATCAAGGAAGAGGGTGGGGAAAAAGTCAAGGAGTTAGAAGAGCTAGGGTGGGGAGGGGAGGAACCAACTCCGTCAACCTGGGGAAACCTGCAGGCAGAGGTGTGCTTGGAGGCCCGAGGCCCAGTTCCCAGCACTCTCAATACCCAGAGCAAGGCAGGGAGACCAATAATTCTTTCCCAAGCATAAAAGTGTCTGGACACAGCCTATAAGCCCTCCAGCCACCCTGTCAAGGCCCAACTTCAGGGAGTGTTAGGTGGCCATCCTCTGAGCTTTATTATGATTTGATAAAGCATGGTCCCTGTCAGTGAGTCACTAGCAGTTGAGAAAGCATGATGACTATCTTGAGCCTTAAAGAATAAGTAGGTAAACATCAGGTTGAAAGTGCTAGAGCATACATTAATATTCTATATGCTTTCCTGTTTGGGAAGATGTGAAAACTTTAGTTCAAGGACCTACGTAAGGCAAAGGCTATTGCCAGCTAGAGCACAGCACTGTTTTCCATGTGTTTATAACCCTTGCCCTATACAGTCCCACACACTGAAATGCACACCTCCTTGTGAGAAGAATCAAGGTCACTAACATAAACACCCTGCAGTAAGCATCATGAGTTGGCAAAAGAAGTGATATGCTGAGCAGATAAATTGGAGTACAGGGAAGTCTAGGTCTTCCCTAGACACTGAAAATATAACTATAAACTAAACAATAGTTTCAAATACATAATAAGAAAATTACACACTTTTCTTTTCTCCACATAAATTGTAACATTCCATACTATATGCTATGTGTGATCCTCACCAACGAGGGAGCTACCAATGTCACAGATTAACATGTTAATCCTAGACTTAGGTGGGAAGCCCACTCATTTGTCAGCCCCAGCCCTTTAGGGAAGAATCATCTGGAAACAGGGAATTCTCAGAATTTCCTAAGAGGAAAATGGGCACTCACCAGAAAAATACAGGATACATCGTCAAAACACTTAATTATTTTGTTTAACCTTCAAACACACTTAGCCACCTGCCACACTGTGTTCCAAGCTTACACTGAGATCAGCCCTTCTCATCAACTATGCCAGTTTCCAATGAATGGCCATAGATGAGAGTGTTTTCACACCTGAATTTAGGATTTGAGGAAATGTGCACATTCCTGGGTCATGGGCCTAGTTTTTCCATACATGCATTCACCAAACCTCCGTTTTTAAGATTCACACACAATTTCCCAGATTTTAAACAAACAAACAAACAAAAAGAAGTGAGCTTGGTGGAGTGAGGCACTCAGACGAGGTCCAGCTGTGGAATGCTCCCTGGATTCTGCCAACTTTGGATCAAGCCTGCGCTGCGACCCGGGCAGAGAGCAGGACACGACCCTGCCTGGCAGCTGGGAAGTGAACCCAACGCTGAACTTGCTCCGGACTGGCCTCGCCCTGGACCTAAGGGGAAAGGGGCTGGTGCTCCTCGGAGAGGCCAGGGCCTGAGCTCCGGAGGTGGAGAGGTAGCGGCCAGACCGCGCGGGTACATGCACCTGTCCCTTCTACCCGGAACGAAGGGGACAGAGTCCCTCACTGGGATGGATGGCGCGCCCTCACTCATCGCAAGGCGGCAGAGAAAAAAGTCCTTCCTCGTTCCACGGGAGTTAGTCCCTGGTCAGTCTCTGAAGCCACCTCGCACGGCTCCCAACCCTGTCCCGACCCTTCCCAGCCGAAGCAGCCAAAGTACCGCAGTCCCCAGGGCGCCCGGGGGCCACCGCACCCTTACCTGGCTGGAGCGCGGCCGCTGCGCGGAGCCTGGCAGAGTGTGAAGTCCGGCTGGTGCGGCCGCGTCCCGAACTTGGGGCTCGCCGGCCCCGCCCCCGATCACCCCGCCTCGCCAGGCCTTCTCGCTCCACCCCCTCTTACTAGCCGGCAGGGACGGGTTCTCCGCCCTGCCATGGGCTTGAGACACAAGGCCCGAGAGGGTCCGAGTAGCTTCCTGGCTCCTGGAGGTCTGCCGAAGTTTCGGGGGAAGACCACCGAGCGCCCCTGTGTTCCAGGACACGACGCTGGGCCTCTCTAGGCCAGCGTGTCCTACCTCGGAAGAAATTCTCCGCCAAGGTTCGGACATCCCGGCCTGAAAGGAGCCCGAGCAGTGCCACCTGTGGCTGACAGGGGACTGTCGGAATTAGAGACCGCAACTCCTCTTCCGCTACGTGCTGAGGGGCCAGGCACGTGGCACCGTGCAGTGGAGCGAAGCAAGTTTCACTGTCGAACCTGAGCAGATCTGATGCTTACAGGATCATGTGGACTCATGTTAAAGTATTAATATTAATATCCCATTCACTCATTGGAAAGTTCAAAATATATATATTTACACAGGTGGGGCAAAAGTAGGCTCACAATTGTTGGTGTGGAAAATAATGCGATGATTAATAGTAATCCTGCTTGACTTACAACTGTAAACCTACTGTTGCCCCACCCTGTATAAAATTTACAATGTGCCAAGCACTGTTCTAGGTACCTTGCATGTATTAACCTGTCTATAAAGTATACGTTATCAGAATTCTTCATTTTCACTAGTGATAAAACTGAGGCATAGAGAAGTTAAGCAGCCTAATGTCGCCCAACTAGTAAAGTTAAAAGCTGGCTTTCAAATCCAGGTAGTTCTGTTCTGGAGTCTGCCCTAAACCACTGCTAACCTGACCAACATTTGAGTGTCCACCACGTCCCATGAACTAAAACCACATTACAGGCTTGGTGTATACAAGGCTGGGCTCCACCATCAAAGAGTTTTATGTTAGTGTGGGAAGAAAGACAACTGGTAATTCATAAGCAAGTCAAAATGAAACAATTGCACATATGAAAAGTGCCTCGACTAGAATAAAGCAGGGTGATGGCATTGAGAGTGATGGGGCGGGGCTACCGGAGACCTGCTGGTCGTGGGGGCTTCTCTGAGGAGGTGAAGTAGAGCTGAGAGCTGAACGGTAGAACTGGCAGTCAGCCAGAAGATGAAGAACAGACTGGCACGTGCATTAAAAGTTATCATACCTCGTGCTTGTTTGGGACTTACAAGTATGCCTTCCTATATTGTCTCTCTTTTATTCCTACAATAATCTGGAGGAGAAATCTAACAAGATTCCATTTTACAGAAGAAAAAAAAAAAAACTCCTAAGGCTCCTAGAGGCCTAAAGTCATACAATCAGGAAAAGGGGGATGGGGAGTGGAAAGACGGTGTGGATTTTAACCAAGGCTTCTGAGTCTAAATCCTCATTTACTCTGATGAGGGTCTTGAGTGGAAAGACCTGTTCTCAGAATGAATCTAGTAAAAATTCTCTTTTGTGATCTATTGTCTCCTTCCAGCCCCAGTCCCTACTACCTCTCTTAGTCCATTCAGATACTCACGTTGCCAGGTTGACAGAAATTCCCACAAGGTATGTGTTCTCTGATGGAGCAGAAGCTAGGAACCTTCTGGAAATATATGCAAAAATAAAATATGTGTGTGTACGTGTGTGAGAAGAGAGAGTGTATTATAGTTATGTAATTATGGTAATAAAGTTGGTTTTCTCCCAAGAAAAGTTTTCATATATACATACATCTAAGGAGAGGCCTCAGAACTTTCACCAGATTGACTAATCCCAAAAAGAGCTGTCTTAAGGGAGTTAACTGACCATTGTAGTGACTAGAAAAACTGATTTTTAACTCACTTTGCCTATGCTAGTTAGATGATTCTGGTGGCTCGTATTTCTGACTTAATGGAAATGAGGTTGTCAAAGATTGTGAAGTTTGATTGAAAGGGGAACAAGTTCTTCATAAGATTTAAAATTAAAAGAAAGGAGAATGTCAATATTGACCCTCTTAGTTCTCAAGAAAACCAGAGAGGGCTGATCTATAAACAAAATATCCAGATTAACATAATTCTTTATCAGTGATAACTGGAGTAGTTTCCACACTATTATAGTGTTTCCTAAAGAATGCATTCATTACATTATTAATCCAATAGTTTAAGTAGGTAGTTGCCACAACACGTTATCCCCAAGATATGAAGTGAAGAGTATTGGCAATTCTTATCAGGGTGAGAAGGGAGACAAGAGACAGAAAGAGACTTAGAGAATTTCAACTACATTGATGAAAAGGTGTAAAACTGAACTCAGGATGTGGTAGGCTAAAAAAAGTTCAATCTTTATTATTTCTTATGTGAGAAGTTCACATAAAAGTACAAAGTTTAGGCCTATGTAATTCAAACTTTTATATTGGACACCCATCCAAAGAAGAAAAGTGGTAGTGGAATTCAAAAGATTTCTCCCTTTCCTCAAGGAGAAGAGTCAAACAATGTTATTACTGACTTCTTCATTTTAATAAAATTGAGATACAGGGGAAAAATAGGCCTTTTATGACTTCTTAGAGACAGGGATTCCCTTCTTATAAGGTATCCCCATGGCTTCTATAAAACTTGTATGTGAGCAATATCAGATTGACATAATTTTAGTTTGTTGAGAGAAGAAAATTCCTCTTTTCAATATGCATGTAGATTCCCTATTATGCATAAGGAGGTACATAGAATCAGCTTTGAAGGTTTATAAATAAAGTAGCATTTGTATTTGGAGCTTCTCACACTCATTTTTTGTAAATCTCTGTCTTCCTTTTGTAATTTTCTTCCTGCCCAAAAGGATCCTGGCCTACTCTAGATGAATAATAAGTGTTTGTTGAATGAATGAGTGATGACAACAATGATGATAATAATGCAAACCTTTCATTCAGTCTTGTACAGAGAGTTTATGCTGCTGCATAAAGATGACTTCATTGCAGTAGTATGATGTCTCTGCCTTTCTTTCCATCATGTACTGAAAATGGATGCTTCTTTAGAACTCCATAAGGGGAAGGAAAAAATACTACTTTTCTTAACAATGTAAAGAAAAGGATTTTATTTTTTAATTTATTTCTTATTGTTGACATTATTACAGATGTCCTCCATTTTCCCCCGGTTTGCATCTCTCTACACAGTCTGCCCCTCCCCACACCATCACCTCACCCACATTTACCACATTGTTGTCTGTGTCTACAGGTCATGCATATACGCATGCATCTTTTCTGGCTAATTTCTTCCAGTCCTGTCCACCCCTCTCTGGTAATATTGATATATTTTGCTCAAACATCTCCTTGTTTTTGGACATTTAGTTATTTTATTATTGTTACTGATGATATTATAAACATACTTTGTAATGATACTTTTTTTCTTTTCAATGATGTATTTGTCAATTGTTCCCAGAAGTATAATTTTTTATTATGTTAGACATGAAATCAGAAAGTTTATTTATGGGTCCCTGGACAGTATGACTCAGTTAGTTGGGTGTCATCCCCCAAAGTAAACGGTTGCTGGTTGGATTTCAGAGCACATGCCTAGGTGACAGGTTCAGGCCCTGGTATTGGGTGCACATGAGAGGCAACCAATCGATGTTTCTCTTTCTCCCTCCCTCCTTTCCTATCTCTCTCTCTAAAATGAAAAATAAATTATACCCCTAAGAACACAAAATCAAAAATTAAAAAGAGACATGATGATAGCAGCAGAGGGCAGATAGAGAGCAAGAAAGAGGTCTGAAGATGTGACAATGTGGGTTTTGAAAGCGAAGAAAGAGACCGTAAGCCAAGGTACGCAGGCAGCCTCTAGAAGTTGGCAAAAGTAAGG
The DNA here is from genome assembly GCA_004026585.1 of Noctilio leporinus. Lineage (NCBI taxonomy): Eukaryota > Metazoa > Chordata > Mammalia > Chiroptera > Noctilionidae > Noctilio > Noctilio leporinus. The sequence continues at coordinate 575,506 of PVIW01000004.1, read as the reverse complement.
AAAAGATTCTCCCCTAGAGACTCCAGAAGAAAGCATCCCTCCTGACACCTGGGTTTTACCCAGAGAAGCTGATTTTGGGTTTCTGACCTCCAGATCTGTAAGAAGACATTGGTGTTTTAAGCCAATAAGTTTGTGGCAATGTGTTACAGCAAGAATAGACAACAAATAGAGTCCTTAGTAAGAATTTATTTGTGCCATATGTGTAAGAAGTCAGTGTCAGACTAGCATAATATTCTGTAGCTTCAGGGCCCCAGGTTCTTCTATCTTTTCACCTTGGTGAAAGAACTTAAAGGGAAATATAAATGTGTCACGTAGCCATCCATGTCAGTGTTTCTTTAACTGAAGTAAAGCATAAAGCCCTTTGAAACAAGACATCACCATAATGCACTTAAATACATATAAATATAAAATTATGCATGCATTGTTTATATTTACAGCATTTTACTTGTATTTAAAGCCAAAGTAAATTTGCAAAACGGATTCAAACAAGACTACAGAACTAATTATTGAGGCCACACACATCCCTACCACATGGTGTCACTGGAGGCCATATGGGAAGCAGTAGCATGACATTCCTATCCCTCCCAGACAGGGTGACATCACTGGAGGCCTGGTCAGGAGCTGGAACTTCCAAACCCACCCAGCAATAATGGGAAGCCCATTCTCCCGATTATCAGTGCAGTCAACAGGAAACCCAAAGTTCTAACATCAGCTGGTAGTAGTAGATGGTGAAGGCAATGTCCCCTCCCTCTGCCAAAGCAGTGTCAGAGAAGCCAGTTAAAAACAAAGGCTAAAATAAAATTTAGAATTTAATAACGCAGCACACCAAATGTCCTGGTTGCAGTTGAAAATAATGCTCTTTACCAAGAAACAGATCTCAAACTGAATGAGAAAGATAATCAATAGACATCAATGCTATGATTTCAGTGATGTTAGAATTACATGGGGGGAAAAGAATTATGTGAGAACAATTTTAAAGCAACCAGCATAAAAGTAATTCAATGAACAATTACAAACATATCTGAAACAAAATTTAAAAGAAAAAAGTCTCAGCAAAGAAATAGAAAGCTCAGTAAAGAAATAGAATATGTAAAATAAATCAAATTGAAGTTGAAAATATAACAACTAAAATTTTAAACTCCCTGGGCAGACTTCAGCAGAATGGATGGGATAGAGGAAGGAATAGTGATCGTGACAGAGTAACAGAAGTTACTAGGTCCAAACAACAGACACAAAAGCAAAAGCAAGCCAAAACAAAATGAAACAAAACACATGAACAACTGTGGGACTAGAACAAAATATCTGACATTTTCTGTCATCAGAGTAACCAGAGAGGAGAAAGAGGACTAAAGAAGCATCAAAGAAATATTAGCAAAACACTTCTCATATTTGGCAAAACCTATGCACCCACAGATCAAGAAGTTAAGCAAACTTCAAAAAGCAAAGAAATCCATAAACTAAGGCAAAGAAAAACACTTTAAAAACAAGAAGAGAGACATGACTCTCTACCCATAGCGGGCAAGTAGCAGACTTCTCATCAGAAACCATGCAGAAGAAGATGGAAATATTCTGTGTCTTGACTGTACCAGTAGCAATGATCTGGCTGTGATACTGCACTATAGTTTTGCAACATGTTACCCTTGCAAGAAACTGAGAAATATGAGATCTCTTTCTGCACTTTTTAAATTACGACTGTTGGGAATCTACAATTATGCCAAAATTAAAAGTTTAATTAACAGCTGATAATGACAGTAGCCAACAGTTATTGAGTACTTAATGTTAAGCATGGTTTCAAGCACTTGATTCATTTAATCCTCCCAACAACCCTATGATGCAGTTACAATATTAGCTGCATTTGCATCCATTGATATTACCCACCAGGTCTAGTAGACATTGAAGTTTTTAGCCTGTGGCTTACAACATTACCTTGTACCTGAAATATGAAAAAGCTCTGGAGAAAGAAAAAAAAACACAACTATATTAATGTAAACCTAACAAAGAAGAACAATCAAAAGAATTAATATAAAGTCTAAATTGTAGAATATTTTTAAATAACAATAATAAAGCAAATGCCAATAAGTACTGCTAACATTGCAGCATCTTTATTTTTTAATAAAATAAATAAGTTTTTTAAATAAAAATAAAAAAGTTACCTATGGGCCAGTTATTTTCATACTATTAACTACTTGGTTCATCCATTTTCCAAACTAACTGCCATCACTCCTTTCCCTACCTCACCCCCACTTCAGTAGCTATCAGTATTCCTCACATGAAGCCCATCCCAAAAGCATCGAGCCAATGTCAATAAAATTAAAACAATTTGTGTGGCCAATACTTTAGGGGCAGACCTCGTACATCCCCTTGGCATTCACCTTTCCCATAAACATACAAGGTCACTTTTAGACAACCTCTGCTTGTTTTCTCTTGATTCCCATAGAGGGAGCAAGCCAGAAATGTTGGAAGAGTTAACATCCTCAGGAAGCTGCCACCAGCCAAGAAGGATGAGAACTGGAAGATAAATACCCCAGTTTCCCTGAAGACCTAACCACCCATACGACCGTATTTGGAAATAGAGTCTTTAAGGAGGTAATTAAGTTTCAATGAGGTCAAAAGAGTAGGGCCCAAATCCAATAGGACTGGTATCTTTATAAGAAGAGGAGAACATGGGCACAGAGGAAGACAGAGCAAGAAAGCGGCCATATCCAAACCAAGGAGAGAGGTCTCGGGAAAGTAGACAAATCAACACCTTGATCTTAGACTTCCAGCCTACAGAACTGAGAGAATATATATTTTTGTTGCTTAAGCGTCTCAGTCTGTGGTATTTTTATATCAGTCAGCAATCCTTGACAAATGTGGGATAATATCTGATGTACATGTAGAATTTTGCACTTTCAGTCGTTTGAGCAGACAATTGTGCAAGGCACTTAATATGAGACTTGGAAAGTTTCCGCCAAATTAAAGAAAGGCCTGTTGCCCAAAGCCTTGACAAGAATAACACACAATCATGTTTTACCTCCTTCCCTGTCTCACTCTCCCAACTATCCTGTGTCTTAGGATCACTAAATATACTGCTTGCATAAAAGTCCTTATGACTCTTTGATGGGAATCCACGCTAAAATGGGGCCTGTTCCAGACTAAAAGTAGGATCTGGTTCTAGGAATAGCAGCTATTTGGGCCCTATTCATGTACAGCACCCAAGAGAGGTGTTGGTAGTTCCTCCAAGTGAATTCAGGGTTACACCAAGCAAAGATCTGCTTCGTTCACCGCAGGCTTGCCCACCAGGGTAGCAGCAGTCAGCGGCCACTTCAGGGAGATGAGTCAACGGGGATGAATTCATCCATCCAAGGACTAAATATGGGCCCCTTCCCAAAGGTCCTGGCACAGTGTAAGCCCAGGGTGCTTATTTAATTCTGTGGAAGAAAGGGGCTTGAATAATAACTGATTTGATTTCTTGCCAGAGAAATGGGTGAGGACTCAAAGGTGATGACACTGGGTTTAGAAAACTTGGGACTATGATATATTTTACACCCTGGTGCCATAGACTCATTAATAGCTGCAACTGGTTGTATAAGAAACTGAGGTCTGGGGAGGGGGACAGAAGGGAGCAAAAAGGGGATGAATGTAATACAACAACAATAAAATTTAAAAAAAAAAAAAGAAAAGAAAAGAAACTGAGGTCAAGGCATGTTCCCCACCCAGAGGTGCTCAGCCAAATTAAATCCAAATTAAGGAGATTTTATATTACATGTGTTTATAAAATGGAAGAAACATTTTCCTCTTCTGTTCTGTTTTCCCCCAGGAATAATTTAAATACAGAAGAAATAAAGAAGTTATAAAGAACTCCCTTTTCCTGTGCTTGTTTTTCTAACATTGCAGGTTATTTCATAACATTAATACAATATGATGACCAGAAACAAGCTAGCCTTCCTTAGTTCTGCTCAATTCTTAGCTTCTAAACAATAGTGGGAACAAAGTCCGGAAGAAAAATTGGCCTGCCAGACACATTATTGTTAGGGAATTAATGGTAGCCCTCTTGATCTCTTACAAGAGGTAAAAATTAACATCTTTCTCTCTTTTAAAATCTCTCTTTGCCAATTTTGAGTTTTCAGAAGTGTACTAGAAATCATCCTCTGTGAGATACCTTCTTAATTGCCTGCAAGAGTTCATGAAATTGACACCTACTGTATACCTAGCTGAGAGACTCATCAAATTGCCAAATGGGTGAATAAATAAATTTCTCTTTGTAGAAGAAGAAGGTTAATTAACTCAATTGTATTTTCAAAATTGTTTTTGTTCTAAAGCTGTTTTTCTGCTGTTTATAATTTCTTTATTGTTAGCTTTAATAGGAAAAAAATCTCTTCAGTAGAACTCTTATATCCTATTTAAATAGAAAGTTCTTGAACATCTAGTCATAATAATGCAATATGAGTCCGCAAGGACTAATTCAAAATTGACAGCTTAACCTATTACCATACCTATAACTGCTCTCACAAGTTATAAGTTTAGGCACTTTGGTTAAGTGTGAGTTGCAATTTAGTGTAAAATATGGCCACTGTAGGTATAGATAAATTTAGAAAAGAAACAGTGTAGGGCAGAGAAGTTAGTGTCTCTTCTTGAGTGGCCCAAAGCCAGCTATCTCCTGATGCAATAGAGAAAATGCATCCTATGTTGTATTTACTATGAAATGGAAAAGTTCTAGATTTACAATAAAAATCAGCAAATAATATTATAAAATACATATGAGTATATATCTCAACGGTTTTATTCAAAGAATCTTAAGTTCACAGTCACTTTGATACATACAACAAACTTCAATCGCTATATTTACATATCCACAGGCATATCTAGACTAATACATTTTTAAATTCACTTACATTTTCACTTAGATAAATCTACTTAATAAGGAAACTCCAGGAAACTGAAAGTTCAAAAATATGTTATTTCCTCCCTTTATCTCATCTGCTTACAGCCCCAGCCTCAGCCTCAGCACCCAGCACCAAGCTCCCAACACAGCCCTCTGCTGTTGGCCATAAGGTAAACCTTCCTCACTGACCTTAGCTAGACCGAGCCTTCTCTAGGGGTCCCAGATACAGCTCTCAGCATGCTGTGCGAGTGGAGTAGTGGGATGCACAGGAGTCCTTGCAAGTGGTGTCTGTCCAGAGCAGCACTGTCCACTAGAAATATATGTGTGTCACAAATGCAAACAACACATGTCATTAAAATATTCTAATAGCCACATTGAAAAGAAGTACGAAGAAACAGGCAAAATCAATGTTGGTAATGTCTTACTTGATCCATTTATCCAAAATATGATCTTGTCAACATGTTATCAATACAAAATATCATTAGTAAATCATTTTACATTCTTTTTGTTGTACTAAAATTTCAAAATCAGGTATATAGTTTACACTTACAGCATATCTCAATATGGATTAGCCACTTTCAAGTATTCAATAGCCAGCCACAGGTGCCCAGTGGTCCCCTATGGATAGCATGAGCCCAGAGCATACCATGGTAGTACATTCATAGGTGGGCGGGCAAGGAAAGGGGCATTGCCTTAAGTACTTACTGCAGGCATGACACTTTGGGAAACACTGCCATTGGAATTCATACTATTAAGGGATCCCTAGTCATCTTAGACCAAAGGAGATCCCTTTTTTGACCTTAAAACTGCCCACCTCTTTTCTGAAATGTTTCTAGGACCCTCAGACTAGGGATTGATGTTTTTATCTCAGGATATATCCTTTAAACTGCAGCAGACCCATCAAGATTCTCTTTGTTCTGAATTGCTACTCCTTTGGGCTACCATTGAAAGTAGACAGAATTCTGGACTAGAAGCTAATGAGCACTTTGTTAGATTAAGTTCATTTCCCCCTCTTTTTCCAGGCAATTTCTATGATTTTTGCAATCCAAGCTTTCAAACATGCTGACTATCAATGAGCTGCCTCTGGAGTATTTCTACTCTACTCTAATTCTATTTTATTCCAGGCCATGTGCATAGTCAACATGGAGTGTGAAAAAGACTGTTTAAAGCATAGAACCACTTTTTAAAAAATTGTCTTCACTACCTATAAAAATAGCCTACACTCTGTTATCTTAAGCAGGATTATTTAGACCAGTCACATAGCTATGTTGCCTGAATCCACTTGACTATGTACCTTCTCAACTATTTCCATTGACAGTATAGGTCTGGCCTAAATATGCCAGTTCTATTTTTAGGTTATTTCCCTCAGATAAAGGAAGTAATATTTAAAGATGAAAATGAACTACTTTTGAATTTTTTGGCCATTGGTCATTCGTAGACCAATGACCATAAAATCCTAGAATTATATACGTTTTTAAAGACTGAAAGAGTTAGAGACCCTCCAGACAAAACTTCTCATATCTTAGATGAAGATGATTTTTTTAATCTAAAAATCTTAATGTGGGTTTTAACCCAGACATTTTTCAAAAGTCAAGATATTTCAAGTTATTTATATTCTTAGGAAATGATCATAATTTTAAACATCTTAAAATTGAATTAATTTACTTAATAATCATTTATTGGGTGTCTCCTATGTGCTAAGTAGTGTGGTAGATACTGAGAACCTAAAGACAATTATTTCATCACTATATTTATTCCAATATATTATGATACATTATGATAGATGTTTATATAATTTTTAATGCTTTTAATAAATAAGTAATAGTTCAGCAAACATATTATTGTTACCTACAATAGGTAAAGATGCTTTTTTTGTTAGTAACTACAGTGGTAACAGTGGTAGCAGGTGGAACAAGCAGAAATTCCAGGTCAAAGGGTCAGCAGGTTGAATGGATGCATTCTACAGAAACATACTTGAGCCTGGACACATTAGATTACAATGTGGGGCCATCCCCCACTAGAGAATCCGTCCCCACCCCTTTAGGCAAAGTGAGAGCGAGAGTAGCATGGGGACAAACAGACTGCTTGAACAGCCTGAGCTTAATACCCAGCAGTTTTGAGGAGTACTGAGAAAGCTGGCTAATATCTGGAGACTTTATAAGAGGATGAGGCTGCATGCAGTACCTCCAACTGCAAAAACAGGGAACCCAGCCAACCTCATATCTAGGACTCCAAGTCATTCACCAATCATGCTTGTCTCTGCAATATCAAAGTTTTAATACTCTCAGACTTCTGGCTAAGATGGAGGTGTAGGTAGACCTCTTTCCACAACCATAAGAAGGATTACATCTACCTCAAAACTAAAACAACCAGAACTACCAGAAAAATTGAACTGCATGGACATCCAACAAACAAAGGTATAAAGGTATTACTCATCCAGACAGGTGGGAGGGGTGGAGCCAGGGTGGTGGCAGTGGCAGCGGCAGCAGCAGCAGCAGCAGCAACAAGGTAGTGTCTGTGACCTGACAGTGGAATGAGCAGTCATGCATTATAAAAGTTGGGAGGGGGACAACCGGAAAGTGATCCCAGCTCCAGACCAGATCTCGCAACTCCCGGTTCCAGCACCAAGGAAAATAAAGCCACATTGCTTCTGATTGTGAAAACCAGTAGGGGTTGGGACAGAGGAAGAAACTGCCCATCTCTCAGGGTAGTTTGTTTGTTTAGAGGGCCCCCCAGTCTTAGAGCATCCACAAACCCTCCCAGTCTGGGAAACACAACCAGGGCAACAGCAAGAGAGGTGCCAGTCCCATACAGGAAGCAAGTAAAGTGCCTGCAAAAGGGGCGAGTGCTGAGCAAGCAGCATTGTTGCCCCCTCTGACACCCTATGCTACATACAGCACCACAACATGGTGAAGTGGGTCACCCTGTACTGACGAATACCTCAGGCTCTACCCATTACAACATAACAGCTTTACCTAAGACTCTGAGGCAAACACATGAGTATGTCAAGTTGAGAAGACAGAAGTATGGCCCAAAAAAAGAGAGCAGGTCAAAGTTCCAGAGGGAAAACTAAGTGATGAGGAGATAACCAACCTAACAGACACAGAGTTCAAAACACTGGTGATAATAGTGATCACAAAAAATCAGTATGGCAAATACATAAGGGAAGAAGTGAAAGCTATACTAAGTGAAATGAAGAAAAATACACATGAAACTAATGGTAAAGGGAAGGAAACCAGGGTCCAAATCAATGATTTGGAGCATAAGGAAGAAATAAACAGTCAACCAGCACAGAATGAAGAAACAAGAATTTAAAAAAATGAGGAGAGGTTTAGGAACCTCTGGGACAACTTTAAATGTGCCAACATCCAAATCATAGAGGTGACAGAAGGAGAAGAGGAAGAGTAAGAAATTAAAAACTTACTTAAAGAAAAACATGAAGGAAAACTTTCCTAATTTAGCTGTAAATGGGCATATAAGTCCAGGAAGCACCAAGAGTCCCAAACAAGCTAGACCCAAAGGAGACCATACCCAGACACATTATAATTAAAATGCCAAAGATTAAAGATAAAGAGAGAATTTTAAAAGCAGCAAGAGAAAAAGAGAGTTACTTACAAAGGGATTCCTGTAAGACTGTTAGCTGATTTCTCAAAAGAAACTTTGCCAGCAAGAAGGAAATGGCAAGAAGTATTCAAAGTGATGAAAAGCAAGAACTTACAACCAAGATTACTCCATCCAGCAAAGCTACCATTTAGAATGGAAGGGCAGGTAAAGTGCTTCCCAGGCAAAATAAAGCTAAAGGAGTTGATCATCACCAAGCCATTATTATATGAAATGTTAAAGAGACTGATTTAAGAAAAAGGAGATCAAAATTATAAACATTAAAATGACAACAAACTCACAACTATCAATAACTGAGTCTGAAAAACAAAAATAAAAAACAAACTAAGCAAACAACTAGACTAGAAACAGAACCATAGGTATGAGGATCATTTAGGGGGTCATTAGCTGGGAGGGGAAGAGAATGCGGAACTGGTACAGGGATTAAGAATCATAATTAGTAGGAACAAAATAGACAGGAGGATGTTAAGAATAGTATAGGAAAGGGTGAAGCCAAAGAACTTACATACACAGCTCATGGACATGAACTAAGGGGGTGGGATTGCTGGAGGGAAGGGGATTACATGGTGGAGAAGAGCAAAGGGGAAAAACTGGGACATCTGTAAGAGCATAATCAATAAAACATACTTTTAAATAATTTAATCCTCTCCATTTTATTTTGTAATTTAGATATTAAAGAAACCTAAACTCTTACTATGTAGAATATGAAATTATTCATAGAAGATTGTTTATAGAAAAAAGACTGAGGGTGGGTGGGGAAGGGGACAGGGGGAAGAAAAAGGGGATGGATGTAATACATGAAAAATACAATTTAATTTAAAAAAAGAAAAAAGACTGAAATATTCAAATGTGACATAAGCACTCAGTATTTGTTGAATGAATGAATATAAGGAAAATAGAATATAATTCATTTGGGATCAGATTATTAGAATATCTACTGTTTATGATACATCTAGTTTGTGAGAAAGTGTTGCTCTGTGAAATAATTGTATATACGCAATTTCAATTTTAAGAGTCAATCATTGTTCAATTATTTATGAATCTACCTAAATTTTTGTTATTTTATTATAGTTTTAGCCTTACAATTTTAGTGATAATGTCAAGATGTATATGTTATGATGCAAAGAAATACTACTGTTCAAAACTTCTTTTTATTTTTTTATTTTTTATTTTAATTTTTTAAAGATTTTATTTACTATTATTTTTAGAGAGAGGGGAAGGGAGGGAGGCAGAGAGGAAGAGAAACATCAATGTATGGTTGCTTTTCACCTGCCTCCAGCTATGGACCTGGCTGAAGACCTGGCTTGCAACCTGGTTATATGCCCTGGCTGGGAATCCAACCAGCGACCTTTGGGTTTGCTGGCTTATCCACTGAGCCACCAGCCAGGGCCCAAAACTTCTTTTTATATAACTTTCCTCTAATGATACAGTAGTTTGTAAAAGGAACTATTTTCTTGAATATATTTTGAAGCAATTTGTGAATAAGTTTTTAAGTTTACTTTTTACCTTCAAACAATGCTAGTACTTGCTTTCAAAATAATGGTTACTAGTATGTAGCAGAGGCTTCTACTGGCTAGCACTGAATTAAATGGATGCTAATGGGCCAACAGTCGATTGAATATTGAAAAGTATTATCAAGTTTGATATGCATTATCTATAGAGTAGGACCAACAAATTAAAATCTTATTGGTAAGAAAATACCTATGAGTTAAAATGCTCCTAAGTGCTTAAGTGATATATGTTTTATCAAGGGAAATTTCAGAGTAAATATAAAATGTCCTAAAAATTGGTGTATCATTTGATCCAGCAGCCCCATTCAGAGACAACATACCAAAGAAATATTCATGAACATGTGTATAAAGTTATGAAGAATGATTTTTATCACTGTTAAAATTTGTAACATAAAAATTAGAAATAATTGGGTATAATTATATATATATTATGATCCAACCCTGTAATAGCATATAGAAAAATAAGAATGTTTTAGATATATGTTTTAGAAGAAGACTATTTAGTGATAAGCAAAATGTTATACAAGAAAATATGTAGTAAATAATAAATTTGTAAAACAAATGGACAATATGATCACATCTTTGGTTAGAATGTATGGAAAAAGACTGAAATTATACTCTAAAATATTAATAAGGCCCTGGCTGGTAGCACAGTGGATAGGGCACCGGCCTGTAAACCCAAAAGTCGCTGGTTCCATTCCCAGCCAGGGCAACATAACCAGGTTGCAAGCCAGGTCACCAGCCAGGTCTTTAGCTGGAGGCAAGTGAAAGGCAACCATACATTGATGTCTCTCTTCCTCTCTGCCTCTCTCCCTACCTCTCTCTCTAAAAATAATAAAAATATTTTAAAAATAAAAATAACATATTAATAGTTGTGACTTCTGGGTATATGTTTATAGATTTTTACTTTTTTTTAATTTTTTAATATTTTCTACAATCTGTATGTATTCTTTCTTATCATCAAGTTTTCAAAGTTATTACTATATTTGTAAAAATCTCCTTGTTGAATTTAAAGGAATAATTTTATGTAAGAAATAAAAATTCAATAGCTTGCCCTGGTTGGTGTGGCTCAGGCCTGCGAACCAAGGGGTCACTGGTTTGATTCCTAGTTGGAGCCTGTGAGAGATGACCACACATTGATGTTTCTTTCCCTCTCTTTCTCCCTTCCTGCCCCTCTCTCTAAAAATAAAAATAAATGAAATCTTTAAAACTTTAAAATGTATATATTTTAAAAATTTAATAGCTTAAGAATGAACATATTCCTTAATACAAGCTAAAGAGATAATCACACACACAAAAAAAAAAGAGAGAGAAAAAAGCACTTCAATGTAAACATGAAAGAAATCATTAAAGGAAATAACTCTTCTACTTGAAATAAGTTTTCCTCTTCCCCACCTCCCTGGAAGTTAAGTTCTCTATCCATGAAGAATCAGTGAAGGGTATAATTTTTAATATGAGTAAAATTGAGTTCTTTAATTTTGCTTTAAAACACTTTGCATCATGAAAATTCAGCAAGGATTTTAAAGTCTGGATTGCTTCAGCTAGGTAATCTTCAGTAGAAAGTTAACTTTTGTAGTTCTCACAGTCATTCCCGGAGGAGGCAAGATGGGTATTATATCAATTTAGAGTACATTCTGCTATTCAAGCTTTCCGCAAGCTGGAGTTGAGTGTGAGCTGTATCATGTGGACATGAAAGGGAGCCGCCCATTTAGTAACTTCAGGAAAGAAATTTCTAAACAATGGCAGAGCGTTAGGTGTCAGGCGTTGTTACAAACCCCCGGCTGTCAGCCACAGAGCAGGCAGGATGTTATGAGAAGTATCCTGGCAACTCCTGTCCAGTTATGTCAGACATAGTATTCTTTTTCATTTTGTTTCTTATTTTTAAAGAATAGCATATTCCCAATTTAACACTCTCTAGTTACATCAAAAACATTTTCAGGAATAATTGTTCAGAAGCAAAAGCCCATCAACCTAGTTTAAGCCCTGCTCTCTCCCAAAATAAACAAACAAAAAAGAAAACAAAAACTGATATTAAAACTATGTGTTGGGCTCTTCCCTTTGGTGGACATCAAGGAGGCGCCAGTGGTCAAAATGACGTTCAATCCCCTTGTAACCTCTGACCCGAGCAAGAACATTAAAAGGCATTTCAACACACCTTCCCACATCCACAGGAAGAGTACGTCTTCTCCTCTTTCCAAAGAGCTGAGACAGAAGTATGATGTTCCATGTTCGATCCATGTCCATCCAAAAGGATGATGAAGTTCAGGTTGTGCTAGGACATTACAAAGGGCAGCAGATTGGCAGAGTGGTCCAGGTTTACAGGAAGAAATAACGTCATCTGCATCTAGAGAGTGCAATGCGAGAAAGCTAATGGTACAACTATTCATGTGGGCATTCAACGCCAGCAAGGTGGTATCACCAGACTAAAATTGGACAAAGACCATAAAAAGATCCTTGAACATAAAGCCAAGTCTTGCCAAGTAGGAAAGGAAAAGGGAAAATACAAGGAAAAAAAACAATCGAGAAGATGCAGGAATAATGTAATCTTATACACAATTTTCATTAAAAACTTGAAATAGAAGAAGAAGAAGAAAAAAACTGTGTTGGTGAGAGCCTCCTCCATTTAGCCTAAGGAAACCATTTGCCTAAAGTGTAGCTTCTTATGACTAGCCATAGGATTCCCAACTATGTTCAAACTCTAAGAATTTGTCTCAAATTCTTCTGCCTCCATAGGCATGGGTAGGGGTATGGAACCAGGGAATGTTAGCACAGACAATTAGGTCTCATCCCATTACACTAATGCTGATACACATTAATGCTAAGTAATGCTGACTTCTTGTCTTCAAGACACAAAACAAATGAAATTATATGGTTACTGGTTACTAATTTTAAATGTATTAAATTTAAAGTATTCATCTAAAGCACAACAAAAATTTGACCAAGTTACAAGTGGGAGAAGTGCCAGGCACAGAACAAAGGATTAAAATCACAATAAATAAAGGACTATTTCAAATGAATGAGAAAAATAACAGCAAGCCAAATAAAAATGGGCAAATGAGATAAACAGGCATAGTACAGAGGGAAAAAAAAAAAAACCCAATAGCAAAAATACATGAAAAGAAGCTCTGCCTACAACTAATTAAGAAATGCAAATTTAAGCAATAAGCAGATAATAGTTCACATGCTCCCAACTGGAAACAAAGTGGGAGATCTGATGACCTCAATATAATAGAGGAGGTTGTGAGTTTCTGATAGCACTATAAATTGGAACCATTAGGAAAGCAATTTGGCGATACTCATTAAAACCGAAGATGTGGTTATAGCATGACTCAGATTTTTATTTTCTTACTTCGCAGAAACTAGCCCATATATACACAAAGAAGAATGTAAAAGGGTATTTATGACACCACCCTTTGAGGCAACAATAAATAAATAAAAATAAAATCAAAGCAATCTAAGTCTCTATCAGTTAAGGAATGAATAAACTGTTATTCATACAATGGATTTCCATGTAGCACCTAAAATGAATAATCCAAGTGTACATGTATCAAAGTGGATAAATTTCAAAAAATCCTAAGTAAAAATGAAAGTAAATAAGAACAACAATAAAAAAGAAATGTAAAAAAACAAAGTAAAAAGTAATAGTATACATTAATATGATATACTTTGTGTATAATTTTATATGCACAAAACAATATTATACATTTGTATACATGATACACACACACATATACATGGAGTCAAAGACACTTATGTACGTATGGAGTCAGAGCATAAATTCATACATGGCAATGACACATTCATGATAGGAAATGGCTAACCCTGAAGAGTGGAAGGAAAAAGAATGAAGTTTGGTTTTAGGTGTATCCATGTTATTTTACTTATGTAGAAAAAAATATTCCGAGGTATAGATGGCAAAATGTAAACAGAATTTAAATTCAGGAAGTGAGTAAATGGCTCTGTAATATTTTCTGTATGTTTGAAATATTTAATAATAAAAATAAATTTTGTTAAAGTTATTAATAAGGAAAGCACTTAAATTTATTTGGAGAAATACAAAAGCAAGGCATATAGATCATTTAAGGCTTGAGATCATTATCAGAATTAATTTTATCTCTTTAGGTTCTTGAAATGCTAGTCAGCTCCAGCTAAGCCTATGAGAACATCCTTTTCCAAGCTTATGTATTGAGTGGCAGGAATCCTTTTTTAATTTTTCCCCAGAGATTTGTGTAGTAATTAACATTTAAAGGGTTTCTCAAACTCTCCTTACATTTACAGGTCAAAAACATGATGATTATAATTAACATTGTTATATGGTACATTTGAAAGTTGCTAGGAGAGTCGTATATCCTAAAAGCTTTCATCAAAAGAAAAATATTTTTTCCCTCTTTTAGTATCTGTATGAGGTAATGGATGTTAACTAAACTAACTTATTATGGTAATCATTTCATAACATATGTAAGTTCATTATACTGTACTCCTTAAACTTATACAGTGCTGTATGTCAATTTTATTTCAGTAAAACTGAAAGAAAAAAGACTGATTTAGGCAGTAAGAAACCTTATTAGTACTTTTAATTAGTTTTCATTATTTACGCAAATTGTCTATTTGCCTCGGCCATTTCCCAGCTTCTTTGGGTGGCTGATTTGAGCTGTTTGATTTTCTCTTGCATCATATACACTTCATGAACATGCAAGCTTGTTTTGATGAAAATCCACACTAAAGTTATTTTATGCTACCATTTGATAACCATTATAATTATTATTGGTTCAAGAATCATCACTGGATGTTAAAACTGGTAGGTGATGAGAAGCAGGATATAATCTCAAAGTATTTTCCTACAATTTTTTTCATTACAAAAGGAAAATGGTAATATCACAGTGGAGGAACCAAAGAGATATCACTTTAACACAACTAACCAAGGTTAACATTGTGCCTGCTGGAACAAATCAATGTCATATGAACCTGGTGTATGTATGACCCAATGCCCTAAGAACACAGCATCACATTTGTGTTAGTCCAACTCCAAATGCATTGCCTGAGTCTAAGCATAAAGGGGACATCAGATAAACCCAAACTGAGGAATGTTCCCCAAGTAACTGGCCTGATATTTCATAAATGTCACAGTCATAAAAGACAAAGAAAATGTGAGGGATTATTCCAGATGAAAAAAAGACGAAAGCAACAGGACACCTAAATGCAATTTGTGATACTAGATTAAATTTGATCTTTGACCAAAACATTATTTTTTGCCATGAATGATATCACTAAAAAATTGGTGATTTTGAGTAATTTCTTCCAACTTACTGCTTTTGTTAAGAAGCCTCAGAATGCAAATTTAATAGAAAATATTTGGAAGTACCTGCACCATGTAATGAGAATAAAATTGTTAAAACATTGAATCTTATCTTGCTACTTCATAAGAAAAATCCAATTGAAAAAGATAATTCTCCATATTCTGCTCTCAAGAATTACAAACAACTCTGTCATAATAATATTGACAGAGAATTTCTAATATATAAGCCTATAGATTTCATATCATAAATTTGGGAGCTATTGCTGGAAGCCCATTAACTGATCTATTCTACCGTAAAGCTGAAAAAGCATAAAGGTAATTAATTAATAAAGCTGTCAGAATCAAGTGGCATTGAGTTTCACAGTTTACATCAGCTTCCAGAATTGCTTCAAAACACAGCAGCCATCATTCCAGTGTCTTGACTTTGATGCAATACATTCTACTTCCTGTATCATTTAAACATAGCAAAATTGTTACATGGGTGAATTGTTTTGTTTATGTTTTTGTTTTTTGTTCCTCTCTCTCTTCCTCTCTACTTTCCTCTCTCTCTCTGAAAGGCAATGAAAAATGTCCTCAGGTGAGGATATAAAAAAGAAAGAAAAAGTTCTGTAAAATGCTATGGAATATACACAGTATACTACTTCCTGTGCAAAAAAAAAGGGATTATAAATGTGTGTGTGTGTGGTGTTTTAGTAACAATAAAAGGAAAATCCAAAGTCAAAAATGGCTACCTATAGCAAAAAACAAAACAAAACAAAACAAAACAAAACAAAATCAGGAGCAGGAGATGGCAAATTAGCATTTGAAAAGATGGCCAGTATTACATGTCATTGGGAAATGGCAAATTAAAACAACAACGACATATCAACACACACATACTACAATGGCTAAAATCCAAACCACTGACAACAAATGCTGGGAAGGATGTGCTGCAACAAGAATGCAGTCATTTATGCGAGGATACAAAATGGTGCAGCCACTTTGGAAGACAAGTGAGCAGTTAGTTCCCCACAAAACTACGCCTACTCTTACTATATGACCCAGCAATCAAACCCCTTAGTACTCACCCAAATGAGTTGAAAACTTATGCCTACACAAAAAATGTACACACTGATGTTTATAGCAGCTTTATTCATAATTCCCAACACTCAGAAGCAAACAAGATGTCCTTCGGTAGGTGAATGGATAAACAAACTATAGTACTCTCTTTGCTGACAATAGAATATTATTTACCAATAAGAAGGAACAAGCTGTTTAACTACAAAAAAAGCATATTGCTAAGAAACAGAAGCAAATATGAGAGGGCTACAAACTATATTAACTAACTATGTGACATTATGAAAAGGCAAAACTATGGAGATAGTGGGTGGGGAGGGGGACAGAGGGGAGCAAAAAGGGGATGGATGTAATACAACAACAATAAAATTAAAAAAAAAAAAAAAACTATGGAGATAGTAAAAAAGGTCAGTGGGTACCAGAAGTTCTGAGGGAGAAGTCAGGAAGAGATGAATATATGGAACATGGGGATATTTAGGGCCATATGATCAATAATTGCTAAAACCATTAGGTGAAAGGTTGATGAGGGGCCTTATTACTATATGTATTCATGGATCCTGTCCATCACATTTGAAATTTGACCCTATTAATTGACAACTAGCTCTGGGTCCTTCTTGCTGTGATACAATGGGAGGTATACTGCATTGTGTATGAAGTATCTTTGCCTAAATCAATAAATCTATATCGTAACCAAGACACTAAATCCAACCATAAGTTTATAGGAAATACCACTTTATACTTACTGAAAACACAAAACTTAGTAAGTCTACTCTTACCAGACTTGGTAAGCATGGTAAAGATGTGGCACTCTGGAAACCCACACCTACTGTCAGGTGTGCACAATGGCCCAAGTCAGTTGAATTTGACAACCCTGAGCAGTAGGGAAAATCACCTTCTTGCCACTAGATGGCCTTTGAGTGTCCCATTACAGCAGTATTTTTCTTGTTACTCTTCATGCACAGTGGAGAAGGGGGCTGGGCACCAGTTTCACTGAAAAGTTATGAACCGGATCCAGGCAGCCGTATCTGCCTGCTGGCACTGGAAACACATCTCTGAAGCTTGCTGTCTCCCCACGCCACTTACTTTATTCAGGTCATTTCAGAATAGCTCTCCCTAATACTGTGTCAAGGGTAATTTTTCCTGAAGAACATGGTTTTCTTTTTTTTCTTTTTTAAAAATATTTTATTTATTATTTTTAGAGAGAGGGGAAGGGAGAGAGGCAGAGAGGGAGAGAGACATCAATGTATGGTTGCCTTCCACCTGCCTCCAGCTATGGACCTGGCTGGAGACCAGGCTTGCAACCTGGTTATGTGCCCTGGCTCAGGAATTGAACCAGCGACCTTTGAGTTTGCAGGCTGGCACCTTATCCACTATGCTACCAGCCAGGGATGAAGAATGTGTTTTTCAGTAGTCAATAGCTGCATTCTTTATTTTTTTAGTTTGAGATCAAACTGATAGAAAATGTTACAAAGAAATTCTGTATACCCTTCACCCAAGACCCAGCCTTCCTACTTACCAATATTTTACCTCCCTCCCTCTTTCCCTCCCTTCCTCATTACCTCACATGAATAAATACATGAGATAAATCATTTATAATTTCTAAGTATTTACAAGTTATTTATAGGCATGATGCCCACTCACCTTATAAAACTCTACAGAACAACAATAAATTTATCAAAATCAGGACAGTTACTCAGTCATTCCTGGCTTTTACAATACTGGGTTTTTTTTCTTCTTTTTTTTCCCTAAGGCCAGGTACTTTTTATAACTTTCAGTTTGGGTTTGTTTGGTGTTTTCTTAGGATTAGATTCAAGTCACAGTTTGGGGCAGCAATATTCCAAAGGTGATGCTGTGTCCACCGAGTATTGTATCAGGAGACACATAATGTCAATTTGTCTTCTCTTTGGTAAAATTAATCTTTCTCATTTTATTTCTCCACTGAAGAGCTAATTAATTAATATTTTATAGCTATTAATATATAATTTATAGGTATTTTGTAGGTAATACTTTGAGACTATGTAAATATCCTTTCCCTCATTATACTTTCACCCACTGATTTGTCTGAGTCAATTATTATTATGGTTGTTACCAAATGGTAATCTTCAAATTCCATTATTCCTTTTTCATTAACTAGCTGGCATTCTACCATAAAATACAGCTTTCCATTTATTCATTCATCTCTCTATATCAGAATAGACTCATGAATTCCTGTTTATTCAATGGTTTATAACACATCACTAATATGATTTATTTTGATGCTCAAATTGTCCCATACTTGGTTGAATCCTATGTTCTTTAGCATGTTCCTAATATGCTTTGAGAGCTTCTTTGTGCTAGAGCAAGAAGATGTTTCAGCTTCATCTTGTACTTTCCTTGGCAAAGAGCTAGAATAGTCGATGTATCTAGTGAACTCTGGTTCCTTTTAGTAAGGTATTTAGGAACCAAGGTCTGGGTGCTAAGTTTGTTATTTGGTCAAGGTGTCACTACTTGCAGGCATCTTGCCAGAAAAGAGCCAGAAAACATATTTATATCTATATCTGTACTGAGTCCAACATCTATATCTATTTACCTACATATTAAAATAGCCATGAGTTCATAACATCAGTAATGAAAACATAAATGGCTCCTAACAATGTTCTAATTCTTACATGGAGATTTGTTTCCTGTTTTTTGCAATTCTAAATATTGCTGGAATAAGCATTTATGTACATAAATCTTTGTTCTCACTGATAACTATTTTCTTATGTTGGCTTACCAAATGTAGACTATCTGCCAAAGTCTATAAATAGTTAAGCTCTTGAAGCATATTGCCAAATTGTTTTTCTTTTTTTAAAGTATGTTTTATTAATTACACTGTTACAATTTTCCCAACTTCTTTTCCTTTTGCTCCCCTCTGCCCAGCATCCCCCTTCCCTCCAGCAATCTCACCCTTAGTACATGGCTATGGGTCATGCATAAAAGTACCCTGGCTTCACCCTTCCCTATATTATTCTTAACTTCCTTCTGTCTATCTTGTTCCCACCAATTATGCTTCCTAATCCCCGCACCATTTCCCCATTTCTCCCCCTTACTCCTCCCAGCTGATAACCCTCTAAATGATCTCTATACCTATACTTCTGATCATATTCTTGTTGTTTGCTTAGTTTGGTTTGGTTTTTATTTTTTTTTAGATTCTGTTGTTGATAGTTGCGTTTGTTGTAATTTTAATGCTCATACTTTTGATTTTCTCCTTTTCCTTAAATAAGTCCCTTTAACATTTCATATAATACGGCCTTGGTGATGATGAACTCCTTTAGCTTTACCTCATCTGGAAAGCACTTTATCTGCCCTTCCATTCTAAATGATAGCTTTACTGGATAGAGTAATCTTGGTTGTAGGTCTTTGCTTTCCATCACTTCGAATTATTTCTTGCCAGGTCCTTCTTGCCTGCAAAGTTTCTTTTGAGAAATCAGCTGATAATCTTATAGCAACCCCTTTATGAGTAACTCTTTTTTCTCTTGCTGCTTTTAAGATTCTTTGTTTATCTTTAAACTTTGCATTTGAATTATGATGTGTCTTGATTTGGTCCTCTTTGGGTCTAGCTTGTTTGGGACTCTAGGCTTCCTGGACATGCATGTCCATGTCCTTCACCAAATTAGGGAAGTTTTCCTTCATTGTTTTTTCACACAACTTTTCAATTTCTTGCTCTTCCTCTCTTCCTGGCACCCTTATGATTTGGATGTTGGCATGTTTAAAGTTCTCCCAGAGGTTCCTAAGCCTCTCCTCATTTTTTATTTGTTTATAATTCTTGTTTCTTCCTTCTGTACTGGTTGACTGACTGTTTATTTCTTCTTTATCTTTCAAATCACCTTTGGTTTCATGTGGATTGTCCTTTGTTTCACTTAGCATAGCTTTCATTTCTTCTCTTTTGCATTTGCCATACTTAAACATATCTGTCAAGTCTGTGAACATCTTTATTACCAGTGTTTTGAACTCTGTGTCTGTTAGGTGAGTTATCTCTTCATCACCTAGTTCTCTCACTGAAACCTTGATCTCTTCCCTCTTTTGGGCCATGCTTCTCTGCCTCCTCAACTTGGCAGGCTCCTGTGTTTGCCTCTGTGATGTCTGTCTCTCTTGTTACGTTGTAAGGGGTGGAGCCTTAGATATTTTTCGGTGTGAGGTGACCAGTTTCACCATGCCTTGGTGCTGTATGTTGGGGAGGGTTCTGAGAGGTAATAGTACTGCTCACTCAGCACTTGCCCTTTTTCCAGGCACTTCTCCCACTTTCCTATGAGACTGGCACCTCCCTGGCTGACGCCCTCGCTGTGGTTCCCAGAGTGGGATGGGGGCCTCTCAACAAGTGGACTCTGCTGAGAGTCTGGCAGTTTCTTCCTCTGCCCCAGCCCCCACAGTCAGAAGCAATGAGGCTTTATTTCCCCTGACGCTGGAACCATGAGCTGCACAATCTGGTCTGGTACTGGAAGTGCTACCCAGGTGTCCCTCCCAACGTTTTTTAATGTGTGACTACCCTTTCTGCCAGCCAGCCACAGCCACTGTCCCACAGCCACGCCACCAAACTGTCCTGTCTATCCTGGCTCCACACCCCCTACCTGTCTGGATCAGTATTTCCTCTTTATATCTTTGTTTGTTGGACTTCCGTGCAGCTTGGTTTTCTAGAACTTCTGGTTGTCTCCAGTTTTGAAGTGGCTGTACTCCTCCTTAGTTATGCAGGGATATGCAGTGTGTCTATCTACACATCCATCTTGGCCAGAAGCTCCCCTAATTGTTTTCTAAAATGCTTGCTCTAATTTACACTCTCATTAGCCATGTATGAGAGTGAGTGCCTTCTTTATTCCAACAACACTGCATTAAAGGATAGGGTAAGCAGTAAGAATAAGATAATAAAAAGGGAAATAAATGAAAAAGAAAGATCAAGCAGTCACTTGGGGAAGAACATTTATTTCTAACTTGTATCCTTTTATACTAGGATATGATCATGGATAGTTAGCCATTCTAATTTTCTTGGGAGCTTTTAGCCTTGTTCTATGTATACATTTAAGGAAACAGAAGATCCTAAATTCTAGGATGCTATGGTGATGTTGGACGTTCAGCTTTATCATTTGGGAGGTAGGCGAAGGGAATTGAATTTCCTAGGCTGGATACTTTGGAATACTTTCCCTCCCTCCTTTTCTCTTGCTCTTCACATTCAATCCTTCAACAAACCCAGCCACTCCGCCTCCTCTCTGCCATGCCTCTTCACTCTTATTTGCTTCTCTAGTTCAGGCTGTATCCTTCACTTGAATTAATACAATAGTTTTCCAACAGATGCCTCTCAAATCATCCTTCATCTGCAGCTTGATTTATAGTCAAAATCATAAATCTAGCCATCTCACTTCCTGTTTATATATTCTCAAAGTTGCCTAATTGCCTACAGAATGAGGATCAACCTCCTTATCTTAAAAACAAGAATCTGCTATTCCCCACCTATCACTACTGCTTCATCTCTTACTTTCTCCTTCCTTGAGCCTTATACTTCAATAATAGCAAGCTATTTATGGTTACTTCCCAAACACCATCCTATTTCTTTTCTCTAATTTGCTCGGTTCCATTATGTAGCGTACCTCACCCCTTCCTAATAATGACTGGATACACTTTTTTCTTTTTCAAAAATATTAATTATCTCTCCTTGCAGGGGTGGGGTTATAATATCATATTTCCCTGCCCCACCAGTTTTGGCTACATGATTTGTTTTGGCCAGCAATATATGAGCAGAAGTTAAATCTGTCACTTCCAACCATAAACTTTAAGAGTCAGAGTGTGCTCTGCTTTGCTCTTTTCTTCCCCCCTGATTTGAGATCCATAATTTTCCAGGTAGAGGCTGCTTCATCAGCCTGGGTCCTAAGGTAAAGACAATGTAGGTTATCTGCAATAGACATGAGAGAGAAATAAATGTTTATTGCTGTAAGCCACCAAGATTTTATAGTCATTTGTTACTGCAGCTGAACAAATCCTATCCTGATTGACATAGTGGCTATCTCCTGATCATCTTTTCACACAATGTACTACCTCTAATTAAGTTCAATAACAGATGTGTGACTGTTCAAGACTTGCTAATACAAATAAACCCCCTGTTTTGTCAGGAGGTAGTTTCTGCCTCCCACTAAGGAAGCTACAAAGGACTGGTACTTGTTCTCCCAGATTCTTCACAGCTAAGCAGTAGACATGTAACCTAAGGTTAGCCACTTGGAAAATCCCTACTCAGAACTCTGAGTCTTGATGTAGAGAAGCAAAGACAGGATATTATAGCATCAATTTTGTTGCTAGTGGCAGCATCCAGTGTCCAGTGGAGTGACAGCAATGAGGTCAGAGTCAAATGGTGTGGTAGTGAAGAGACAAGCAGGCGGTTCTGGTGGTATGATCTGTGTGCCAGACTGCTGAGTCCCCTGAGTCCCCTCAGCTCCTGATCACTTTCTGAGACTGCTTCTCCAGTTTTTCTGACAATATTCATCCAATCAATCTGCTGTTCTTCTGAAATAACCCAGAGCTATTACCAATGATAATCTACCAATGATGTTGTCTACAACCAAGAATCTTCCTACAAATTCCCAGGGCTGAAAGGGATCTGGTCTCCAAAGTCACATTTTTTTAAGCTTTTGAATAATTACTTAATTTAGTAGTTGGTTAATCAGAACCCACGAAGTCACATTTTAAAAGCCCAACGCTACATCAAAAACAAAAGTTCCAATCTCTAATTTCTCTAAAGAATATTAAAAGGGATCCCATTTATGATCTGTACTCATGTTTATTCATGCTCCTTCCCCCTCCACCTCCACCTTGAGAAGCTTTCTCGTTCTTAGAGCTTCTCTAGAGCCTCACACCCACACCTGATACCATCCACACCTGGACTGCGCAACCACTCCAGGACCCCTTTTCCTCTTGCCTGCCCTCTCCCCCAGCTCTTCATTAGCTAGATCATCTTACCCTATATGGTTACGGCCTTGTGTATTTTAGTTCACCTTCCAGATGTTCCTTCTTCCTACTCATTTTTCAGATCTGCAGCTTCAATTCTGCAAATGATTTGGGAATGAAGCTGGCCTGGACAGAACTCTACTGAAAGTCGAACAACCAAAATGGCCTCCCACAAGTCACATCAAACCCTCTGATTTAGTTTTGCTTAAGTTAAAGATTGCTGTTTGAGTTGTAGAATGTTGCTCTTGGCTTTATTCAATTATTGCTAACATTAGTAGGGACATTTCACCAAAATACATGGATTTTTCAGCTGTTCTGAAAAATCAAAAGACTTGGCAACATTAGCATCCCGTTTCCTATGGAATCAAATGGAGCGACTGGATTGCAAAGAACACAGAATAACAGCACTTGAAACAGTGTGACATAGTCTTGTTGGTGCTTGGAAGGCAGACTGCTGAATTCAAACCCACACCTACTATTTACTAACTGTGTGACCTTGGCCAGTCACTTAACCTCTATTAGTCTCAGTTTCCTTATCTGTAAAGTAGGGATAATAATTGTTTCTACTTCATATGGTTATTATGAAAATGAAAATGAGTTAGTACTAAAGTACAGAGAAGAATATATAGCACCATTATTTTTCATACAGTGTATACTCAGTCCAAAATTATGCAAAAATACTGTATATATGTTAGTAAAATGCAAGCTGATGATAGCGGTTATCTCCTGTACAAAAGGCTGTTTCTTGAGCTGTGATTGGTACATGATTGTTATGCTTCCTTTTTTTTTTTTTTTTAAACAAAAACAACAATGTATTATGGAGCTTATAACATACAATATGTAGAAGTTAAATGTACAACAATAATACAAAGGTTGAGAAGGGGAAATGAAAATGTGCCATTATGAAGTTTGTACAATACAAATAAACTCATACAATATTAAATAAAAGCAGACTGAGATACCACAACTAGTGAGATAAACTTGTTTTGTTCTCCATAGAATTATCAGTAAATGTTTATGTGTGTGTGTATATATATATATATATATATATATTTCAAAGATTTTATTTTATTATTTTTAGAAAGAAAGGAAGAGAGAGAGGCAGAGAGGGAGAGAGACATCAATGTATGGTTGCTTTCCACCTGCCTCCAGCCACAGACCTAACTGGAGACCTGGCTTGCAACCTAGTTATGTTGCCCTGGCTGGGAATCGAACCTGCGACCTTTGGTTTCATAGGCCGGCTCCTTATCCACTGTGCTACCAGCCAGGGCTTATGTTATGCTTCTTATGTGTATTTCTGAACTATTTCATGATAAGTTTTAAATCAAATTAATGAAATTTGTTCTTTAAACTAGACACTCAGGGTAAAACACATTTCCAGAAAATTGAATAATAGAGGGAGAATGACCCCAAATTATATCATCTTAACTCACAATTTTTTAAAATTAAGCAATTCTTTTAACATGAGTGAGGTTGGCGAATAAGAATTTTATTTCTATAGCATTATTCATAACAGGCAAAATCAACCCAAACAGACATCAGTAAGTGAAGGAATAAGCAAAATGTAGTTTACCCATCAATAGAAGGAAATTCAGAATTAAAAAAGAATAAAATGCTAGACCCTGACTGGTGGTACAGTAGATAAGCACTGGTCTGCAAACCCAAAGGTCACTGGTTCAATTCCTAGCCAGGGCACATAACCAGGCTGCAAGCCAGGTCTCCAGCCAGGTCTGTAGCTGGAGGCAGGTGAAAGACAACCATACACTAATGTTTCTCTCCCTCTCTGCCTCTCTCCCTTCCTCTCTCTCTCAAAGTAATAAATAAAATCTTAAAAAGAATAAAATGCTGATATATGCTACAACTTGGATGAAATTCACAAGTATGATGCTTGGTAAAAGAAACCAGACACAGAGACCAAATATTGTGTGATTCCATTAACATGAAGTATCTAGAAAAAGCAAAATAATAATAATAATAATAATAATAGTAAGTGCTAAAAATAAATTAGTGCACGGCCTGGGGCTGAAAGGGAGGGAGCAAAGAGACTGGGGCTGACCAGGAGAGATTTTTTGGAGGTGATAAAATCATCTAAAATTAAACAGTGGTGATGGTTGCACAACTTTGTACACTGACTAAAACTCATTGAATCATAGATCTAAAATGAGTGAATGCTATGCTTTAAAAAAACAAACAGTCTTTATCCAAAAAACATTTATGCTTGGTGCAGGGACGGGAAGGAATATTAATTTCCTTTTACAGACAAGAACATGGAAGGATATAAATCTGTAAAAGGACCCAAGATCTTACCACATTAAACTATATCAGTAGAAACCTTCCAGGTAGGTTGAGGTGGGGGCTGAAAGCAAAGGCTCCTTCTGCCAGGATCTCTGGAGGGGGCCACCTTGTAGGAAGACCCTCACCAACATGGAGCAGCTGTAGTAGGGAAAATTGTAACGGGCAGCTCCACTGGGCAGAGGGAGGACCCTGGAGATGGTGCCCAGGTGCCTTCTTCTGTGGGTGGTCTGTAGGGGATTCAGAAGTTTTGTGTGTTCTGATTTGGGGAGGCTGAATAAACCGAAAGAAGCCTGGCGATTAGGCTCCTGGGGACAAATGCCATGCATATGGTGGTGACCCCCAAATTTCTATCTTTAACTTAGATCTCACATCTGACACTACAGTCCCACCTCCAATGAGCAATATGGTACCTACCATTGGGTGTTGCACAGATACACCATAGTAAACATGGCCCCAAATGGCCATCTGGATTTCTATAGCCCTCAGTCTCCCCCACCCCACCACTCTCCTGGGTTGCTACCCTCACCCACATCCACGGTCCTGGTCTCCTCAGTTCACGGAACCCACTTTCTCTATCTTCACTGCCACCATCCAGTCTCAGTCACCGTCATTTCACTCCCAAAGCAAACAACAACCTCTGCAGTGGCCTCTCGGCTTTCACTTTTGCTTTCCTCCAACCCAATCTCCACACAACAGCAAAACTCACCTCCTGTCACTTGTGTTTAAAATCTTCAATAGCTTCCTATTGTACATGGAATAAGTTTCAACTCCTTAACCTTGGTCTGCAGGCCCTAAGTCCCTACTGCACCACATGGCATTCTTCCCCTTACTCACTACATTTTCTCCGCATTAGTTTTTCTCTCAGTGTTTACATTTCCTAAGTCCTTTCCACCTCTAGGCTTTGGCACTTCCGGTGCCTTTCAATTGTTCCAGTCCTTTGCCTTCTCTTCCTTCATAGTTCCACTTAAACATGCCTCTCTCAAAAGTTACCTTCTCCAGTCTTTGTAAGGTTGGCTCCCTTTTCATTCTCTGCCTCCATCCCCCTTTTGTTTTCTTCACAGCATTTCTCACAATTTGCCGCTATTATGTGTTGATTGACTGGTATTTTAGGCTGCTTCTCTTATGAGAACTGAAATTCTAGGAACCATATGCTGTTTACTACTGCAGACCAGCATACAGCATAATACCTGGAATGCCACAGCCGCTCAACAAAGATCTGCTGAATTAAAGCACTTAGAAAACCACTTGACTATTTCCCCCTATTGTTCCATTTTCAGAAACAAAGAGATTTTCTTGGCCGTATCAGGAGTATTTTGATTATAAGTAATAGAAGCCCATTTAAGACTAAATAAAAGGGAGATTTATTATGTAGACACAGGTTTCTCTCAAGAACCAAAGGGCAAAGATACAGGTGTATCTTGGGAAAGAACTCAAAGCAGGAGCTAGGGTACAGTAGGGAACCCACATATTTTATTTACCCAATTTGCAGGCTAACCAATTAGCTTGCCTCAGTTCCATGGATCCTGGCAGAAGACACAAAATGTCTGTGTTAGAGAAAAAGAACAGTAGATGCTTCACACCAATAGTTAGTATCCAGAATATCAGCATTTGCATTGGTTGCAAGTTCCAATTCCCACATAGCCATGTGAAGAGAGCCAGATTGTGTTATCGGTGAGAAACCCAGACTCAGGGAACCCCAATCTTTTATAAAGGCATACCCTACCTTGGCCTTGAGAGGAGGACATTATGTTTATAATATAAGGCAATAAAGAAACCTGCTCTTTGCTCTAGAGAGAGAGACATTATCTCTAGATTCCAAGGTTGTTTGCTATATAAACATTTTGGAAAAGATAATCCAGAACAAGGGCAGCCAGCGCTTCACTCAATATGTGCAGAAAAGCAAGAGATTCAGGAAGAAATGACTCCCAATAAGCAGGTGTGGGAGGTAGGGGGTGGCATGTTACAGGGAAAGCTAAGCAGAAAAAAACAACAATAAAAATCACCGTACGTACTTCTTTGGAGCTTAGCGCCTTTTAGAATGGCTAAGGCAATAAGTCTAGCACTTTTTTGCAGATGAATTCAGAGAATATTCACTAATTTGTCTCTTATAAAACCTTCACCATCTGAGCTGTTTTTCTTCAAAGAAACTTTGATACCTCTTTCTAAAAGGTAAAGAGATTTTTAAAATGGTAACATGTCTTCACAGCAATTAGGTAGACAGAACAGTTTAAATTTCTGGCAATGACCCATTTGGCACAATTCTTTTAAAAATAGTTTCTTTTTAAAAATTTTCTGGGTTTGTTGTTGTTGTTGTTGTTGTTTTAAGAATCTATTGTGGCAAAAGGTCAAGTGGGGTATTGTTTGATGTTTTTCCTGCTTACGGGAATCTGAACTATTCTGAACCTGTGTGAATAAAAACAAAGCTTGGCCCTGGCTGGTGTGACTCAGTGGATTGGCACCAGCCTGTGAACCCACGGGTTGCTGGTTAGATTCCCAGTCAGGGCACATAACCAGGTTGCAAGCCAGGTCTCCAGCCAGGTCCGTAGCTGGAAGCAAATGAGAGGCAACCATACATTGATGTTTCTCTTCCTTTCTTCTTTCCCCGCTGCCCTTCTCTCTAAAAATAATGAATAAACTCTTTCTTAAAAATTAAAAAAATGAATAAAGCTTGAAACATTTATAGCTATCTTTCAAAGAAATCCAGATATTTTTGTTATATTTGTATATATATTTAAAATTTTGGTTACCCAGAATTCTGCAGATGAATGATGTAGTGTTAGGAGATAAATTGGTGGTCAAAGCTTATCAGAGTAATACCACCCTTTGATTTCTCTCTGATCAATGATTGTAAAATGGCAGCTTGTAAACAAGTCAATGGCTTATTTGTTTATTGTTTCTTTAGTTATACCTATACATATGTTATTTGTCTTAGATTATAAACCTATAAAATATTGGCTTAAAGCAGTTTAATTTACTTTACTGAGAACTTAACATAGCAATTAAGCACTTAACTACTTTCCAAGTTAAGAAAAATGATCCTTGAATCAATTACAGAACCAGAATTTTAGATCATAATGAAGGGTGAGTACTTAGAAGCACTCTTCCCTGCAATTCAGTGTTAATACTTTTCCATTGTCTTCTGTCTCTTAAAGGTAAGAAAGATAATTCCTTTTGTCTCTTGTTTCTCCTATTTCTAACCCAAAAGAAAATTGAACCTATTTCAAATGTTTGAGCTATAGAATTAACCTTTAATAGTAACATATTAATTACTTTTCCATGTGATGAAATAGTTCTTAAATTGGAGAAATATTTCAATTAACAAAGATTTATTAGAAACTACATGCAAGACATTACACTTACTTGTGGAGAAGAGTGAGAAAGAAAAAACAATAAAACAAGAACATAGCTTCATATTCTTTAATATGTTCACTCAAAAGATGAAAGCCATTAATCTGCCATCATAATTATAAAATTTAGTTACTACCCTTTAGAGAGTGAGGTTTCATACAATGCTATTTCAAGCATGTAACATTTTGTTACTGGTGCGTAACAGAAATTGAGACTAAGCATTGAGAAACTTTTATAATACTTTGACAGAGTAATTTTCTCTCTTGAATCTAATTAAAAATTTAGGCTTCCATTTTATATGTTTAAATTTAACTTTTCCAGAAATTCTTTTTTATTGTATATTACAAAAGTATTATTCTCCTACAGATTGGACAAACAAAACTCATCCTTATCAGAAATAGTTTTAGTAGGTCCATTTTAGTATAAAGTATTATAAAGTCATCTATTATTACTATTATTCTGAAGTGGCTACTGAGCACTAAAGCAGTTTGGTAGAATAATAGGTTGTTTATTAAATGTGCTAGATATACTGATTGTCATGTATATATTGAGAACCCAATATTTGAGGTGCCTAATGATGCTGATGTGCTAATCATTTCCCTTATGCCCATAATCCCTTCTTGGAAATATTATGGAATCCTGCTCCCCTGTGCTCCCTGGCCTCAGCTGGTCCTACCACAGTAGACTAATATTAGTTAGCCTAATAATATGTGACTCTAATATTATGTCACCCAAGAATCTGGATTGGGACACTGAGAGGCTGAGTGATTAGGTCACAGTGGGCACACAAGCTGAAATGTCAACAGTTGTTACAACACCAAACCAGAAGCCAAATGTAAATTGATGTGATGAAGAGAACACAGAAGCCACAAGTAAGCAGAAGTTTTGAGAGAGAATAATAGGAATGGAGCAAACATGCAAGAAGTGGAGAAGAGAGGATCTTGTTCAAATGTAAATCAGGACACACTACTCTGGCTCATAATCTTCCCTTTTCTTCTCAGTAAAAGTCACGGGTCTTTACAAGTGCCTACTAGGCCCTGTAGAATCTTTCCTCCTTTTCTCTGACTTCATCTCCCTCAACACTCCCCCACACTTGCTCCAGCTTAGCCAGTCAGACCTTGTTCTTCCTTGAAGCCAGGCTCATTATACCCTCAGGGCCTTTGCACTTGCTCTTCTGCTAGGCATGCTCTTGCCTAATTACCTGCTTGTTTTGCTTTCTCACCTCCTTCAGACCTTTGCTCAAATGTCATCTTTGCAATACCTTCCCTAATCATTCTTTATAAAATTGAAATCCCACCCACACCGACACCCACATTCCTTATCTTCCCTGATTTATTTTTTCTCCATAGCACCATCATCATATGGCATACTACACATTTTATTTATGTGTTTACCTTGTCTGTTAGCCATCACTAAAATGTAAGCTCTGTGAGGTTGTCTTTTTTCTATTTGGTTCTTTGCTGTAAGCCCAATGCCTAGAATGGTTACTGTACATAGTAAGTGCTCCATAAATACGTTGAAAAATAAATTAATGAATCACTAAAAGAACTGGAGGACATTGCCTTGGTTTCTTACTTTGTGTTTTAGTCCTCAAGAGGCCTGGCCACACTATTACTTATCATCACATGCTATAATACTACCTTTTAATGGCTCCCCCTTTATTCTTGATTTTTGTCTTTTTAATCATGTATATATTTATAGGATTCCAAAGTCAAAATCATGTCACAAGATAAACTCAAGAGATATCCTATTCCTGTGTCCTTCATTCTGTCTTTCCTTCCCCATCTAATTATCATTTTTGTTGATTTTCAGTTTATTCTGCTATTCATTTTATTCAGTGCTATTCTGTTTATTCAGTTTCTATCTGCAAATATAAGTATATCTGCACATACTATATTATATATAGCCCCCTGGTTCTTACGCTGAGCACCATTCTGACTCAGCTATCCTGGAGAAATATGGATACATTCCTCTTTCCTTTTTTTTTTTTTTTTTTTTCCTCTTTCCTTTTTATACAGTAGAGGCATAGTCCTCCTCTATGTGGATGTAGTAGAGTTTTCTCAACTAGTCCCATACTGATACCATTTCAATTGCTTTCAGTCTTTGCTATTACAAATAATGGCTTTATAAATAATAAATAGCATAGGTGTGTTCATATTTATTTTGCTCATTTACTTTTGGACTAAATCCTTAGAAGTGAGCTGAGTGCATAATCCCCTCTTTTAATTGAGATGACTCAAACAGTTTTCTGCTCATTACAACCAACAAGTCAAGATTAAGAAAGCCCATCTTAAAACATACTTCTGGGAAAATCTTAACCCAGGCAGAGGGAATCTATTTCTATTCCACTAATTTTCTCTCAAAAACAAACAAACAAATGAACAAACAAAACCCACAGAGGGGAAGATAACCTTGCATTCTCTTTTCTTCATGTCACTCACATGGAATTTTTCACATGCATCTTTGGAGATATAGTTATCTGTGTACCTCTCATCTCCTCACATGAACAATAAGCTACCGCAGAACAACAAGCACATTCCTTATGACCTTCAACTAGTAACTATGATCAAATGAATGAGAAAGGTAGGTTAATCCAGCTCGTGATAGTGCCCCATATAAAAGTACCTGTTTAGAGTTTTGCCTCACATAGCGCACCAGAATAAATTTCAGTTGGACTAAAAGAGTGAATCTAAAAAATTATAAGCAAGTATTCAAAAAACAAGTGATGATTGTCATTTGTTTAGAGGTCAGTGAAAGGAATGTCTATACTTTGTGTCTATAAACTAGACTGAGCCAATGAAAATGAGCCTCCAGCCCTCCAGCGCTCCTTTTTGGCTCCTCCCTCATAGCTCCTGCTTGGATTCTCTGCTCATGGTACTAATCCTCCTGGTATCACTGCTGGGCTGGCCCTTCAAGGGACAATAGACTTTCCATGCCCAAATCTAAGGCTCATCAAGCCCATTGCCACAGCCGTGTGCAAGGTCTGGCAACTATGCTATTGTTTGTGATCAGGGAGGACACCAGCTTCTGGGTGTAGGTGGAGGCCTTCACTAGCCTTTTGACTAAGCATAGGGAGAGCTTTGTCGGCCTGGATTCCCCTAACAGGCTTCACCCACTCTTGGAGGGACCTTGTGCAATATTATGACGTAACTCTGAATGCACCTGAGGGATAGAAATAGAAAAACATCTCTCTTATCCCGACTGTTGGAGAGGTTGAAGAAATTCATTGCCTTCCACGCAGCCTGCAATCCCATCTTTGAAAGCAACACATTCCCCTGCTATCCCATAGAATACACATCCTCTTTTGCCAAGGATGACCAGTCAACAGCATGATCCGACCTGCTGCTAGTGCCCGGCAAAATTTTGGTGGTTTTCTCAGAAGCTCTTTACAAATGACATCATGCCATAATTTGGATCCAATATTCAAGGGCTCAGACAATGCTTAAACAGAACTCCAGATAACTGTGCATGATTAAAAGTTGCCCAAATACCCAGCTACACCTCCTGATCCATCAACCCAGGTGGCAAAAACAGGCAAGAGGGAAAGCTCGAACAATCTGGGAGAATGGTGATGGCAGAAAAGAAGAACTAAGTCCTCCAGTAGTGCCAGTAAACAACTATGCCAAGAGGCAGAGCCAGCTCTGTTTGAACTGCGAGCCCCCACTTCATGGGCAGGTGCCCTATCTGAAGGAAACTATACCCACTGATAATGGGGAACACCTGTGCTGTGTCCTGCTATTCATCTCAATCCTGCACCCCACACCCTACCCTCATTTCTCTAGACTAGACTGCAGATGTGAGATGAAGGCTATCTGGTTTCCAGGAACGTTGCGGAGGTGGAATCTGTTTACAGACAGACACAGGCACCAGAGAACTTTGCAGATTGGGCCCTAGTCCAGTATATATCTGGTTACCAACTTGTTACAAGGCTAGACATTCACAACTCTGCCAGGCAACAGCATCGCTGGTCCTTTAAATGCAACCGTGCTTCCTACACCAACCTGCTACGAAGGGTATAAAAAGGCAGTTGCTTGCAACCACTTAGTTTCAATATTTGTCAAAAATCATATTCTCTACAATGGAATCCACTGCTCCCTGCTCTCATCTGCCTCCTAGCTCTATACTTTGTTTTTAGATATCTGCTTCTAGTTTCCCCTAATTGAAGAATCATTCCATTTTTTCTGTCTCTTATGTAGAGGCTTGGGACTCTTGCCACTATATTCTGACACTTACTTTTAAATCTCCAGGCTTTGATTTTTTTTTTTTTTTTTTTTTGGCACTACTGCCCTGGCTGAGCCTCACCCCACTTCTGCCCATAAAACCTACAAGCTGGACTCATCTATCAGCCTTCCCAACTAGAAGCTCAGACACAAGTTTCAAGTTTCTTAGGAAACTGCTGGCTGGGGGTCTTCAGGCCTCACCCACCTACCTCTCCAGTACCTAAAGTATGTCAAGTACACAATAGGAAGTCTTTTGAGAAAGAGGTAGAGGAATTGTCTCTCTTTCTAGGAAACACATTTTTTCAATATGTTGGGAACCAGACGTTCTGAAACTTCAGAGCTAGCCAAGTTGCTCTTAGAGCCATAGGATTGTGTGATTGGATATCACACAAGTGATAACCCTTGCTCCCTCAACCCCCAACCCAGATGGTAGCTGGCTGAAGTATCCATAGTCTTTTAAGAAAAACAATGGAGAGCTCCTCTTGGTCAGGTACTGTTGGGAATTATGAGGGCAGATTCTGAAGTCAGACCACCTGGATTCAAATTCAGCTCTACTACTTCCTGGCTATGGGAGCTTGGAAATTATTTTACCTCTGTCTCAGCTTCTTCATTTGTAGAATGGAGATGATCATCCTAAAAGAAGCTACTCAAATGACTAGTTTGAGTTTAAAATGAACTATTATGTATCATTAAAGTGGTCATTAATTATTAGCTACTATTAGTACAGGGCCAATTCAGAGAGACAGGTTATTTGCAGGATTAAATATCCAGAATACATGTAACTATATTTATATGATGATGATGTATACAAAAAGTAATTTTTACACATTAAATAGCTGATGAACCTTTCAGTCTGTGTGATATTCTAAAGTATCCTAAAGACTTGAGAATGGAATTCTCTACAAACTTCCCTGGTAGAAGAGTAATTATTGCAAATATCTCAATGACAGCTTACGTTAGCCTAATACAAGCCTGTATTTATAATCTACTATCTCTATAGCATCTCTAAGTCAAAACTCAGAATAATATATTTTAAATCCTACATCAGATTACCAGACTTGACTTACTAACATGGAAATCTGAATGATTCTTAAAAGTTTTCTCCCCTTGTAGAATGGTAAATTCTCCAGAGCATATCATAGATTTTCAGAAGTGATTCTTATTTGATTCTTTCAACTTGACTGTTCTGCTGATAAACTACTTAAAGAAAGGAGGAAATAGGGGAGAAAGTAGGAGAAGGTGAAGAAATTGGAGAAATGAGACTAGGAAATAGACTCACATTGGCCTCTTTTTTAAGAAGAGGTTTTTTTGTTTTGTTTTGTTTTGTTTCTGTTTTACCGGCAACTTTTAAATATGCATTTGGAAAATAGTAATTTGAAAGAAGCGTAGAATCAAGAGTCAAAAAGAGTCTGCCCAAGGAAGGACCACCTAGAAAGCCAGTTGGTAGAAAGTAAAATAAAATACAACCACAACCAGAAAGGAAAATTAAAGAATCCTCTGACCGTTTCTTCTGCAAGCGTGTTTTTTCACAGGCTGCAGCCGTGGAAACTTGGTCAGTTGATCAGGTCTGCAGATGGTTGGTGGAGAAAAACTTAGGAGAGCTAGTTTATAGGTTTCAAGAGGAAGAAGTAAGTGGGGCAGCCCTCCTAGCACTTAATGACCAGATGGTTCATTAAAAAAAAATGATGGTTAAAAAAAAATTGGGCACCAGGCTGTTCTGATGGATTTAATTAAAAAATATAAGCGGAAGAGTCAAGAACTAAAGTCTCCTGGAAGCTGTGGAGAAACAGTCCTGGTTGCGCAAGCAGCGGCAGCCCCAGAGAATGAACGGTCCTTTCGTGCAGCTAACCGTGGGGAGTGGACATCAACTTTCTGTCCAGCTGAAAACCTTGATAATGGACAAATTGACCAAAGAGTACTGAAACAGAGAAGGAATGTGAAACATGCTCTAAAGCCTTGCAATGGACTAAGTCCTATATTTTACCAGAGTTTCCCTGCCATGTCAAGTGCATGTTGGCTGAGCAGAAGTGTCTCCATCATATAGCATGAGGATAAGGATCGTCGAGTTTCTCCAGGCGACTTGACCAAGTATCTGAAAGTCTCACTGTATCCCACGGCGCAGCAGTATAACGACGTGGTCAGCGCCCTGCAGAGGGCCCACCCCTTCCTGGACAAGGAGGACTGCAGCCTCTTTTTATGGAAACGAGCCCTCAAAGATCGCTTTAAATATGTCCAGAGACCCATGGAAGACGATGACCAAGTGATGAGAAATAAGTGTAAATCTGGACACCGAAGAGATCGGAAAAGGAAATCTCTCACTGTTACAAGATTTGATGAAATTAAAATTGTTCTGATAAAAGAAGAAGGTATCTGTTTAGATTCTGAGTTAGATGAGCATATTAGCTGGTTCCAGCAAAAATATGTGAAAACAAAAAGGGACTGGAGAGAAAGTGATAAGAGGATGAACCAGACTTTGCAAATAAGAAGGAAGATGAGGGCAACAGAATGCCTCTGAAGGACATTCTTAAAATGTTTCTTTTCTTGACGTGCCCTTATCAGATGTTTAGAGAATTTCACGTTTACAAGAACAGATATTTGTAAGAAGAGAAGGCACATTTTGGAATTCTATTCAGAAAATATATTGGCTTCTTTTTCAGTGGTGGACAACCCAATCAATATTGCATTGCAAGAAAAAAGGAAACAGCACACAGATGAGGGCATGCTGAAATATATGAAGATGACAGTCACATGTTTACTCCTCCCAGACATTTTTGGGGATGATCCCAGCCTTTTTGTCACTGTGAATGAGAAGGTTCAAGCGTCTATACCTGTGTTAGAAGTTAAGGATCCTTTCAACATTGATGTCTGTGCATTTTCCTTGTATTTGGAAAAAGAGAGACTCATGAAAGTGGATGACTGTGTTACAGCCCTGGCTGCTCTAGTCACTGCGTTTCATATATTTGGGATCCATTGCCCAAGTTGACTGTCCCAAACCCTCAACTTCCTGGAAATGTTGATTTTTGACATGCACAGTCCCTATTTTCCTTTCATGAAAGAAAAGGAAAAGAAAGTAGGATTTCAACATTTGGTCACTTAAAAGCATGCCAAATATTTTATTGAAATTGACCTCTGGGACAGCCAAAACTTCACAGAAAATTGATGGAATATTTTGGGTTTTGGTAGATATTAGAAAATCATGTTAGTCTCAGAGATGTGAATTCAATGCCTTCTGTCTTTAACCTTAGGTACTTTGTGAAATTTGTAATAAAATACTACTTAATTAAAGAGTTGTTTGAGTGGGGGGACAGAGGGGAGCAAAAAGGGGATGGATGTAATACAACAACAATAAAATTAAAAAAAAAAAAAAGTTGTTTGAGTCCTAAAAAAAAAACAAAAACAAAAGAAAAGAGGAAATAACAAATGTTATTTAACAGTCTTTTTTTTTTTTAATTTAAGATTTTATTTCTTACTTTTAGCAAGAAGGGAAGGGAGAGAGGCAGAGAGGGAGAGAGATATCAGTTTATGGCTACCTTTCACCTGCCTCCAGCTATGGACCTGGCTGGAGACCTGCCTTGCAATCTGGTTATGTGCCCTGGCTGGGAATCGAAACAGTGACCTTTGGGTTTGAAGGCCAGTTCCAATCCACTGTGCCACCAGCCAGGGCTTATTTAACGGTTTTCCCACTTGCTACCACAGACAGAGTGGGTGATAAGGTATTGTTTCCTCTGGGGCTAAGACAGCAGCCTCCTAAAAGTTCAAGAACCAGCTCACCTCTGTCCCCAAGCATGGACCACCCCAACCCTGCATCAATGTATTACATGCCCTCAACAATGCGATAGGGGGCTGGCCTCTGGCCAGAAGACCTCCCCAAGGAAGCGATGCCTGCCATTACGGGCACTTTTGAGGCATCCCATCACTGTAAGGTCTGATCTATGCTGAATGGAAAAACTCAAAGTCGAAATACTTTTTAAAATTGAATGGGCCAGTGAGGAAGAGGCCCCTTGACAGATCAGATGGAGATACATTGGGGAAGTGGTGCTGGGAGGAACAGGTGAGAAGAGACACAGAGGAAATGACTAGCCAAGTGTGTGCCTGTGAGGATAAAATGGTTGTATTGGATAGCAGATTTTTTATCAAAGAATTTGACAATTTTTTAAATAAATGCAAATATTTCTGTAAGTACCTAGCAGTTTCTAAACACACACATACACATCCTGATTTAAGCTTTTAGGATGACTAAATACCTTTAAGCTATTGAGTAATAGTTTTCACTCTAAATACTTTTAGTAGTTTGTAATATTTTCCACTCACTCATGAGTTTCACCAAGAGCTAACATGCAAGTAGGAGCAAGTTATGGAAAGGGCCACACCTGTCTAGAAAAGAAGCAAGTCCTTCATTCAGCAACAAGGCAAGTTTATCATAAAAGACAACACCTGGAAAGCGAGTTGGACTATGTGCATACTACAGACACCTAACCTACCAGCTCTATTCCTCATATCTGTGTAAGAAAGTAACTTTTGTTTTTTAAAGATTTTATTAATTATTTTTAGAGAGAGGAGAAGGGAGAAGAGGCAGAGAGGGAGAGAGACATCAATGCCTTTATCTGCCTCCAGCTACGGACCTGGCTGGAGACCTGGCTTGCAACCTAATTATGTGCCCGGACTGGGAATTGAGAGGATAACTTTTAGAAGTTGTTGGAGTTTTTTTTGTTTGTTTGTTTGTTGTTTTTTTTTATGCTTTAATATTTGAGTCAATAGAGAAGACTGTACTGTAATTAACCTGAAAGAGAACTATTCTTGCACAGTTCAGGAGAAAATATAAATATTCTTTTCCTCATAATTTAGTGAGAACCTGAGGGTTTCTCTTCTCAGCAATTTTTAAGGGCTATTGGCATTCAGCAATGAAGAGTGGCCTAGTTTTGAGGATGACATATAGTGTGACATGTTGCTCTTTTGGAAGAGAAAAATGTACTTAAAAAACAAAAACAAACATTCAACATTATTAGGAATTCCCGCTGTAAGGATTGAGGCACAACAAACACACTTAGCTGAAATTCTCTTTTAGGATTCATGACCTAAATTCATCCATTTGTTCAACATTTATGGATCACCTAGGTACTGTTCTAGGTGTTAGGGATACAGCAGTGAGCCATGTGCTCACACAGGTAACATTCTATTGAAGAGAGACAGAAAATAAACAAAGGAAGAAATATGTGCCTGAAGAAAACTAAAACAGGCTAAGAGGATGGGGAATGACAGGGATGTTATTTTATGAGGACAGTAATAACAAGTGTAATGAAGTTAGGTGACATTTGAGCTGAGACCAGAAGGAAAAGAGGAAGTAATAGAACAATGTGGAGGAAGAACAGGTGCTAGACAGAGGAAACATCAAGTTCAAAGTTCCCAAAGTAGAAACATGCTTGGCATGTTTGAAGAACATCAAGAAGGCCAGTGTGGCTGTAGTAGAATGATGGGGGTAAAGAGTGGTAGTCAATGTGATATTTGCAGAAGTTGCTAAGTATCCAATTTTACCAGCTAAGGAAAGGACTTTGGATTTTAAGTATGTTGGGAAGCAAGTGAAAGATTCCTAGCAGGAAAGTGACCTACTCTGACTTCCACAGGGGATCATCTGGTTGCTGTGTACATCACAGGTTGTAAGCAGCAGAGTGGAAAGGCCCATGAAGAGAGTTGCACAGTAATCCACACAAGAAAAGGCAAATTGAATTAGAGTTGTAGTAGTGGAGATGCTAGAAAGTGTTCAGACATATTTTGACTATACAGCCAGCATGACCTGCTTGAGGGTCAGAGATTAGGTCAAGCACCGTATTTGTGGTACAGCTAGAACCTCCCACCAGGCTTTCTGGTTTTTAATTCACTGCTCCACATCACACCAAACTCTCCTTACCCCATGGAATATCAGTGTTTAACTTCATAATGTCATATGAACTACTTCTTTAAAGGAATATGTTTGAAATGTTCTCAATATAGAAACAGCCCACTTGGAATCTATTTCACAAACCATTAAATGCAAACAAAAATAGCTATATGGGAACTAGTCATGATGTTCAGCACTCCAGCAACTAGCTCAGATGCGTCTGAGACAGCAATGATATTTAGATGTGCATTATATAGATGATACATATTAATTCACAAGTATTGTGAACTAGCAAAGACATCCTTTGACTGGGTGTGCATAGCTGGGAAATACTCTATTGACTTGTAGTTAGTCAAGAAACTTAAAAAGTACTCAAAGCTGTTTTTGCTATGAATAAACATCAATTTGGTCCTTGACCTATCAGAACTCACCTTCTACCTAAATTTCAATAAACTTGGTATTGAATATCCACCGTGTCAGACAACACACTAGACATGAAAAACAACAATGAATGGCCCCTTTTCACCAAACATACCAACAAAAATAAACCAAAAAAAATTCTTTTTTTTTTAAAAAGCAAACTTTTTAAAACTGCAGATATCTGTTGAAAACTACTGATCAGGCAATGCTAGAATAAACAGAACAGCTAGATGTTTGTGGAATTACCAGGAAAAGGTTTCCTGGATGCGTGAACATGGGTTTTAAGAAATCAGATTTGGCAGGTAGAATATTTCAGGCAAGGAAAACGCGCACCGAAAGGCTCAAGAGTAGAAGCCAGCAAACCATGGCCACGCCCAGGTGTAATGGGACCGGATTATTATTAGCTAAGGGTGGAGGCGCAATTAGAGGAAATCTGCAAACACAAGCCAAGTAGTACACAATTGACATGTGAAGAGGAATAAAAGTAATCAAAAGATTTAAGTGTTTTGTTGTCGTTTTGTTTTGCCCCCTATAGTACACATTATAAACGGGTGCCGCTGCAGGCAGATTTTTACATACATACATCTCTCAACATTCAATATATGTCAACATGATTATTGAGTACTTTTAATATATTTTTTAAATATACAACTTTTTAAAAAGTCAAGACACACAATGTAAAAGCTTTTTGCAACAAAACTGATCGAAAGAGCAGATCATGAATAAACACAGAGACAAAAGCAAGGCGAGAGGGGCGGTTATCTACACCCCGCCTTTAGGTCGGGAAAACTTATTGTTTTATTCGGCGAGATAATGAATGCCTTTAGAGTGCTTAGCACAGTGGCCTGTAGTAAGCACTCAACAATTTATGGTTATTATTTTGACCTTAGATCGCTTAACCACTTGGAATTGTTTTCTCACTTGCAGAGACCGGTCACAGATGGTCCACGAGGTTCCTTTCAGCCAACCTCCTATTTCAAGTAGGCACTGAATAAATATTTGCGGAACAAAGTAAACTGTCTCTCCTTGGGGCCCGGCCGAGTGCCCAACCAAGAACCAGCAGGCAGGAAACACAAGATCCTCCCGCGGGTCCCATAGGCCGGTGTTTGTGGGTAGAGAATACACTACACGCCCCTCAGCCAAAACCAATGCGCGGAGGGGAGAGAATCGACAGTCTCCGCCCGTGCCCCGCCTGCGGCGGGAACGCCTCTTCCCTGCCAGCTGGGCAGCGATCCCCTCCGCCGGAGGCGCGGACACGCCCCTTCCGGCACAAGCCCCGCCCCGCCCCGCCGCGAGCTCGCCGCGGGGTCCTCACAGCGCCCGCCCGGGCCGCGTCCACCCTCGACGCTCTGAGGTCACCGACGGGGCCGGGCTGCGGGGGGCGGGGGGACGGAGGAAGATGGCGGCCGCGGCCGGATATTGGCGCCGCCTCCCCCAATCCTGGAGCCGGCGCAGATGAGGCGGGTCGGCTGGGGCCAGCAGCACTTCGGAACCCGAGCTGGGGGGACGCTGGCGGTGGGGCCTGGCCCTGCTCTATGCCGGCGCCTCGGCTAGAGTGAGCGGCTACGGCGGCGACGCGTCTTTGCTCCGGCTCTTTCCCGGTGGCTGTGAGTCGGAGCGGGCGGCGGGCGGCAGAGGCGGCTGGGCCGGGATGGAGGACGTTAACTCCAACGTGAACGCCGACCAGGAGGTGCGGAAGCTGCAGGAGCTGGTCAAGAAGCTGGAGAAGCAGAACGAACAGCTGAGGAGTCGCTCGGGGGCCGTGCAGGGCGCCGGCTCCCTCGGGCCGGGCAGCCCGGTGCGAGCCGGCGCCTCCACTCCCTCCTCCGGCTCGGCGTCTCCCCGGGGCTTCCCCTTGGGCCTCGGCGTCAAGGCGAGCGGCGGGGCCGGGTCGGGCCCGCGGCGGACCGGCAGCGAGGAGCTGCGGGACGCCACCTCCCTGCTGGCGGCGGGCGAGGGCGGCTTGCTGGACGAGGTGGAGCCGCTGCGGCCCGAGGAGCTGGAGCGCCTGTCAGGCTGGGAGGAGGAGGAGGAGAGCTGGTGAGCGCGGGGAGCCGGGCCGGAGCTGGGCTGGGCGGGGACCAGCCCGGGGGCGGAGGCGTCTGCCGAGGGTCCCGGGGGTAGGGCACCTGGCGGGACGCCTCGCTTTGTGCCGCCGGCTCCGCGCTCAGTGGGGACGCGTGGCTTTCTCGCTGTGGCTGGGGACGGGGCGGCCGGACGCGGGGACGCGGGGACGCGGGGCGTGTGAGAGGCAAGGCTTCAGCCCGAGTTCTCCTCTGGGTTCTAGACCCTCTGGGGTTGGGATCCCGTTGGGGCCGGGGGTTGACACAGCCTGGGAAGGGCTGCTCGCCTTGGGAGGGGTCGCCGCGGGAACGTGTAGGAAAGGAACCCTTGCTTTGTGTGACCTGTCGTACACGCTGGCTTTGGGGTGGTGGCCTGGGCGTTTTGTGGGGCGGGGAGGGTCTGCCCGAGGAGGTGTCGCGGCAGCGGGGAGCGGACCGCCGCGGCCTCTGCCTGTGCAGCGGCGGGTGTTGGGGACGCGTGCGGGGCGGGCACGTTCCTGCGGCGGCGGGGAGACCTGTGCCCCGCGCTCCGTGGGTAGCGGCGTGAAGCTCGCTTTGTGTGCAGCGCGCGGGGCCGCTTTGTGTACGCGGCGAGCGTGGAACCGGAGCCCTGGCTCTTGCCTCTTACACAAGACCTGCGTCTGGCTCTTCTTTTTATTTCTCCTTCATTTTAT
The DNA here is from genome assembly GCA_004026585.1 of Noctilio leporinus. Classification (NCBI taxonomy): domain Eukaryota; kingdom Metazoa; phylum Chordata; class Mammalia; order Chiroptera; family Noctilionidae; genus Noctilio; species Noctilio leporinus. The sequence continues at coordinate 533,315 of PVIW01000004.1, read as the reverse complement.
TTACTAATCTTTTTAAGCTGGACAGTTACCCCATCCGTCTTTCCTTTCCACTTTGAAACAGGGCCCTCGGAAAGCCAAAGCTGTGTTCTCCTAAACCAAGTTCTTGATAAGATTGTGACCCACACCCGAATATCACTCCCATAAATAGAAGGGACATGGGAGGCAGTGTCTGTCATGTTTTATTGCAACGGCGTAAAGCTATGGGAAATTCTGTCTCTTCATATACCCTTTTATAAAGTTTGACTTTTGGGCTAAACTGTTTCTACTTTTTATTGAAGTTGCAACTTTGTAAGTTAGTGGAATCGAAACCCTCCATGGACTCTTGTGTTGCAGGACTAACTTTACAGGGCACTGAGGCTGTGAAGAGCTTTGCCTGGATTCAGGCCCTGGCTGTGCCGCTGACAGGTTGCTTGACCTTGGGCAGGTTACTCTGAGCCTCATTTTCTTCCTCTATTTGATGGAGAAAATATTAGTTCTTAACTCTAAGGAGTTGTGAAGATTGAAATAGTCATGTATGCCTTTGGCGCTGGGTCTGACAGGTGACGGGTACTAAACTCCAAGACTGCTCCTTTTTTTTTTTTTTTTTAAGAGTTTATTCGTTATTTTTAGAGAGAAGGGCAGGGAGAGTAACACGGATGTTGCTCTTGCTCTTAAGCCCAGTTATTTAAATCAAGAATATTTTCAAGATCTTAGAAGATCCTGTGAGAGATTCTAAAAATTCTTAAAAGTTGCTGCCTGTTCATTAAGGCAGTCACAGGCTTTTCTGGATCAAAGTTTTATGCAGTTAAATATCCTGGACGACGTATACAGTGAATTGCCAAAAAGAATGATAGGAACAAAAAGTTCCAAGAGTGTTCAGAAATTGAGAAGGAAATAATAGTCTGAAGTAGTTGAAGCAAACTTGAAGGGCGAAAGAAAGCAGTAGAGGGAGGGAGAGTGGGAAGGGAATTTTATGCTCTGACAACTGCTAGAGCAGAGTCAGAGATATTTTAATTCCTAATTAGGAAGGTTTGAATTACAGAGGTACTTTTGAGTATATGATGTCAAGGTTTTATTTTATTGTCAAGTGATAAGAAATATTAGAATGGGACTATGATATTGACAATTTTTTCATATTAGTGTGAAATCATGTCCTCTGAAAGGAATTTTGCGTGTGTATACACTTTAAAGAAACCCAGAATCATCTAAATATCATTACCTGCCTCTTCCAAGTCATGATAATGATGCTCTAATAATGAGCATTAGCTGCACTCATCAGCCCATTTTAGATTATGTATTATTAGAGCACATTGACTCCACTTGCAGAAGCTGATTAAGTCTTGCAGCTTTGGTTTCTGAGTACAGTGTTTGGTAAGGTAAAACAAGTCTTAAGTACTATGCTAGAAGTTTCTTTTGACTGGGTGGTTCTTGCTTATTTCTTTGACCCTGTCTACATTTCTTGATACTGTAGATGTCCTATACTTTCTGAAATTTTTTGTGAAAATTGAATGTTTGATAAATATATTTAAAGCGCTTTGGGATATGTGGAGTATAAGTTGAAAGGGGGTGGGTGTTAGATGCAGGGGAGGAAGATTCAAAGAGTCAAGAGTTTTTTCTTAGTAAGCTAAAAATTTACTTTCTGTAACACACCCATTGTACTTTCTTTTTCAGGTAAAGCAAGCTTCCTCCCTCCCCCCGCACTGTATACCATATAATGCCGGTTCTGCATGTGTTAGTAGATAATGTGTGAACAAATAGTGGTGGGTCTGAGGTCAAATTTACATGGGATAATCAAAATTCAACAAAAATAAACAGATTTTTTTTCAATGCTGGACTTTTTGCTATGCTAGTGTGAATTGAATATAGTAAATCTCTTAAGTGTTTTGGTTTCCTAAACTTACCTGAGCTCCTAAGGAACTGCTTGATATCTATAAACATACTTAGAAAACAGCCCTCTAGGGTAGTGCTTTTATAACTTTTCTCATTCTTCTTCTTCTTATTATTATTCTGCTCCAACTTTGTGACAGTAGGCTAGCACACACATGTATGTGAATAATTGAAACAAAAGTTTTATGCTACTACAGTTACTTTTGGTAGATGTGGTACCCTCTAATATTTCCTGTTCTGTTTCTTTAGGGAGAAAATCTGGTTACAACCAACTAAGCTTATTTTGTGACACATTAAAGGATTGTAACTCTAAGTTTGAAAAACACTATTCTAGAACAACTAGGAAAAGTCTAGAGAAAGGACTTGTATTTCACAATGTGTCAGGCTATGCCAGACAGCTTATAAACATTTTTGCATTTAATTGCATTTAGTTTTTATCCATTTATGAGGTAGGTATCATTATCTAGGTAAGAAACTTAATCTCTCTTTTAAGCATCAAATGAAATACAGTAAAAGATAAGAGCCAGGATTTAAAACCAGGTCTTGATAACATCAAAACCTATGCTGTTCCCACTGTTTTTTGCTTTTGTCAAATATAATCTCTTTCCCACATGATTGACTCCTTAAAACATTTGAAGACTCATATGACGGCCCTGTAATGCCTTCTCCCCAGAACTACACTCAGCATTTTAGATGGTACTTGACCAGTGTGTGGTGAATATAATTGCTTGAGCTAAATGCTGTTATTTTGAACATGTATTTCATTAACAGTTTTAAATTCTTTTACTTATGCTTAATATGAGCCTGTAGAGTCAGATACATGCTGTATCTTGTCATGATATTCCAGATTGATAATATTTTAGTTTTGTTCCATTATATGGGGGGTAGGCCTAAACCTTTTCCAGGCTTACTGTCTTATCACCTTGTCTCAGTTGACCTTAACTTGCCTTTGAAGAATGTTTATTTGGCCTATTTGAATAAGCTATTGGTAGAAAAACAGAAGCTAAAGAAGAATATTTCTGCCTCCTCTTGTCATCTATTACCATTGCATATTTTGCAACCAATTGATGTTTTTCTCCAACATCAATGTTTCCCTCCCTCTCTTCTTCCTTCTCTTCTCTCTAAAAAATAAATACATTTTTAAAAAGATTTTATTCATTATTTTTAGAAGGGCAGGGAGGGAGGAAGAAAGGGAGAGAAACATCAATGTATAGTTGCCTTTCACCTACCTCCAGCTGGGGACCTGGCTGGAGACCTGTATTGCAACCTGATTATGTGCCCTGACTGGGAATTGAACCAGTGACCTTTGGGTTCGCAGGCTTGTGCCTATTCACTGAGCCATCCATCAGCCAGGGCTAAAAGAATAAATACAATTTTTAAATTTAAAAAAAGTTTCTTGCAGCGCACCTGTTGAAAATCACTGATTTAGTATAATGTTTTCAACATTCATCCATATTGTAGCATGTATCATAACATTCGTTTTTTAATTGCTATTTATATCTGAGTAATATTACCCCATTTTGTTGATCCATTCATCAATTGATGAGCATTTGGGTTGTTTTCACTTTTCAGCTATTGTGAAAAATGTTGCTACGAATAAGATTATATATTGATGTGTTTTTATTTTTCTTGGGTATGCACCTATGAGTGGAATTACTAGATAAAATGGTCACTTTGTTTAACTTTTTGTGGAAAACTGCCAAACTATTTTCCACAGTGGCTATGCAATTTTATGTTCCTACCAGCAAACATTGTGTTCAGTTTCTTCATATCCTTGCCAGCACTTGTTATTGTATGTTTTTGTTGGTTTTTTGTTGTTGTTGTTGTTGTCGTCGTTACATAGCCATCTACTGATATCTTATTGTGGTCCTGATTTTCATTTGTCCAATGCCTAATGATGTCCAGCATCTTTTCATGTATTTATTGATCATTTGTATATCTTTGGAGAAATGTTGGTTTAAACCATTTGCCTATTTTCTAACTGGGTTACCTTTTATTTTGTTAAGTTGTAAGAGTTTTTCATATATTCTGGATACCAGTAGCTTATAAGAGAGATGATTTACAAATATTTTGCCCTATTATGTGTGTTTTGTTTTGATTTGGTTTATTTTAATTTCTTGATGATATCCATGGAAGCATAAAAGTTTTCAATATTATGAAGTACAGTTTATTTTTTCTTTTGTTGATTGTGCTTTTGGTATCATATCTTAAGAAATCTCTGTCTAATCCAAGTTCATGAGATTTACTCCTGTGTTTTTTCTAAGAGGTTTATAGCTTTAGCACTTACATTTAGGTCTTTGATCCATTTTACCATGGCAAAATACTCATATACATAATATCAAATTTACCATGTTAACCATTTTTCAGTGTATAGTTCGGTGGCATTAAGTATATTCACATTGTTGGTCAGCAATCCATCTCCAGAACTTTTTTATCTTTCCAAAATTAAAACTGAGCCCTGGCTGGTAGCACAGTGGTTAAGGTGCCGGCCTGCAAACCCAAAGGTCGCAGGTTCGATTCCCCATCCAGGGGGCACATAACCAGGTTGCAAACCAGGTCTCCAGTCAGGTCTGTGGCTGGAGGCAGGTGAAACGCAACCGAACATTGATGTCTGTCTTCCTCTCTGCCTCTCTCCCATCCCCTCTTTCTAAAAATAATGAAATAAAATCTTAAAAAAAAAAAGAGAGATGAATAAACAAATGAAACCCCCCAAAAAAAAACAAAAAAACTGCATACCATTAAAGAATACCTACCAGCCTGTGACAACTATTTACTTTTTGTCTCGTATTTGACTATTTCAGGAAACTCCGATATGGGGAATCAAACAAAATTTGTGCTTTGCAAATGCCTTTTTTCACTTGACACAATGTCTTCAATTCATTATGTTGCAGCATGCCTCAGAATTCCTTTCTTTTTTTTCTTTTTTTTCCTTCTCAGTGGGCAAGAGAAAACAGCATTTTTTTAAATTCAAATGCTTGCCAATATTTGCTATGACCTATTTTTATTTTTTAATGTAAGGTAGGGATTCAACTTCATTTTTTTTTTAAGATTTTATTTATTGTTTTTAGAGAGGGAGGGAAGAGAGGGAGAGAGACATTACTGTATGGTTGCCTTTCACCTGCCTCCAGCTACAGAGCTGGCTGGAGACCTGGCTTGCAACCTGGTTATGTGCCCTGGCTGGGGATCGAACCAGCAACCTTTGGATTTGCAGGCTGGCGCCTTACCCACTGTGCCACCAGCCAGGGCTCACCTTCATGCTTAAATTTTTTTGCTCCCACACCCAAGCTTATATGACATATGTAATGTTTATATTAAAATACGTAATTTATGATTTTTATGACAAAATAGTTCCCTAAAATTCAGCCTCCCAAATGTTGTCAACCACATGCATGCTGAAATATCCTTACAGCACATCAACTGCTTACCTCCCCTACTGGCCCCACCCCCAGCTCCTGGCAACCACAATTCTTTGTTTCTGAGTTTGACTACTCTAGGTGCCTGATAAATGGAATCGTGTAGTAGTTGTATTTCTGTGACTCACTTTCTCACTTAGCATAACATCCTCAAGTTTCATCCATGTTGTAGCATGACATGGTTTCCTTTTTTAAGATTGAACAGTATAATACGAGATCTGTCCAAAAATATTGGCTGTGCAAACTTTTAATTATATTGACATTGGCTCGGTACTTTGGGGACAGACCTCATATCCTATCATGTGTCTGTGTGTTTGTATCTATCACATTTTCTTTATCCATTCATTCATTGATAGACACTTAGATTGCTTCTGCCTCTTGTGAATAATGCCACTGTGAACATGGGCATACAAATATCTGTATAAGTCCTTGCTTTCATTTTGGACTTATTTCCAGAAGTGAAATTGCTGGATCAAATACTCCTTGGTTCTCAAACTTAATTTGTTCCAGAACGCTGTTTGAACAAGAAACGATTTGTTCGAAAACTGAATCATTTTTTTCCAATTGGATATAATGTAAAATTGTTACAGAATCCCAGCCTATACTGTTCTGAAACAGCTATGGGGTCTGATTGCCTGCCACCAAGAGGTACAAAACAGTACAAAAGTTTGGCGAAAAAGGAAAGGGGATTTATTTTAAAGTTTTACTGATTCAGAACAATGGTGGGTTTCTGCCATTAAGTTCCCCCTCCCTTTAAAACACCCAAAAACACATAGTCCTGCCAAACCAAGCCAGTTTCAGAACACGCCAATCAAAGAAAGGTACTATCCTCCAGAAAAGCAGAAGTCTGCGGCTCAAGCATTCCTGGTCACAGGTCATCATTTCGGGTATCTCCCACCAACCTGCACTTGATTAGGCAGGACCCCACAGTCCCAGCCTCATGAGTCATGTCACCCTGTTCTCCAGGCAGTACTTCCCAGGTGGTCTTCTCTCTCTTACTGCTGCTCTTAATTCCAAACCTCATGGCACCTTCTTTCACACCTGGCTGTGATGGCCGTCATGGCTGATGGTCCAGGGGGAGGGCTCTTCTACCTTCCTTCACAAACCATGACCTTCTTTCACCTCAGACTTCATGGTGGACTGCAGGGTCCTTCATTGTTTTAAACAGCATGGCCCTGTTCCTTCTGGCTGGCTCCTTTCCTCATGGCTCTCCCCTTCAGGAAAGGCTTGGCTTTCTCCTTGTCATTGACATGGAAAGTATCTTGAACAGTATCATCCGCTCTTCTAGCCCTAGCTACCATCCTGCCATAGACATGCCAGGTACTTTGAAAGCTCTGTTATTGCCCTCACCCATCCCCCTCCCACATCCACCAGCTGTGGGGACTTTGGAGTGGGCTGCTCTGTTACAAATTGAATTAATCCATTCTAGATCCCCAAATGATTCCTGGTTTTAACCTTTCTTGTATATAATACATGTCTGATGTACTGTTTAATCAATAAACTCTTTAAAAACAAAAAGGAGGCCCTGGCTGGTGGCACAGTGTATAAGGCGCCGGCCTGTAAACCCAAAGGTTGCTGGTTCGATTCCCCAGCCAGGGCACATAACCAGGTTGCAAGCCAGGTCTCCAGCCAAGTCTGTAGCTGGAGGCAGGTGAAAAGCAGCCATACATTGATGTGTCTCTCCTCTCTGCCTCTCTCCCTTCCTCATTCTCTGAAGATAATCAATAAAATCTTTAAAAAAAAAAAGTACATGGAAAGTAAACAAAAATTGAACAAAAAAGAAATGACATGTATAGTTTAAAAATTACACAGTAGAACTTAACCTATAATGTTGAGAGCTGTTGATGATTGAATCCAGACAGCTGGGGTGGAGGGTGGGGAGTCCCCATAAGGGTCAGGTGGCTGTTCTGGGTTCTTTCTCTCTTTTAAAGTCTCTGGCTCCACTAGAACTTCCTTCAGGTTCACTGGTCCTCTGCCTCACTAAAAACCTATCCAGTATTTGATTTTGCCTGCATTTTAACAGGTGCCGGAAGTGAAATATTGCATTGTCATTGAAAAGTTTAATGCAGGGTTTGCTACTTCTTTGCCAGAGTGACATTTCTCAAGAGAACTTGGCATTTCTCTCCATTTCCCAAGCATTTCCTTGATTAGCGAAGTAGGAATCCCCTCCCTTCCCACTGCCTCCTCTGAAGAGAGCTGCCTCTGAGGTTCTTTGAGTTCTCTGTGGTCAGCTTAGTGTGGGGGTCCTCCACCAATTCCACCACATCATCACCATCCACTTCCAAGCCCAGGGACTTGCCCAGAGACACAGTGTCCTCCATGAAAGGCACGGGCTCTTCCTCCAAGCCCCCAGAGTCTCCACTGCAGGCTGGGCCATAGCTTCTTCCTGGCTGACCGACCGCGTGGTCCTGAAGACACATCCCCCCATGCTTCGTGCATATGTCTCAAGCAAGTTAGGATGATAAAGTTTTCCTTCCACAGCTCCCTGAGGGTTCAGTTAGTTTCAGAGGACACCTCAAAACACCTCTGAAACAGTGCCTTTGTGTAGTTCTTTTTAAGTTAGAAATGACCTGCTGGTCCATGGGATGGATAGTGTATAGCGGCAAGAACCTAACAGTGAAGAAGCTGTACTCCTCCACCAAGGGTGGACAGAGGCATCATCCATCACGTGTTATGAGAAGTGCCCTGACTTGCATTTGTTTTCCCCAGAGGAAGTTCTTCACATTTGGGACAAACACTTCATAAATCCAGTCAATTAAAAAATTGCCGGACCAAGTGACCTATGTGTGATCTGATAAGCTTGAAGAACGGAGTTTAATAGATGCTATCAAGTTAGTGAGGACTTTTTTGTTTGTTTTTCAAGATTTTATTTTTACAGGCAAAGGGAGGGAGAAAGGGAGAAAAACATCGATGTTCGAGAGATAAACAGGTTAGTTGCCTCTTGCATGACCCGCAACTGGGCCCAAGATTCAGTTATGTGCCTGGACTGGGAATTGAACCAGCAACCTTCTGGTTCACAGGCTGGTACTCAGTCCACTGAGTCACACCAGCCTGGGTAGTGGGGCAGTTTTAAAGTAAGCATTTCATGCCTAATAAGTGCTGTATTTTCTCATTATAATGAGATCAGATTATATGTCTTAACTATGTAGTAGATCTAGAAAGAGTAATTTAGAAATTTTAGGAATTGAATGTCTAACAAGAAGATAATGAGTCTTGTGATGACTTGTCATAATGAAATTTTAATTGCTATTGGTTGTTCATAGCTAGGGCTGATTTGAAGAGGGGTAAGAAACAAAATTTTTAAAGTCTTATGAATCTGGCTTGGCCAGTGTGGCTTGGTTAGAATGCCATCTCATAGGCTGAAGGGTTGCAAGTTAGATTCCCTGTCAGGGCACATGTTTAATTAGTTGCATATTCGGTTCCTGGTTGGGGCATGTATAAGAGGCATCTGATTGATGTTTCTCTTTCACATCAATGTTTCCTTCTCTCCCTCCCTTTCCCTCTCTCTAAAATAAATAAGCGTATCCTCCGGCAATGATTTAAAAAAAAAAAAACAAAAAAAAAAACACCTTATGAATCCTAGAAACCTGAATCTTGAGGTTTGATGAGTAGGTACTGTAGGGCTCAGTGGCAGTACTCCATGAATGACCAGCCCTCTCTCTAGTTTTGTCTTAATTCATCTTTGAATTCCTGTCTAGCTTCATGCCTGGCCAGTGGTAGCTACTACATGTATATTTGTTTAAATGACTGAGTAGAGCTTTATACTATGCCTTGAAGGTTCTTAGTCTTTAGATTGGAAACTGAACACAGAATTCAATGCTCTTGAAACCAACAATGAGAGTTCATAGAAGAAAAATTTATATGGAATTGAATGTGACAGTTAATAACTTAGGGTTTAGGTACACATGAAAAAGTGTTTCTTGCTCTTCTGTCAGAATCAGCTGAGGAAAAGTTGGACTGAGTGGGATAAAGAGAAAGCCTATGAAGATACTTAAGTGTAGTTTGCTGGGGAACAAGTGAGAAATAAAAGTTGAATCATCACATTGGAAACCCTGCCATAGATGGCCTGTGAAATCTAAGACATATTTTGAGTCCAATATTCATAACAAACGGTGTTTTGGATAGGTTAGTGTAGCAATGGTATGAAGGTGGGAACAGAAGCCACAGGTAGTTACCTGTATGGGCTGAGTTCCTGAGCTTTACTGTGTGTGTGTACCTAGAAAAGTCAGGAGAGACATACTCCAACCTATAAATAACTTAAGGGGGATAGAGTTGGTAGGAGAAAAGAGTTTATTATTACACTATACATTTGTACATTTCTGTATTACTAAAAATTGTTACACTTTTAAGAAATAATGAAGTTACATTCTTAGTTTTTATCACCATACAATACAGGTATGTGATACATGGGCCAAAATAGGATTTTTTATTGTCAGTTTTATTATATTCATATTCTCAATTACATTTCTACTAGTTGTTTAAGCATTTAACAATACATAAATCACATTTAATGGTATTGAATTCCTTTGTAATGATTGTTGCAAGGCAGTGATTTTCAACCAGTATGCCACAGGAATGTTTAAAACCTGCAGTGCCTGACTATTTAGTCAGAGGCACTGACCTCCTTTCCCTTAGATTGTCAAATTAAAAAGTGACAACAGGCAACATCACAATAGCTGTCCAGTGTAAATGAATCAAAATTATTCCTAGTTTTTTGGTCAGATTGGTAAAAAATATTTTTTTATGTGCCACAGAATTTTAGTAATTAGTTTATGTGTGCTATGAGATGAAAAGAGTTGAAAATTGCAGTTCTAAAGCAGCATCCTGAAAAGCTAATATAAATAGCTTTATTGAAATACATATATTTAAAAATTCACCTGTTTAAGAGTGTACTATAAATTTTAGTATTTAGTGATTTTTATTATATTTACAGAATATAATAGTACAGCTATCACCTAATCCTGTTTTGGAATATTTTCAACATCTCGAAAAGAAGCTTTCTACCCATTAGCAGCCAATTCCTATGTCCCTTTTCCATCTCCTCTCCCACCCTTAGGCAACCACTGATTTACTGTACTTCCTGTCTTGTAGATTTAGCCATTCTAAACATTGCATGTAAGTGAAATTATACAGTGTGTGTGGTATTTTGTGGCTGGCTTCTTTTACTTATAATGTTTTTGAGGATCATCCATTATTGTAGTATTTTTATCCCCTCTAACACATTTTTTAAATGTCTCTTTGAAGCTTATAAATACCAATGCGAAAACTTCAAACAGAACAAAAAATGAGAGGATAAATTCAGTCTCTTGAATTGGAATGAGGGAGGTGGTCTTTCCTTTTTGATAGGGTGTATCTAAGTGGCTGCAAAGATGTTCAAGGAAGGTTTCCCTGAGTAAGTGACATGTAAGCTGAGACTCAGTGGAAAGTAGAAATGGGCTGGCTGAAGTTGGGGGGTGGAGGGCGGTTAAGCAAGAGGTGGAATTGAATTGGTTTCAGGCAAGGGAAACAGCATGTACAAATGACCTAGAAGCAAAAGCTCTTTCCTGGAATAGAATTAGTACCATATGGCTGGTATTTAGATTTGGGTGATAGAGAAGGGTGTGAAATAAAGCCTTTTTAAAGTACTGAAACGGTTTTTTCATTGCTTGTGTGTAAGGGCTGTGAGCTGCACTGCACCCCACCCCACCCCCGCCCTTTAAGACTATCCTAAGGGAAAAAGGAAACTGGCACAGAAATTTTTAGCAAGAGAGTGTTTTAAACTCAGGTTTGTATTTTAAAGAACAATTTGGCTGCATTGTATAGGATGGATTGTAAGCGAACAAGACCAGAGATTTATTTTTTCATTTGAAAAAAAATGGATTTTTTCTTTTGAAAATTGTTTCAGCTATTCTTTGCTCTTTACATTTTCATATAAGGTTTAAGATTCCCTTGTTAACTTCTTTGAAAATGCCTTGCTGAGATTTCTTTTAGGGATCATGTTGAGTCTATAGATATATCAATTTGGAAGGATTGACAACTTGACAATATATTGAGTCTTCAAATCTATGAACATGATACATCTCCATTTATTTGTTGTCTATAATTTCTGTCAACAACGTTTTATCATTTTCAAAGTACAACTCTCACTTTGTTAAATTTATTCCTAAGTACTTTATTATTTTTGATGCATGAATGAAATTGTTAATTTACTTCATATTCAAAGTATTCATTATTAATATATAGAAATACAATTGATTTGTTTTGCCTATTGATCTTATATCCTGTGAACTTGCTAAACACATTTATTTGAGTTAGTTTTTGGGGTTTTATTTTTCTTTTTTGTGGTGGGGGTGGGTTCCTACAGAGGATTTTCTGTATACAGGATTATGTTGTCTGTAAATAAAGACAGTTTTACTTCTTTCTTTCCAACAAAGATGCAATTTCTCCTTCTTGCCTTATTGCACTGGCTAGACACTCCAGTATAGCACTGAATAGGAATGAGAATGTATATTAACTTTTTTCCTAGTCTGAGGAAGAGCATTCAGTCTTTCATCATTAGATTTATTTTTCTAACAGTTTGTATAGGGTTAGCATTAGTTTTCCCTTAGTATTAATAAAATTAATAAATGAAGGGATCTGGGCCTGGGCTCTTTTTCTTTTCCAGGAAGATTTTTAATTACTAATTTATTTTCTTTTTATAAGTATCTTCAGATTCTCTGTCTATTCTTGAGTTCCACCTGGTAACTTGTATCCTTCTGGGAATTTGTCTAATCTAAGCTATGTTTTGTTGCCATAAATTTGTTCATAATACTTCCTTAATAGTTTTATTCCCTTGTAATAAAATTCTTTCTTTTCTCTCATTTTTAAAGGTAAATCTAAAGATTTGTTAATTTTATTTTAAAAAGCAAATTTTGCTATTTTTTCCTATTATTTTTCTATTTAATTAATTTCTACCAATACTTATAATTTCCTTCCTTCTTACTGTCTTAGGCTTGATTTGCTCTTATTTTGTCTTTTAATGTTTAGATTGTTGATTTGAGACTTCTTTTCTTTCTTGATATGTGTTTAAAAATTATAAATTTTCCTTTCAATACTTCATTATCTTCATCAAACATATATCAGTTTGTTTTCAGGTCAAGATATTTTCTAATTTCCCTTGTGATGTTTTCTTTGACCTGTGGTTATTAATGAGGATGTTGTTTAATTTCCTAATATTTGGGATTAATCAAATTTCTTTTTGTTCTTGGTTTATAATTTAATTCCATTGTGGTCAGAAAACAGACATTGATGAATTTCAATTCTTTCAAATTCAGAAAACCTTAAGGTCTAGATGGTCAAAAAGAGTGTGTATTCTTTTATTGTTGGTTAGAATGGCCCATAAGTGTATGTTAAGTAATGTTGATTGATAATGTTGTTAAGTCTTCTATATCCTTACTGATTCTCCAGCCCTTTTTTCAGTTGAAAGGGGACTATTGAAAACTTCAAACAAAATTTCTGAATTACCTTTTTTCCTTTCAGTTTTAACTACTATTATTAGGTATGTTTATATTTAATTATTGTATTTTCCTGATTTATTGATACATTACTCTTTGTCTCTAGTAAGATTTTTTATTTTAAGCTCCATTTCTCTGGTTTTGTTTTGCTGTGATTGGATTTAGGTTTGCCATATCCATTTATTCATTCATTCAGTTTTGCTGTTTGTTTTCAGATTGACTCAGTTATTTCTGTTCTTGGTCCCTCCTTTAATTGTGTTGCTGGTATGATGACTAATTTTTAGTTCATGTTCTGAACATTCTAGGTGTTGTGAGACTAATTATGTTGTGAAGCTCATAATTATATTTCATCTTTTTTGTCAGCCAGCCACCTTATTTATGTGGAGTGTGTGGGCCTGGATGGGGTGAATGTTCAGCTCCCTGCTAGACACTGCTGAGCCACTTCAGTGGTGGAGCGGTGGCTCAGACCTCCTTCTTCCAGATGGGGGTGGGGGGTGGGGGTGTTAGATCTACTCTTTACTGAATCCTCCTGACGTACTGGGGGATGGGAAAAAGGGAGGCAAGTGGCCCACTTTCTGTTGTCTCCTTTATCCTCCTTGATGCTGAGTAGGGGTGGAGGCTCAACTCCCTGCTGGGCTTCTGTGACTTGACTTTAGCAGAAATAGGATAGTGAAAAGTAATAGGCTGCAAGTTTTTTTGGCAAGTAAAGACTTGACAAATCTCAACCTGTTGCAGGTTGCATTAGCTGTCAATAAACTGTCCATCAGAAATAAGTCCCTCTTGATTAAACCATCTATTATTAAGTGCCAGATGGAAATAAAAGGTTTATAGTAGGCAAAATGGTTATTTTTTAAAATCCTCACCCGGGGATAAGTTTATTGATTTTAGAGTGAGAAGGGGGATGGGGAGAGAAACGTCGATTGGTTGCCTCATGTATGCACCCTGACCAGGGATCCATATGCTTTTGGTATACTTGGTATACTGGATGATGCTTCAACTGAGCCACCCAGCCAGGGCCAAAATGGCTATTTTGATGTTTTGTGTTTGTAAGAAGTTAGCAGAGGGAGTGATATGTATAGTTATTGCAAATATTTTTAAGTGGGATTTTCTGTTTAAAATTCAGGACTGAAACACCTTGGTCTTACATACTGTATCCCAGCTCATTTGTCCTCTGGCAGGTTTAGAAGTACTTTGAAACCATGACCAAAGGTTCCCTGACTGCAAAATAATTTTGTGCCAATATGATATGGGCCAAAACTCTCCAACTTGATTCACATGGGGGTAGTGATGGGACACTGAAATAAGAGGCTAGAATGATGGAAGATAGTTAGCATATTCCTGGGATTATATTGAATCAGTCCCCCATTTTCATCCCTCCAGGAATGCAACGGTTGTCATGTTAACTGAACTGCTCATGGAAGGAAGGAGCATTCTCTATTGCTACTTGAGGGAGTACATTCAATGCTAGGAAGAGTTGGGGGAAGGTAGTTTATACACATAGGTAGAATCAGCAGGACTTGTTTTCAGAATATTTTTGGTGAGGGTAGGAAATAAAAAAGATAGCGGAATCCAAAATTACTCTTTAATTTTTTAACTTTCTTTTTTTTCTGGAGGGGGCACCTGGATTTAACTTTTTTTTTTAACTGAAAGAATTACAGCACCATTGACAAAAATAGGAAATTTACTATATAGGGGAGATGATGATGTTTTAGTTTAATTGATTTTAAATTATTGATGTTCAGTTAATTTATAGTAGTTTATGTATTGTTAAAGATGCTCTAAGTACCTAACAACTTTTTCTATAAATAGCTTTAGCAAGATATAATTTACCAACTATAAAATTTACCCATGCCTGTGTAATCTGTATACCATAAAAGTCATTGTATATCTCTGGCTGGTGTGGTGTGGTGTGGTGTGACGCAGTGGATTGAACACCAGCCTGTGAATCAAAGGGTCACTGGTTTGGTTCCCAGTCAGGGCACATGCGTGGGTTGCAAGCCAGATCCCCAGCTGGGGGCACATGAGAGGCAACCGCACATTGATGTTTATTTCACACTCTTTGTCCCTCCCTTCCCTGCTCTCTAAAAATAAATAAATCAAATCTTTAAAAAAACCATCATTGTATAATTCAATGAATTTAGTATATTTACAGCCAAGATGCTTAACCATATCACTACCATATAATTTTTAGAATATTTATATTAACCTAAGAAAAAACTTCATCTTTATTCCTACCTTCAGTCCAAAGCAACAGCAAATCGACTTTCTGCTCCATGCCCTTTTATAGACATTTTATGTAAGTGGAATCATACAAAATGTGTTTTTTCTGTCTGGCCTCATTTCACTGAGCGTTTTTTGAGGGGCACTCATGTTGCTTGCATGTTTTGAAATGAGTTTTATAGTTAATAGTAGATGAACATACTGATAGTACATATGAGTCATGTGGGTAAATTGTGTGAAACCAGTTAGTGCAGGGAAAAGTTATATATTGAAAAAGTAGTGGTAATATTATGAAGTGATTTTATGAATGCTTGTCATTCATCTATAGAGTTTGCTTGCTAAACACTTGCTAACATAGCACAGTGGATAAGGTGCCGGCTTGCAAACCCAAAGGTCACCGGTTCGATTCCTAGCCAGAGCACATAACCAGGTTGCCAGCCAGGTCTCCAGCCAGGTCTGTAACTGGAAGCAAGTGAAAAGCAACCATACATTGATGTCTCTCTCCCTCTCTGCCTCCCTCCCTTCCTCTCTCTCTCAAAATAATTAATAAAATCTTTTTCTTAATCAAAATCTTTTTAAAAAATAAATAAATACTTGCTAACAAAAATATCAGTTTATGGGGGCAGCTGCGTCAAAAAAAAAAATCAGTACATGATATTATCACAGTGAAAGCTGGGATACTGAGGCAAAGATCTGTTATGAGACATTTGCAGTATTTAAGTTAGTAATTATAGAATGAAACCCACTGGTTTCATTTCATTTTGAATTGTTAATAAGTTATTCCGTAAATTGGGATTCTATCTCATTATTTTTATCCAGATGAATATGAATTGTGGACTAGAGAAATGATCATTTTCCCCTACTAGTGTCGATGATCTTGATCAGAGTTAAATAACTGATATGACAGACTTAAGTTATAGATGGGGGGAAGAGCAAAGGGATGGAAAATGTACATATTGCCTTTGTAAAGTGTTTTGTCAGTTCCAATACAGTGGAGAGATATTTATTCCAGAGTGGACTTCATTTTATTGCCCTAATGTAATGTAAAATGTGAAATTACTAACTCCTTGCTTTACTGAGACATTTAAGTATATCGATTTAGCAAAGCATAATTTCATTTACTTAATTCCACTTAAAAAGAATCTTAAGTTAAAAACACTCTGGTTAGAATTCAAGTAGCTTCTCATTTTTCTTGTGGAGTCACATTTGAAATAAGTAAATACCAATTGACATAATAAGGACTAATTTGAGGAAAAAATTAAGAAGTATGAAATTTAAATACACCTGACCCCTTTCTTCTGCTTCTCTTTTTCTTTTTGCATAACCTTATCCAGGAGCTTATTTAAAAATACTGTCCCTTCTTTCCTAAGATTGATTTTAAATTAAATGGATTTAAATTAAATCCATTCATATTAAACTACTAAGGACTTAAAAGTGTTGCTTTTCTTTGAAATATTATTGTTTGAAAAGTGGGCTACAGTATGGGTACTGCGTAACTAAAAGAAGTGAATTAAGCCCTGGCTGGTAGCACAGTGGATAAGGCGCCGGCCTGCGAACTCAAAGGTCGAAGGTTTGATTCCCCAGCCAGGGCACATAACAAGGTTGCAAACCAGGTCTCCAGTCAGGTCTGTGGCAGGAGGCAGGTGAAAAGCAACCATACATTGATGTTTCTCTCCCTCTCTGCCTCTCTCCCTTCCCCTCTTTCTAAAAATAATGAAATAAAATCTTTAAAGAAAAATAAAATAAAATAAAAGAAGTGAATTACTAATGATAGATTTTTGTGTGGTTTGTGGTAGGAAGAGGACTGGGAAATGGAAAGTGAAATATTTCTCTTTTCCATTCTGCCTCCTAGACAATGATATGGTTATATTAAGGAATTAATTAAGTGCTATCAAAAACAGAGTTAACTACTTTAAAGATAGATGTCTCCTCATAGTTCTTGTAAAGAAAGTAAAAGAAAAAGACACTTTTTTGGATTGGACAGTTGGACTCATTTGGGTTCATTTAATGGGAGTTTATACTCATGGTTATGCCATTCTTCCTGTGCACAAAGTAAATAAGGGTGATTTTAAAACAATCCATTATTTTTACTCCCCTCCACCATTTAAATTTGTTCAAAAGTATCCCTCTGTTTTAACCTCACGCTTAATAATAATGAATATTACTGTTTCATTTTTGTTTCTCTTCTAGGCTGTATTCATCACCAAAGAAAAAACTTACACCAGTGCAGAAATCGGTTAGCCCACTAGTTTGGTGCAGGCAAGTTTTGGATTACCCAAGTCCTGATGTTGAGTGTGCTAAAAAATCTCTTATCCACAAACTTGATCAAACGATGTCAGGTATGTCTATAATTTTACTTGTAAGTCCATCTGTTTGCTTTCTTAACACACATACACACAAATGTCTGTTATATGCTTTTAGAAAGGCAGTTCTTTATTTGGTAATGTTTTTCAGATCTTATTATTCATGCCATTATGAGTAACCTTGTTCTGTTATTTACTTCACTTTTATTTCAGTCGCTGCATGCTAAAGAATATCCATACCTGGAAATACTGGAGTTTGTGTAATAGATTTTGTTTTCCTAATACAAGTTAAAACCAAATAACTAGTTTAAAATATTTATCTGGTATTATCTAAAATTATCTATCTCACATACCACTCTTGTATATATTCTGATGTGGTAGAAAGTTTGAGAACCTGAAAGACCTTGTTCTCATTCTAGCACTTATTTACTGTGTGACTCAGCGCTTTGAATAAAGAACATTGTAAGGTTGTTTTAAAGGTTAAATAATAATGTTTATGGAAGAACCTAACATGTTTTTCTGAGCTACAGTAGGTGCATTTCCCTTCCTTGTCATGCTTTGCTTTCTTCCCTCCTTTTAACTTGGCGTTTAAGTTTAAATTGCTTTTGCACTCCTTTGTTTATGGTATTCACAAAGCTATCAGAATGTGTCTTGACTATTTGTGGCATTTAATGTAATATGGCTGTGTGGGTAGAATTGTAGGAAAGATCACTGGCTCTTTCTTTGAATTTCTCTTAGTGTCTCCAGAATGTCACTTTGTTCTGAAATACTCCTGTAGAAAAGGATTGATGCATGATTATTAGTCCTAAATAGGTTTTTTGGTTCTTTGCTTTATACCACTTATTTTGGTGTTATTATAGAAGTAATATGCTCTCTTGTTAAATTGTAAGCTGAAAATGATTGTGGGAGGCAAAGGGGATACCAGACAGTTAAATGTGCGTAGGTAAAATGCAGTTGGTTGGTTGTAAGGAAAATATAGGAAGATAACATCTAGGATGATTATAGAGCTTCCGAGCCTGTGTTGACACTAATGTCTTTTCCCCTGTGTAGAGAATCCCTTTGTAAAAAGCAATAACCTTTAATGTACTTTTTAAAATGTTTTTGTCTGGATATCAGGTGGTTCTAGAATTATATCCTGGAGCTTGATTTAAATTACATTTAGAACAGGTTTTTAGAAATATGTAGACAGGCTAGTAGACAAGCTAGTTTTTCACAATTGAAAACTAGAAAATGTCTAATGTTTCAGTTAAATGATATTATGTAGACATTTAAAGATTTTTTAGGAAAAGTTTTCCAGTACTCTATCTCACCTTAAAAATAATGTAAATACATTTTACAACTTAAAATTTTTCATCATTCAAAAGTGTATGTTCGCAATACTATGTGCTGGATGGGCATTGTTCTTAACTCTGAGGCCATAGCAATGAATAAAATAAATCAAAAAGTCCCTTACTTCCTAGAATTTATAGTCTTAATAGAGGAAGCAGACAAGAAATAGATAAATAAACATACAAAACAGGGGTTGCGAACTTTTTTTGTAAAGGGCCAGATAGGAAATACTTAAGGCTTTGTGGGTTATGAAGTCTCTGTTGTAGTTACTCAATTTTGTAGGTATGGATAATACATAAATGAACAGGAGTAACAGTGTTCAAGTGCAACTCCATTTACCAAAACAGGCCCTGGCTGGGTGTGGCTCAGTGGATTGAGCACTAGCCTGCAAACCAAAAAGTAGCCAGTTCGATTCCCAGTCAGAGCACATGCCATGCCAAGTTTGCAGGTCAGGTCCCCCGTTGGAGGCGAGCAAAAGCGACTACACATTGATGTTTCTCTCCCTCTCTCCCTCCCATCCTCTCTCTCGTAAAATAAATAAATACAATCTTTAAAAAAAAAAAAGCAGGTGGTGAGCTGGATTTGGCTCACAGGTGTACATATGTAGTTTACCAATTCCTGGTTTAAAATATCCTAAGAAATGGGAGCTATTAGCGATTGGTAATTAGCAACTTGGACTTAGAGGAAAAAACCAAAGTTTTTGTGCCTCAAATATAGCAATTTGAGTGAGTGGCTTTTTCTTTCTTATAAGGGGTATTAAAAATAGTAAGAATGTGTAGAGAAGCTATTACTCTTGAACCAAAACTAGATGTAATCAAGTACAAGATCTGTTTAACAGTGTTCAGATTTTATAGCCATATATGCACATTATATTCATAGCTACAGCTATAAATATAGCTATATAAATATAGCTGTAGCTATGAATATAATGTGTATTTAAAGGAAAATGACTTGACTATTTCAGTTTTGAACCTTGTAGTCCTAAACCCCCTTTTGCCAAGTTGGAGGATTGGTTGTTTTTAATGTATTTTTTGATAAGGAAAGAAAGCTGCTTGGCAGAGCAGTTTCTGCTCCATCACACTCTGCTTCTTTGCAGTGCACCGCAGCTTCTTCCTGAGATGTCCTCCTGCTTTCTGTGGTTACCTTCTACCACCTGCTCTGTTGTTCTCTTTTCAGTCTTTGAATATCCTTCCTTCTGCCTATCTTTGTGTGTGTGTGGTAAAATTTGCGTAACATGAAAGTTTTCCTGTTAATCATTTTTAAATATACAACTCAGTGGTGTGAAGTACATTCACAGTGCTGTGCAGCCATCACTACTGTCCATCTCCAGAACATTTCCATTATCCCGCACGAAAACACTGTACCATTTAACGTTGCATTCCTCCTACTCCTACCCATCTGGCCATCTTTTAAGTTTTAGGGTTCTCCAGGCCTCTCTTTTGCCCCACCTCTCTCTGTTTCGATTATTTCATCCATCCACATAGTATTCAGTATCATCTGTATTCAAATTCATCTTATTTATTCATGTGTAAATTCAATTAATATTTATTGAGAACCTGTTTCATATCAGACTTGGGGGAAAGTGGAGTTTATTGTCTAGTATGGGAAATGTAAATATAAGTAATTATTTTAACTAGTCGGGAAATGTAAATATAAGTAATTATTTTAACTAGTGATCTGTAATGAACGGTATACAGTGCTTTGAGAAATAGAATTTTACCTCAGGAAGTGATGTTTAACTGGGATCCTAAAGATTCAGAAAAACGTAATGGGATAAGAAGGGTGAAAGAGCTGTTAGGGTGTTCAAGGTAGAGGACAGCAAGGGCAGAGGCTCTGCAGAAGGCCTGACTGAGTGGGATAAGTGAGGGAGCAGCACAGACAGGAGGAACTAGGACTAGCCTAGGTGCTGGGAGAAGAAGAAAGAAGGGAGCAATTGAGGTAAGGCTAAGAAGATTTGTAGGAGCCAGACAAGTCCCTATAAACCATGTTAAAGACTTTGGACTTCATTCTCAAACAAATGGGAATCCAAGGGGTTAACGTAAGGGCTTGGGGTGAAAGACAAGATGAGCTTTTTGATGAAGTCTTGCTTAGCTACTGTGTGGAGAATAGAGTGAAGAGGGCTGAAAGTGAATGTAGGATGCTCCAAAGGGAGATTGATGATGATAGCTGGGTAGTGTGTGTTGGGATGAAAGGGTGGCGGTGGAGATGAAAACTGTGCAAGTAAAAGGAATGAACTGAATATGAGAAAATGAGGGAGAAGAAAGTATCCAGAGTGATTTCTGGGTTTCCAGTGTGTGACAGGTTGAACATTATGATTTTGAGGTAGGGACCTGGGAAGAGAATTCAACTTTAGTGGGAAAATTGTCAGTTTGGATTTGGACATGTTGGCTCTGGGGCACGTTTTCCATACCCACCCAGAAGCCTGAATGGGCAGCATATGTGGGACTGAAGCTCAGGAATACTTACGACAGGGGGTATAAATAATGGGGAGTTTTGGGCATATCGATAATAACTAATGTTATTGCTATGAATAAAATACCTCAGGGAAAAGAATGTGGTATACTGATTGAGAAGATAAAAGTGCTGAAGACTTGAAATGCCAGTAATTAAATAGCCAAGTGAAAGAGAATGAGCTTCAAAGATCGAGGAGTAAAGAGCTAGGAAGAAGTTAGCAACCCCATTTCTGTTCAGGTTGATATTCCTGAGACCATGCTGCATACAACATTACTAAACATGTATAAAATGTGGTGTGTTGTCCCAGTTGTCTCATAGTGAGTATGTATAAAGCTACTCTGTCCAACTTCCTGCACCAACTTCCAACTAAACACATGTTGCTCCTGCAAGCACTATTCTGCCAGCATTCAAACCAGTAACTTCAGTCATCTTATTTTTTTCCTTTAGTAGCCCTTCCCAATTTTTAATGTTTGTCGTTTTCTTTTTGTCACCTACCTATACCACCTAATTCAGTCTAATCTATTCAAGATAAAAATATCCATCAATGTTTTCCCTAAAATAATTGGATCATATTCTTGCTCTACCATCACTAATGGCATTATCAATGCTACTGAATAAAAGTTCAGACCCCTGAGTGTAGTGTTCTAGGCCTTCCATAACGTTGTCCCTGCTGGTTTTTCCTCTTTGTCCCCACCATGTGCTTTAGCTTTCTAGATTACTCCCTCTTATTCCCTGAACATACAGTGCATTTTGAAGACATTTCTGTTCATCTGATCAGCACAGACAGATGAAAGTACATACTTCTCCCACTTTGTCATGTATCAATTTATTGTTTCTCAGGACTGCTGCAGTGCCTCTCCTTCTAAACAGCCTTACGTAGTCTCTCACTTGTGATAACTTACTCTTATCTCCTAAAGTCCACAAACCTTTGCACTTTTATGATAATACTGATTTCATTTTGTCTTGAAATTACTATTTCTTTCTGCCTACACTCCTTGGCTGTAAGCCTCTTGAGAAAAAACAGCATGTCACATTTGTCTCCATTTCTATACAGTGTTTTGCCAGTGGTCAGAAATAATTGAATCAACTGGATTTTAGAGTAGAAGAAGAAATACTATTTTAAGTATTCATTTTTCTTGTATATAATTATATTTGATATGTTAGCCATATTTTTATATTGTTTCTATTTTATACACATAGCACAAAATGTTCTCTTTTGTTAGCTGAAATATTCTTCTTAGGCTAGAAAATGGTAGGGGGAGGGACTTTTAAAAAAAGAAAGAATTCTCACATGTTTTGACATTAACCTAGCCCAATAGTTAATATTGCATTTTTCCCCCCAGTATTCCAGCTTTGAAAATGTTATTTTTTTAAAACTCATTATTGTCATAGTTTTTTTTAAAAAGCAATATAGTTTGTGATAGAAAAATGAGAAAATACAAATATGCTTTTATATTCATTTCATTTTTAAATACTATTTGGGGTTGATTCAGTTGGGATAAACTTTCCAATACAAGTAAATTCACTTAGTGGTTAATAATTTGTTGAGGAGATATTCTTCCTATGATATTATTTTATTGTCTGGTATAACTACTTTTTTACTTGTATAACATGATTTAAGATAATGAAAATATTTTGTTGGGATTATTAATGTGATATATGTTCCCCCACTACTATAAGAATGTTTCTGTATTGAGATAATAATGACAATGAATTTTTTGATAGGGAAAATTTTGTCATAAAATGTACTAAATTTGATTTCCCCTTCTCATTAATGCAGCTCTCAAGAGGCAGAACTTATATAATAACCCTTTCAACTCCATGAGTTACACAAGTCCTTACAGTCCAAATGCAAGTAGCCCATATAGCAGTGGTTTCAACTCTCCATCCTCAACCCCAGTGCGACCTCCTATAGTTAAACAGCTAATACTTCCTGGAAATTCAGGTAAGGAGAAATGGAGTGATTCAAGAATGGTTTTAATTTATTGCCCTACCTCAGAAAATACCTTATCCATCAGTAGTTCAAGTTATTTTATTTATGAAACTTTTAACTGGTAAGAGGAAATATCCTTGAGGAGCTACTTGACACCAGATTCTATACACAAGGATACAAATAAGCCAGTGTACACCCAGGAGGTTTTCTTTAGCATATACTTTAAAGATTTCAAAGCTGACTTCATTAAACAGGATCTCAGGTTTGATCATTTTAACCAATAGATGCTTATTAAAGGGCTTGTTTGGGTTGTAAAAGGTACAGAGTTTAAAACTTTTTATAGGATTTTAGTATTGATATTACACTTAAATTAACAGTACAAGGTTTTGAGTGAATGTGCTGAAAGGGTGTTTGGAGCAGTAATGAAATGGCAGGGATACGTTGCTCTAAGTTTGGGAAAGACTGTTCCATTTTGATTCTGTGGCTGAGATATTACTCTCTGGCTTACTGTTGGTTAGAATGTACTCATTCAGTTACTCTTATTGTTGCTATTATTATTGCAAATTACTATAACTTAAAAATTGAAATACTGTTAACCATCTTACAATTTTGACCTGAGTGCTCCCTACACTGATATTTTATTGATGCTGCTATTGGCTTTGTGCATAGGTTATTAATTGCTATAAACTTCACCTATTATTGTCATAGTAAAAGGGTTAATCTGCTATATTTGTTTAATATAAAGGGTTTTATTCAGGCACCATTGGAGCCTGTGCTATTCCTATTATCTTCTTGATAATATGAACATGAACTATTTCATATTCTTGCTCTTATATGCCTTCATTTTAGTGTTTACGGTGAATAATTCTGGAAAACAAGCATTTCAAATAAGTTCTTATTTGAAGTAGTAGTGACACTTTGTGATTTTATTATTCTCCACTAGTTGATCTGATGAAAGCATTTTTTAGAAACAAGATAGACTCTTTTGGATATGTATATCTTTTATTCCTCTGGTTTGTCTTCTATCCCCCTTTTGGTTTAGAATGATAAAATATTTTTTTTTATCTAGTCACTTTCTTTACCTTACAGGATTTTAAGGTTGATATTGCACTTAAATAATAGAATAAGGCTATACATGAATGTGCTGAAAGAGTGTTTCATCCCTAAATTTCTGAGAAGTCCTTGGATCACTATTACTGGTTTGGCAAAGGAATTTTGTAAACATGGCATAATGGAGGAGAAATGAGCTAATGCTCTTTTTTTGGTTTGTTTCTAACTTTCTAAGGAATCCTGATTTTCCTCAAATTATAGTATTCTAGTTTAGGAAAAATTGTTGCTTTAAATCAGGGGGGAAAATGATGGTGTTTGCCAATGACTGAATTTGGGTGGAGAAAACACCGCATCATAACTTCATGTATTACAGATCAGTATCGTTGGCTATCTTGTAAAAAGTTAAAGTCCTCTAGCATGTACTGTTATTGAAAACTACTTACCAGGATCTGCGTTGAAAACTTAACTGTTTTATAAGAAGATAGATAACTTATAATTAAATGAAAAAGTTTTACACTTATACCATAATAAATTTAGGAATCTTCATAGCCCTCTTTATTCTTAATAAAGTCAATTTTTATTCAATATTTGGGAACTTTATAGAGACAAAGAATAATATTGAACTGAATCAAAAGATACAATATCAGGTTAACTGCAACAGATATTTACTCAATTTTTGTTTCACCAAAGTTTGAATTCTTTTCTTCTTTAAGGAAATTTGAAAAGTTCATCAGACAGAAATCCTCCACTCAGTCCTCAGTCCTCTGTAGACAGTGAGTTAAGTGCTTCAGAATTAGATGAAGATTCAATTGGATCCAATTATAAGCTAAATGATGTAACTGATGTACAGATTCTAGCTCGGATGCAGGAAGAAAGTAAGTATTTTAATTATTAAAGTTGACAACTTTCATACAATGTAATTTTGTTGTGGGTATTAAATATGTCTATAGTGTTGAAAAATAGTAATGTAGTAAGAGTAGAAATGTTGAAATTTTAGAGGCTTATTCAACATATGGACATGTTTGTTCATTAACTTGTTTGCAGAATCCACTTTATGTACAGCAGCTTGTTGCATGAGGAGCAAAGGCAGGGAGTTTTGGCTCTGCTTGCATGTCTGGTGATCATACCCTGCAGGTTACTCTACACTAGAACTCACTATGTAGTTACGACTCTGTTACTCTGGGTTTTCTTAGTGTAGACCAGTGTTTCTCAACCTTTTTTCATTGTTGCTCCCCTAAGGTACCTTTTTAGATAATTTTTCCGTTTATCCCCTCTTCATGACATTTTAATGCCACAAATATGTTCTATGTCTCTTTATATACTGTGAGGAGCACAATCTATTGTGTTATCTTAAGGTTTTTTTCACAGCCTCCAAACCAGTTTTTACTCCCTTGGGACATATATCATCTCCCTTAGAATTATGGTATAGAACATAAAATTTTAAAAAGAGCCGTGGTTGGTGGCTCAGTGGAAAGGCGCTGGTCTGTGAACCCAAAGGTCGCTGGTTCGATTCCCCAGCCAGGGCAGGTAACCAGGTTGCAAGCCAGGTCTGTAGCTGGAGGCAGGTGAAAGGCAACCATACATTGATGTTTCTCTGCCTCTCTGCCTCCCTCCCTTTCCCCTCTCCCTAAAAATAATAAATAAAATCTTTTTTTAAAAACAGACCTTTTTAAGAACATTGGCTTTGTGACTTTAAATTAAATGAAGCACATGATGTTGCTTTGCAAGGTGGTCCTTTGCAACTTTTTAGGTCACAGACACCTTCAAAAATTCAGTATAAATTATGTACCTTATTATTCCCAAAATGTATATATAAGCACACAGTTTCTCATACTGTTTCAAAGGTTCATGGATGCTCTGGCTCTCATCTGAATGAAAGGTGATGGCTATAGTGTTATTCTTTCCTATACATTTTATTGTGATTATCATGGGCTTAGCTGTAAAATAAGCAATATCTCTGAAGTTATCCCTTTAACCTTGATAATAAAAAGGTCATGGAAGCACACATTTCACAAGTGACAGTGGCCTGAGAGTAACGGAGCATTGCTGTAATTTAGTTTGGAAACTTTGTTTTAGACCCTTTTATGTAAATACATAGTAAGTTTTATCAAGTTTTAACATTAGGAAACTGCGGGCAATTTCTTACTCTGCTGATTCATTTCCTATTTTCACACAACTTCCCTTAGAAAGATAGGAAAACTTGATGCTTGCTTTATTTATCTTTAGCCCTAGAAGCTAATAACATGGTACTTCCTTCTGTAATTTTGTATAATGCCTCACTCAGTCTGTGGTATTGTCAGCTAGTGAGGGGCTAGTTATTGTCATGGATGTGAAAGAAGAATAAAGAATACTGCCTAACTGTAACTTACGATAAACTCACCAATTCTTTTTTGAACCCTGACTTTTTGGGCCCAGTATTTTCTTAGAAATGCAACCATTTGCTATAGCTTTCATATTGTACTTTAGTAACAAGTGAAATTTTATCTTTATTTTAATAACCCTTTCTAAGACATCTACATGCACAAATATTTTTTTTTCTGGTGAATTTTTAAAAGATACCAAAAATACTTACAATTTTTCCTTGAAAACACCTTTTTTTTTTTTTAAGAGAATGATTTTCCTTTGTACACCATTGTTCCATCAGTGTTTTTGGTAATAGAGATGTAGAATTACGGATTTGGAGTGTCGCCTGGTTAAGCCTGCTCAGCGTTAGGATGAGAAACACACAATCCCGTAGTGGTTGTGATTTCCTTAGGCTCCCCTTGTTAGTGGAGAGCCTGCATTGGGATTTGGATTTTTCTTTTCTAAAACAATTATTTTCACTTGTCTGTTGTCTTTTGTAGGTAGCTTTAGTGTCATGTTTACTATTATAAGACACCAAGTAACTTGTCAGTTACTCTAGTGGTCCCCAAACCTGACTAAAGGGCTAGGTGGGCCTGGGACTCCGAGCTTTATAGATAGTCTGGTATTCCAGAAAACCATATTAATAGCACCTTCTTTGTATAGTAGTTCCCCCAATCCCACTTTTAGCAGGGGATACTTTCCAAGACCCCCAGTGGATGCCTGATACTATACATACGCTATGTTTTTTTCCCGATACATACCTATGATAAAATGTAATTTATAAATTATGCACAATAAGAGATTAACAGTAAAATAGAGTGATTATAGCAATATACTGTTATAAAAGTTATGTGAATGTGGTCTCTCTCTCACTATCTTCTGGTACTGCATACACAGTGGACGAAGGGATGATTCACATCGCAGGCAGGACCATGTACTAGGGAGGGACACTGTGAGATTTCATTATACTACTGCCAACTGTGTAGAATTTAAAACTTAAGAATTATTTATTTGTGGAATTTTTCATTTAATATTTTCAGACCACAATGAACAGAAAACCACAAAATGTGGGGCTCTGGATAAGGAGGGACTGCCGTATGAATATATAACTTAAAAGTTTGAATACTGTTCTAACAGATCTTTTAGACTAGACTATTAGTGGGACTTGCTCAAAATTTGATCTAAAATATCTAAAATATTTTTGAATTGTAGTTTTTCTCCTTTAATATGTATCAAAAATTATTTTTATTCTAGAAGTTTTTATGTTCTTTATAGGCTTCTAAGGTTCCTTGGGTAATTCTGGAAGTATCAAGATATATAAGGGTCTCCTATGAAAAGTTTTACTTCATTGGCTTATTTATTGAAGCCTCTTGGGTTATGAAGCAATTGAAATTTCATTTATGCCCAAATACTGAATTCCTAAGGGTGGGATAGAAGTTTCCTTCATCAATTTCTTGCATAAGAATAACCCAAAGATTTGTTATATAGGTAGTTTATTTTCCTATTGTGTGTTCTTGCTTCCTTTAATGTTAATCTCAAGTTTGGATTACTGTTTTCAGAAGTGGAAATGTTTTTAAATTTATGGTTCTACCTGTAATATAGATTTCAGACTCAAGAAGAAATGTTGAAATTGGGCAAAGATTTATAAAATTTTGTTCATTTCAAAAATAACCCTTTAGATGTGGTTTATGCATCCTTAGAGGAGGATATCTAAGATGATTCAAGTAGAGAGTTTCTTTACTTTCTACCCTATTTGAATTCCTCAATGATAGTCTTTTGTTTTTAAACCTTAAAAATATTTGAATGTTTGAAAATATAACTAAAGAAATAAAATTACACATTCATTACCGTCAGGTCTTCGGCAGGAATATGCAGCCACCACATCTCGGCGCAGTTCGGGTTCATCTTGCAATTCTACAAGACGGGGTACTTTTAGTGATCAGGAACTTGATGCACAAAGTTTAGATGATGAAGATGACAATATGCATCATGCGGTATACCCTGCTGTTAACAGGTTTTCACCATCACCACGCAATTCACCTCGACCATCACCTAAGCAGTCACCCAGAAATTCACCTCGTTCACGATCTCCTGCTCGGGGCATCGAATATAGTAGAGTGTCCCCACAGCCTATGATTAGCCGCTTACAGCAACCTCGCCTTTCACTTCAGGGCCATCCCACGGATTTACAGACAAGCAGTGTGAAAAATGAAGGTAATCAGAATGTTTCTAGAAAGTTTTTCACTCCATATTTCAGTATGAAAGTAACAGTTTTTACCAAGGTTTTGTATTTCAGATAAGTAGATCAAGAATATGGTTTACCATTTTTTATAGTGAATCAATACAAAAATAAAGAAGAAATTTAATTTTACTTGTTTATGTTAGCTTTGTTCTATTCATGAAGCGATCTATATATAGATTTTTGTTTAATTTCTAGTTTGTTTTAAAGTTTCTCTTATTCTACTCACACAGAATCCTGGTTGAGTTGTGTATTGTTTTAAGATATGTACTTCCTGTTACCTCTTCTAAAATATACAGAATGTTTAAATAATTTGATTTTTGAATGCTGATGAGTATTTTCTTCCATCTGAAAAAAAATTTTTTTATTAAAATTCTCTTGTCAGAAAAACTAAGACGCAGTCTTCCAAACCTGTCCCGAACTTCTAATATACAAGTTGACTCAGTGAAAAGCAGCAGAAGTGACTCCAATTTTCAAGTGCCAAATGGAGGAATACCTCGCATGCAACCTCAGGCTTCAGCTAGTAAGTATCTTTCATGTCATAGATACTAATTTTGTGCTGAATAGCTATATTAAACTATTTAGTAAAATGTGATTATTACTTGCTGTAAGATAATCATAGCTATAATTTAAAAGTTGTCCCTATAAGATACCCAGTTATATCAGTACTTGTATCTGTGTGAAACTCTGTCTCCCCAGATTTTAAAATAAGCAAAGTCTAGCTATTTTATATACAAACATACATATTCCTTATAAACCTCACATTCTGCAATACTGCGCATTATAAATGATAGGATTTGGGGGGACAGTAGTCCTAGAATAGACCACTTAAAACCCAAGCAGCGTTCTTAATAGAGCATTAATAAAGACAGTGATGATCCTATAAAAATACTAACACAATTAAAGATATTTAAATTCTTAATAAAGTAAATACTCCAACAAATATAAACCTCAGTTTTAAAAATAGTTGAAGGTGACATGATGGAAAGGAAGCGTTGAGACTGTTAATTAAGGGGACATATGCAACATAAAGATCAAAGAGGATCATGCGGAAAGAATTTTTAAGAAAGTAGCCAAACTGAGCCAAGAAATGATGTGGGAATAGATAGGCACTGTATACTTAATGTACAAGATGATTTTTTAAAAAAGAAACAATTTCAAGAAAAGTATTGCTTGTAATTCATATAGTAGTCAGGGCAATTTTAAACGAACTTGTCACAGTTATTTCTACAGTCTTAGACATGTTCAATATTTATGCCTTGTATTCCGTAGGTCACATCTGTCCCGTTGCCTGATTCATTGAATTCTTTTGTAGCATATTACTTGTCAGCGGTTGCTGTGATGTATTTCTTCATTTCCTCAAAGCTGTGAGGATACAAATGTGACATTATTGACTATCTTTTCATTTATAACTTGTTCATTGAGTAACACAACTTTGAAAGCAAGCGTTCAATTCTTTTAATTCCCTTGTACTTTTCCTTGGTTCTGTTGTGTTTAGCTGACTTTTTATGGACTTCGTGTTAAGCTGCTGTTATTTGGTGGCTCAAAAAACAACAAGCCAAGAAAATATATACGTGAACTCAAATAACTTGTGAAAATACTGATAAATTTTCAATTCCAGTGTATTAGTTATATTGCAGAAACTATCACTGTACTGTACTGTACATTAATAACCCTATTTAATCTTCAGACCAGTTCTATGAAGTGGGTACAATTATTAACACATTTTACAAATTTGGACGTTGAGGCTTTGAATGGTTAAATAATTTATCAATGAGTTGTTACAATCCACAGTTTAATACTAAGACATAAAAATTATCCAGAAGTACTGTTTCTGTTTTGTTCTAAGATAAGCTCTGAAATGTAAGGTACTGTAGAAAATTGTTACCCAGAGGTGTGTATACCTCATTTGGCTGGTTATATGCAAAAGCATGTCTTTGAACCAAATTAAATTTTAAAGTTAGTATTCTAGGTCTTGTGAACTATATAATTGAGAGTGCATATGACACTCATATGAAATAGTAAGTAAAACAGGAATTCACAAAAAGTTTAAAAGTGAAAGTCAAGGTACAATTTGAACTCTAAGTTATCCCTACAATGGAATTGGTTTTTGTGCCTCTAAACTTGCAAATTAAGTTAATTTGACACTTGAGAAATCCTGTTTCTGGTTTGTTTGGGGTTTTTTTCCTCTCCTTGATACATTTCTCTGAAACAAAAAGCAATCCACAGTGTTAATACAACAGAAAACTTTATATCATTAAGATCAAGTACTAAAATTCACTTTTATAACCAAAACAGCATGTGTACTTGACTTTCAAACATGCTTTTATACTTTGTTTGAATTGTTAAGTTTTGAATTTCTCAAAACTTTACATAATATGTCTTCAAACAGCTTCCCAGTTCTGAGAAAATCAGCTATATATCTATCTTTTACCTTATTCCATTGTCAGTACCAGCTCTTTATTTGGGGTTGTTTTCTGTGCCCTCATACATACTCTATTTGAACTACTCTAGCAGCTCAAAGCAATATGGAAATGAAAAAGTAATTCTTCAAAAATGGAAGAAAAAAGAAAAGGATTATAACAAGAATAAAAATGTTAATAACAGAAAAATACATTGACCATAGGAGGTCTGTTCCAAAAGTATCAGGCCAATGTCAATATAATTAAAAGTTTATGTGGCCAATACTTTTGGGACAGACCTCGTATTTGAAACTTAATGATAATTACTTTCCGCCTCTAGTGATAGAATTACCACTGAATAATCACCTGCTTGTTCCCTAGAAATTTGTACTGTACGTGAACTAGTTTTCCTTTTTTTCCACAAAAGTTGGTAATTAAGGAAAAAATATAGGGATGCATAATGAGATCTTATTGCTAATTTGCTTTTAAGTATTTAAATATGTATGTGGTTCATAATGGTATATTTCAGTATTGGAATAACTTATAGGCAGAAGAGAAAGTAGGATACTACCTTTTAAAAAAATGCTATTTATATTTAAAATTTTACACATCTTTGATACATAAAAATGTATATATGTGTGTTCTTTCGTGTATGTGTTATATAGTTTTCATAATAGCCTTTTTTATTTTGATGTATAATTATGTACAAATATAACAACTTGTATACATTTTATACATGAATTAGATTTTTTTTTTTTGTAAAGCTAGTATAATAGTGTTGCATTTTGTTTTCTTTTAAGTATTTGTTTTTCCAGCTCTTCAGTGGTAAATCTTTGGTTCTTACTTGCTGATCTGCATGAACCTAACTTTGCAAGGTCGCTGTTACTTCCACCTAAGGGACCACTTCTTTTGCCTTGTTATTCTGCCAATCACTATTTTTATATGCATACTTTCTGTGGCTGCATTATTGTGGATGCTGGCATTCAGATATGAATATTATGAGAATTCTTGTATATTTTCATTACTATAGCTGTTAGTAATTTTTTAATTTTATATTTGGAAAATGTGAGTAACTTAAAAAGTTTAAGAAAACCAGAGCATTGCAGAGGTCATGGGTACAGACAATTTTCTCAGTTTCTCCAGCTAAAGGAAGGAATGTTTGTCAAGGACAATGTTTTTCAAAAAAGCTAGTGCCTCACTTTCTAAGACTACTAGAGTACAGGTTAGTAGAAAGCTTAGTTTTCAGAAAAATATAGGAATTGTTCAGAAATAAGAAAAAAGAAAGGAGTAAAACCCAAGACAGTCTGCTGGTTTAAGAATAGTGATAATACTCAAACTTTGGTTAGCATTTTAAAATATTTACTTTCACATGTATTATCTCATTTGAACATAACAACCCATTTTTTATTTTTATAGAGAGGAAGCAGAGATCCATATAAATTATATGTACAACATCATATAACTAGAAAAGTGACAAAACCAAGCCAATTACTACTCCCTCCTCCCTGAGTCTCCTGATTTCCTCCCAATCAGTGTTTGGATTACATCATGCTGACCTAACTGCAAATGAGTAGGCATCTTGGAAAATATTCTTGGATGACTTTGTTGGCTCATGATTCATTGTGGATTGCCAGAAAAGAGCATAGTAATTCAGTGTAATATTTATCCATGGTTTAGCATTTTGCCAAACTGAAGAATATTTTTGTATAACGTACAGAGTGTGCCCACAGAAAAAAGGTAGATAGGATCATTTGTCAGCTATACCAATATCTTGAGGCCCAAGAGGGAGGAATTTGTATCCAGATTTACTTAGAACCAAAATACTAGAAGATTATAATTGAATTTTAAGTAATTATAAGACATAAATTGAAATAAGTCATGATAAATTGTGTAATGAATTAATATAAGAATGAATGAATGATCTGTAGAACTTCTGTTTAAGCATAAGCAGTGTTGGGTCAATTATCTCATCTTCAAGTGATTTTATAAAAGTAGTTTTTCTGGCCTTTGCTTCTGGAAAATGTGATTGAATACATCTGGGATGGAGACCAGAAATTTTTTAGAAATGCCTCTCAGCTGATGCTGGAGCGTATTCAAGTTTGAGAACCATTGGATTAGACCTTAGTTATAGAGGATCTTGAATGCTTAATTTATACAGTTGTCAGTCACTTATGTGTCCCTTAATTATTCAACAGATATTCTAAGCACTCAGAATATAAATGTGAGTGAGACAGCCAAGCCCTTCCATAGCAGGGAGTAAATAGACAGGAACTTCTGTGGAAATGAGGAGGCTTTAAATTCAATATGAGATGTTTTCAAGAAAGATACTGAAAGATAATCTTAGCTAGTGTAGGAGGATTTTATGAGTTGCTACATGAAGAAAGGAAGTTCAATTTTCCCAGTAGTGAGATCAGTAATGAAGTCTTAAGGATGAGAGATGTAGGTAGGGGACAGATTGTGGGAGTTTTTAAATTTCATATTAAGAAGTTTAGATTTTATCATATAAGTATAGGGAATTATGGTAGGCTTTTAATAGAGATTAGTTCTTAAAAAATTCAATCTGGCAGCAATGTGGAAAGTGGATTCAAGTAGAGAAGAGACTACAAACCATTTAGAAGGCTATTGCATAATCCAGGCAAGAAACAACCTGAATAAAGGCAATGATGCAGGCAGTGATATGATCTGGATGAATTTTTTAAATGTAACTTGGTAACACTGAAAAGATTAGAGGTAGGGAAGGAGAGGGGATTGAAAAATGACTTTAAGGAATCAAAATGTTTCCGGTGTGTGGGGTAGGGGTCATTTTACCTAGCAGTAATTAACATTCATTATTGTAGTGGGTTATGCTTACTTAGTATTTGGCACCTGTAGAAGATTATTTTTAACAATTCCCCATATGAGAAAATTATGTTAAATAATTGAATGAATTATAATAATAATGGCTAGGGGAAAATGCAGATAGTGAAATATTCCTTTATTGAACTTTCTGTTGTATAACTGTGTCAGTAAAAAAATAAATAATAAAATCAACAAATAGCATCCCCCAAAAGATAATGGGATAATACCTTTAAATTAACTACATTGATCATTTTTTAATGTTGTATTTATTTTTAGATAGAGGGAAAGGGAGAAAGAAACATCAGTGTGTGGTTACCTCTCTGAGCCCCCAACTAGGGACCTGACCTGCAACCCAGGCATGTGCCCTGACTGGGAATTGAACTGATGACCCTTTGGTTCAAAGGCCAGTGCTCAATCCATTGAGCCACACCAACCAGGGCCATTAGTCATTTTTAAAGGAAAAATACTTTTATATACCAATCTATCACAGTAGTGAATATTATAGCTTTTAGCTTCTAAAATTTGTCAATAATTTCTTCAGAATTGATTTTTGCAATACACACTATACCCAGATTTTGTCAGTTTATCTTTACTCATATTGATGTAAAGAAAGGGATAGATTGTAGAACTACAGGGATGAATAAATGGAACTAGAAGAAAACTGTGAACTAAAATGACTTGAAAATTGATGTTATATGTTTAACAGAAGTACAGAGAGTTGGTTCATAGAGGAAAATATTAGCTTAAATAATGATAACATGAGAGAATAATGTACAATCTTTGCTTCTCAGGGGATCTTGCTAAATTGAAATTATGTAAATATTTAAAGAGGAACCAGGAAATCATAAATACTTTAAAGCAATTAACACACTGAATTATATTAGAAAGAGTTGGAGACTTTCAGCTTAACTACTATACTTTGAAATTTAAAAACAATTTTATATTTAGAAAATTGATCAAATTAAGATTATAATTTAAATAACAACTTAGTTTTTGTTCTTATTTGGATAACATGTGGCCATGTGGTGTCCTATGAAAATTGTTTATTTCATTCTGTCTTTATCGAGCAAATTTATAGGATATTGCCTGATCATATTTGCAGTCTGAGTCTTCACATTACCCGTGGCCAGTTTTTGTTTATGTTTAGATGCCATTGTGACATCGGTCATGAAACTTGAGGGATAAATAAGATCTGTTAGAATCATCATAATTATTTATTTTAAATAGGACCTTTCCAAAACTATTGATTGGAGATACTTGATATTAAGCCCTCATTTTTAAAAAGTGAATGGTTAATAGATATTGTGGATTGTCAGCAAAACATACAGTTGGTTACCTTTTGTCCTCACTCTACTGCAATCATGGTGGCCTAATTCCTCTTCTTCCAACATGTGAGGTATACAGTACTCCTACCTCTCAGACGTTTACCATTGCTTTTCCTTCTGTCTAGAATGCTTTCCCCAGATACCTACATGACTCACTTCCTCTTCCTTCATATCTTGCACAAGTGTCATTTAGGGAAATCTTTCTTGATTACCCTATTTATAGTTGCAACTTAAGTCTCCTACTCCTGGTCCCCCTTTCCTACCTACTTAATTTTTCCACAGCAGCTATCACCATCTGGCAGGCCATATGTATATTTTTTACTCTTTGTTTATTGTCTGTTTCTCCTTTCCTAGAATGTTATTAGTTCCATGAAAGTAAGAACTTTGACTCTAGTTAGCTGCTAAATCCATTGCACCTAAAATAGTATCAAGAATAAAGCAGGTAACTATTTGAAAGAATGAAAGAATGAGCAAATGAGTGAAAATATAAATGGTTGAAAGCCTGTGTGGATAAATACGTAAATGAAGAATATTTAATGATGATAGCATCCTGTATTTCTGTGGGGTTGATATATGAGGTAAAGCATTACAAAACCGGGGGGGAGGGGGGGTTGTTTTTGTTTTTTTCTTTAGGGTTAGAGAATTTTTTGCTAGTCTGCCTGGAAATATTTAAGTTGGTACAAAATATTTAGCTTCGGTAATGTGTGGAGTGCTGTAAAATTTTTAATCAGATACAGTTGTTACTTCTTAAAAATGTTTACTATCAGAAAGTGTTGAAAGGGTTAAGCAATAGAGCAAAAGGAAATTCTTAATTCTCTTTGATGATATGTTTTTTCCCTTTGTCATTCCAGTAATTGTTATACTCTGACCAAATTTATAGTTGTGGCATCTCTTTCATATATATATTAGTTTAGTAGTATATGAAGTCTGACTTTCAAATTGATTCAGTGAAATTTGAAAGCCACTTTAATAGCTGCCTGCCCTGGTAAGCCTGGGGACTCATCAGCTCATTGGAACCACAACTAAGCTGTAGCTGTGGTGGCACTGGCTGCTGCTTACATGCCAGCTTTGAGAGTTTTGTTGCAATTAATAGGAGTTTTGAAGAAAGCTTAGAACTCCTCATTGATTACCTTAAAAGGCAGATGCTGTGGCTCCTCCAAACCCCTGAACTCCCCTCACACACACAAACACCCTCCCACCCCAGATGTATGTGTGCACAGCCCAGGTATTTTCCTACCCAAAGTCTATAAATTACAGATTAGTTGTATCCTACAACAAGATGATGTTGAACATAAGAAAGGTACTAGATTGTGACCACTTGGGGACCTGCCTGGTTCTGAGTTTTCTTCTCCTTTTTGAGTACGAGAATTCCTGTTTGTGTTAGGACAATTCATCTAACAATAACCGCTTTGCCAAAGTCCGCTTTTTTGCTTTGAACAAGTACTACATTTCTTTTATTCTGCACTGTGTGCTTGTGTTCATCACTTTTACTTAATTAGCTTTCTGTTCTTTGCCTCTATAGCATGTTTGCTGGTGGTTTGTTTTTCTTTGATATTTTGGTCAGTTTACATATTACAGATTTTCTCATCTATAAGAAATTATTTCTGAAAGTATGCGCACTTTGTACTAAGATTTTCATCTTCTTTCCTTTCCAACTTAATGCACTAAGCATCACTTTGCTTCTAGGATTCTAATATATTTTCACCTTGTAGTTTCTGTTTCTTGATAAATTTTCAAGTTTGTATTAAAATATTCAAGTTTACAGAAGCTATATAGCCTTTGTCTTGTTCTTCCAGGCAAATATTACAGTTCCTTATTTTTCAACAGCTTCGCAAAGGCTGAAAAATTTGCCTCGTACTTCCCTCAAAGCCAAACAGTTGCTCCAAACTTCATCTACAAAAAGAGGTAACTACAGCCTCTTAACTAAGTTTTAAATTTCAGTTAATGGTCAGTTTAGTTAACTCTTACACCTTTTGGCATACTAAGTCATTGCTGTCTATGGGGCACATTAAAGCTTTTTAAAAATAATAATAAAATAATGTTGATTCATTCTCTGTTACTTGGGAAAATCCGAAGAAACTCATTTTCTTCAGAGGTATGTATTGGGATGCTATTCTGAAAGGAATAATGATACGTAGCATCATTTAATATGAGAGAATTTATCTTTTTCTTACTAACCTAACACTGAAGTCATTGTTTTAATAGCATGTTAGATGAACTAATAAATTATTTAAAATGAACCAAATGACAGACATTCTGTATATAATGTTTTTTCTTCTGACTTTGATTTTTGGATATACCTTTCTGTAGGATGAAGTGGGAATGGTTTCACATTACAAGTTGATTAACATTAAATAACAATTTGTTGTGGTTAATTGATAATGTTTGGAATGTTTATGGAGTAGTAGCTTTTATAAAACCTGAGAGTTGAAGAAATATATAAAGGTTGGACACCCAAGTTCTCATATGGTTCCAAGAGATTGGATGTATGAGCAGCTAGGAAGAAGCAGAATTGAGAGAACTATCATGGGGTCAGATAGACCAGCAGTAACAAGAATGAATAGAAGACTCAGAAGAAATGGGACAGAACAAATATAGCAATGTGGAAAAATGTTTCGCCTGTCCAGCACCTGTAGATTTCCTGATAGCTTAAGAACTCAATAATAACAAAGTTACACAAGGAGGTTAAAGCACTAAAGGGCATTTGAGATTTGCTTTGTTGGAAAAAAGATTTTGTCAATGAGGTCACAAAAGTACAAAATAGATTATTTTATCAAGTTCATTGATGAAAAAGCTTTAGTATAGTTTGGTAGATTAAGTGTAATTTAAGAAAGTAGTTTTAGATGATAGAACCTGAAGGAAAGAGAATAATCAAATAGAAAATTCCATCCCTTTGTTATGTAAGATTGGGATAATGGATAAGGAGAGCACAGGGACTATTGGCTCCCTCCAAAAACACTGATTCTTGGTAAACCATTTTATGGTATTTTGGGGATGATAATTAAATAAAATTTATTTACATTTCTATTGCAGGCTTGATAAGGCTTTTATGACTTTCCGAGATCTTTTTTCCCTCTTTAAATCTTGACTACCTCTATCAATTTTCTTTGCTGAGAAAGTCCTAAATCACAATTTTCTCCTCTCTGAAATTTATGCCTGGATTTTCCTATTAAATACTGGACTGCTTTTTAGAATATTAAAGTTACAGCTAGGTCTTTAAAGCTCACCTAATTGCAGTTAACCTCCTTACGTTTTTATTTCTCCTTAATCTGCAAAATTATTGTTAAGACAAAATGCTGCTGCCATTAGAGGGAACGTTTCTTACAAGAGTAAACCTACAACTCTTTATATCCTCTAGTTTTCCCTCAATTTATACATTAACCTTTTTAAAGTATTTCTTTCCCCCCATCTTGAGATTAAAACTTTTCAACTTGGTTTTTCATACATTGTAGTATGAAAATTTATCTAAGAATTTAAGGATTAATAAATTTAAAAGGATTGATAATTTATGAATGCTTTATAAAAAATCTTTATTTTTAAATATAACACAAAGTCAGAATACCATATAATACATAGAGAGCTTAATGAACTCTTATAAGGCAACCCCTTTGTAACCACCATCCATGTCAAGAAATTGGACTTGCTACCTCACACACTCTCTACCTGTCTTCATCCATAGTCCTCTCTTCCCCACCTTTCTCAAGAGCAGATAGTCTTCTGAATTCCCATAGCTGTCACTTCCTCACTTCTCGGTATGATTTTTATCATCCAAGTAATGAAGCTAAAACTAGTTTCACCTCTTCTGATATATGTACTTTAAGTTTCTCTTAATTTATAGTTAAGACTAAATATCTTTTTTAAGCATATTTTATTGATTATGCTATTAACATTTGTCCCAGATTTTCTCCCTTTGCCCCTCTTCACCTGGTATTCCCCTTCTCTCCAGCAATCCCCCCACTCTTAGTTCATGTCCATGAGTCATGTATTTAAGTTCTTTGGCTTCTCCCATTTCTTACACTATTCTTTTTTTTTTTTTTTTTTTTAAGATTTTATTTCATCATTTCTAGAAAGAGGGGAAGGGAGAGAGGCAGAGAGGGAGAGAGACATCAGTGTATGGTTGCCTTTCCCCTGCCTCCAGCCACAGATCTGACTGGAGACCTGGTTTGCAACCTGGTTATGTGCCCTGGCTGGGGAATCGTACCTGCGACCTCTGGGTTCGCAGGACGGCGCCTTATCCACTGCGCCACCAGCCAGGGCCATCTTACACTATTCTTAAACATCCCCCCATCATATTTTGTACCTGCAAATTATTATTCTTGATCCTTGTGCCTTCTCTCCATTCTTCTCCTCCCCCTCCTAGCTTATAGCCCTCCAGATGATCTCCATATCTGTGATTCTGTTCCTGTTCTAGTTGTTTACTTAGTTTGTTTTTGTTTTTAGATTCAGTTGTTGATAGTTGTGAATTTATTGCCTTTTTAGTGTTCGTGGTTTTAATCTTTTTCTTAAATAAGTTCCTTTAACATTTCATGTAATAATGGCTTGGTGGTGATGAATTCCTTTAGCTTTACATTGTCTGGGAAGCACTTTATCTGTTCTTTCATTCTAAATAATAGCATTGCTGGATAAAGTGGTCTTGGTGTAGGTCCTTGATTTTATCACTTTGAATACTTCTTGCCAGTCCCTTCTTGCTAGCAAAGTTTCTTCTGAGAATTCTGTTCTTTTCTCTTGCTGCTTTTAAGATTGTCTCTTTATCTTTAACCTTTAGCATTTCAATTATGATGTATCTTAGTGTGGTCCTCTTTGGGTCAAACTTGTTTGGGGCTCTCTGTGCTTCCTGGACTTGTATGTCTATTTCCTTTGCCAAATAAGGAATTTTTCTTTCATTATTTTTTTAAATTTAATTTTATTGTTGTTGCATTCCACCCATCCCCTTTTTACTCCACTCTGTCTCCTTCCCCACCCACCCACTGCCCCACAAAGTCAATCCCACTTGTCCATGTCCATGATTCTTCCATACTAGTTTCTTGGCTAAACTGCTCCCCTTCTTTGACTCTTCCTCCCCCCTCCCCCTGCCCCCCTTCTCCCTGCCCGCTGAAGGTCTATTCACTGTATTCATGTATCTGGTTCTGTTTTGCTTGTTGTTTGTTTTGTTCATTATTGTCCTGTAATGGTGAGATCATATGGTATTTGTCTTTCACTAACTGCCTTATTTCACTAAGCATAATACTCTCCACTCTCATCCATGTTGTTGCAAAGGGTAAGAGTTCCTCCTTCTTTCTTTCTGCTGTGTAGTATTTCATTGTGTAAATGTACCAAAGGTTTTTGATCCAATCATCCACTGATGGACACTTAGGCTGTTCCCAGCACTTGGCTATTATAAATAGTGCTGTTATGAACATAGGGGTACATAGGTTCTTATGAATTGGTGTTTCAGGGTTCTTCAGGTGTAGTCCTAGTAGTGGAATTGCTGGATCAAAAGGCAGTTCCATTTTTAGTTTTTGAAGGAAACTCCATACTGTTTTCTGTAGTGGCTGCACCAGCCTGCATTCCCACCAGCAGTGCACCAGGGTTCCCTTTTCCCCACATCCTCGCCAGCAGTTGTTGTTTGTTGATTTGCTGATGATTGCCATTCTGACAGGTGTGAGGTGGTATCTCATTGTGGTTTTAATATGTATCTCTCTGATGGCTAGTGATGTTGAGCATTCTTTCATATGCCTCTGGGTGCTTTGTATGACCCTCCAGTAAGTTGTCTGTTAAGGACCTTTGCCCATTTTTAAATTGGGCTGTCTATCTCCCTGGTGCTGAGTCTTACAAGTTCTTTATATATTTTGGGTATCAAACCCTTGTCTGAGGTATCATTGGCAAATATGTTTTCCCACACAGTTGGTTCCCTTCTGATTTTGCTGGTGTTTGCTTTAGCTGAACAGAAACTTTTCAGTTTGATATAGTCCCATTTGTTTATTTGTTCTTTTATTTCCTTTGCCCTTGGAGAATTCTCAGTAAACATATTTCTGTGTAGGATATCTAAAATTTGACTGACAATATATTTTTCTCCAGGACCTTTATGGTGGCACTGCTTATGTTTAAATCCTTTATCCATCTTGAGTTTATTCTCGTGTATGGTGTAAGTTGGTGATCCAGTTTTTTTTTTTTGTTTTTTTTTTTTTGTTGTTTTTTGCATGTCACTGCCCAGTTCTCCCAACACCATTTGTTGAAGAGACTGTTTTTACTCCATTTTATGTTCTTTCTCCCTTTGTCAAATATTAATTGAGCGTAGAGTCCTGGGTTTATTTCTGGGCTCTCTATTCTGTTCCATTGATCTATATGTCTATTCTTATGCTAGTACCAGTTTTGATGTTTTGATGACAGTAGCCTTGTAGTATAGTTTGATGTCTGGTATTGTGATTCCTCCTACCTTGTTCTTCTTTCTCAAGATTGCCGAGGCTATTCATGGGTGTTTTTGGCTCCATATAAATTTTTGTAGTGTTTTTTCTGTATCTGTGAAGTATGCCATTGGTGTTTTAATTGGGATTGCATTGAGTCTATAGGTTGCTTTGGGTATTGTAGACATTTTAATGATGTTAATTCTTTCCATCCATGAACATGGTATTTGCTTCCATTTATTGTTATCTTCCCTAATTTCTTTCTTCATTGTTCTGTAGTTTTCTGAGTACAGATCTTTTACCTACTTGGTTAAGTTTATTCCTAAGTACAGTATTTTTCTTGTTGCTATGGTAAATGGGATTTGTTTTCTAGCTTCTATCTCTGATGTTCATTACTTTTTTTAATGTTACCTTACTTATATATTTTTAAGATTTTATTTATTATTTTTAGAGAGAGAGGCAGAGGAGGAGAGAAGCATCAATGTATGGTCGCCTTTCACCTTCCTCCAGCTATGGACCTGGCTGGTGACCTGGCTTACAGCCTGGTTATGTGCCCTGGCTGGGAATCGAACCAGCAGCCTTTGGGTTTGTAGGCCAGTGCCTATCCACTGTGCCCAGCCAGGGCCTCATTATTTTTTGAAGTAAATTTTCAATTTTTCACTCTTCCTATGTTGGCACTTTTGGAGATGTCTTCTTATATCATCCTGATTTTTTTGAATTCTTGTTTCTTCATTTTGTTCTGATCAGATGTTTATTTCCTCTTCATGTTCCAGATTGTTGATTTGAGCCCTGGCTCCTTTCCTTTCATTGTTGGTTCCCTGTGGATTTTTCTTGTTTCACTTAGTGTAGCCTTCATTTCTTCCCTTGTGCTCTTGCCATACTCAGTGAGTTCTCTGAGCATCCTTATTACCAGTGTTTTGAACTATGCATCTGATAAGTTGCCTGTCTTCATTTTGTTTAGTTGTTTTCTGGGGTTTTGTTCTGTCCTTTCATTTGTGCTATATTTCTTTGTCTCCGCAATTTGGCAGCCACCCTGTGTTTGTTTCTGTGTATTAGGTAGAGTTGCTTTGACTCCCTGTCTTAGCACACCTGTTAAGTTGTATGGGGTGGGGCCTTGGGTATCTGCCAGGGCAGGGCAGCCTCTTCACCTCTGTGGCTCTGTGTGTGGAGGAGGGTTCGGCGAGGGTACAGTGCCACTGCCTGGCTTCTGGAGGCTTGCCTAGCACTCGCCCCATCTCCAGCCACTTCACCCACTTCACGTACGCTCTTGCACCATTCTAGCTATTGCCCTGGTGGTGGTTCCCAGAATAGGTGGGTTTGCATTCATTCTAGGATCATGTGGGCCCTCTAAATGAACTCTGAGAGACTGGCTGGCCATTTCTTAATGTCATCCCATGTTGCACTGGTTTTTACAGCCAGAAGTTAATGGGGCTTTATTTTCCTAGCACTAGAACCTTAGGCTGCGTGCACTGTCTAGGCCTGCAGCTGGGATGCACACTCCCCAAGGAATCCCTCTCAAATTTTATCCGTCACACGTGAATGTGGGCCACTCATTCTGCCACCACCACACTGTATCCTCTCTGCTCTGCTCCCCATCTTCGCCCCCCCTACCTGTTTGGATGAATATGCCTTCTTTAAATCCTTGATTGTTGGACTTCAAACAGTTTATTTTTCTGGCAGTTCTGGGTGTTTTTTGTTTTGAGGTTAGTATTAATCCTTTTGGTTTCACAAGGAGGCAAAGCGTGTCTGCCTACACCTTCATCTTGACTAGAAGCCCAAGATTTAATGTCCTAACTCCTTAACTCCCCTTTATTGCTTGAAGAAATCACAGATGGTTTGACCTGCACAAGTTCTCACAAACCTGGATTTTGGTGATATCTTTTCCATGGTGTCATTTGGGAGTTTCCTTTGTATATGTTTCCTGTAAATTTGTAGTTGGATTGAGATGCTTAATCGATTTACTTTTTTAATTTTTGGCAAGACTATTTCATAGGTGCTACTGCTTTGGCTAAAGGTGCATAAAGTGAGATTGCATGTTTTTTGTGATGCTAGCAGTCATTGACACTTAATACCTATTGTCCTACTTTATTAGGTACAGGAGTCCCCCGTTACACATAGGGGATATGGTTCAAGACCCACAGTGGATGCCTGATACCATGGAATATTACTAAACCATATATCTACACTACTATATGTTTTTTCCTATGTATACATACCAGTGATAAAGTTTAATATATAAAGTACAGTAAGGGATTAACAACAATAACTAATAAAATAGAATAATTATAACAATATACTTTAATAAAGGTTATGTGAACGTGGTTTCTCTATCCCTCTGATAACTGAGACTACTACTAAGGAAATAACAAGTGGGTAGCATATACAGCAAAGGGATGATTCATGTCCTAGGTGGGACAGAGCAGGACAGTGTGAGATTTCATCATGCTGCCCAGAGCAGCATGGATCTTAAAACTTACGCATTGTTTATTTCTGGAATTTGCCATCTAATAGTTTAGGACCACAGGTTACTGAAGCCTCAGAAAGCAAAACAGGAGAAAGAAGGGTAACCTATATTGCAGAATTGGGTCATTGCAATTCTAACTCTCCTTTTTTTGATTTGTCAACATTCAGTATGAAGTAATGTTTCCTTATTTTTTGATCACCCAGTGCAGTTTCATTAGGAAAATCCGAATAAACACTTGTTCTTTCCCTTTATTTACTACTTTTTAAAGTAAAACATTGGCAAGGTGACTGATATGTTTCTTAAATATATGTATCATTATTAACTTAAAAATTTTAACTTTCTGTGTGTGTGTTTCTATCCGTTCAGGATATTTTTTTTTCAACTTTGCTGAAAGCTTCAACTTGGCTTTCCTGTCTTTTTGACACAGCCCTAATAACTTCTTGCTAACTGAGAGGACAAAATATGCTCATCTTACACATTTTTTGTCATAGACCTAGATTTACTCATTTCTCCAGAAAGTAATGGCTTTTTTGGTAGTAAATGATAATTTAAAGCCA
This sequence comes from Noctilio leporinus, assembly GCA_004026585.1. NCBI lineage: Eukaryota > Metazoa > Chordata > Mammalia > Chiroptera > Noctilionidae > Noctilio > Noctilio leporinus. Next base: position 488,724 of record PVIW01000004.1, on the reverse strand, counting down.
TAATTTGAGTTTTTAGCTATGCTTACTGCTACTGAGCTAGACATTGTTTCTAGGTCTTTTCAGTTAAGAGAGCTAGTAAGTACATGTGTAGATTTGTGTTTGGGTGTTTTTTAAGATTGAATGTCTTAATGAGTCCATGCTAATACTGTCTATTCAGAGTCAAGGGCTTAAAGGTAATTACTCAACCTTTTTTAACTTACATCTTTATCTCCTTTATCCTGCTCTGGAAATCCTATCTCTTAGTAACAAGTATTGGAATAACATTTCATAGTTTGTTTTATACTATATTACATGTAAAATCTTCTAGGGATAACATTAACAAAATAATCAGACCATGATTACTGAAAATAATTTATAAATTTTTTTTAATTTATAATATTTATAAAATGTTTATATATGCTTGCTCCTTCTGTTTTTGTTTTTGTTTTTTTTAAAGATTTTATTTCATTATTTTTAGAAAGAGGGGAATGCAGAGAGGGAGAGAGACATCAATGTATGGTTGTGTTTCACTTGCCTCCAGCCACAGACCTGGCTGGAGACCTGGTTTGCAACCTGGTTATGTGCCCTGGCTGGGGAATCGAACCTGCGACCTTTGGGTTCACAGGCCGGCACCTTAGCCACTGTGCTACCAGCCAGGGCCTGCTCCTTCTGTTTTACAGTTATAGTTTATCTACATCGTCAGATTAAATAGCTGTTACATACTTTTTCTTCATATGGCTCATTTAGTCTTAGCTCTACATTTTTTAAATGTTTTAGCTTATGGTTTTCTTTTTAAATTGTATTTTATTGTTTATGCTATCACAGCTGTCCCTTTTTTTCCCCTTTTGCTCACCCCCAACTCCACCCCTCAGGAAGTTCCCACACCATTGTCCATGCCCATGGGTCATGCATATATAGGTTCTTTGGCTACTCCTCTCACCTTCTTTCATCCAGCCTCCACTCCCCCTTCTCCCCTGACAGCTTTCAGTCTATTCCATGTTTCTAAACCTCTGATTCTATTTTGCTCATTAGTTTATTTTGTTCATTAGATTCCACATATAAGTGAGATCATATGGTATTTATCTTTCACTGACTAGCTTATTTCACTTAGTATAATAGTCTCCAGATCCATCTATGCTGTCACACAAGGTAAGAGTTCCTTCTTTTTATTGCTGAGTAGTATTCCATTGTGTAAATACACTACAGCTTTTTAATCTACTCATCTACTGACTGGCACTTAGGCTGGTTCCAGACCTTGGGTGTTCTAAATAGTGCCGCTGGGGACTTAGGGGTGAGCTCTGCATTTATCTGATGCTTATCACCAGCCTGTATGTTACCGTCTCACCAGTCATTTCCCATGTTTGAGGGTCACTCTCTGTAGTAAGGAGTTACGCAAGCAATATTCATTTGCTCAGTTTTTACATGTTGATAACAGCTTGTCTGCTACTTTTGCTTTTGAAGTCATTATCTAGGTAGGAAGTCTTTGGCTCACGTTTTCTTTTTTTGAGTATCTTAAATATATTACTTCATTTTTATCAGGAATAATTTATGAAAATATGTTTTAGTGTTGGCCATTCTAAGTTGATTTCCCCAGATATGGGATGTGTTACTTAGCATAGAGTTACAGTATTTTTAAATTTCAGGCAAATTCTTTTTTTTTTTTTAAGATTTTATTTCATTATTTTTTAGAAAGAGGGGAAGGGAGAGAGGCAGAGAGGGAGAGAGGCATCAATGTATGGTTGCCATTCACCTGCCTCCAGCCACAGACCTGACTGGAGACCTGGTTTGCAACCTGGTTATGTGCCCTGGCTGGGGAATCGAACCAACGACTTTTGGGTTCGTAGGCCGGCGCCTTAACCACTGTGCTACCAGCCAGGGCCACAAATTCTTTTGAATTATTATTTTTACTCTTATTCTCTTGCTTTGGTTTTCTTTTTTTGTGGGGACACAGGCTAGATGTTCTTTTACCCAGCTTCTATATCTGTTGCCTTCTCTTTAATCCTTTTCATCTTTCTTACTTTATTCCTGTTCTGTGTAAGTTTCTTTTCATTGTTTCTGTTGAAGTGTAGTCTATTATGATGGTGGCTTATATTCCTCCTGCCTTAGACTTTACTTTGAAATGATTTATTTTATGTCTGATTCTTTCCTGTGTTCCTTTACCTCACTTTTTAGTGTTTTCCATCCTGGTTTATGATTTTTTAAAATCTCTTGTATACTTAAATGATTTTAGAATTTGAAATAGATTAGATTTGAATTTTCATCATTTTTAGCGTTGGTGCATGGTGGACATGATCTCTGGCACAGTTCCATCATTAATAGAAGTATGTTTGGGTCACAACCTCCTCATGAGCTTTCTAAATATAATTTGAAATTGGACCCCTTATGTGAAGGGCAGAGACTGAAGAAAGAGGCAGACCACTCCAGCTTGGTGGGTGGCAGGTGATAAGGAAACTTACTTACGAAGCTGGTCTCCAGTGGCTGCAGGACAATTAGGTGTCCACACCTGCCTGCCAGAGCTTAAAAGTTTGCATGGAGACCTTAACTGGGTTCAGTCATGTACCCACATTTCTGTCTCAAGGCTGTCTCCTTGGAGCAGGTTCTGGGAGCCGAGAAGGCAAGATGAGTGCACATTCCAAGGACAGGAGTGGCATGTGGAGCCTCCATGTGCCCAGGTCCCTCTCACGGGTCAACTGACAGTGATGTCTTGTCAACTGACAGTGATGTCTTCCTGATGGCTTCCGTCAGCAAAGGGCTATTTTGTTTCAATAACATTGTGATATTTGGCCTCCATCCTTTTCGGTGGCTCATTTTTCTATGGAATTTGTTTCCCCAGACAGTTAGAGAGAAATCTTGAGTTAAGATTTTCTAAGTTACGTCTCAAGAGCTCTCTCTTCCTTTGTTTTGAGACGCTGTTTAAAAATATGGTGGCTTATCTTCGGAGTTCTCGCCTTTATTCCCCTCCCCTACTTTTATTATTTTTTATTTTTATTTTTTTATCTTTAAATTACAGTTAACATTTTGTATTTGTTTCAGGTGTGCATTATAGTAGTTAGACAATCATATTACAAAGTGGTACCCCCAATATTCTCAGTCCTCACCTGGCATCATACATAGTAATTACAACATTATTGACACTATTCCCTATGCTATAGTTTATGTACATCCCCACAACTATTTGTAACTACCAAGCTGTAGTTTTCAATCCCTTCACTTTTTTCACCAGTCCCCTAGCCCCCCTCCCCTGTGGAAACCATTAGTTTGTTCGCTGTATCTATAGATGAGTATGTTTTCATTTTATTTATTTTGTTCTTTAGATCCCACATATAAGTGAAATCGTACGGTGTATTTCTTTCTCAAACTGACATATTTCAGTTAGCATAACACCCTCTTAAGTCCATATATGCTCTCACAAATGGTATTTTTCATTCTTTTTATCCTTTTCCACTGTTAAAATTTATCCTCTTAAAGTGCACACGTCAGTGGTTTTTAACATATTTACAGAGTTTAACAACTATTACCATTGTCTAGTGATATCTCCCCCATAAAAATTGTGTACCCATTTAGCTTTCCCCAATCCCCACATATTTCAGCCCATCTTTCTGTCACTATGTATTTCATATAAATAGAATCATACAGTGTATGATCTTTGTGGCTGGCTTCTTTACCTTAGCATAATTTTTCCAAAGTTTACCATTACTATAACATACACCAGTACTTCTTTCCTTTTTCTGACAAGTAAAACATCACTGTATGATATACCAAATTTTGTCTGTCCATCAGTTGGTAGACATTTAAGTTGTTTTCATTTTTTGCCTATTGTGAATAATGGTACTCATTCTGCAAATTTTTCTGGTAGCTTATGTATTCATTTCTATCAGTCTTTTTGTGTGTATGGAAGAAAAGCTGCCTCTTATGTTTAATAAATTTTCTCTTGGTAGCTGTATGCTTACAAACATAAAGGCGAGTCAGGTACACCAATGGAAGAAGAAATCACAGGCTTTTATGCCTTGTTATTTTTTTATGTTTACTTGTTAACTTTAACAAATTTAATATGCCTTCTTGGTGGACATAATCACTGTGAAGACAATCACTTAGAGTATCTAATTTTTATATTGTTAGGTACATGGAGGATATATTTATAAAACATTTTACATATAGTGAATATTAAGCTAAAAGCTGTTTATAATTTACTCCATTCCTCCATTTTAGAGTTGTTTTAACTGCCTAATGAATTATCTAAACCATAATTAGAAAACAAACTTAAGATTTTTATTAAATACCTATTAAAGGTAAATATTATTTTAAAACTATAAATACTCATTTTGCCCACTTTTGAATCTTAGAAATGACCTAATTTAGACACCAAGGTTAGCATTCTCAGTCATATGTCAGTTTTATAAGTAGAGTTCTCATTTTGGCTCATAGCTGATAACACTTTATTTTATGCCTCGATTCAAGTGTAATTTTTGATACCCAAAATGAGTAATTTTTGTCATAATTAATTTGGGCAACAAAGCCTAATTTACTTAATCTCTATATTTTAGTTAATTTATGAGGGCAGCCTAGAAGGCCATCCTGAGCGACTGTTGCATGTTAGTCTGGGGAACTCAGCCACAGCAGACTGAAAGTTGCAGCTTCCTTTGATAAGGATGGTGTGGATGTGCTATGCTTTACAATCTGTGTAATAAATTATAGTAAATATTTCTTCTTTCTTCTTTCATTTACCAACAGTTTACACATGTATTACTCATTTCATCTTTCCACCTACCTTGATATTTGCTGAGATTTATTTTTATTAAATTTATATCAAAACATTTTTCTTTTTGCAGACAATATTACTTATTTTGATTTTTGTACATTTATTGCTGTTATATAGAAATAAAGTCCATTATTGTATGTTAAGCTTCCTTCCTATGACTATTGAACTGAATATTTCTAGTAGTTATTTTTTGTAGATGCCTTTGGATTTTCTATGTAAATAGTCATGGAAACAGTTTCTTTCTAATCTCTATGCCTTTTATTTCCTTTTCTTGTTATTACCTAGAACTTCTAGCAGTCCATTGAATAAGAGTGGTGAGAGCATATATCATTACCTTGTTTTGAATCTTAGGCATCATTTAGTCATTTATCTTACCTTATAGATTTTTTAATAACTATTCTTGATTGATTTGAAGTTTCCCCCATTCCTATTTTTCTGAGAATTTTTATCATGCCTGTTTTGAATACTGTCAGATGTTTCTTTTACATCAATAAATATGACCAAGTGATTTTTCTTTAGCTTGTTTTATGGTGGATTACATTAATTCATTTTTAAATATTGAATCAACTTTGCATCCTGGAATAAACCCCTCTCAATCATGGTATATAATTTTTTTTATATCACTAAGTTCTATTTGCTGATAGTTTGTCAAGTTTTATGACTATATTCATGAGGAGTATTGGTCTATAGTTCCCTTTTTTGATACTTGTTCTGGTTTTGATATCAGGCTAATACTAGCTTTATAAAATGAATTGAAATGGGTTTCTTCCTCTTCCATTTTCTAGTGGAGAGTGTATAGAATTGGTGTTAATTCTTTGAACATTTGACAGAATTTCCTGGTGAAACTGCCTAGGCCAGGAAGTTTCTTTTTTGGAAGGTTTTTGAATTACAAAATTCAAAATTACAAGATGAGTTGTAGTTTGTATGTTCTGATGAATTGGTTTATTTCATCTAACTTATCAAATTAATGTCTGTAGGAATGTTCATAGTATGCCTTTATGGTCCTTTTCGTGTATTCAGCATCTGGAAATATATCCGTTTTATTACTGATATTAGTAACTTGTTTTTTGTTTTTCTGTCAGGCTTGTCGATTTTATTGCCCTTTTGAAAGAACCAGCTGTTTGTTTTGTAGATTTCTTTTTTCTTTGTTTTTCTATTGGGTTGGCCAAAAAGTTTGGTTTTGTTTTTGATTTTCCATAAGATGGCTCTAGTAGCACTTGGTTATCTTTAACGTCATTCAAAACAATTTTGTTAGATTGTATTGTGGCAGCTGTCATATCAGCATGCATTTTAAAAATGCACAAAATTGGTGAATATTGAAGATGGAAGAAATACACAACATTTCAGCATGTTATGCTTTATTATCTCAAGAAATGTAAAAATGCAACTGAAATACAGAATGAAATTTGTGCAGTGTATGGAGAAGGTGCTGTGACTGATGGAACATGTCAAAAGTAGTTTGCAAAGTTTCATGCTGGAGATTTCTCACTGAATGATGCTCCACAATTAGGTAGACCAGTTGAAGTTGACATCAGTCAAACTGAAACATTAATTGAGAACAATCAGTTTTCTGCTATGTGACAAACATACTCAAAATATCCAAGTCAATAAAGCTATTGGTGAAAATGAAAAATGTGTCTTTTATGGGAAAAAAACATACAAAGTTTTTGGCCAAGCCAATATATTCAGTTTTATTGATTCTGTTCTTTATTGTTAACTTTTACTTGTTTGAGTTTATTTTTGCTCTACTTTTCCTTGATTTTTTGAAATAGGTGTTTGTTAAGACTTTTTTTCTTAATTGTGCACTCAGATTTTAATATTTTGTATTTTAATTTATATTCAGTTGCATGTATTTTATAATTTCCATTGAGAAGAGAATTTATTATTTTTCAAGTGCTTTTATTATTTAGTTAATTAATTTGTAGTTTGATTGCATTATGATCAGAAAAAGTATTATAGTTTTCGTTATTTTTAAATTGTTGAGGTTAGCATGATAGCCTAGGATACAGTCTGTCTTGGTGTATATTCTGTAGGCAACTGAAAAGATTGTGTATTCTGCTATTGTTGAGTGGATTGTTTTCTAAATGTCAATTTTAGATCCTGTGGTTGATGGTAATATGAGTTCTTCCATATCCTGCCTGATTTTCTGTCTAGTTCTATCAATTATTGAAAGCAGGATATTGAAGTATCAACTATAATAAGGGTTTGTTTATTTCTCCTTTCAGTTCTGTAAGTTTTTCCTTCACACATTTTACATTACATACACATTTAGGATTGTCACATCTTGTTGGTAGTTTGACCCTGTTATGATTATTTATTATCTCATTTTCTTCCTGGTAATTCTTTTTCTAATTATCTGATACTAATTATAGCCACTAATGTTTTCCTTTAGTATTGTTTGCATGATTTTTCTTTCATCCTTTTACTTTTAATATTTGCAGTGAGTTTCTTGTAGACAGCATAAAGTTAGATCATGTTTTTTTTTAATTCATACTGCCAAATCTCTGCCCTACAATTGGTATAGATAGACCATTTACATTTTATGTAATTATTGCTGTGCTTAGGACCATTATGTTATTTGTTGTTTTCTGTTTGTTTTTTCTGGTTTTTATTTCTCTATTTTTTAATTCCTGTTCTTTGGAATTCATTTTGATTTATTTATAGTGTTTCTAATATTGATAAGGCTGTGATATAGAAATGAAACATTCAGCCTCATCAATATAATCTGCCTAATTTCACCATACACTTTATATCAGTCATCATAAAATCCTCAGTCATCCTTCATCTCCCAGATTGTTATTCTCAATGACTTATCACATCTCTTCATCAAACCTTATTTCCATCTGTCTCCAACTCCCCAGACTGTTGCTAATTACTCTTTGAAACTCATGGTCCTGCTGTGACTTGACTGTCCGAAACCTATGTCCCCACCAAAACCAAATCCTGGTTGAAAGGCTCCTAGTTCTGGTAAAAGCTAGGACTGAAGATGGTTTTTCTGGAATTGGTTCTGGAAAGAACAAGTCCAGGCCCTACACTTAGGTGCTGCCTAGAGGAATTAGAGACAAAGAGCTGCAGTTATCCAGTAAGGCTCTAGAACAGCAGTGTCAAACTCATTTTCACCAGGTGCCATATCAGCCTTGCAGTTGCCTTCAAAGGGCTGAATGTAATTTTAAGACTATATCAATGTAACTACTCCTTAACAGTTAAGTGAGCCGGGTAGAAACAAGGTGAGCCTGGCTGGTGGCACAGTGGATAAGGTGCTGGTCTGTGAATCCAAGGGGCGCTGGTTTGATTCCCAGCCAGGGCACATAACCAGGTTGCAAGCCAGGTCTGTAGCTGGAGACAGGTGAAAGGCATCCATACATTGATGTTTCTCTCCCCCTCTGCCTCTTTCCTTTCCCCTCTCTCTAAAAAGAATAGTAAAATCTTTTAAAAAATCAAAATAAAACAAGGTGGAGGGGCGGACTCGGCATGCAGGCCTTGTGTTTGCCACCTGTGCCATCGAAGTAACTTGGGTAGAAACTGGTCTGGCAAGGGAGGCAAAAGTGAAACTATTGGGAATGGAATTGAGAAGGCGTTTATATAGTTACCTATGGAGAGGGGAGGATGGATTACGTAAGGTTAAAAAGAATCCGTGAGGATCATGAAATTTGCAATTCAGTACTTAGGCTGAATGGACATCATCGGTTTTCTGCCAGACAAAACTCTATATAACAGTACATGATTGTTTCTTTTTTGGTTTTTTTGTTTTGGTTTGGTTTTGTTCTTTAAAAAATGTTTTAAGCTTTTTATACTCATAACTTTTAAAATTTTAATCATGATGTTCCTTGATGTGGTATTCCCTGATTTTTTGCCCTGATTGGTATTATTTTTAATTACTTAAATTATATAAGTTTATAGTTTTCATCAAATTTGGAAGAAAATTCTTTCTTCATATCTTCTGTTCTTCTTATATCTTCCCTGTCTGTTAGACCATGTGATACTGACCTGTAGGTCACTGAGATTTATCACTTTTTGACTCTTTTTGTTTTTTGTATGCTTTAGTTTGGATAAGTATTATTGTTAATATCTTCAGGTGCTTCATCTTCTGCAACATCAAACTATTAATTCCCATCCAGTGAACTAAGCATTTTGGATGTATTGTAAATTTTTCATCTTTAAAAGTTCTATTTTGTTTTTATTTCTTATTATGTTTATATTTTTCTTTGTATCCTCAAGCCTATGTATATTAAAACTCTTAAAGTTCTTGCCTGCCAATATAGTCACCCTGTAACTTTTTGGTGTGTTTCTATTGACTAATTGTTATCCTGGTTTGGGTGTTATTTTTTAATTTTTTTATATATCTACTAATTTTTTATTCAGTGGTGGACATTATGAAGTTTCATATTCTGTGCTGGATTTTATCTTCTTTCAAATAGTGTTGGATTTTGTTTTGGCAAGCAATATTTAGGGGTCAATTTGATCTTCTGTTGCAGGGATCAGCAAACTTTTCGAAGGACCAGATAGTAAATATTTTAGGACTGTGAATTATCTGGTCTCTAACTACTCAACCATGCTCTTATAGCTGGAAAGCAGCCACAGACAATACATATTAATACATAGGTGTTGCCATGTTCTAATGAATGTCATTTACAAAAACAGTTGACTTGTCCAAGGCTGGTGATTGGCTAACCCTTGCTTTAGAGGTTTGTTGTTAAGTTTTGTTAAGTGGATTTAGAGTAGCTTTATTCTAGAGCTCTTTTGTTTCTTCTGGAGTGTCTCTTGATTGCCCTGGATGTTCAGCAAGGATTCCCTAACTGACACTCGCATGTTTTCTAGCCTCTGTGAGCTTTGGAAACTGTTGACTGTGCTCCAGTCTTCTGTACCTGTCTCATGAAGCTTCACTCAGCCCAGTATTCAGCCCGAGATCAAAGCAGACCCCTACGCTGAGATATGGTGGTCTCCTGTGACAGCTTCCTCCTCTATAAAGTACCCTGACCCTCAAATCCCAAGTTTTGCTTCTCAACTGAAGAAGATAATTGATCCTTCTCTTTGCTTTACAGTCCAAAGCGTCTCCAGATAGCGCCCCCTTCCCGGGGACACCGCATTTCCTTCTCCCAGAGATTTCAGCCCTGTACTGCCTGTTGTCCAGTGCTTTAACATTTTGTTCAAACGTTTTTATCTTCCAGTATGGCAGGAATTTACAGCAGGGAGTTAAGCCCCTTTTCAGCTTTGTCATCATGGGGAAAGGCTTCTATGATGGTTTTAAAATTCGTATTTGAAATTCCATTCTATAATAGATTCTCTGGAGGTGGTACCTGGACTTCCAGGCTGTTTTTTTTTTTTAATTTATTTTTTAATGAAAAGTTTTTCAGGATTCTGATACACAGTCAGGTTTGAGAATCATGGCTTTTGAGTTTGGGGAGCAAAGTAGAGATCATTTGAGCACAACCAAGTACTGGGGGCTAGTAGAGCCTAAATACAAAGGCGCTGACATTCGGGGCGCTAATGAGACAGAAGGCAGGAGAGGTCACCTAGAAAGGAGGCTGTCTATACGCCTTTACTGAAAGGATGGTAGAAGGTGAATTTCTCTGTTGGGGGGTTTTGAGGCTAAGGCTTCTCCCTCTTTCCTCTCAGTCACCAGATGAAACTAGTGGCCACTCATACATTCTTTTTTCTCCTCACGACTGTGGTAGGCCTTGCTGTCATCTCTTGGAGTATAAAAAGTGAGAAGGATGGTGTTTTTGTAGAATATTCCAGTTCTACAGTTTTAAGACCAAGTCCCTGGCCTAAGCTTTCCTTTCACTCATATCCTCCCCGAAGTAATGGAGGTCGAGAGAAAACAGGGCAGCTTCCATCCACCTGTGACCCATTTCTCTGCTTCCTCCTGCTTTCTCTGAACCCCACCAGAGTTTTTTGTTACGTAAAGCATGTATATATGGTAATATATATAACATTTTAAAATTTACACTATGTGAAGCCATCCACAAGCATTTGAAGAAACTGAAACAGATATCCTTTCAGAAATTTTTTACCCAAACAGAATTATCAGGGAAGGATGAATGTGTTTCCCAGGAGATCTGAACTTAGAATGCTAAGGGATGACCACTGTAATAAAATGTATTTGAACTTATTTTGGCTTAAAAATTAATGCAAGTTACACATTTTATTCTTTTATGTATCAGTACTTGTTTTAACATAGATGTGTTCTAACCACTTATTAGAATTGACATTTCAGAAAAGATATGCCATCTTTATCATGTGACTTCATGTATTTCTTGATATGCCAGTAGGTTGAATCATAACTTCCCCACTTGGTGAAGCACAACAATAGAAGCAATTTTGTTTTTTGTTTTTTTAAATAATAATTACTTTAAATTTTAAATTACATTGTAGATGATACAGAACTTGGAGCTACACCCACCAGATACTGGATACGTGTTTACATGAATGTCTCTTTAAGGGGGAAGTGTATTTTAAATTCTATTCAACATTCTAGTATTCAACCTTTTATGAGTAAAAACTTGATTATTTAGGGTTTAACAATTACCTTTTTTTGTTAGCCCAGAAATATTCTTTATTTCTTGCATTTCCATTGAGTGAGTTTTCGTGAATACAGGTGTACCAATGCCCAGGTATCAAGTGTTATTATATAAAGCAGTGGTTTCATTTACACTTGGTTTCCACCAAAACATTGATTTTTCTTTGCCGTTCTGCAGTACCTTCTCCAGGCAAGTTCCGCTCCCCTGCAGCACCATCTCCTTTGGCTCTCCGGCAACCAGTGAAAGCATTTAGTAACCATGGCTCTGGTTCTCCTGGTGGCCAAGAAACAACACAGCTCACACAAACCACCTCCTCACCGGGGCCTCCTGTGGTTCAGAACACAGTCCCAGCAAATCCTCCCAGCAATATCAACAGCACTACTCTAACCAGACCTGCAGGGACAACCGGGATGAGAAGTGGCTTGCCCAGACCCAGTGCCCCTTCCGCTGGGGGTATACCAGTGCCTCGCAGCAAACTTGCACAGCCTGTTCGCAGGTGAGTAGCAAGTGCTCTCTTTCAACATCTAGAGCATAGGGAAGTATCACACTCGTCTTTGTATTTGAGAGTGAACAGAGAGTCCTAACTGGGCTCTCACTAGAGTTGTAGTGCAACATGAATAAAAGATTTTCTTTATTCTTTTCAAAGAAAACCTTACTTGGGATATTTGGGTTTTATACCACTTTAGTTCAGATTATATTTACCCAGATACCTAACATTATTGAGCATCTCAGGGACTGCCTATGGTAGTAAAAGCATATTAGACCCTAGAGTGAAATTTAAGATAAAATACCTAGCTTACAAGTCTCAGAATAACCCAGAAGGATGATTTCCAAACCTTGCTACAATTCAGAATCTTTTGATGAATTTATATAAACATAGAGGCTTAAGATGTACTGCCAAGGAGTTGATCTGGTATGAAGACCAAAATCTGTGGATATGCTGTTTCTGGTTTGTTTGTTTAATCTTAGGTAATTCTGAGCCCGAGCAGGTGAGTAACTGTGCACCTGTAATCTTTGTTTACCTTTCAAGAATATGGTTACCACCACCAGTAAATTTAGGTGTCAGAATTAAATGTTAAATATTTATGGGCATGTAAAAAGAAATGTGTTCATCCCATAAGCATTTACACTACCCATGCTTTATTTTAAGATAAATATATTACATTTCTGAATTCAGTAGTAGAACACAACAGCTTTTTATTTGCTCTGATAAATAATTTATATGTATCTTATTTAACTTTTGCAATAACATTAAACATGTAGGTACTTTTGTTAACACTTATTTTCAGAAAAAAATATTGAAATTTAATGAAGTGTTCATAAGGTTGGTAGTCTACGTGGTTGAGAAAGATGAGAAAAGTCTTTTCGTTCGTTTTACTCTACTAGCTACATTAACAAGAAGAGGTTGGTGAGGTCACCTGGTTTCCAGCAGAAGTTGAAAGTTGTCAGAATACCCAAGTGTGGGGTGGTTGTGTTTAGGCCTTTGACCTCAGTAGCCCCTGGAACAGCCTTCAGGGGATTGTGGTGCCCTGCGAAGTAATGACCCTGTGTGGAAAATAGGACAGTTGTGTTGTACTTAAGCCCTGTAAGTCACTTTATAAAATTGCTTGATTTCAGATCCTTGCCAGCTCCTAAACCCTATGGCAGCATGAAAGATGACAGTTGGAAAGATGGCTGTTACTGACCAGCAAAGAGAAGAATGCAGCGGTCCACAGCTTCATGGGTACCCTTCACCAGGCTAACAGACAACTTTTATATGCAGACTGTTCACATAAGACTCTTGGGGTTTATAAAATCCCATCCCTCTCTGTCTTAATCAGCACAAACTGACGGAGATGATCAAGCAGCACTTTAATGACATTTAACATCAGATGTGTTTGGTGATCATACAATCACTCTCCATAGAATCACTTTTAGTTTTGTTTAACAGAAACTAAGTTGATTTTTAAATATTTGACAGAGGCCAATATCTGGGCAAAAAAACTAACGAATGCCAAAGAGAAAATAAAATGCCCACTTGTAAAAGAGAGAGTACCTTTGTGCACAAGAAAATGGTGAATTCAAGCTATCCAAAACTTCACGTTCAACCTGATTCACTGTATAAATGGTATCAATAAATGTCTGTGTTAACGAGAACTAATATTCTGATTAATTATCTAAAATGCTCCACTAGTATTTCATTGGTACTCCAAGAAACTAGACTGAGATGAAGAAGGATCGGGGCTAGAGATTTGAAACTTGATACCCAAATTTGGGGGAATTCTATAAATTATTTTTGCAGATTCATTAGGGAAAAACATGTCATTTTGTTTACTCCTAAGTTACGGCTGTAGCTCACCTAGCGCCACGGCGTGCATCTGTCAGGTTGCATCAGCACACCCAGCTTCTGCAGTGTCTTTTGTGATTGCCACAAGGGCTTAATGTCAGTTGTACAATCTTTCTAAACTTTATAGCTCCTGGCTCAGGAAAGATAGCCTTTGCTATTGAAGCCAACTTCTTCACATGTTGTTATCTGTTACAGAACTAAAAGATCTTGTTTTTATTAGCTTGTTTCCATGATGGGAAAGAGCAAGAAGTATGCATCTTTATTCTTGATATAAGTAACACTGCCTCCGTGCTTACAACCTGGAATGAAACCATACAGTGAGAGAGAGGGGGAAAAATTCTATGCACTTAACTTTTAAACTCTCTGGTAACGACAGTTGTATTGTTGCTATTAAATGACACAACAGTCTGTTATGTGGTAGGAGAGTAGCCTGCTGAATCCTACCTAAGTTGATCCACTTTAAACTGAGTATAACTGTATAAAACATCCTTTGAAAATACTGTCCCTGTTGACTTCAATTTTGCCTTACATCAATTTTTGCATTTTTGGTAACAAATGAAACCCAGTACATGTGACTACATGTGGCTCTAACCCTAAAATACTTGCTCTGTAATGGCCTGTATGTATACCCTGGGAATCATCTACTTCGTTGTTGTGTGGGCTTTTTTGTTTGTTTGTCTATTTGTTTTAGGCTATTACCAGACTAAAACCTCCTCTACAGTAGGCTTCTCATTTTTTCCCAATGAGAGGTCTTTTTTAAAAATATTTAATTTGAACAGGTCTAAAATATTGGCAATCAAGTGACCTAAAGGATTTTAGAGATTTGAACATAAGCTTATTTTCTATTAATCAAAGACATTCTGTAAGTTGGCAAAAGAAATTGAGAAATGGGAAGCTTGATACTCAGGAGGGCATTGAGGTCGACCTGTTGAGAGAAGGATAAAACTTTTCAAACCAAGACCCCTCCCTGTTCTGCCATGGTTGGCACTACTGGGAGTGTTGATGAACCTGACCAGCAGGGAGCCATTCCGGTCAACTGCAGGTGCAAAGGTATTTTGGTGTATAATGTAAGGGAGAAATTTGATCCTTGAATTTGAGGGTGATAGGGATGGTTCAGGAAAGGATGGCACCAGAATTCCACATGATGATGAACTAAAATATGTTGCTTTTCAGAAAAGATACAGGTAACATCTTCCTTGGGTGTGTGAGGGGGTATCCCATGTAAAACTCTAAGTAAGAGAACTAGCCACTGTCTCTTTTTAAAACCACATATACACAAAACAAAATAGGTCTCAGTCTTCAGTGCAACATTGCAAAAAAATACATACGTAATTATCTTAATCTGATCATTAAGATGGATTTTAACTATATTATGAAACACCCATTATATTTTTAAGTTAGATTATCGGTTTTAAAAGGAGTATTCAGGTTATTTAACTTTGTTTTTAAAAGGCTGCATCAGAAAAAAAATGTCTATTTTTTTTTTTTATTAAAATATTTCATCACTCATTAAAAATGTATTTGGATCTGAGTTGGGTAAAGTATTATTTTACCTGCTGTTGTACTACCACAGACTATTGGCTTTTAGTTTCCTAAAAAGAAAAATTGTTTTTTTACTAGAAAGCCTTTGTGTATTGCCAATTTTTCTATTTGGGAAAATCCAAGGATTCACTGTGGTTAGTCTTACAGGAGAAATGTGGATTTGATAAACTAGTGCCTATGATTTTAACTTATGTTTGATATATAATAGTAAGGGTTTTATGAATGTTGATTTTTTTTTTTGTGCCAACAGTCCAGACTGTCACTTATATGTAAGCAGAAAGATATGAGCTCTGCTTCCAAAGTTATTTAATTTTCTCAGTGTTTGAATGTTATTTTTTGTGTGTTAATAAAAGTGTAAAGAATTGGAAAAATATAAATATTCTTAACTCAAGCATTTGCTGGATCATTTTTCTACAAAACTTGTTTGTAATATAAAACACTCTCTGAAGAGTTCAACTTTTTTCAGTTTTCATTCCCTAGAAATCACGTTTTGTAAAACTGGGACCATTCATAATTGTCAGCTACTTTTTAAAATTATCTCAATACATCACTTTTATAAAAAAATTTTTTTGAAAGGAAATTAGATACATGTGTCCCCAGATGTTTGTATAACTCTAGAATGATTAGACTATGTATGTTTAAATTAACTTTTTATTGACTGTACAGGCATCAGTTTTTGACATTACGCATGGTCCTTTTAGATCACATGAGTTTGATTGGCAAACATTTCTATAGCCGAACTTGTATGTGTGGTTGCCTCCTTAATAAACAGCCTGACCGTAATGTTCATTATTAAATTTATACTCGTTTTTCAAGTGTTTTATTAATTTCTGGATATGGTGAGATTCCCCCCACCCTCCCTGCCAGTTGTTTAAGAGTTTCCAACAGGGAAAATGAAAATATTTTCAAAGCAAATATGGATATTTATTTGATCATGTGCACCTTTCCTCTCATGGATGAATGGGGGGAAAATCAAGAATTGTACACTGTTTAATTAGTTACCCACATGCCTTTTGGAAGTTTTTACTGCCCTTCAGGTTATAATTAGTCTCAGTAATGAGGGATAAGGAAATGACCCTTCATTGAATTTTTTTCCCAAGTCAACCTAAAATCTTCTAAGAACCACTTAAAATTAAATGTCAAAATACTTTTGACATTTGTAAATCAATGAGAAATTTACTTAGACTTTTTTTAAAGATTTTATTTATTATTTTTAGAGAGAGGGGAAGGGAAAGAAGCAGAGAGGGAGAGAGGCATCAGGGTGTGGTTGCCTTTCACCTGCCTTCAGCTATAGACCTGGCTGGAGACCTGGCTTGCAACCTGGTTATGTGCCCTGGCTGGGAATCAAACCAGTGACCTTTGGGTTCGCAGGCCAGGGCCTTATCCACCGCGCCACCAGCCAGGTCCTTACTTATAGTTCTTATGCGTCAGTACAACAGGAAAACCCATATGGAAGTTTGGTGAAGTATTCGCTGTTTCAAAATTCAGCTTTGAGGTACAAAAGCAGCGGAAATGCTAGCGAAACTAATCTGGGGTGAGGTAGCGAACAGGGTTTTCATCTAAGCATGAAGCTAGACTTAGCAGCCACTAGTGCATTTTGTATTTTGAGCGATCCTTAATATAAGTCTGAGGGGACTAAATGAAATGGCCCTCATTGCTGTTCTGAAAACAACAGATTTCACTCATGGACCTTACATAATACAACTCAGTGAAAACTATTTTAAACCAATGCTTTATCTACATGGGGGAACTTTAATGTTTTCTTTTTAAAAAGACAATAAAGCTTTATTATGATTTTGAAAGTAATTAAAATATACTTTTTAAAAATGAAAATATTAAGAAATATAAAGATGATCCTGCATTGCACCTGGAGATCCTGCAATCTAGAAATATATATTTAAATGCTTACCTAACATGGTTATAAAATATCAAGTGGAAGTGTAGTTTTCTATTTAAAAAAAAATTTTTTAAGGGGGGGGGGGCCCTGGCTAGTGGCACAGTGGATAAAGCCTTGGCCTGCGAACCCAAAGGTCATGGTTCGATTCCCAGCCAGGGCACATAACCAGGTTGCAAGCCAGGTCTCCAGCCAGGTCCTTAGCTGGAGGCAGGTAAAAGGCAACCATACACTGATGCCTCTCCATCTCTGCCCCTCTCTCTTCCCCTCTCTCTAAAAATAATAAATAAAATTATGAAAAACAGTATTTTTTTTAAGATAAAATATTTTTCACCTACAGTGCTGACAGATTTTGCTTTTGGACAGAGGTGTGTGCTAATGGCTACTGAGAGCTTGGCACAGATTTTCAATTCCTGATTGTAGAAAGCCCTTGATTTTTGAGAAATTATATATATTGTTTGTGTCTTTATACCATTAATTGGTTTCTCCTATAAAAATTAAATTTATTACAGAAAATGAGAGAAATACAAGTAAATTATAATTAAGGAAACAATCCATTGGTAATCAGTCATTTAAATTTGAGGAGATTGTTTGTTTTTTAATGAATTAGGCAATTAACTTTGATGTCACAACTGTCATCATTTATAGATGGGTTCTGCTGCTGAAAAATCAGTTCCAGGAAAAATATCAATTCCAAAACATTATCAAACCTATAGTATTATAGTTACTCATATATTTTATTGATCTGCACCACACAGTCTACCGAACCAAATTAACAATATTGATTTAAAATAACTTCAGTTTTAAAACAAAACGTCTTTGAAGAAATAATAGGTAACAGCCCTGGCTGGTGTGACTCAGTGACTTGAGCACCAGCCTGTGAACCAAAAGATCACTGGCTTGATTGGGGCACGTGCCTGGATTGTGGGCCAGGTCCCCAGGTGGGGGTATGCATGAGGCAACCAGCCAGTGTTTCCGGCATATTGATGTTTCTCTCCCTCTCTTCCTCCCCTTCTCTAGAAAAGTACATAAAATCTTTTAAAAATAATAACAGGTACAACCAAATAAAGAATCAAGATAATCTGGAGTTCTTGAACTTTAGAATCACCTGACAGGCTGTTAAAATGCATGTTTCTGCACCCCACCCCATAAGTATCTATTCAGAAATAGAACTATGGTTGCAAGAACTAACATTCTAGGACTTGAAGTTCCCAGCACAGGTCAGGTGCCATTGCTGGGCTAATTGTGGCCAAGTGACGAGTTAAAATCATGCATCTCCTGTGGAAACCTTAGGGATGGAAGGAGCAAAGACCATTTTTCTGCAAGTTGTGCTATCCCTGGTAAGTGGGAGAATAAGACAATGGGTGCACATTGTATAAAACTATTGCTTTCTGTCCATGGTCATGTTTTGTAGGGGCCCCCTGACCTGCAGAGATCCCCTGGTGCTGCAGATGAAAATGAACCTTCCCAGGCAGCTTGTGGTAGGGAAGAGAAGGCCGGCCAGTGCCCTCGGGCCAAAAGCCTCATTGGTAGTTCCCAGAGATCTTTTATTGAAAGCAGTAAACTTGAAGGCACATAGCTTGTCGATGCTAAACAATGCTAATTACAGGAAAACATGCATTATTCAGGAACAAGTGAAGGAACACTGAGATTTCACTCATGTCAGGATGTGCATTCAAATTCAAAATTAAAACCTCTGCTGCTGGTACCATAGAGCGATCAAGCAAGGTAAAAGAACATGGCAGGCTCCAAAGGTCATAGGGAATGTTCTTATGGACCATATTCCCATGCCTGGGGCCCACCGGCTGTACCATGGAGGCACGTATACACCCAGCTTTCCTAGTTTTCTAGTCAGGTCTTTCAGGCTTCACCTGGTCTGCAAAGGTCTCCAAGCCTCGATGCTTTCCCAGGGGGACCCTGACTTTTCCTGAGGAAACATTGTTAGTGAGAGAAGTTAATGAATGGTTCATAAGGCCCCGTGTCATTCCCATGCTTGAATTCCACGAAGCACCTTAGTATCCTTACTATAAATTCCCAAGAACACCGGTCAATTTAAGCTAAGATTCTGACATTTGCCCCCAGGAGGAAGAGTTGACTTTTCAAAAAATTTTAATTGATTCATAAAATACGCACAAAAAGTGTGCAAAACGAATGTTCAGCTTGCTGCATTACTGCTAAGTGGCTACAGGAGTGACCACCATGCAGGTAAGTGAGACTTCACAGCTCCAAAGAAGCTGTCCTGAGCTGCCTGCTAACCACTACTTCCTTCCCCTTCAAAGACGGACATCCTGACTGCCTTTCACCTGCCTCCAGCCACAGACCTGACTGGAGACCTGGGTGTGTGCCCTGACTGGGAATTGAATCAGTGACACTTGGGTTCACAGGCCAGTGCTCCATCCACTGAGCCACACCAGCCAGGGCCTGCCTACTTTATTTTAATTAAAGACCAAAAGTGGGGGCTTTTCTCAGACACTAAGCAAAAACGCCAGGTTCACTTATGTTGGTGATGTTTCAATGGTTTGTTCTCATTGCCATATCATATGACATTGTATAAGTACAATGTCCATTCTCATGTCGAAGGACAGTTGGGTTTCCAGTTTGGGTCCCTTAAGAATAATACAGCTTTGGACTTGAGGCAGTCAGATGGAGTAAGCCCTCAAAAGCCTGTCCTACTTTTATGACAACTAAATATTTTGGACAAAATGCAAAAAACTAACTACCGAGGACACTGAAAAACAAAGCAAGCCGATTGGGGAGGAGAGTCAAACCTCAGAAGAGACCTGGGCAGGGGTGAGGTCCCCGTCCTGCATGAGCAGGGGCCCCCAGCAGAGCTGCCATTGTGGCCCTTCTGACAAGTTAAAGCAGAGGAGACGTAAAATCTGAATAAAAACCCCCTACAGATGGGGGCGGGGCTCCTGGAAGCTAGAGCATGTTGGGGGAGGGGGGGTCTCTCATAACTGCTGCTTCTGAAGGAGCATTTTGAGGAGAACTGGACAACCTGGCCTGTTGGACAATCCATGCTGTTGGAAGAGAGCCCTCTTACAAACAAAACAGGTCCTGGTGAACGTAAGCAAAATTGGCTTGGTCTGCAAGGTCACATTGTGAACCCACTAGCCCCTTTAGGGAAAAAAACTGATGGCTGGCTTTATCTCAAAGTACTTCATTGCTTAGGTCAGTCATCGCCTACAGTTATTCTTTTCATCCCTGCCCAAACTACCCTCAAAATCCTTACCATGTCACAAACTTCCCAGGCCTTCACTGTGCCCCTTAATAATAGAGCAAGCATACGGACCCCCGTGTTTGCCTTACATTTCCCAGTAGAGGAGGCTGTTTCCCAGGGTAGATTTGAGTGTGCAATAAATACAAAAGAGAAATTGCCCCAATTTCTATTCTGGGTTTGCTGACTTAGTATGTTTCAAAATCTAATTGGTTTCTCTAACCAGTTTTTCTCCTGTATTCTTCAGGAGTCTTACAAGTCTTGGTTAAATGATTCCCAGAAAACACATAGAAGGCTCATAAATGCCTTCCCACTCAAAAATGTAAACCATCTGTTTTATGTGCCAAGGTTGTTCACTAAAGGAATAAATGCCTATTAACCTAAAAGAAGAAGAAAAGGAGAAGAAACTACATCCTAAAGATTAGATTATGTATAGAAATTTTACATGGTGGTCTTCAACACTGTCATAGGAACCCTGAGTATGTGGCAGAACAAGTAAGACCACCTTGGGCCAGGCCTGTGCTAAGTCCTTGTCCCGCCACTTAGTAGCTGTGTAACCTTTGTCTTAACTTCATTAAATTTCAGAATCTCCCTTTCGCCCTGACAGTAAGGGCTGGATCGTAAGATCTGTATCATACATTTACTGTGTAGGTAAAAAATAAAGCATAGCATCCTGGCCGGTGTGGCTCAATTGGTAGGAGCGTCGTCCCATGAACCCAAGAGTCCTGGGTTCCATCCCCGCTCAGGACACAGCCTGGATTGCAGGTTCAGTCCCCAGTCAGGGTGCGTACAGAGACAACTGATGGATGTTTCTTCCATTGATGTTTCTCTCACTCTCTTTATCCCTCCTTCCTCCTCTCTAAGAATGTCCTTGGGTGAGAATGAAAGAGAGTGAGATGAAGCATATAAGGTGGTTCACTTAGTGCCTGGGTCTCAGGAACATTAATTATATACTTACTAATGATAAAAAAATATTTAGCAGTCATAGCAATTGGTCAGTATACTATATTGGGCTTCAATGGACAGAACTTAAACTTTCAGGGGCATATATAAATATTCATTCAAGAAATCCAAATTAGGTTGTTGGTGGTGTTGGTTTGATAGTCAACAGTAATTTCAGAGACCTAGGCTCTTTCTAACTTTATGCCCCATCATCCTGAGAGTTGAGTTTTGTCTGCATTCTTGTTGCTTCATAGTTCTATCTGACTGATGCAGATACAGCCATCTCATCATTACTCAAGACAGGAATAAAGAGGAAATGGATATATTGGATGGACAATGAACAGGGTCTACCACAAATAAATAAATTTTCCAAGTATTTCTGAACATTTTAAAATTTCAGTCATTTTTAACAACAATCTTTCTGATGCTGTCATAAACAGAAGGTGCTGATTGTCATGTAAATGCTATTTGATGATTTAAACTCATCAGTAAAATCAATGACTGAATTCTCTTTCTAATAATGTATCTCTTCTCTTGCTACCAATTGTCAAAATCCTGCCAGAAAGCCAGTGTGGAAGCCATCCTTACAAATACGCTGGGTTGGGTTTTTTTTTTTCTGTTGACCCAATCAAACAAATCAAATAATTAGAACTCCATATAAGAATGTCCTGTTAAGTTCTCAGTTCTTAACTATGTCTAATTGACTGTGCCTTCTCTTTCTACTGATAATATTTAC
The DNA here is from genome assembly GCA_004026585.1 of Noctilio leporinus. Classification (NCBI taxonomy): domain Eukaryota; kingdom Metazoa; phylum Chordata; class Mammalia; order Chiroptera; family Noctilionidae; genus Noctilio; species Noctilio leporinus. The sequence continues at coordinate 466,808 of PVIW01000004.1, read as the reverse complement.
ACTTTTTTTAGGAGGGTGGTTCTTTTGCTTTAGCACTACGAGGAAAATCAAGATGCTATTTTCTATTTGAACACTAGGGGGAGATCTTGTTTTTTACTTGGAGCGTTAAATCCCAGCTCTTCCCTCAGCTAGCTCTGAATTCAACTTGTTTTATTTTCAGTACAAGGAAATCACCCTGCGATCTATCAAAATAGAATGAGGATACCATTATAATGAAATCTAATATGGTTTCTTGGATGAGACCCTGGGACAGAAAAAGGAAACTAGGCAAAAACTTAAGGAAAGCTGAATAAGGTGTGGACTTTAGTTAACAATGTATGGATATTGGTTCATTAATTTTGACAGATATATCATACTGCTGTATGGTACTAACAGAAGGCGGACCTGGCCATAGGGTAGGTGGGAACTCTGAATTTACTATCTTTTCAACTTTTCTGTAAGTCTAACCTATTCCAAAATAAAAAGTTTATATGAAAATAAACTTTCCATTCTGTTTCCTTTTGGAACCAAGGAACATACTTTAAAAATAATATATTTGCAGGACAAGTTGAATATTGGAAGGAAGGGCTTTTCTAAGTGAGCTCTAAGTATATGAAGATAGATCAAAATTGGGCTAATACTTAAATATTTTTAAAACTGTTACCTGAGCTTCTCAAATTCCTACCACCGAGGGCAGGGCTGGTGGAAGAGAGGCTCCCAGGACGGGCGCGGGCAAGCCTGCTATTACTAGGACAAAGGCCGAGTGAGTCTCGGAGAAGTTCCTTGGGTTCTCTTGCTAAGACGTGTGGGCTCCCTTGGGTCCCGCCTTACCGTCTTACTGTGGTGTTCCAGCTCAAAGAAACATAACCAAAGGCTGTTCCATCTTCTCAGGGGGCTATTAGAGAGTTCCTCTCTGGTATATATTTTTAAGCAGCACAGGGTTCCTGCAAACTGGATCTTCCCTCATGCCCCCGGAGTGTCCACTTCTTGCAGGCACGCGCTCGCTTCCTTCTCTTCAAATCCAAACCCATCATCCCTGAACTCATGCTCCCTTCCCTTCCTCCTACCTTCTCCGTACTCCCCCCTGGAGGACCCATTTGTTCCTCCCTTCAGGTGGTTCCACTCCACTTCTTTTTTCAAAAAAGATTTTATCCATTTATTTTCAGGGAGAGGGAGGAAGAAGGGAGGCAGAGAAATATCAGCGTGTGGTTGCCTCTCACGCACCCCCACCTGGGGACCTGGCCCCGCCACACAGGTACTCACCCCGATGGGGGATCGAACCCACGAGCCTCTGGTTCTCGCGCCAACACTCAATCCTCTGAGCCACCCCAGCCAGGACTCTACTTCTTACCTAGAGACTTTGATTCCTCCCAATGGTGGGAGGGCTTGGGGTTCAGTGATAGTCATCGGGGTGCCCTTTAACATTCCAGGCCTCTTCCACCTGGGTATACAGTTGTATGTCCTTGCCTGTTCCCTGGCTTCAACCAATGGAACATGAGCAGCAATGACATTATTTCTGAACAGGAGCCTTTATTTTTCCTCCCCCTACCAGAGAAAATACCACCATTCCCGGCCACGGAGACCCCTTCAGCTTGCATACTTAAGTAAGGACAAGGTGGAGCCCCCAGCCAACCCTCAGGGACCTACAGCATGAAAAAGCAAAATATCTTTGTGGTTTTCAGCCCCTGAGATTTGGGGATGTTGAATAAAACGACTTAGTTCATCTTGACCATCTGCCATCCCTCCCAGTAAAACATACAATACTCTTCCCCATTCTACATGTGGAGAAACTGAAGCACCAGAGATTAAGTAGCTCGCCTACCATCACCTGGTGACAAAGGAATCAAGCCAGGATTTATACCCAGGAAGTATGGCTCTAGTGTCTATACCCTTAATAACAATGCCTTAGAGACTCTCAGAAAGAAAAAAAAAGACAAGAAAACATTAGAGAATCTATCTTTGGTTTCCTTTCCCGAAAAGCATCATCCTGCTGCCTCCATCCTCCCAGGTGGTTCCTCTACTTGCTCAATAGCTGTTGGCTTCGAACTGGCCCGTGTTAGAACCCCTTCCCAGGTCCGTGGATTTCTTTCTCAGTTCACGCCCTTGTTCTGCTGAAGCTTTTCTGGTTCGTAGGAAAGGGTGCAGGAGAGGTGACCTTTCGGAGGCTTTGAATGTTTGAAAATATTGTATTCTTCCTTCATGGTGATGATTTATTCTATGTGTAAACTTGGCTGGGTCACAGTGACAAATATGAGTGTCCAAGATTATTCTGGATGTTAACATTTATATAGGTAGATTTTTGAGAAAAGCAGATTGCCCTCCTAACGTGGTGGGCCTCATCCAATTAGATGAAAGCTTAACTAGAACAAAGACTGACTTCCCCCAAGCAGGTGGGTATTCTGACTAGAACTGCAACATTGGCTCTTCTTTGGGGCTTCAGCCTGTTAGCCTGCCCTGCAGATTTTGGACTTGCCAGTATTCATAATTACACCAGCTAATTCCTTAAAATAAATCTCCTTTTATATAAATACACATGTTTTGGTTGTTTTTTTCGCAAAGCTAATACAAGTTGACAGTTTGAGGGATATAGTATTTCTCCCTCACAAATAAGTTTGTCAGAATGTTGAAGGCATTATTCTGTGGTCTTCAAGTAATTAGGGTTGGTCTTGAAAGCTTTACTACTCTTACTCTATTCCTGTTCCTTTGAATATAGACTTTCTTGCCTTCTTTCTGGGAAAAAAAAAGAATTTTTTTCTTTGTCCCAAGTGTTTTCATGTTTTATCATATTTATTTTCTTGGTTAAGGTCTTTAAAAATTGCTTTAGGCCCTTGGTGGGTCTTTTCAACGTGGAAATTTATATTCTTTAGGTCTAGGACCTTGTCTTCTTTAGTTATGAACATATCTCCCTGGACTAGAAGCCTTATGAAAGCAAGGAGCATACATATCTTGCTTGGGATTCATTTCTGGTACTGAGCAGAATGCAGTACCTAAAGCCCAACTATCAGGAGGAGTGAATGAATGAATGAGCGAGTGAATTAATACATGCATGCAGAATATGTATGTTTTGGGAAGAAGACACTGAGCTGAGTTTTAGACATATAAAGTTTGAGGTGGAAGCTGCATGTAGGAGCCTGGAGCCCCAGAAAGATTTCCTGGCTGTAAATGTAGACCCAGGAGTTGGCTGCATCTGCTCCATAACTGAAGTCCGGGCTGTGCTGTGATCTCCTAGAGAAAGATGAGAAGAGAAAGTGGGGAGTAGAGGACTGTAAGGTAGGTGATTCCTTTGAATAAGGAAAATATCAGTGTCCCAACTCTCCCGAACGAAATTAAAACTTGAGGAAGAAGTTAGTTCCCTTCTGCTCTGGCATTTTCTACCTCCCAGCAGAAACCTTCATATTCTTCGAGAAGCATGATGGTAGAGCACACTCCTCATTCGTGTCTGCCATCAAAACTTACCTCTGTCTATAGCCACAGTTTGAATAAGCAGCGAGGAGGAGACACGCAAGGGCGGGAAACACAGCTGGCAGAGAGGAAAAGCCATTGACAGATGAGAAAAACTGCCGAAGGAAAATGCAGGTGAACACTTCCTGCCCACCAAGCCCTCAGTCTCCTCTGAGCTATGCAGACCCTCATTCCCAGGCCCTCTGCCTCTGGAAACACTGCAGCTGAGCCCTCACCCCCAGAACCGCCAGTACCCCAGCCCTGGATTGGCAAACGTGCCTGGCAAACCCAGCTTCTGCTCTCCGCCACGCGCACATCCTGCTTTCCACCTAGTCCTTTACTTCTCAAAGGGGGTTCAGCGCCTGCTACCATATCCCCCGCTGTAGCTGGAGTTAGCGCGCTTCCCTCACCACTGCATCTCCACGGCGCCCTCTAAATTAGCCTCTCGGCTTCCAGCGAAACCACGACTCCCAGTCCAGGTTTTCTCTCTGCCTCGCCCTTTGCATTTCTCTGCGGGCTCCCAGCCATCCCAGAATGAAGCTCTCAGAGAGCTCCCGTCCTGCGTGGTAGCTTCCGGCCAAAGCATCCTTGCAGAGGAGCTCACAATTGAATTTGTTTATTTTAATGGTTAGGGTTTGGGCACCTGGGAGCCAGCCTCCGCAAGTGTCCTGCCTGCAGGATGACTTGATGAAGTCCAGACCCGAGTGGCCCCGCTGCTGGGCTGGCTGACGAGAGCGTTCAAAGGAAGTATTGTAGAAAGATGGTTTGCATGTTGCAGCGGCCTATACAAACAGAAATTCTGTTTCCGTCAGCGATGGGCTAGATATAAGGACCAAGCTTTTTTCTAAAAGGAAAAACGTTCGATACAATGTCTTTAAAGTCTCATTAAAAATGGTAAAGATCGATTCCCCAGCCAGGGCACATAACCAGGTTGCAAGCCAGGTCTCCAGGCAGGTCCGTAACTGGAGGCAGGTGAGAGGCAACCAAACATTGATCTCTCTCCCTTGCTTTCTCCCTTCCTACCCTTCTCTCTATAAATAATGAATAAACCCTTTTTAAATTAATTAATTAATTTTAGAGAGAGGGGAAGGGAGAGAGGCAGAGAGGCAGACAGACATCCATGTATGGTTGCTTCTCACCTGCCTCCAGCTAGGGACCTGCCTGGAGTCCTGGCTTGCAACCTGGTTATATGCCCTGACTGGGAATCGAACCAGCAACCTCTGGGTTCAAAGGCCTGAGCCTTATCCACTGTGCCACCAGCCAGGGCAGGTGAATAAACTCTTTTCAAAAATAAAAACAGTGAAGAATTGAAAAGATAGCAAGACCAGCCATGCTAAATTGGGTGGGTGGGAAGCCTGAACCTAGAGTCACGGGTACTGGGGCACAAAAGCCAGTTTGTGCTCAGGGTTTGCTGATGCTGAGTACTTACTTAGTCTTAAGTTCTCCAGCCTCACTGGGCAAAGGACAGAGTCAACCCTCAGGGCCCACCCAAGAAGAAACTTAAGGGTGACATTTTCTACATCATAGGGACCCCCAAAGGCTACTGTGATACTGTGATTTATAATAAGGAATATATATTTGGTCTTTGCCACTATTTCTAGCAAACAGCTCCTAGAACTTGGAATCTCCTAAGTGATGAGAATAATGTATGTGGTTTTCATTGGTTTTTTAAAAGACTTTATTTCTTTATTTTTAGGGAGAGGGAAAAAGAGAGGAAGGAGAACATTGATTGGTTGTTCTCACACAACCCCAAATGGGGACCCAGCCCATAACCTAGGCATGTGCCCCAACCTCCTGGCGACCCCTTGACCCCATTTGCTCAACCCACTGAGCCACACTAGGCAGGGCATCTTTGGTTAGCTTAGTGAGGTGACTTTTGGTTCCGCCTAATGGACAGGTGCTGCTTGTTAGAAGAACCAACCAAAAATAAAGGATTGGAACTTACAGTTCCACTCCCTGACTTCCATGGAGGGGAGAGGGGGTTGGAGGCTGATTCGATCCTCAATGGCTGATGACTTAATCAATAATCAATTGTACCTATGTAATATAGCCTCCACAAAATCCCAAAAGGAAAGGGTTAAGGGAGCTTCCAGGTTGCTGAATACATGGAAATGTGGGGAGACTGATGTGCTAGGAAGAAGAGTGGTAACTCCCTGTCCTTTCCCCAATACCCCACCCTATGGGTCCCTTCCTCTGGTTCTTCTTAACTTGCATCCTTTTGTAATAAACTAGGTGATCTAATAAGTAAATTGTTTCTCTGAGTTTTGGGAGCCACTCTAGCAAATTAATTCAACCCGAGGATGGGAGGTGGTGGGGAGATGTTTGGAACCTCTGATCTATATTTTGGTAGGATAGAAGCCCAAGTGATAACCTGGACTCTCAATGGACGATTGCTGAGGTGGGGGCGGTCTTGTAGGGCCACGCCCTTAACCTGAGGGTCAGGATTGAGTTCAACAGTAGACGTCGAAGAATTGCGTGGTGGTGTGGGAACCACTGTCCCCTATTGGAGTTGGTGATCAGATTCTTACCTTACAATTTCTGATGCCACTTTAAAAAAAAAAAAACAAAAAACAAATCAGTCTTCATTTAAAAACAAACCATTATCATCGTTGGGCATTTATTAAATAGCAAAGTGAATTTTAATCAAAATAGTTTAAAGAAAACATCAATAAGAGACATTTGGCTTAGTTTCAAATTTAAAAGTCTGAAAAAAATAACCCAATTACTTCAGCTCTTTGAAAGGATTCGCTATCAATTAGCAAATCATGATTCAGTTCAGTTGTGTAACCACGTTGACCCTTGAATGTATAGACAGATGCACCTAGGACTATTTTCTCAGCAAACTTCCATCTTGAAGCCTACAATGGTGAGTAAATCATGTGTGTCTGGGCCATATTAATTCATTTCAGACTGCAGTATAATTTCTTGGCTCTAAAATAAGAAGCGCCTAGTGAAATTTGTGCTGTAACAAACCCCATCTGACTTTGTAATGCTGCTGCTGAGCACAGCCAGTCATAAAGAATCGGTTGGCTGACACAGCTGGCCACGCAGATTGACGTCATAAATCTTATTTCCTGGAACTACTTGAATCATCAAATTCTAACTGACGGATAGGGCAAGAGGGAGGGATACATCCTCTCAGCGTATGTTTTCTACGACTGCTAGATGTCCTGATTTTCTCATAAAGCATCCCTCCTCCTGTATAGAGGCAACCTTTATTTTGGGTGGTGCAGATGCCCAGGAACAAAGTTGAAATGGGCTGTCCCTTCTGCTGAGGTTCCCTTGGCATTCTGCTCTGGGTGACATCACCAAGGGTTTCCTAGGCACAAGGCAGTGGGCTGATCATTTTTCTGGTGACATTTTATGTTAGAAGACCCCTTGTCCTTTTAGTTCCTCAATTTCACAGAGTATAGTCTCTCAATACGTTTTTCTGTATTGTAGTTTGTTGAGAAAAATATTTATATCTCCAAGTCTAATATTGTAAACAAAATGATACATAGGTAAAGTCTCAAATTACTTCCCCAACCAATTGGGAATGAGGTGAGAGGGGCTGGAAAAGGACAAAGTGCAGGCTTGGTTGTGTCTGGATCTTAAAAGTCAACTGCTTGTAACAATCATATGAATTAGAAGGTACTGAATAAGTGGCATTTTAATCATTATACATCCTAATATGGGGATTTGTTACTTATATGTCTGCATTTTACTAAGTTTGGTTTTAAGATATTGAGTTCTGGGAACTTTTAGGAAAAGAATGGGTTCTGAGACCCACAGCTAGAATATCTGTTAGGGATACAGGGTAGAACATACAGATTGTCATAAAAAAAAAAAAAAAATATATATATATATATATATATATATATATATATATATATATATATACATCAATGGGATTGTATAACCTGCCTCCAGCTCTCAGGAAGAAGTCAAAACACCTTGGAATGAATGAGCTCCTTAAATGATCAAGCAATAGGGCATAGAAAAAGCAAGAGAGCCCTGGCTGGTGGCACAGTGGATAAGGCACCCACCTATGAACCCAGGGGTTGCTGGTTTGATTCCCCAGCCAGGGCACATAACCAGGTTGCAAGCCATGTCTCCAGCCAGGTCCATGGTTGGGGACAGATGAAAGGCAACCATACATTGATGTCTCTCTCCCTCTCTGTGTCTCTCCCTTCCCCTCTCCCTAAAAATAATAAATAAAATCTTTAAAAAAAGGAAAAAGAAAGTTAACAAAAAAAAAAAAAAAAGCAAGAGAAATTTTTAGAGCAATGGTCAAAAAAGGTCAAGTATGTATAAGAATATGGCCATCATCTGTCGTTAGGTGAGAGAGGAGGGGGAGGGTAATGGCAGAGAGCTTGGTGATGATGAATCTTACCATGTCTGCCTCTTGAATCACCCTGCTCCAATATAGAGATTTCAAATCTTACGCTTAAGTCTTTAATCCATTTTGAGTTTATTCTTGTGTATGGTGTAAGAAGGTGACCTAGTTTTATTTATTTACTTATTTATTTATTTTGCAGTATCAGAACAGTTCTTTAAATTCCATTTGTTGAATTGGCTTTATTTACCCCACTGTATGTTCTTGCCTCTTTTATTAGATGTTAACCAACCATAAAGGTGTGGATATTTGGGAGCTCTCTATTCTCTATTGAGCTATATTTCTATTTTAATGGTAGTGCCATGCTGTTTTGATTACTATGGCCTTGTAGTAGAGTTTGATATCAGGTAGCATGATTTCTCCAACTTTGTTGTTCTTTCTTAAGATTGCTGTGGTTATTTAGGGTCTGTTGTGATTCCATATAAATTTTTGGAATATTTGTTCCTGTTTGTGAAATACACCATTGGTATCTTGACAGGAATTGCATTAAATCTATAGATTGATTTCAGTAATATGGACATTTTAAGAATATTAATTCTTCCAATCCATGAACACAGTATATGATTCCACTTTATTTGTATCTTCTTCAATTTCTTTCTTCAATGTCTTATAATTTTCCAAGTACAGTCTTTAACATCCTCGATTAAATTTATTCCTAGATATTTTTTGATGCAATTGTAAATGGGATTGATTTCTTTTCTTTCCTATTTTTAAAAAAGATTTTATTTATTATTTTTAGAGAAAGGGGAAGGGGGAGAGGCAAAGAGGGAGAGAGACATCTTTGTATGGTTGCCTTTCACCTCCCTCCAGCTACAGATTGGGCTGAAGACCTGGCTTGCAACCTGGTTATGTGCCCTGGCTGGGAATCGAACCTGCGACCTTTGGGTTCACAGGCCAGGGCCTTATCCACTGTTCCACCAGCCAGGGCGGGATTGATTTCTTAGTTTCCCTTTCTAATAGTTCATTATTGGTATATAAAAATGAAACTAATTTCTGGATACTTATTTTGTATCCTGAATTAACTTATCAGTTCTAGGTTTTTGTTTGTTTGTTTGTTTTGGTGAAATCTTTAGGGTTTTCTATATACAGCACCATGTCATCTACTTTCCTGCCTTTTTGAGGAGGTTGTGGCCCTTTCAGATACTGACTTTATGTGAGCCATCTCACTTCTAGTTCCTGTGGCAGCAGGCACTCTGTCTCTTGTGACCTGGCCCCCACGTGACCCGACCCCAGCCTCATCCCAGTGCTCTGGGTTCCCAGTTTTGACAAACGCCTTCAATAAAAATTTGGTTTTAGCCCTAATTCACCATTCTACATTCCTGGTTTCCAAAAGGATATTTATTGTGTGTAATTCAGCAGTTTTGGTGTTTTGTAAATGGAGGATTTTTCAGTATTGCTAGGAACAATTCATCCTGTGAAATCATATCCATCTTTAAAGGCTCAATTCAGAGGTCACCTCTTATGTGAAAGCTTTCCAGACGGCTCCTGGAGGGTTAGACCTTTTCCCTCTAAGCTTCCTCAGTCTTCTCGACCTCCGGCTCCAGGGCTGTAACTCTTACAAATGGAAAGTCACTCGAACTGTGTACCTGACTATCTCTCTCCCCCGCCAGTTAAGAGCTGCTTGGGACTGACACTTTCAGATGCATCTCTCACCTTCCACATCTAGCATAGAGCTCACTCACTACCTGGGGGATACTGAATATGCACTGAAGTAAAAGAAAAGTAATTAAGTAATTGATCATTCGCTAATGCCATCGTTCAAATTCTGATGAGGCTCCCAGTCGTGTCTGGTAAGAGATACTTGATATTCACATATTTAATATAAACATGTATTGGTGCCTTTGTCCCTGAGAGATGCCAGGCTTGCTCCTCCCCCAAGGTCTTTACATTGCTGAGCTTCTGCTTGGAAGGCCCCTCCCTGGAAGTTTACCTGGCCACCAAGTTGCATTCGTACACCTCTCAACTGCAATGCTACCTCCAGGGACCAGGGAGCAGGGCCCCCACCACCTCCATGCAGTGCCTAGTCACATTATCCTTTTCTTTGTTTTATCCTCACCTGAGGACACTTTTTCATTGCTTAGAGAGAGAGGAAGGAAGAGAGAGTGGCGCAGACAGACAGACAGACATTGATGTGAGAGAAAAACATCAATTGGTTGCCTTTCTACATGCACCCGGACTGGGGATCGAACCTGCAACCTGGGCCTGTGCCCTGACCAGGAATAAAAGTTTCAACCTTTTCACTTATGGAATGACACTCCAACCAACTGAGCCACACAGACCAGGGCACATAGTCCTACTTTTTTCTTGTTCATAGCATTTATTATAGCATATGATTCTATAATCACCTAAAATTAACTTATTTATTTGTATATTTAAATGAACACATAAATATTATGTGATAGCATTCCCCAGAACCTAGAACAATGCCTGCCACATAACAGTTACTTCATAAATTATTTGTTGACTGCCTAATACATAACACATGCAAAAAAAAATGGGAAAATGAATCATCGGCTCTGACAGGTTCATTGAGAAGTGTATTTGATCAAAAAGAATATGCTTTGGACTGCTTTTAAGATTTTTCTATGGCTGGAGTTAGCAACTACTTACAACTGCATTTTTCTAGACTAAAGTTATCCGTTATGCTCTGTAAACCTGGAAAACTGGTCAGTGAATCATGTGGTTACAGAAGATTTGGCCTTATTTCCTAAGCATAGTCCTGGTTTGTAGGTGCTACTGCCTTTGGTCCCTCTGGTGATGCAGTTGGGCCACATCCTAGGTGGGACTGTGATTTGGTGAATCAGTTTCATCTAAGGGAAACTGATTCCCCTCTCCTCTTCCCTCCCCACCTCCTCTCCCTCCCCTCCCTGAAGCCATTAGTGTGCAGGGTGGGAAGGAGATGTGATGGAAGATGAGGGAGCAGACACCACAGCGGGGACCTGAAGGACTGAGGTGGCACAAGGCACCAGGCAGTCAGAAGAGAGGGTGGGCCTAAGAAACAGGGAATGGACAACAAAAAGCAAGGGGGAAAGTCCTCGGAAGGCACGTGGGCCACATTTGACATTCAATCCAGGGTTAGCTTTGCCAGGAATTGGTCTGGAAAGGTGCACTTCCTTTAATCTATCTTGGCAAAGAGATCTGCATGACAGTGGAGGAAGAAGGTGGCTCAAAAATAGCAACTGTTGTCCTGGAACATGTGTTTCTTCCCTGACAAGGAATACAGTGAAGCGGAGAAGAGACTTCTCCTTCAGTTCTAAAAATGTTCCCATCTTGGTAGCCCGAAGCCCACACTGCCTTTCACCTTGCCCCTGCGGCAGGAAGCCAGGTCATGGTGGAAGCCGAGTTGCAGTATGCTAAATAAATGTTCTTCCGAAGTGGTCTGACCAGGGCCAGCTGCATGTGCTCACAGTTTCCAGCAGCGGTTGGTTCAAAATGCTGGTCCTCCCTCAGACGCTCTGGTTCAGTGGATTCGGTGCAGCATCCAGGTATCTGCGTTTTAATCTAACAGCTCAGTGATTCTGATAATGGGGATTGGTGGAGTATTCTTTTACAGAATAATAGTAATCATAATCATAACCATAATCATAGTTAACAGCTACTAAGTGTTTGCTATGAGCTAGGCATTATGCCTAATTCTTTTCTTTTCCTTTTTCTTCTTTTTTTGTAGAATAGCTTTTTTAGGATTTGATTCTTTTTAATTTAATTGTATTGTTGTTGTAGTACATTCATCCCATTTCCCTCCACTGCTCTACCCTTCTTTACCTCCCCATCCTCCCACCAGTCAATCTCACACGTTGTCCATGTCCTTGGGGCACCCATGCTAGTTCCTTGACTAAATTGTTTCTCCTCTTTGCCTCCTTCTCCCCACTCCCAAGTTCTTTATGGGCATTATCTTAATCCTTACCCCGGTTCCCAGCTGATCAGCGCTGCTATTACAGGAGAGAACAGACTGAGAAGTCAGCTATAATCGGTTAAGTGATGAATTTTGGACATAAGATATAAATAAAGGTTTCCGATGTCAAAGCCCAGGTTCTTGCTTTGGGCTAGGGATATTTTTTAAATCCTTAAATTATTTGTAGGATTCCCTGAAACCTCGCTACTCACAGCATGGTCCTTGGAACGTACACCTCTGGGCACTGGTCAGAAATGCACAATTCAGGTCCTGCCCCAGACTCCGTAATCCCAATCTGAACGTGAACAAAATCCCCACGTGATGTCTACACATATTAAAGTTTGAGAAGCCCTCTTCTAACATATTTAATTGATTCATTTCTACCCCATCTCATGCCAAAACACAGTAGAGGTACAGTTTCCTATTCCACGTATCATGGAAACACCTTATATCATGAGCGATGTGATTCATGTTGGTTTATGAGCTTTAATTCACCCATTCAACTAGGTTTAGCTCAACTAATTTTATTATTTCTCACCCAGGCTATTACAATGATCTCCTATTTGATTTATCTGCCTCCAGTCTCTCCTATCTTCTACCTATTTTTGCAAAGAAGTTGTTTAAAGTGGTGGAGCACCTTATTGAAACAAAATGTTGGTGAAAGACCTACAATAATAAGATAAAAGTGCATCTGTGGTAGTTGAAGTGTGTATGTGGCATAGATGTCAGAGCCCTCCATCCTCCAGACTCAGCCCCTGGGCCCCCAGGTACCTGCGGAGCACAGAGGACCATCCCAGCTCTAGCCCCTCTCAAACGTGGCCTCACCACTCTTTTTTTTTTTTTTTTTTTTTTTCATTGTTTAAAGATTTTATTTTATTTATTATATTTTAGAGAGACAGAGAGGGGGAGAGACGTAAATGTGTGGTTGCCTTTCACCTGCCTCCGGCTACAGAGCTGGCTGGAGACCTGGCTTGCAACCTGGTTATGTGCCCTGGCTGGGAATCGAACCAACAACCTTCGGGTTCACAGGCTTATCCACTGAGCCACCAGCCAGGACCTAGATCCCCTTTTCTTTCTTTGCTCAAGGTGATGCTGGAAATACTCATTTGAATAAAAGTAAAATACAATATGCTCTGCAGGGCTGTAATTTACCATAAAGGTTTCTCATGTTCTGGTTTCATAATTTTCTGTTTGTTTTTTTATTTTTTTTATGAGCAAGAATTAGTTTATTGATTCCCTAAAGAAGCAGCAGTACTTTGTCCTCACCATTATTTTCCATTTGCCCGAAATACACATCAGGAATTTCCATCTTTGGGCCAAGCTCAGCAGTGCACAGAGCCAGGCCTTTTAAAAAGTAATTCATTAGTTTGGAAATGGGAAGTGACAAGAGGCAATTGATCTTTTTCAATTTGCTCTCCCCAGGAGATAGCTTTTATTTCTTTGCCCCATGGCCCCTTTTAATTCAGCGTATGTATTTCTTATCTTTCTTTCTTTCTTTTTTTTCAATTGGATGGGGAGCAAATTGTTTGACTGTTTTAAATTCCAAATGGAGACCTCCCAATCTTAGTCTCTAGCTTGCTATTCTAACTAAATATAGAACGTAGGCAACACCGCCATCTTTCTGGCCATCGCTCTCTTTATTCTCTGCTTTCCTCTCTCCCGTGGAGATTTTAATTTGGTTAAAATGTTTTTGCTGCGGCTGTGACTCAAGAGTCTCAGCCAGCTGCAGAAACACAATGTCATTTACTATTCCAGCCAACCGCCCAGACGGTTTCACATCGGGTCATTTGGAGCAGAGCTGTGGAGTCTGCTTTATGACAATGATGGGCAACACTCAGCTGCTAAAAAACAGGCAGCATTTAAAAACAAAGCTAGTGTGCTGTGGGCAATAATTCCACTCACATTACCGGAATACAAATAGGAGCCCGTTTAACAGAAGTGAATGTTGTCCCCAGTGGATGGTATGACAATAAAGCCACACTCGATTCCTCTCTGTATTGGTTGGATAAGGCACATCCATCCATTCATCCTTCTGCCCTTTCATTCAACTGGATTCAACTGTCAGGAGCCACTCGAAGGTGATGCTTAGGACATAAGGCATCACTCGCACAGCTCCTGTCAGCACCGTACCTGCAGTTGTTGGAGAAGGCGGACTTGAGAAACACATTTCTAGGATGGGGGAGAACCATAATAAAAGCAAAGGTGACAGTACGAAACTCCAACAGGGAAGCCAGAGGGAGTTACGGTGGCTCACAGAGGAAGCGAGATTTGAAGTAAAGCTAAGATAAAGAAAGGGACATACCGGTTGGGGACTGAAAGGATGGATCCTGCTTCATGTCAGGTTTGGCGTATCCATGGTGGAGTTTAGGGCCCATATTTGGGACAAGAAATAGAAATTTGGGAGTCAGTGTCTACAGGTCATAGGTAAAGACAGGTGAGCTTAATGAAAGCACTTAAGAATAGACAAAGTGATAAGATTAAAAAAAAAAAAAAAAAAAAAAAGGCATGCTCTGGCTGGTGTGACTCAGTGGATTGGCACCGGCCTGTGAACCCAAAGGTCGCTGGTTCAATTCCCAGCCAGGGCACATAACCAGGTTGCAAGCCAGGTCTCCAGCGAGGTTTGTAGTTGGAGGCAGGTGAAAGGCAATCATACATTGATGCTTCTCATCCTTTCTTCCTCCCTCCCTGCCCTTCTCTCTGAAAATAATAAAAAATAAAAAGGGTCCTGACTAAATCCTAGGGAGAGAAACATTGAGGGTATAACTGGAGACAAAGAAAACATGCGGGAGCCTAATGGAGCACAGAAGGGTTACAGAACAGAGGTGTGTGGGAGCTGCAGGTCCCACGGACACCATCTGCCCCATCTGCACATCCCTAGTACCCATACCTATTCAGGTGTCTCCTAAGTAAGAGACTTTACATATTATCCAGTTTAATTTTAACTTAGAAATGAGAAACGTAAAGCCAACCATTATGTAATTTTTGTAATTAAGATATTCTGTCTTTTTTGGGTTTTTTGCTGCGATGGATGTAGATATGGATTTGTTTCTGTTTGCCTTCCTCAGGATTCATTATGCGGCCAGAATCTGGATGCAGGTGAAAATTCTTAACCATGACATTTAAGAATATCACTTCTGGAACTTTCTTTCCTTCTGAAATGCTTATTAGATGTAGTATACGGAGGTTTTCTCTTCAGACTATTGTGAAATTATTTTTGCCTTTAAAAGGATGTTTGTTGTTTTTTATGCGGCACATTTTATGTCTGAGTATTTTTTTGTAACAGGATTTTCAGCTAACCAAGTCGGCCATATTACCAGAAAGGAGAGGTGCACCAATGCCCTAAAGCCTGACTGCTGATTTTGGACGATTCCCCGGTGCTCGGTCATAGGCTTCCGGACCGAAGTTCATCTGCATGGTAGACTCCGGCCGGGCATTCCAGACATCCTGCACGCAACACATCTGCAACTTGAGTCTCAAACTTGTTACTCCACCTGTGCCCTGTATCTCAGCCCATGTCATCCACCCCGTCTTCCAAATTAGAGCCTCATTTTGCTTGGAGTAATCTCTCTCCTTCACCGCAAGTACGCCTTCTCCTCTCCGTTTCTGTGTGTATTCTCTTGTAGGAGCTGCCATGTTCCCCCCTGGCATTCCCCTAGCAGCCCCCTTGCTGTTCTTTGATCTGGTTCCTATCTGGTTACCCAGAGCTTCTAGAATCATCCTTCGGAGTCTTGAATCTGGATAGTCACTTCCCTGCACAGAAATTGTAACTCACTTTCTGCTGCCACCAGAATCAAGTTCAAGCTCTTTACATGGCAATGAAGGCCCTAAATAATTTGCCTCCACTACCCTTCCACATCTTGTTTCCCATCCTTGCCGCTTCGAACATCCACTCTCTGCTCCTCCTGTGGAAGTAACGTGCTCCCATAACCCCTTTGTTTGAGCTATACCCTCCATCGGAATGTGCTTTGCCCTCCTTTACCTGGTGAAGTCTAGTTACTGATTGGTGACTGGGGCTGAGACTCCACAGCCAGAGTTCACCACCCTCATCTCTACTTGAATCTGAATACACAGTTCATCACAGTATGCCTTGCCCTTGCGTATTTAACTCTACATATATTTCGGTGGAGCCACAAGGTCCTTGAGAATAGGAAACCTTGGGTTACACTTAACTTCTATCATTCTCATGTCTAGCAAGACATTGGGAGATTCATACACAATTGTTGAAACAAGTTGTTGTAATACAGTGTTACAAAGGAACTCAGAAATTTTAGGACTCTGTGTCTACTTACAGACAACTCTGAAGGGTCTAAAGTAATAGAAGAAAGTGTATAATATCTATGTGTGTCATATACAATGCTGTCTATCTGGAAAGAGTCCAACCATTGTTAACATGAGAACAGTTTACACCACATTGATGTAACCTGGCAGCCAAGGAGAGTGGACTGGAATGCACATGCATGAACAATGATGACTTCACTGTACTAGTCACTGTGGACACTAGGCACCATTTAGTGAGCATGTATACTGTGTGATCGTTGCATTAAAAATGACTGAGTGAGTAGAGCAATGCATCTGTATCAGATTTTGTGTTAAGCTTGAACACTCCTCTGTGGAAATTATTTGGACAACTCAGAAGCCTTTGGGGGATGATACAATGAGTGCAGCACAAATAAAAGTGTCGCATAAATACTTCAAAGATGGTCAAGAATCTGTTGAAAGTGATCCATGTTCTGGAAGGCCTACAACCAGCAGAACACCTGGGTGTGTTGAACGTGTATGGGCTGCAATCAACAAAGATCAACAATTGACAGTGTGAGAACTAAAAGCTAATCTGGGGATTCCAAAATCTGCTGTGTCCAACATTTTGATACAGAATCTTGGCATGAAATGTGTTGTGGCAAAGTTTGTTCCGCAGCTTCTGCTACCAGAGCAGAAGGAACATCGAGCTGCAGCTGCTAGTGACTTGATTCAAACCACTACCAAAGAACCAGATTTCCTCAAGAAGATCATAATTTGAGATGAATCATGGGAGAACTTTATGAGGTCCCAAGGTGACTACTTTGAAGGAACTAAGATGTCATTGTCCAGAGTACAATGTTTCTGGGATCTTCTTTAATAAATGTCTCTATTTTAAATAGCGCAAGGTCTGCACAGACCTTGTACATATTCCAAAATTTCAGATTTTTTTCTGAAAAGCCATTTATATGTGGCCAGTTAAGAGAGAGCCTCCAGCCTGCGAACCCAAAGGTCGCTGGTTTGATTCCCAGCCAGGGCACATAACCAGGTTGCCAACCAGGTCTCCAGCCAGGTCAGTGGCTGGAAGCAGGTGAAAGGCAACCACACATTGATGTTTCTCTCCCTCTCTGCCTCCCTCCCTTCTCCTCTCTCTAAAAATAATAAATAAAATCTTTAAAGAGAGAGAGAGAGAGAGAGAGAGCCTAAACAAGCATGATAACCCTAGTATCAATTTTTAATCATCCCATCTTCAACCCCAATTAAGTCTTCTCAGCCTGAGTTTGAAGAATTGGGGAGTTGGAGGGGACAGTGATGGTACCTGCCACCTCCCAATCAATATTCCAGACAAAGCAGAACAATGGGTACCAATGACGGATACAGGTAAGCAGCAGCCATGGGTAGTAACTCCCAGATCGATTGAATGGCAAGATTAATTAAATATGGAGAGTAAGAAAGAGTGTAGGCAATATAAAATTATTAACAGACCTCAGTCTTTTCTTAGGATCATATGAACCCAGCATTCATTATTATTCCACCAACACATGTCGGTACTCACCAAGGTTGAGTAAGCAAGGGGTTGTTTTTCTAATATAATGGGCAAGATGATTTAAATTATTCCAAGAGAAATCCAGCTTTAAAGAATGTTGCAAAATAACACTTTCAAAATTTAAAAATGTCAATAATGCTTTTTCTACTTGGTATGTAGTGATGGGGATTTTTATTTTAAAAGAACCCAAATCCAAACCAATTAGTAGAACCTAATTTTAATAAAACTTTTTTTCATCCTACTTTGGCTACTCATTGTGCTGTCTGGTTATTTAATGAGAGGAAATTTTTCAGCTAGAAGCCTTAAAAAATATCACCGGAGATTTTTTTCAGGTTTAGAGCAAATAAATTTTCAGTTTAATATCCTGCTAGAGCTTTGTAGATACCAATTTTTTCCTTTTCAGTTTATCAGATGGCAAATGTCTCCTGATGCCAGCCTCATGCCGTACAAAGATCACTCCATGAAGTCTCCCAGGAAAATCTCCCATGTGTCAAAAGCACATTGAAATATTAGAACTTCAAGGAAGCTACTGACTTCTCCCTTAGGTTAGCTGACAGTGACTGGAAAGTTAAAGAATAGTTGAAAACAAGGATGGACCTGATTAAAGAGCAGATTAGCAGAGTAAAGACAAAACAAACAACTTTTGCATGTAAAGCAAATACTTATGAAGTTGTGGAGGGGCTGTGTGGAAAGCTGAGGGCTCCTCTGGGACAGGCTTTTGGGGTAACACAAAAAGGAGGACCTGGACTAAATAAACTTCAATGGATGCCTCCTGGCAGGAGGCGCAGGTAAGTCACGTGGCTTGTGAGCGGCTGAGATGCTACTTTTCCAAACATTTGAAGTCTGAGGAGCTGGCATGTTTGCGGAGTGAGAGGCACAGGCTGAGGACGTCATGTGAAGAGGCAGGGGTCAGAGCCTCAAATAATACATAACCGATGGTTGGCCAGCAACACCTACACACAAACCAGCCTTCAAACCCCACGAGCACTTTGAGGGTGCAGGAACTGGCTTGGTTATAAGGCACTCCGGGTAAGGTCATTTCCAGGTGCGGGGAGCAGGCCGTACCTGGATGACAGATGAGTGTGTTCACGGCTCTTTCTTCCCCCCGGCACACCAGCTCGGGGCTGCAGGCCAGGACTGGGAGTTACACTGACACTGTAAAAGCCTTTAACTCCCAATCACTAGCCGTGATTACTGAATAACTACTGCTCAATTTTCCCCACTTGGTGAACATGGTCTTATGATTCAGCGACTCCTTCTGTTGCAACTCAGACTAGCTTGGCTGAAAGGGAAGGTGTATTGGCCCGCAGGGCCAGGAAGGCGGGAGTGTCTGGGAAAAGACAGGAACAGGGACTTGGTGCCGCC
This sequence comes from Noctilio leporinus, assembly GCA_004026585.1. Classification (NCBI taxonomy): domain Eukaryota; kingdom Metazoa; phylum Chordata; class Mammalia; order Chiroptera; family Noctilionidae; genus Noctilio; species Noctilio leporinus. Next base: position 447,974 of record PVIW01000004.1, on the reverse strand, counting down.
CTCTTAACCTCTGGTCTGCGTTATTTAGGATTTTATTCTGGGGGTTATTTTCCCGAATTAGGTGATTTCATAAAATGGAGCCGTGGTTAGTACCAGTTTCCAGGCTCACAACTTGGCAACTTCTTAACAAGAAAGGAAAGGGCTTTTCCCCATGGCTCTCATTTTAAAAAGAAAATGACAGGGAAGGACCCTAAGTGGCCTGGGTTGGATCACTTTCCATCCCCTGAATCCATCACTGAGCTTAGAATATTGGTTCCTGTCATCTGACTTCTCAAAAGCAACTTTTCAGGCAGGAAGGGACTGGCAAGAAGTATTCAATGTGATAAAAAGCAAGGATCTATCTACAACCAAGATTACTCTATCCAGCAAAGCTATCATTCGGAATGGAAGGGCAGATACAGTGCCTCCCAGACAAGGTAAAGCTAAAGGGGTTCATCATCACCAAGCCCTTATTAGATGAAATATTAAAGGGACACATTTAAGGAAAAGAAGATAAAAACTACAAACAGTAAAAGGATGACAAACTCTTAACTACCATCAAATGAATCTAAAAACAAAAGCAAACAAAGCAAACAACTAGAACAGGAACAGAACCATAGATATGGAGATCATATGGAAGGTTGTCAGTGGGAGAGGGAAGAGGGAGAATGGGGAAAAGGCACAGGGATCAAGAAGCATAACTGGCAGGTGTTGGGGACCCCTGACCCGCAAAGGTCCCTCGGTGCCACAGATGAAATGAAAACTTCCCAGGCAGCTTGTGCTAGGAGAGAGAAGGCTGGCAAGTGTCTCAGGGACAAATGCCTCGATTGCCTTCCTCCAAGGTCTTCTATTGAAAGCAGTTAGCTTACGAGAATACTGCATGCATGCAAAGCTCATCAATCAATGTTAAATAGCGCTAATTACAAAAAAATTTTAAAAAATGGATATTCAGGAATAAAAATTGAAGGAACACTGAGATCTTCCTCAGGTCAGGGTGTGTTCATTTAAATTAAAAATTAAAACCTCCACTGCTGGTACAATAAAGTGATCAAGTGAGGTAAAAGAACAGGGCAGGCTTCAAAGGTCATTTGGAATGTTCTTATGGCCAGATTCTCACCCTGGCTGCAGCATCGAAGCCTGTGTGCACCCAGCTCTCCCTGCATTCCAGTTAGGTCTTACAGGCATGGCCTGGCCTGGGTGGGGCTCCATGCCCCAACACCTCCCCAGGGGGACCTTGACAGGTAGGTACAAAATAAACAGGGGATGTTAAGAATAGTATAGAAAATGGAGAAGCCAAAGAACTTACATGCATGATCCATGGATGTGAACTAAGAGAGGTGGGGGATGGGGATGGGATGGGATGGGACTGCTAGAGGGAAAGGAGGCACTGGGCAGAGAAGGCCAAGGGGGGAAATGGGATAACTGTAATAGAATAATGAATAAAATGTACTTAAAAAAGAATACTGGTTCCTGGAGTCACATCACACTCACAGTTTAACTTTCACAAATTCAACTATGAGAGTTAAACAGAGAAAAGCAAGAGCAAAGGATGGGTATGCATGGGCAACGCTACTGGCCACTGGGTACACCATGAGTACAATGTGAGCCCGGGGATGTGACTCTGCCGTTCCCAAGTCCAGTCTCAGCTCCCAGAGCTTGGCATGGCCTGAGGTCCCAGGGTCATTTCATATAACATGTCCTCTAAATGCAAGCTAGCCACTTCATCTGGTACTCAACTGAAGACACAGCCATGTGCCTCAATATGGGGTGGGGGTGGGCAGTGTTGTCATGGCCTTCATGGAGAAAGATAATTATGCTCTTACGGGTGTTTAAAGGATTTTTAAAGACACTTTTACTTGTGTATGAAGTTACGCTCACAAGGTAACATTAAAATCTACCCTTTGCCTAGGATTACTCTGAATTCTGCATTCAGTTGTCAGTCACTGACAACCCAGAATGGAGTCCTTTAGGAGAGGACCCCATCTAGACTTCATACTTCCATTTAGACTTCATGCTAAGAGTTTTTGAGGGTGAGATTCCATCCAAAGGAGAACAGGGGAAGAGCCCTGGGAAGAAAACAGCTGAGACCCACCACACTGGAGTGACTGCAGGGACCTGAGTCATCTCCTGTAATACTGGAGCGTTTACCTAAGTCATCCTCCACCTGGACACACCTGGGGTCCACTCCCCTGCTCCAGTCCTCCTTGGGACTCACTTCCTGGCTTCCTAGTCCCCTTTAGACCCATGGCCACTTCTGTGAGTGCCCAGTTTGTACCCACTTCCCTCCTTAACTACTGCTGCTGTGGTGTTTGTGTATAGTAACATCTTCATTCAACTCATGTAAAACTGCAATTCAGCTATAAACATATTGAACTTGGAACCTCAGCTCTTGTCTCTGAGAACCAGACCAGGTTCCCCAGAGGACCAGCTGGGATTCGCTGCCTTCACCTCACCAATCCTGGGACAGCACTGCTAGCCCAACCTGTGTGCCTCCTCTTTTCCCACCGGTCATATCCCGGAAGTTTAAGGTGTGTTTCCTAACTGCATGGAGATCTTAGTCCCAGAGGCCACCACTCATCCATCATCTTTCTCCAGGCAGGGATGCCAGATGAAATATTGAATATTTGGGGCATCTTTCTGCCAAATACTTTTATTTTTTACTGTTGACCCAAAGATGAAATTTGACAAGGCACCCGGTGTTTTTATTTGCTACATCTGGCAATTCTACCAGTAAGGCTTCTGTAAGTGTGACTTCTTGCCTGCCTGGTCCATGGGACCTGCGAGACATTCCTGAACGGGTTCTCACCTGCCTGGCGTGTGCTGTGAGCCGTAATTGGGGCCCTCCCGACTGAAAGTGTGCCTCTGGATTTTATTCTTTAAAACACAACATTTATATTTTTCTGATTATAAAATATATTTATGGCTGAAATTTGGAAAATGCCATAAAACACGAAGAAAACTAAAAATCAGTCAGATATAATATACGTTGAGAAAATTTTCTCTAAATTTGCACACATTTAATAAATATACTAAACATGTAAGTGAATGCGCGTGCTTACAGTTTTTTAACTTGTTTTATCGCTTAAGATTTTATCACAGGAATTTCCCCCTTGTCATTCACTATTGCTCTAAATAGATGTTAGACCCCCTTAGGAACCTGGTATATGTTGTGCAACAAGGCTTTAAATTAATTCTCCTTCAAACAGCATATTCTCCAAGTGCTACTTTGTCATCCCTTTTTCCGCTCACTCCCTCCCTCTGGGCCGGCCACAGTGAAGGGCAGACGAGGGAGGAAGCTAAGTGACCCACCCAGTTCAACAACATCACCACTCCTGGAGAAGGAGCTGTTTGCTACCTGGGGTTTTCTCCTAAAGGGCAGAGAGATCAGAAAGAAGAGACGAGGCAAGAACATCTGCTTTCTTTACATCGACCGCAGTGACATCAGCAGCAGGGAACGCCTGTCTGCCTGCCTGTGGAGCCCTCAGGTCTGCCTGGTTACTGACCAGCTGCTGATTTACAAACCACTTCCATTCCTTTCCGCTTTTGGCTCTTCACCCAACAAACGCCTCCCAAATTCCCAAGCCCCGAGAGAAGCTAGCTGGATGGGTAGGTCTGCCAGTAATTACTGCTTATTTAACTGGATGGTGGATTTCATCAGAGGAGGGGACGAGTGGGGTGGTGCCTGCAGCACTGGGCTTCAGCCAGTCCCCTGCCGCGTGTGTGCTGGGCTTATCTCCCTCTGTGTCCTGAGTGCCTCCTCCCTATCTAGCCTGTCACCCCCGGATAAACTCATGTAACGTAAGTGGCCTGGGCAGCCTGTTGCGTTGCATAGCTGAATATGTGTCTTTTGCTTGCATAAGTCTCCATGAAAACTTTTGGTTGTTTTCTTGTTAGTGTTTTGGAAAAGGATGAGGTTTGTCATTTTTTTTTTTTTAAATGCTTGCCAAAGTACTGCCTTCATAGAAATTATGGTCTAATGGAGAAGAAATAAATTATTGGTGATTAAGGATGCAATATGAGGAAGTGCGGAACAGACTGACAGCTGCCAGACGGGAGGCAAGGAGGGGGAATAGTGAAAAGAAGGGAAAGGGACTAATCAAAGAACATGTATGACAACAGTGTAGGGAATGACTGTGGGAGTGGGATGGGCAGAGGAGGACAAAGCGGGGAATTGGGCCAACTGTAATAGAATAAACAAGAAAAATTTAGGAAAAGGAAAAAAGAATGTAATATGTTGTAAATTTGGTCTTATTTTTCATATTCTTTATTGTTTTTCAGGAGCTTTGTGGAGGAGGAAATACAAACCCGTGGGTTCAGTCCACCAGTGAGAACTGGAAGCCAGCCAGGCTCCACTGGTGTCAGGAAAGAGGAGGTAGGACCGAGTCCCCAAAAGGGAGAATTTGTTCTCGGAACTTGACTCTGTGCAGACTAACCCCTGATCCTTGACTTTGGCCTAGACAGTCCCATGTGGGCTTTTACAACCCAACTGGCTATCACTTTATGATCATTCCAGCCAGCCAGATGGTTCGCAGATGCATCTAGGGACAAAGTCGTTGAGTCTCCTTTCTCCAGAACTCAGAATTTGATTTGTTTGGGGAATAACACCTGTCTGAAGCAGGAAATCTCACCACTTTATTTGTCTTTGGTCCTGTAACCCTAATGCCAGAGCTATAGTAGTCATAAATCTATGACCAATGAAATATTCTCTTCCCGTCTGCCAGTAACTTCCAAACCACCCCCCTCCAACACAAACTTTTCTGAGTTCTTCATCGCACTCATGAATAATATATCACTATTCACATTCAGGTAGGAACTTGTGTGGGTTTGGTTGACGAGGCAGACTCCTTGTATGTAAAAATCGACCTAACGGTATTGCTCTCAGGGCTCTGCTGTGAGAACCCAATGAAATAATGCATTCGCACTTGCATAAGACCTGGCTTATGCAAAAACTGTCAGTATGAATACATAAAAACCTAGCTGAAATTTTTTGTCTGCAAATTAAACCCGAAAAGGAGTGTGTCTTCCTACCAGAGAATTGCTCATATTGTCAGGCTGAGGGCAGGATGGCAGGCTGTCTGTACAATGTACATGGTTTATGTGCGTGCATAGATAAGCAGGGAGGGGGGCTTTTTGTGTGTTTGTTTCTCTTTCCCTGTTCCTGGGTCTCCAGATTCCATTATCAGCAGGCAGAGCCCATCAGAGAACTTGATCAGCAGCCAGGCACGGTTTTCTCTTCTTCTTGTCCTTTGTCAGGTCTTTGTTCCGCCCCTGGCTACACTCTAACAGAACCACTTACTGGTGATTAAAAGGAGGGGACTGGGCAGCTGGGCGGGGCCTGCCCGGCGCGGGGCGCAGCGATTGGGTTCAGCCTCGGGGCTGTGCTCTCTTAAGCGCCCGCCAGCAGGCGTCGGCCGCACCGAGCCCCGCCGAGGACAAGCCTGCAGCACCCGCACCCGCAGCCGCAGCCGCACCCGCACCGACGCCACGGAAACGTCAGCAGCGAGCAGCCAACGCTTGGAAATAACCGGCTCACTGACGGCGGCCAGCGGCGAGGCGGGAGTGGACAGAACTCCGCAGCACCAGTGGGATCCAGACCGGCAGCCTCCCGACGACAGAGCCATGAACGACAGCGACCTGAACGACAGCGACAATGCCACCCTGCTCTTCGTCCCGTCCTCTCTGCAGCCGGACAACTACACCCTGGCGCCCAATGCCAGCAGCCTGAGCCCCGGCCCGGACTTCTCCGTGTCTCCCGCCTCCAGCGCGGGCCCCGGCCCCGGCCTCAGCCTCGCGCCGAGTCCCAGCGCTAGGTTCAGCCTCGTCCCGCTTCCGACTCCCGAGCCGACGACCACCAGCGGCTTCGCGGGCGGCGTGGTCAGCTTGGGCGCTTCCCCGTTCCCTCGGCCCTGGGTCCCCCACGAACCCCCGTTCTGGGACACGCCGCTGAGCCACGGGCTGAACGTGTTCGTGGGCGCCGCCCTGTGCATCACCATGCTGGGCCTGGGCTGCACCGTGGACGTGAACCACTTCGGGGCGCACGTCCGGCGGCCGGTGGGCGCGCTGCTGGCGGCGCTCTGCCAGTTCGGCTTCCTGCCCCTGCTGGCCTTCCTTTCGGCGCTCGTCTTCTCGCTGGACGAGGTGGCCGCCGTGGCCGTGCTGCTGTGTGGCTGCTGCCCCGGCGGCAATCTCTCCAACCTCATGTCCCTGCTGGTTGATGGCGACATGAACCTCAGGTACAGAGCCGTGTCCCTGAGCCATCTTTCCCGGCCCGACCCACCTCCAGCCACCTCGTTTACAGCTGAGGGTTCAAGACCCAGAGGAGAGGAAGGAGAGGCAGTTCGAATGAGGCGTAAAACAGGGAGGAAGAAAAGTGGAGGAAGATGTTGACACCCGCCCAGGTTGTAGGATAGAGGTCAAGGCAGAGGTGAAGAGGTAGAGTTGCGGGGGGAAGACCTACACTTGGACGGAGCTGCTGTAAGGGTCTTGGGGTTTCACCCACAGCTCCCTCACCATCCTCCCTGAGGGCTGGGCTGTCAGTGCAGGTCTTCGGCCACTGGGAGAAACAAAGAGCTGGGAAGGCTGAAGCCAGTTCTCGCCGGAAATGAACACAGAATAGGGCGATCACTGGTCCCAATAAAGTGTAATCTCGTATAGAAGACAATGTGACTTGAGTTCAACAAGTAGATATGGCAGCTTTACTATGCCTAACGGTATTTTGAAGGCTTAAGAAGGAAAAAAAATGTTCCTTGCCCTCAAAATCATCCAGACTTTGTAGGTTTTACAAAGCCGGGGGGCAGCTATACTGAGGTTTTTGTTGTTGTTTTTGATTTTGTCTGTCTGGGGTTCATGTTTCAGCTGAACATGGACGTGCCGCTCTCTCCGCACTTCCCTGGGATGAAGTGGGTCCTCGGAGCTCAAGCTGGGGACTCGCAGTCCCCGTTTCCCCTCTACCCAGTGTGCAAGGTGGCGGGCCACCTACCTGCAAGGCAAGCTCTTTGGCTCAAAGCCCATTCTGACTCTTCCTTCCCTGTTCTGCAGCATCATCATGACCATCTCCTCCACGCTCCTGGCCCTGGTCCTGATGCCCCTGTGTCTGTGGATCTACAGCCGAGCCTGGATCAACACCCCTCTGGTGCGGCTGCTGCCCCTGGGGGCGATCACCCTGACCCTCTTCAGTACTCTCATCCCCATTGGGTTGGGTGTCTTCATTCGCTACAAATACAGTCGGGTCGCTGACTACATTGTGAAGGTAACATCGCTCTTCCCTTCACTTAGTTGACAGATTTAGAGAGTGTTTGTGCCCTGAACCCTGGCTGAAATGTTAGGAAGTTTGGGAAAGAGGGATAAGGAAGAGAACGATTTGGCAGCCCTTGCATGGATAAACTTAAAAAAAAAAAAGTAGCCCTGGCTGGTAGCACAGTGGATAAGGCGCCGGCCTGCGAACTCAAAGGTTGCAGGTTCGATTCCCCAGCCAGGGCACATAACCAGGTTGCAAACCAGGTCTCCAGTCAGGTCTGTGGCTGGAGGCAGGTGAAAAGCAACCATATACTGATGTCTCTCTGCCTCTCTGCCTCTCTCCTTTCCCCTCCTTCTAAAAATAATGAAATAAAATCTTTAAAAAAAAAGTTTATGCCACAAAGATAACTTGCACCTTCGAATTTCAAGAAATTATAGGTTCCATCAAGCCACATTTATTAAAAGCAGCACAAGAGAACTCAGAACTCATAGAAAGAAACAGGTTATGTGGGAAATAGATGGCATAAAATGGAAACATTTTCCATTAACAACTGGTGTATTACAAAAAAGCAGGTGAAATAGTTATTTTAATAGAATTTGTATGATATTTTTAAAATGCATTACTCTATTTTTAAGGTGGAACTCTAATTCTGAGTAACTCTGTAGACTTGCTTTTCTAAAAATAAGTTGACACTAATAAGATCAAAAGTATTTTAAAAATTACATCATGACCATATAATAGAATACACAAAATATGAACTTCAAAGCACTGCAATATTTGGTTTCTCCCCACCCCCCTTTTATTAGAGAGAGGGAGGGAGGGAGGGAGAGAGAGAGAGATCCATTTGTTATTTCACTTATTTATGCATTTATCAGTTGCTTCTTGTATGTGCCCTGACCAGGGATTGAACCCACAACCCTGGAGCATTGGGAGACTGCTCTAATCATCTGAGCTATCCAGCCAGGGCTCATGTGGTTATTAAAGGTAGTGAAAGGACGGGGATTTCTATTTATTTTGTGCAATGTTTCCAATATTGCTTTATTTTTTAAGAAAACTGATGTGTTTTGTAATAGGCAACTAGAGGAAATATTTAAATGTTTTTAAATTAAGCATTTTTTGAAAATTCAAACATAGTAATAAATAAGAGTAAACAATGAACAGGATTCTCATTTTAGGGAGTTAGTCAAATAAAAATCAGAACCAATTACTGTAAAATGTACATGCAAATTCCTTTAGACAAAAAAAAAAAAAGCTACTCCCATGTTTGTTTAATAATAAAACATAATCTTTGTTTCACTTATGTTAACATATTTTCTAAGGCAATCTGATTATATAGAGGGGCTAATTTTCATTAATATTTAGGTAAAAGAAATTGTGTTCTATAATAAACATACATTCTGAATGCAATAAATATGTAATACATGTAAATATACATATATTTTATGTATTGTAGTCTTAATATATCAATAGATAACCTGGAAATGCATTAAGAACATATTGAGCATGACTGAATTAGTGCTATTAGTGTGATGACATTTACTATAAAATCTTAGGATTCTAAGAGAAAAGTCATGTAAGTTATTTCCATGCTGAAACAAATATGCTTAAATAATACACAGTTCAATAATAGCGGCTAACTGTGTGTTTGAGCTGAACTTATCCTCCTTTTAGAGCCAGCACACTCACTGGATATGCTTTATAATATTTTTATACATTTGCAAACACTTTATTTTTTTATTTTATTATTTTAAAAAATATTTTATTATTATTTTTTTAGAGAGAGGGGAAGAAAGAGAGGTAGAGAGGGAGAGAAACATCAATGTATGGTTGCCTTTCACCTGCTTCCAGCTAGGAATCTAGCTGGAGACCTGGCTTACAACCTGGTTATGTGCCCTGGCTGGGAATCGAACCAGCGGCCTTTGGGTTTGCAAGCCAGCGCCTTATCCACTGTGCCATCAGCCAGGGCTCTGCAAACATTTAAAAATGAGAATACACCCTGGCTGGTGGCACAGTGGATAAGGCACCAACCTGCGAACCCAAAGGTTGCTGGTTCGATTCTCAGCCAGGACACATAACCAGGTTGCAAGCCAGGTCTCCAACCAGGTCTGTGGCTGGAGGCGGGTGAAAGGCAACCATACATTGAAGTCTCTCTCCCTCTCTGCCTCTCTCCCTTATAATAAATAAAATCTTAAAAAAAAAAGAGAGAGAGAACTCAGTGCTCAGTGTGCACCCAAATGACTTAAAAATGGTGCAAAGAAAGCTCTGGAGTCAATATTTTCATGATGAAAAATCAGATTTTCTGTCAAAACCTTTGATGTGGGCTCATGTTGAAACTTAATGTAAGAAGTTTTTATTTATAATAGTTCAATGTTTGCCAGTTGCACACTGGTAACACGAGTACCTTATATAATAATAATTTCAGCATCCCCTAGGGTAGACTTTTTAACCAGCCCAAATAAATTTTATTTTATTTTATTTTGTTTTTTAAAGATTTTATTTCATTATTTTCAGAAAGAGGGGAAGGGGGAGAGGGAGCGAGGCAGAGGGAGAGAGACATCAATGTATGGTTGCTTTTCATCCGCCTCCAGCCACAGACCTGACTGGAGACCTGTTTTGCAACCTTGTTATGTGCCCTGGCTGGGGAATCGAACCTGCCACCTTTGGGTTTGCAGGCAGGTGCCTTATCCACTGGCTACCAGCCAGGGCTCCCAGATAAATTTTATGTAATTTTTTAAAAAGAGCATACTATAGCCCTGGCTGGTGGCTCAGTGGACAAGGCACCGGCCTGTGAACCAGCCGGGCAACATAATGTGGTTGCAAGCCAGGTCTCCAGCCAGGTCCATAGCAGGTGAAAGGCAACCATACATGGATATCTCTCTCCCTCTCTGCCTCTCTCCCTCCTCTCTCTCTAAAAATAATAAATAAAATCTTTAAAAAAAAATGCATAGTATATATGCCAGTCCCACACACCCCTAAGGGTTTCCTCCCAGACATCCAGGGAATCAGAAGCAACTACTATTCTTCTGGAAACCCTCACATACACCCCTCTCTCCTCCCCTGAATTAAAAAAAAAAAAAAAAGCTAATTACCAGTCTAAAAACTAGCAGAGGAATTGTTAGGTTTTTCCCTTTCTATTTAGTTTGTCTTCTGAATGAGATGTAGTCAAGATGACACATTATTTTTTTTTTTTTGAGATTTTATTTCATTATTTCCAGAAAGAGGGGAAGGGAGAGAGGCAGAGAGGGAGAGAGACATCAATGTATGGTTGCTTTTCACTTGCCTCTAGCCACAGACCTGACTGGAGACCTGGCTTGCAACCTGGTTATGTGCCCTGGCTGGGGAATCGAACCTGCGACCTTTGGGTTCGCAGGCCGGTGCCTTATCTACTGTGCTACCAGCCAGGGTGACACACTATTTTATGCAGTCATTTGTGATTATGACTGCATAATCTATCTACTATAATAATCCCTAAGCATCACTAGAGACTGAGGTTGGACGTTTCTCATGAACAGATGAGAAAAGGGAGATTGCAAAATTGTAACGAATACCCCACATCTTACATTTACATTTTCCCCCCTTACTTAATCAAAGAGGTAGTAATTGCTCTGATACTGCTAACAAGTCTCTGAGGTATATTTTGAAGGTGAAAAATATCACACACTTGGTTCCATATAGTTTAATAGCCTGTTATCTCCTGTTCAAAATTAGAGCTAATTTCTTATGGAAAACATCGGGGCCTGTTCACTCTATTCATCAGACCATACCTTGGGTTAGTGGGCTCAATTCTAAATGCTCTTTTATTAAGAGGCAGATTCACTCATTCCATGCATGCTCAGAGAAGTCGAAACTCCAAAACAGAGTCTTGACAGAAAGCCTGCCTGGAAATGAGTAGCCTGCCCCATATAACTGTTATGTAAATTTTAAAGGCTGTTTTGCGGGAGGAGTAGCTGGTCTGTGTTGCTTCTATGGCCATGACTTGCAGCTAGAGAAGGCAAATTGTCACTAGAATCAAGGACAGGCGTCTCAACAATTGGAGCTGTGCCACTTGGCTCTGGAGGCCTCCTGACCAGGCAGTCTGTGAAAGACTTGACCATAAAGATCTTCCTTTTGTGTGGGAGGTCAGACTGAATGGGTCTCTTCCAAGAGCTTAGGATTTCCTTGCCTGGGTTTCTTGTTAACTATCTTCTTTTTGATGATCTGCTTTCCCGCTTTCTATCACCAGGTTTCCCTGTGGTCTCTGCTTGTGACGCTCGTGGTCCTTTTCATAATGACGGGCACTATGTTAGGACCCGAACTGCTGGCAAGTATTCCTGCAACTGTTTACGTGGTAGCGATTTTCATGCCTCTCGCAGGCTATACTTCAGGCTACGGCTTAGCTACTCTCTTCCGTCTCCCACCCAACTGCAAGAGGACTGTGTGCCTGGAGACAGGGAGCCAGAATGTGCAGCTCTGCACTGCCATTCTCAAACTGGCCTTCCCCTCACGCTTCATTGGAAGTATGTACATGTTTCCCTTGCTCTATGCCCTCTTCCAGTCTGCAGAAGCAGGGATTTTTGTTCTGTTATATAAGATGTATGGAAGTGAAATATTGCACAAGCGAGATCCTCTAGATGAAGATGAAGACACAGATATTTCTTACAAGAAACTAAAAGAAGAGGAAATGGCAGACACGTCCTACGGCACAGTGAAAGCAGATAACCTCATTATGATGGAAACCACCCAGACTTCTCTCTGAACATGGAGCTTCTCCCTTGCTGAAATGTTACTTCATATTTATAGTCTGTGGTAGTGTTTATGGTTTACATAAAGGATAATCATTGGTTCACGTTATCATATTTGTGACAATTTTGATCTTCCCATTGTAAGGTTGCCTTGGTATATTAACCAAGCATTCTCACCAATTACAAATCAATGTATTAGAACTTACACCTGGAACTGCTCAAGTGACGCCTGAACAAGTTAAGTGTGCTGTTTGGTTTTATCCATTACCAATTTCTATGACTGTTTCAAATATGTAAACTCTTAGAAAACAGGGTTTGGGAAATGTAGAGTTTTGGTGCACTATCTTATATGAGTAAAGAACAAGCTATATTTGTAAAGCATAATTGAGTTTAATGTAATTGTAAAAAAAAAAAAAAGTGTGCTAGCTCAACTTATGAATACTCGACAATGTTGACATTTGACCTGTATTTAGAAAAATCTCCAAACAGGTCAATTAAATAATGAAATACAGTATTTTAGTGTCACAGCTGTTTCAACTCAGAAAAAAAATTATGTTAATGTATTTGTTTACCAGATCTGGTCTCTATTGGTGATGAACCGACCTTTTTTCAGGTGGACAAAGCATTTTCTTTCCAAATGGGGACAGACTTGGTCTTCTGCATTTATGTTCACACACCCAAAAATCAATTTCTTTCGTGGGGGGGGGATAATTGGATTAGGCAATTTTGTGTAATTCTCCACCCCAAAGAAGATAGCTATCAGTGTACTTCGGGGCGATTAACAGAACCTCGAGGTCCGAGTTTGAGGCGCGGCACGTGGGGGGCGGGGAGTGCGTGCTCCGGGGGCAAAGACCGGATGTTGGTACGACTGTCCCAGCGAGCTTTGCCTGCACTTGCTGAAAGGGTTCAGTGGGCAGAATTCTCAGAGCACCTGAGATAATGAAGTATAGCCGGAGATCATAGGTAAACCAGCCACCGCAGTTCCTCAAAGCTCCCCGTTTTTGCTCACTAGCCAGCGGCACGCAGCCTCGCCTGGGCTCCCTGGGCGGTGCGACCCCTGGGACAATCACAGGATGGGGGCCACCTGGCGCAGCGGCTCCAGGTGCTGGCTCGCTCTCGTTGGCCTTCTCTTTCCCGTGGGCAAGTTCCCTTACGAATCAGTTCGTGCACCGCAAGGAAAGCCTCTTTCCGGAACACTGAAGGGTATTTGTGCGGGCCTGCTGGTGTGGACAAGTTCCACAGCGAGGGGGTCAGGGCAGCCCTCGGGCGGGGACAGCGCGGGGCGAGACCCGGCGGGAGGCGCGCTCCGGGCCGCCCCCGCAGGGCCGCCTATTTAGCGCGCGGCCGCGGGCTGGAGCGGCGGGGCTGCGCCTATGGCTTCCCTGGGGGACGAGGGGCACGACGGCTACATGTACCCAGCGTGCGCCGCCTACTCGTACCCGTACCCGTGCCCGCCCGCCGCCAAGGGCAAGGGCCCAGCGGGCGGGGGCGGCTGGCGGCCGCGCGGCGGGGGCTTCCCTCCCGCGCCCTCCGCCGCCGCCGCCGCCGGGGCCGCCCCGTCGTCCTTCCCGGGCTACGGGCAGCTGACGGCCGCCGAGTACTTCGACAGCTGCCAGCGGGCGCAGCTCCTGGCCCTCCTGTCGCAGGTGAGCCCGGGGCTGGCCCCGCGGCTCCGCAGGGCCAGCAGCCGGGACGCGGCGGTGCAGGTGAACCCGCGCCGCGACGCGTCGGTGCAGTGCTCGCTCGGGGGACGCACGCTGCCCCGCCGGCCCCGCGACCCCGGGGCCCCCGCCAGCCCCGGCCCCGAGGGCGCCCGCTGCGCCTCCCCGCCGCCCGCCCGCCGGAGCCCTGAGCGCGGCAGCCCCCGGAGCCGGGGCCCGCGGCCCGTGCGCTTCCCGCGCACCGTCGCGCTGTACTCGCCCGTGGCCTCCCGCCGCCTGGCCGCCTGCGCCGAAGGAGCCGAGACCGCGGCGGGCGCGCGGAGCCCGGGGGACGCTCCGCAGGGGGCGCGGTCGGCGGCCAGCGAGCCCGAGCGCCCGCAGTCCCGGGAGGAGGAGGAGGAGGCGGCGGCTGAGGCCGGGGCCGCGGTGCGGGCGAGCTGGGAGCAGCCGGACCGGGGAGCCGACGCTGCCGAGCGGAGCGCGTCCCGGAGCCCCGAACAGCCGCGGGCGGCGCGGGGCGCCCCGGCCGCCGAGGGCGCGAGGTCGTCGCCGCGGAGCCTGGAGTCGGGCAAGGAGCGCCTGCGCTTCCAGGTGAGGCCCGAGCCCGCCTGGGAACTGGCCGGGGGCGCAGGGGGTCCCCGGGGCGCGAGTCTCCTCCGGGTTCGGGTCCCCGCCCTGCTCCGGACCGGCGGAGGCACCAGCCACGCCCCGCCTGCTGGCCCTTGGGCGCTGCGGCCGCCTGGGTGCCTTTCAGCCGCCGCCCGCGGCAGCACGTGTTGTCCCTTCCCCACCTGATGGATAACGGCGATTGCAAAACATCAGCACCAAGTTTAGCGACAGAGACGCCCTTTACCGTTCGTATTCGGAGCATATTTATTGTCTCAGCCCTGATCGTGGGCACGCAGGCCAGTGTTGGTGAAGTTTGGGGACATGGGTACCCAGCTGAACGCCGGAAGGTGGACTTGTTGGCGGGACAGTTGACTCCAACGTATCCCACTCACTTTTCCGAATGTAATGTGGTAAAAGCCACAACGGTGGACCACTGGGGCGCTGGTTACCTCGCCCCTGAACCTTCTGGGGTTTCCGAAGCTCCTGCCGGCAGCAAGAGCTACTGTAGTGCCTCTCAGGGTCTTTCCTAGCTCCCAGAAAGCATCCCTGCGCAGAAACCCAATGCTGCTCAGGTATTTGGGCTGTTATGTATGGCAGGTTTGGAGGGCCAGTTCGCACCAGCTGAACCCCAAAGGGCTGGAGTTCACCAGAGCAGTTGTGATCCAGGGAAGTGAAAGTGTGGGCAGGTTAGAGAAGCTGAAGGAGTTCTTTGGTCTCTTCCACAGCTGTCCCAAGGCAGGCGGGGGTGTGTGTATGTGAATAAATCAAGAAATGTACCTAAGCTATGTGCTATCTTCTTAACCTTCCTGGACTTGAATTTGCTCTCCTGGGAAATTGCCCTTAGTGCTCTCCCAAGTCCCTTTCAATTCTAAAGGTCTAACTCCAGAAACTTGTTCACACCTGGTTTCTCAGGGGGAGAGAAGAAAGCTTAAGAGTACAGCAATACCACTTTATAGTTCTTGTTACACAGGAATTGTGGCTTATCCACCATTTAGATCCCTAGCTCCACTGTGTGGTGGAAACTTAACAGATGGAGGTAGTTTGCTGCACGAGTTAACTCATGTTTGCACTTGCATTAGCTTTTGTGTAAAATTGCCAGCCAACAATGTGTTAACTAGCAGCGCAGAGAATTTCATCTTGGGTGAACACCTTCAGGGACTTCAGGATGCCGAGTCCTATTCCTTTTCTTCAGCTCAGCCACTTCCCAGATGCGTGTGTTCTAAAGTTAGACTTGTTCCCACAGAAAAAGCCTCCCTACACAATCTTGAGGTTAGAAGCCTGGATATTTGGCGTTCCCCTTGCCTGTTTGAGGGGAAACACCTGCTCAGTAATTGTCGATTCATTTGCCTAATGAACCAAGTTAACCTGGCATGCAAACTTGGGGAGCGCATGCTCATCTGTTTAATTAAGCCATTAGCTCACCTAATCACTCCCTTGTAGGGGCTTAATTTGAACTGACCCTACTCCTTTCCTCCATGATCTGAATGAAGTTGCCGATTTTACGTAGCAAATACATCCTCCTGGGCTTCTGAAATGAGGGATGAAAATTCAGACGTCACGTTGGTTAAACTGTGGTATCCTTTTCAGTTCTTGGAGCAGAAATATGGCTATTATCACTGCAAGGACTGCAACATCCGGTGGGAAAGTGCATACGTGTGGTGTGTACAGGGCACGAACAAGGTAAGAAGTACCACATGATGGGCACCTTTTTGACAAGTGTCAAGGTTGTAAGTTTTTCCTCTCATCACAGGTTTACTTTAAGCAGTTTTGCAGAACTTGTCAGAAGTCTTACAACCCTTACCGAGTGGAGGATATCACCTGTCAGGCAAGTTGAATGTGTGCATTTTGTGTCTGACCTGGGTAGAGGTAGACTTTTCCTGTAGTCGTTGAAGGTGTCCCCTAAAAGAGGAGAGGTTTCTGGCGACCTCCAGGTTTTGACAACTTTTGGCAGGAGTTTGGAAATAACGCTCAGCTGGGAAACCGGCCCTAGGTGGGAGCCCCTCAGCCCACGCCAATCTTGCTCATGTTAACATCTGTAGAGACCGGTACCTCACTTGCAACACTGAAACATGTTTGCCTCACCTGTTGCTCAGTCTAATGTAGGAGTAAGCTGAAGCATAGCAGACTGTTCTGACAGGAGTTGGTAAAGGTTGCCTGTTTTGCCCAAATGTTCTGCGTGAAGCATATGCCCACGTTCGAGTATTGAGGGTAGTAATCCCTAAAGCTTTGAGGTTCAGTCTCACCTGAGACTGAGAGCAAAAGGAGAATGATTTGTTTTGAAGTAAATCGAAGTTGCTTACTTTACAGGGTTAAGCGATAACATTGCTTATTGGCTATTAATGAAGCACTGTGCTATGCTGAGGGGCTAAGATAATCGCAGAGGGAACAGGTGACTAAACCTGCCCGTGGTCACACAGCTAGTGGAGCCTGACTGAGCGGTTCACACAGCCTAATGGGGCACTTGACTCAAGTTGCACATCAAAAACAACACCCCTGTAGGGTGGCTGGAGAGAAACCGAAGTACGGAAAACTAGGTAGACTCCCGTAGCTCATGGCGGAGTAGGGCGAGGTTCTAAAGTAGGATGCTTTACCACCCTTCTGTGGGCTCAGCAGTTGCCGCTTTACCTTCGGCCTCAGCTGGAGGTGACATGCAGTAGGTGGAATGAGTGGGGCAAGGTCACAGGTGGCAGGCCTGATCCTCAGCTTGCTACTGGCCACTGTCCTCACACATTAGCTCTTGTTTTGCAGTATGTTTAACGCCTCTTCCCTGCTTGCTTGTTCTCCACCCTTCCAGTGCAGAAAAAGACGTCCTGTATGAAAATTGTTTCAAAAGAATTCTGAATGAAAGCCCTGGCTGGTGGCATAGTGGATAAGGCACCAGCCTGCGAACCCAGAGGTCACTGGTTCGATTCCCAGCCAGGGCACATAACCAGGTTGCAAGCCAGGTCTCCAGCCAGGTCTCCAGCCAGGTCTGTAGCTGGAGGCAGGTGAAAGGCAACCATACATTGATGTCTCTCTCCCTCCCCCTCTCTCTAAAAAAGAAAAAAAGAATTCTGAACTAAATCCTGTGCAACACGGGACTGGGACAAGTGGTAGAACCTTCTCTATTTGCAACCCTGTCATGGCTACAGGGGACGTAGGCAACAGGGTTCGCACAGGGCCTTGCTCAGAGTGCATTTGATAGGTATTTGGACTAGAAAAGTTCCTGAAGTTCTAGGACGTTCCCAAGGGTTTGCTTACCTTTTGAATGTGCTTCTCACTTTGATTTTTCAGAGTTGTAAACAGACTAGATGCTCCTGCTCAGTCAAACTCCGCCACATTGACCCTAAACGGCCCCACCGCCAAGATTTGTGTGGGAGATGCAAAGGCAAACGCCTGTCCTGTGACAGCACTTTCAGCTTCAAGTATATCATTTAAGCGGGTGTACGAAGCGGTCCCGCCGAGTGTGCGCTAGTGGAGCGCACCGGCCAGCTTTTCTCTAGCCCCTTCGCCTTGCTGCTGCTTCCTGCTCCTGAAAGGTGTTTTGACAAAGCCTTTAAATAAAAGTACTGCAAAACAATTGCATACAATCTTTTTTTTTTTTTTTTTTTTAATGTTTAGGAGTCCTTGTCTTGTGCCAACAGACTGTGCCTGCCACCTGATTAATTATTACCTGTTGCTGCATTTGGGGCAGCCAGTCTCTGAGGTGCATTAGTTGCTTGAAATAAAATTGAGAAGGGCTCCGAGGTGAGTTACCGCTTACGTGGGCCTGCAGGGTTGAAGCTTCTAAACAAGATGAATTGAACACAGAGAAGCCAACTCGTTAAGATGAACGTATTTCTGAAGGAGGTGGAGGCAGAGCCATGGCTGCTGTGTGGGGCGGGAGCTTCAGTGCAGCCTGGCGACCACCGCAGTCGAGGGGTGACCAGCCCCTGGTGGGGTGGCACGCTGTGAACAAAACTGTCGTTAACCACTGTTTCCCAGTTGGGGCTTGGAACTGGGTTGCTAAAGGCAGCTTTTTTCCCCCCTAAATATTTTATTTTTAGAGAGGGTAAGGGACAGAGAGAGAAAGACATCAATGTATGGTTGCCTTTCACCTGCTTCCAGCTGTGGACCTGGCTGGAGACCTGGCTTGCAACCTGGTTATGTGCCCTGGCTGGGAAATTGAACCAGCGACCTTTGGGTTCGCAGGCTGGAGCCTTATCCACTGTGCCACCAGCCAGGGCTGCAAGATGTGAAATGGACTTAGGGTGGGTGCTCTTTAGAAACCGGTCTCCTAAGGTACTTATCAAGGTTTTCAGGTGCGTTGGCAGGCAGCTGTAGTCTTTGTTTTTATTGACTTGCCAGTTCCATACCTGGAAAGCGTTTTCCCATCTAACGTAAGGATTCTCTTCTAACTGCACCTAGTAGCTTCCTACCTGAGTTCCAAGAAAACAGAGGCTGGGTTCCCAGAGACCTCTTGGTCAAGGATGGCACTTAGCTAGAGCCACTGGATCCCAGTGAAATCAGGGTTGAGGGCTATTGACTTCACTGGTATAGAAACCACATCATAGGAACCAGGTGCTGATTACGTCTCTTTCCAATTTTCTAACCAACCCCTTTTAACTCTTACTACCTTAGAGGGGCCGTACAGCTTTTAATATCTTGGGTGCTGTGTGTAGACAAATGCAAAGAAAATAACCTACAAATGAGTTGAGGTCTCTAGAGCACTTAGAGCCATGGGGAGTGGCCCTCTGCGTCCTCAGGGACCTAGGCAGGTGCTTGTGAAAAGGCACATTCCTAGGCCAGTCAGATCCTTGTTGAATCGCTAAAGCACCATTTAACAGGTACCCCAGATGTTGCTTATAGAATTGAAGTGTGAAAAATAGCAGTTGAGCCAACTCTGCATTTTCTACAGAAAAACCTGGGTGTGTCCTCTGCCCTTATGGAGCTTTTAGAATAGAAGGTAGATGGCTACTCCTTCCTGCATTAAAAAATAAAAATATCTTGGAGACTGCCATGTTAATATGAAAGATAGTAACAGGGGACCTGACTTAGGCGGGTTAGGGAGGGCTTGCTTAAAAAATGACTTCAGTTGTGCTCAAGTTTGAATGATGAAGAGAAGCAGGAAGGAGAAATTTTCCAGATCAAGCTAATCTGTGCAAAGGCCAGAAAACCAGGAGGCCACAGTACACAGCGCTGGAGGGCAGGGATGGGCATGAAGGCGGGCGAGACTGGTAGACCCAGAATGGGAAGACTAGTTGGACCTCGCTGGGAATCCGCTGGAAGGTTTTAAAGCTGTGTCGAGGCACAGTGACCAACGTTCCCTCTGGTTGTCCTGGGAACGCCTGTAAACCAGTAAAGCCGCTTGCCGAGAGCAGGTAAAATGCTGGTGTGGGGGGACAGGAGGTCAGGGTAATGAGTGACAAGAACTCCAGGTGTTGGTGAAGGTGATGTTTCATTCTGACACCTGTTCCTGACTTGGGTGGGGTAGGAACAGAGACTCATTAGACTCCTGGCATGCAAGAGGTGCATAAGAGACACTCAGACATCTGCCGAAAGACAGAGCTGTAGGAAGATACCTGCAGTGGTCCCAGGAGAGAAATTCACTGGCTCTTAACATGGGTAGTTAAGTTTTTAATATTGCACACCATTCACTTTCCTAATAGAGCAATGGACCCTACCTTACAGGTGAGGAAAGCAGGGATCGAACAGTTTCCTTTAGTGGACATTCAGACACTGAACAAAGTGGCACAAAACATCTTTTTCATGAGTTTTAGGGATAACATTCTAGCAACGAGAAGGTGATGTTGAGCTGCACGTGTGCCATCTGAAACTTATAAAATGTGAAATTGTTTTGAGCAAGAGATTGAGGGGCTAGAAAGAAGTACTCCAGGTTACTGTTGTCCCTGGGTGTCAGGAGAAGTGACTCTAATTTTCTTCCTATGTTTGCTTGAGTGATAGTGGATTACTTAGAAAAAATTTTAAAAGTCATAAAACACAATCCTAGTGACATTGATTCTACTATCTTGTGTCCTTGCATTTAGGTTATGCTGGTGTGGTATAGGAGCAGTTCTCACAAACCCCTCTGCTGGGAACTGGTGAGTCCATTCCAAGGGAAGGTGTAACTACAGTACTTCCTAAACTTAAGGTACATTGTAGGCTGTAACCATACCTATTTTAGTTTTTAACTAGAAGTAGAAAATATTTTCTCCATTGTGTAAGAAATCCTTTGACCTTCTATTTTAGAAGCCGTGTGAGGGAAATTCCTTATCTCTTTTGGTGTTTTATGAACTATTTTAAAAGTGAGTGATACATTTAGTGGGCTCAGGGAAAAGGTTGCATGAGCAAACACTGGGTGCTGGTAGGAACTAAAGGTGTTTAGTAAGTTAAGCATCTGTCGTATTTTTCATTAAGTGCAAATTTTGGTAGACGATCAGAAGCAAAGAAATTTGAGAAAAATCTTGCAAGAGGACAGCCCTAATGACTGTTGCATCTTGACATATGTATTTTCATTACATTATTAATACTCAGTCACATGTAAATCTAAAAAGCAAATTTCAACTGTTTGAAAGGTTTGATTTGTGTAATCAACTAATTACGTTCTACCCCTTTTGTAGAAAATTGTATCTGAGTGATGAAGGTACTTTGAAAAGCTTCTAAATGATGCACAAAGTCCTCATTCATTCTTTCTTAAAATACAACACAAACCAACAACTACAATGCTTTTTATTTTAACAAAAAGGAAAGGAGGGTGAAGAAAGGTAGGGGGATGGTAAGACAGGATGTAAAATGTGGTGTGTCTCTGGACACCAGCCCTCTCTTCCTGCCCCACACCCAAATGTTATTAAATAATTTAAAGGACACCATTTACAGTACCAGAACACCATCAAAATAATTTCTTTTTATCAGGGTCAAAAAATACAGTGATTATGAATGTGCCATGACCAGTTGTGGAATTTTATAGGTAACATAACTATAGTCAGCAGTCCAACGGGGTGCCCAGTGCCTTCAATTAATGCACTTGAGCATAATTACATTTCCGGCAGGCCCACACCCCCAAGAAAAGGCAAAGCTAAGCATTTCATTTCGACATTCTAAACTCTGGAATCACAGAGCCCAGTTTAAAAAGAAAAGTCACAGTGGATAAGAGATGCATATAAAAAATACAGGGTGTTCCTTTCAGATCAGAGGAATTGTGAGACTACATTCATTTCTTTTACAAAATGCTATTTAAAAAAGGACAGAGAGTCCAGTTCATGTTATGCTACAGATGTGGACAGTGAATGAGTATACTGCGTGTTTTGGTAGTCAGTCTTCAGGCTTGCTTTCATTTCTCCCCACAGCCCCACCAGGTTCCTTTAGGGTGAAACATCTGAGTCCTGAATAAACATATAAAAAATGCATTTGCATCTCTCTTCTTGAATTCTGCAGACTTCAGAGCCTACAAGTCATATAGTCTACCATCAACGGCCACATTTTTTTCTTTAGCTTTGTACACCTATTCTTGTATAACAGTGCATTGCACAAATGTACAAGAAAATACTAGTTTTAATTTATACAGTTTCTATAATTATGGAGTAAAATAAGTTAACTTTTCTAATGAGAATAGCTGACGGGCAGCATACATCTTTATTTTACATTTTAAAGTCTCTGCAGGCATCTACTTTGGTTAGTTATCAACAATCGTAACATAAGCACTGATCAGAGAACTGAGCAGCATTCCAATAATGTTAACAGATATATTATTTCTTTTTGAAATACCGGGAGAGCCCAGTTTTAAAATATTATTAAAATGTTCTAACATTTACACACTATGAAGAGTTAGATCTAATAAAATAAAATTTCTTCAAAAATAATCTTGCAGTGCTCTTTCAGGCATGCTCCGCGGCGTTCCCACCCCACATCCATACCTGAAAAATATGACTGTCACATATCCACACAACCCAGCTCACACGCACATAATTCCTTACACAGACTAAAAAACAAAACAACCACACCCTTACCCCACACGTTGAAAAAAAAAAAAATCAATGGTTTTTGCAAATAAGTTTCTGAGTCTATCCGACTGGATGCTCTTCATGTAGACGAGTGAGCATCAGCTGTGGGTCGTGTTCCTGACTGCTAGCCATCCTGGCCGCCCTGCAGGTCTTCAGCTAAAATGAACCAGCTGCAATTTCAGCCTCATTTCACCTGCTTTCCAGTGTCCCGGGATTGGAGGCCGTGACTGCAGACATGGTTTCAACCTGTTTCTCCAGAAAGCAATGGATGTATTTGTATGCATCACTTTTAGCCCTTTTCTGTACACACAGGTGAAGTAATTTAGAAATTCCTTCTTCAGAGTAATTGTGGGAGGTATTAGCAGCTGTTAAAGTTAGTTTTTTTCTTCAGATCTTGGATTTTGACTTTTTATGTCTTGATCAAGTTTGACATGAGTATAGATGCTGCCAGAAAAAGTTGTCAGTGAATTGCAAGGGTTCATAAAAGGTGCTTGTTAATATCCTTGATCATCTCCGGTTTAGCTTCCTTCCTAAATACCTGATGTTTCTCAGAATCCAGTGCTCACCAAATTTCCAATTGGTCGGGCCTGCGCCAGGAGCTGGTATGACTGCACCATGCGGAGAGACTCCCTTATTTCTAGATTCAGTTCCATCAGCTTGTAGTTGGCTTCGGACATGTCCAGGTCAGAGCCTATCACTGCAAAGCTCCCCGTCTGGCCCAGCGTCTGGTGATGGAAATATATGTGTAACAGCGTCTGCACAGGGTCATCTTCACAGCTGCCGAAGATGTCATTGGGCCAGAGAGATCTGCAAACACAGAGTATTTTTAAGTCCTGAGACTCAATCAGGCAATTATTACAATTAACTACATTTTATGTTAATACCCATGACAATAAAATTTTACTGTGAAGCATGGAACATGTTATTTTTAAAAAAGATTTCATTTATTTTACTTCTTATGGAGGGGGGAAGGGACGAAGAGCAGGAGAGAAACAAAAGTTGGTTGCCTCTTATACGAACCCAACTGGGAATGTGGCCCCCAACCCAGGCATGTGCCCTGACAGGGAATCAAACTGGTGACCTTTTAGTTTGTGGGATGACACCCAACCCACTGAGCCACACCAGTCAGGCCTGAGCATCTTTTCGTATTTCAGCAAATAAATTACTGAATTTATCACTGAGAGTGAACAAAATCTAAAATTGGGATCATTTCAGTGATCGCTGTAAAAAGTATAATCATGTGTTTCTTTCACAAAGACCTGCTATTGAATCATCAAATTGAAAACCAGACCCAATCACTGTAGGCGCCCAGCCTAGGCATAAAGCAGCAATTTGCAAATGGTGTGCCGCAAGAACTCTTAATTGTGCCATATCCAACTTTCTTTTCCTTAGACTGTCACACCAACACAAGCAATAGCCACCAAGTATGGATGAATCAAAATGATAGCTATT
Organism: Noctilio leporinus; assembly: GCA_004026585.1. Lineage (NCBI taxonomy): Eukaryota > Metazoa > Chordata > Mammalia > Chiroptera > Noctilionidae > Noctilio > Noctilio leporinus. Next base: position 424,357 of record PVIW01000004.1, on the reverse strand, counting down.
TTACTGTCAGAATGACAAATAATATATATTTTTGTGTATTGCAGAATTTTACTTTGTGTGTTGTGAGATAGACAAGGTTGTAAATTGCTGATATGACTGCATCTCCTTAAAAATACCTTCCCATTTTACCTGAAAGCTTTGAGTTGTGCTATAGCTGATACAAACTCCTTATTTTTCAAAGTTTCAATTAAAGAAAGAATGGCAGTTTCTATAGTCGTTTGTGCAGCTTTGGACATGTCCAGTTCCTCGTTTTCTGCAGCGGACTCTGCTTCTTTGAGGATGCTTTCCAGCTGAGCAAGCTCCTCCGACATGTTGATGACCTGAAACAGGCACAAGGGCCCCTTAGGAGGGTCTCGTCACATCTGCCGTAACCAGAAGCGCGCTTCCCTGGCTGCGGAGGTAGGTTTGTGGTAGGAGTGTTGCATTTTAAAAATTCTCAAATGTTAAGCTTACTAGTTAAGGGCCATTAATATTTTAAGTTCTCTATTCAGTAGGGAAAAACGATTTTAGCCACCAAATAGTCTTTAAAGACTCTTGATAACATAGGTTGTAATAAGTGTGATAACTTAAATTGTCATAAATAATAAAGCAGATTGTTGGTTTTAACGGGGTATATTCTTCATCTTGGATAGTAAAAATAAATTTACTGTTATGGAAGGACTGTGAACATTTTTTGACAGAAGAAAGTCTTTCTATTTGAAAAGGTTATTTTAGTCTACGGCCATACCACCCTGAACGCGCCCGATCTCGTCTGAAAAGGTTATTTTATATAAATCAGTGTATTTTATATAAATCAGTATGTGTGTATGTCTTTTTAAATTTAACCATTTGAAAAGATTAAGTCATTTCCCTACTGATGGTTTTAGTATTAGTGTTTGACAACGAGGAAAAAAGACTAAAGTCACTGCCTTTGAATCTACTCATTACATGTTTTCCAACATTTAGGGTGTTTCTGACATACTTATTGCTGTGTCTGCTACTGGAACCACAGAATAATATGGACAAGATGTTACGGGGTTGATAATGTAATGTTACATCTTTATTGAACTGACGTGCTTTACCAGACTTCTGATTACACGTGGCCTGCTGCTGCAGTGACCTTTCAGGTCTTGAACCTTTAAAGGCTCCTGGATGTCTACTGTCTTATTTATTAATAGGTCCAGAAGTAGCACATCACTTCAACAAAATATTCTGATAAAAAATGATTCATGATGTGTGACTTTACTCTTAAGCTCTGCTACAAAGAATACAGAATGTATATGTACATTTTAACTTTCTCCTAGTTCAACTGAATATTTACCTCGGCTTCATTTTTTATTGCATTTACTTGGTTGATAAGTTTACAGTAGGCTTGGAACAGAAGTAGCAATTGAAAATGCAATTTGTACAACCTTCGGCAAAGCTCCAGTTCCTGGAAATAAATAACATTGCATTAAATTTAGGTGTGATTTTCCATATTTGACTAAACCATGTATTTCCAATGAATTTGTAAAATCACTGTTAAAATTGTCTTGCAGTAAGCAAGTTAATAATGGTGTGAAGCTGATGAAAGATGCTTTAAAGATTGATTAAAAATTTAAAGATATTGTTGGTTACATAATTCATTTTTAGTGTGAAGTACATTTTCACATTAGAAATTTTAAGCAGGGAATATATAGGATGCATTAAAAAGGACTCACTATGACTTAAAAACTTTAAATTCATTAATTCAAATGCTTATACTTTTTTTTTGCTGCATCAAGATGTATATTTCACTATATTTATCAATAACGGTTAATTGTTAAAGCAAAGTAAAATTAGAGAAAAATGAATTCATTAAAAAAACCTAATCTCATTGAAATGAGACAGTGAAATTAACATTAGCACTTTGATTTTTAAAATTAAGAAATTTAAGATGTTAGTTATAAATGTATAAAAAAGGCAAGTGCTAGTTGTACAGATTAATTATAAAATTTCAATTTTATAGGACCAACACTCCATAAATTAGGGCTATGCAAACCTGAAGCACACACTACTTTTAAAGTAGCAGTCCATGACAAAACATTGCTAGGTCACGAATGGACAGATGGTAAATGCAAACCAGTGTGTCTGACATGGGTAAGTAGTCTATAAATTAAGACAGGTCACTTACTGCTAGAATTTCCATTTGCTAAGCAAGAAGGTGTTCGGGTCACAAAAATACAAAGGAAGAAAAAGACCAAGAATTAGTGAAAGATCATTTTAACTAGGGTCACAGATGCCCCAGGCAAACTGAAGAACATTAATTACACCCCAAAGAAAAATTTATGATGTTATTTCCAGAATAAAATTTTTTAGACATTTACTGTAATGATCCAGGGTGTTTTTAACGCTTTGCCAAATTAATTACATTTAGACTACAGTTTATTTCTGTGTAAAAGTTATGAAGAAAATCAAATGTGATCTTGGGAAATCTGGCTGATTGTAAGTGGTCTTTATCTAGGTTTTTATAGCCTTAAAGCCAAATGTAAAATTTTCTTATGAAGGAGAAACTTTTTCATTAGAAAGTAAATTACTGTTCTCAGGAAGAGTTGGCTTATCATTTTATACAATAAATACCCAGGAGAGATTATCTCTGGTGTGGCTCCTGGGTCTCCTACCTCTCACTGTCTAATTAGGGCCTATGTTGTCATAATTGGTGCCAAGTCGGAAGGTAAAACATTGAAAGCTGATTTGTTTTACGTTGCATTCCAAATATAATTTAGTAAACTTCAGAAATTCAACCCTACTAGGTTTGAATCAAATGAGATAATGTATGTAAAATACATAGTGAAATAGCTAGTTTATGGACCACTTAAAAACGATTGCATTAAAATACCTACAGCAATTCAGACCTACTCATCAATGGAAAAACGTGATTTCTATTTAAAACAGCAATTGCTGTAATGCAAATATTGCTTCCAAAAGTCCCTTTTGAATTCTGCTTTTCTAAGTAGTTTCCTCTGTAGCACTATTTATGTAAGATTTATTCCTATCAATTTAGAAAGGATTTGCTAAGCAAAGGTGAACTTTAGCTCCCTACTGCTTACCGTAAAGTACTTAGTCATTCTGTGAACATCAGTTGAGCGCAATCCAATGTCAAACTTATTAGCATATCTAAATGTCTAAGGTTTTCCCTTATACCATTTTATAAGGAAACTAACAACTATTTGAGTTTTAATATTTTTCTTCACTTCGCCTAGCATAAATAAAATAGAACTGACTCTGCATATATCCATAGCCACTTTTACGGGATGTAATAAAAAAGAAATCAGTAATGAAGTTTATGGTTACAGTTGTAGGAAATAATGCAAATGTAATTCTGTAGCTCTGAATTATCAGAAATTACACGAAATATGCTAACGCTGTAAATTTTAAATTGATGCCTTTATATTGAAATTTGCATAGGTTTAATTTTTTGCTTTCAGTGCTTTATTTTTCTCTATTTTTTATTATTCTATTACAGTTGTCGCAATGTTTTTCCCCTTTTGCCTCCCTCCACGCAGCCCACCCTTCTTGCCCTCAGTACATCCCGCTCCATTGTCCACGAGTCATTCACACATGTTCTTTAATCCCTTCCCTTCCCCCATTCTCCCACTCCTTCCTCTCTTGCTACAGCATGTATTGTTAGATCCTTATTATGCCAAAGACTAGACTGGTGCACAGGGACAGCGACTAGATAATGTGTACAAAGGGTCCCCACTCTAAGGAGCTGAATATGAAAGGAGAGAGATGTAAAGGAAATCTTAAATGGACAGTTTTCGGTTTTCGTTTGAGCTATATTAGCTGATGTAGACCCTGAGAGAAGGAACTCATTGAGTCTAACTACCTTTTTATAGAGGAAGAAAGGAGTTTGTTACTTAAGCCATGAAGTTAAATACCAGCCAAGATAGAATTAAAACCAAAGGATCTAATTCTAATCTAGGGTTAATTACTTATTTTACACATATGACTTAACAATTTCTTTGTAACAGTGCAGAACTCCCTAGGCTTGACTTTAAAAAAAAAATTTTTTTTTAAATTTATTTTTAGAGTGAGAGTAAGAAGGGGAGAGAAACATCATTGTGTAGTTTGCCTCTTGCATGCCCCTAACTAGGGACCTGGCCCACAGGCCAGGCATGTACCCTGACTGGGAATTGAACCGGTAACCCTTTGATTCACAGGCCAGCACTCAATCCACTAAGCCACACTGGCCAGGACTAGGTTTGACTCTTAATTCTATTTACTTACTGATTTTAGATAAGTTAGCTTCTCTGACCCCGGTTTCCTCATCCGCAAAATGGGGCTAATTATAGCATCTACTAGACAGAGTTATAAGGTCAAGATAATGAATGTGAAATATTCAGTACAGGGTCTGGCAAATAGTGGACATTTATTGAGAGTATCCTATTATTTTCTTAGCATTCCAGTTTTTTTTAAAACCAGTTTTTAAAAATAATGGTACAATAACTTATTTAATGACTAGAAATCTAGAACAATATAATTGATGCTGAAAAAGATTCGAATTCTGATGTCAAATATAGAGGTCATTCATTGATGAATGCATCTTCCCCATATGAAGTTATACTCATATTAGACTAATTTCTAGGTCTTAATTTATCAATATAATGTATGTGTTGTTTATGTGTACTCTTCTCTAAGAAAATACTATTATTTTATGCTAGTAAACATTATAGTTTATCCAATCAGAATTTTATCTTTACAAGGACTAATATACATGTATATAACATTACCCTTAGGTTTGCATTCCTGACCTGATCATTTGTCTGCAGAATACCAATGAAGAGCAAAAATTTCTTGGAAAGAGGAAGATGCAACTGAGAGCTGACTTGGACTGTCCAGATACTCATCAAGCTTATCTATTGAATGTTATTAAGCCTCAGTCCCAAGCTGGTCTTTCATTTTTATTAAAGTGGATTTTTCATTACAAAGCCAATACTTCACTGAAGCTAGCTTTTACAAAGACTGTTCTGGTAACAAAAATGGAAAGTGTTACAAATGTTCTTTATTTCTAAGAATATCAAATAAGGACATTTGAGCATACACACATTATTTTACCTGATATAGAAATATAGCAAAACTAAGAATAAGAAACTTACTTGTGCATCTGTGTTGATCCTATACATGTCTTCTTTGGCACCAAATGTCCTCTTACAATTGTCTAACCACTAAAGAAATAAGTAACAGTACATTTTAATACAGTAATTGAACAATGACATTGGTAATATAAGAGTCTGTGTGTACAAAAGAAACAGAAGTTAACTTGAGTTTCTAGGAATGGGTGTAGACACAGACTTTAATCCCCACCAGAGCCTCACAGTTTCTAGGCAACAAACCAGAGCAGGATGACAGTGTCCGTGTATCTAGATTTATACACTCCCTGAGTGCTTTCCGAAGGAAATGCAAACCCCATGAAGGTTTTATTGAAAACCTTCAGATCTATACCTGACCTTTGTCTAGTGTACGATGGGGAAATGGAAGATGCGATTTCCCTCAGGTCAATTTAATAAAGGAAACTTAGAATTAACCAGGCTTTTTTGCTTATCAGAAGAGTAATTCACAGAAGACTGGTGTCTGTTTTCAATAGTAAAACAAAAATCCAAATCCATTTTACATCTTATTTTTATTTCTTTTGTCTTCCTTTTTGGGACAGGAGTGAATGATAAATGTTATCTATAAAGGATATTGGACACAGAAGCCAAATGTTTTTCCTTGTCCAGGGGCTATTCCATAAGTTGGTTATTTATTTAAGGTACCTTTTCTTTGGTTAAATAAAAGAAAAATAATTGTATTGTGGTTTAATAGGGAAAAATACTGGAATCATAAAATGTCCAAGTTTAAGCGAAAGCTAAGAACCTTCAAGTTTAAGCTCCTAGGTTTTGATAGTTTGATATTAATGCTGTATTATCAGTTCTTTTGACATTTTAGTTTTTCATTAGGTGTGATAGATCAAACACAATACAAATATACCTAAGAAGTCATTAGAACATTTTTCATTAGGACTTGGCGAAAAACTATTAGCTATGTTAAATTTCCCCTTTGAAAGTATTTCAGTGCTATACATTTAAAATTCTCAAATGCAGCTTAATGTTTTACATGCAGAGAATTAAAATCAGACCTCTCAGTTATTTCAAAACAGTCTCTTTGACCTTTTGTCCCTTTTATTTCAGTCCCTCAGACTGCATCTGTCCTTAGGCTCTTGGCTTGACAGCATCTCTGAACAAATAGCATGTTAAGCTTTCCTGGTGGGGTACAGCTGCTGGCAGTCACTGTCAAAAGCTGTCTGGAAGATCTTCTCTCAGCAACAATCAGTCAACATCTATTATGGAATTTTTATGTTTTTATGGTCTTTATTTACGCAAACCATTAAAATGCTTAACCAATTCATCATGACTAATCTAGCTCAATTTGTTCAAGTAACCTAATACATTTGGGAACAATAATTTATGTTGATTACTTAATGGCCTATCCTTATTAAATATTTTCTATACTTTATGCCTAGTGACATGGCATTTTGGGGAGGGGCACTACTGAACTTAATTATTCCTGATTTTTATTCTGTCAACAGTCAAGCCCCAATCCTATAATTCCATGAAAAGTACAGGTCCATACCATTCCAGTCAGTGTAAATAGGACATAGTCGATAGTCTGTGTACAGAACACCCTCGGTTCACATCCAGTCAGTCTTCCTGTCATGATGTTTTCTTTACTCAAGGCTCAAATGAGGGTTAAAATTTAACCCGAGAGGTTTGGTTTCTGAGCATGATGGAGTAACTCACAGAAAGCCAGTCCTCCAAGGACATCTATAGAAGCTGAATACCATCAGCTGGAATTTAGGGAATAAAAGTACAGAAGGTGGGCCTACATTGATCCCAGCGTCAACTACATACAGTTGTATGCAAAGAAAATTTGTGGTTTTTCTTTTAAGTTTTTTCTGCCCTTGCTCATTGAATACATGTACTCTGAGGGACACACCTGCTATGCCTGGCAGTACCAGACTGGAGTGGAAGAAATATTCCTAAGGTAACATCCATAATCTACTGCCTCTGCCTGTCCATGTGCACACACCTCACAGGGAAAAGATTGCAATCTGCCCCAGACGGCAGATTTTCTAGATCACTAACATCGTAATGTCTTCTCAGAGAAATACTTTCCTTTCCCCCCTTGCAATGTGGTCAGCAACTATAGAGTCCACACAGAAGCTTTTAAGAAAGCTATAGTTTTCCACTGTGCTCTTAGCCAATTTCTAAAAGCCAGATACAGGAATTCACTCTTCTCAGTAAAACTGAGGCAAGTGCTGGGGGTCCTCTGCTAGTTCAGCTATTCAGCCGCTAGGTTAACACCTCTAGTGTCAAAAGCCAACTACCCTTCAGGTCCTCTGCCCATGTTTTAATGAGATTGTCTGTTTACCTGGGGTTGCAGGAGTTCTGTTTTTTGGATATTAACCCCTTGTGAGAGCCACTATTTGCAAATATCTATTCCAATTGTGTTGGCTGCCTTTTTGTTTTGTCGGCAGTTTCTTTTGCTGTGCAGAAGTTTCTAGTTTGATATAGTTCCATTCACTTCTCCCAAGAATACATACAAATGGCTGACAGATATATGAAAAGATACTCAACTTCGCTAGCTATTAGGAAAATGCAAATCAAACTGCAATGAGATGACACCTCACACAGGTTAGAATAGGTGCTGGAGAGATTGTGAAGAAAAAGGAACCCTCCATTCATAGCTGGTAGGAATGTAAATTGGTGTAGTCACTATAGAAAACAGTGTGGAGATTCCTCAAACAATTAAGAATAGAATTACCATATGACCCAGTAATTCCTCTCCTAGGTATGTACCCCTCAAAATTAAGAAACATATATGCACCCCTATGTTCACTACAACATTAATCCTGGTGGTCAAGACATGTAAACACCCAGTCTTTCGACAGAGGATTGGAAAAAGGTATGTTACATATATAGCAGAACACTACTCAGCCATAAGAAAAGATGAAATGCCATTTGTGACAACATGGATGGATCTTGAGAATATCAGGCTAAGCGAAATAAGCCAGAAAAAGTTAAGAATCATGATTTTACTCAAGTGAGATATAAAACCAACTGACAGACACAACAGTATGGTGGTACCAGAGGGGAGGGAACAGAGGTGGGTAGTAAAGGGTAAAGGGGGTCAAGTATATGGTGACAGAAGACGTGACTTTGGGCTAAGGGTATACAGTGCAATGTACAGACTGTGTATCATGGAAATGTACACTTGAAACCTATATAATCTTATTAACCAACGTTATCTTAATACATTTAATTAAAACAGATACAAGCAAGTAGAGGGGGAAGAAAGGCAAACAATTCTTTTCACATAGTGAAGAGACACTGACCTGCTCAGCTGCTTCTTTTTTGGCATTGTAGGTATCCAGATGTTCTTGCAACTCCAAAACACTGAACTTGAGTGTTTCTAGCAAATCACATGACATCAGCTGTCAAATCGGAAACACATTGATCCAGGTTACTGTTTCTAGTCACAATCGTGAGACTGACAAGATCAATCTGGATCATGGGATTTTTCTGTTAGTTGGTTTATAGCCCAACCTGGTGCCAGTGTCCCATCCTAAGGGCTGACCTTTCACTGCAACAGTAAGAATAAAGTGGGATTTCCAGGGTAAGGACTGGCAGGCCTTGGTGCTTTTAAAAACTGGCTCAGGCAAGAAATGGCATGTCAGACAAGTATATGCCTTGAAGGCAACACCTTTGAAGCTTCTTAAACCTTAGTTTCTTTAAATAGCTTAATACATAATAATAGGAATGTGCTTGAAAACAAGGGTGAAAGAGGAGCTCTGGGTTCTTTTTAAAAAAACTTATTTTTTAGAGAGGGGGAGAGAATGAGTGGGAGAGAAACACTGATGTGTAAGAGATACATTGATCAGTTGCCTTTCACACGTCCCCAACAAGGACCTGGCCAATAACCCAGGCATGTGTTCTGACTGGGAATTGAACTGGTGACCGTTAGGTCCCCAGGATGGCTCTTAATCCATTGAGCCACACCAGCCAAGGCTTTTTTTTTTTTTTTTTAAGCCCTGGCATCTTAATAGGAAAGGTCTAGCCCTTCCCTACTCACTTTTATTCAGGAATTATTTAAAAGTACACATTTCCAGAGCATGATTTGTTAGCTTCCTCATCTGGGACTCTGAAGGGTGAGGGTAGGGAGGGGTCAGAATCAGAAAGAGTCAAAAGTCACTGCACACAATATACTGGCACTGTATTTTGCTAGCTATTTGTAGTCAAGTTGAAAATATAAACCTTTACACTTTAAAATGTTGAATTACCTTTTAACCTATTTATTGAATGATACCAATCAAATTTAGTCTTTATAATGAGCCCACATGTGAAAACTTACTGTTTCAGCATCCACAAAGACTGTTGGGCATTCCGAACACATCATCATCACTTCCAATGAACTTTTAAATTTGGTACCAATGCGCTGCAGACTCTCACCAAGGAAGCTGACTGCCTCATTTGTTATGTCTCCAAACTTTCTTTGAATTGTCTATGGAGAAAAGCATATGCAAAAGTTTAATATTTCTTCAGAAGACCTGTTTGCACCTTTGAGTAAAGAAGCATAATTTATTAATTAGGGCAATGTTTTTAAATTATTGTAGCAATATATAGAATCCTAGTATATGATCTGTAAAGCCATGTTTTTAGGCACTTTTTAAGAAAAGTTTCTAAAAATGATCAAATATTTACAAAATAGTGTTACTGAATAAAGAAACTAATGACACATGCCACTCACCTGCCCATTTCTGAGTTTTATTATTTTTTTGTTTTTGTTTTTTGAGGAGAGACATTAGAAACAAATACATGCTGGAAATAAATGCCTCATGTCTGAGGAATTAGCTCCTCTAAAGTTAACTTTTAACTGAAGAAATTTTTGTAGATGTAGTTTATTATTCTTGGCTATGAGGCTGCCACCTGCCTTTAATTAAAGTAATAAAAATGCATTAAGAGTAATATCTTCTCAAAACTCATGAATATTCACTTGCATAAAACAATTAGTGAATGTCAGAGTCATAGTGAGCACTCAGTGGATTAGAATATATTATTATTATACAGACAGTTAATGTGTAACTACATGTATATGAGTAGCATTCCTAGGTATCATTATGATTAATTTAAAAAAAAAAAAAAAAGTAAGCCATAATCTCAGGCAGGAAATCAAGTAGCAGTGCAAAAGTACAGAATTAAGTAAATGCTCCAGTTAATGAGCAGTAAAGAGGGAAATAAGAGTCTGGAATGGTCAGGAAGCTTCACTGAGAACAGGGCTTCAGCAAGGTCTTCGAAGATGAGCAAAATTCGCTTAGCCAGGGAGGAAACATGGCAGGTGGTTCCAAAGATGACTTAAATGGGGGCTGTTCTGTGCCTGTTTCCCTAGCTACAGAAAAGCTAAAAATATATTTACATCCTGTAAGACTGTTGTAAGAATTAATATGTAATGAATTTAGAAAAGTACTTAGCATGTAGTGAGTACTCCATAAATGTTAGCTTATTATTTTTAGGATTGGGAAACATTTTAGCTAAATTTTTAAAGGTCCCACATAGTAATAAAAGCACTAATAAATTTAGCATTTAAATTGTTTTATATTGACAGTAAGCTCGTTGAAGGCAGGGGCCATCCCTCATGGTGCCTGGTACACTATGGAAAATTTTAGTAGTTGTTTTGGAAGCTTTATTCTAATTGTCTTAAGAAAGGTATCTGTAGCAGTCACTGTATAAAGAACTAGCTGTGGTATAACGCCCAATGTAGATTAGTAATATCACTAAGGAGAAAATTTGTAAAAAGATTTATCTATCCACTTATTTACTTAGAGAGGTGGGAGAGGGAGGGAGAAAGAGTGGAGAGAAACATTAATTGGTGTCTGCACACCTGCACACCTCCAGCCAGGGACCTGGCCAGCAACCCAGGTATGTGCCCTGACCGGGAACCAAACCAGTGACCTTTCAGTGTGCAGTATGATGCCCAGCCCACGGAGCCACATCGGTCAGAACAGGAAAAAAAATGTTTTTAAATAAAATCAGCGGGAATATTAAAATTTGAGATGCTGTTTTTAGACCAAAAACCCCAAACTTTATCAGGGAACAGTAACATCAATTCAGAAACATAAAATTGCACTAACCTGAAAGAGCCTGGAAAACACGTGGAACGTAAACATGGCGCAGGACCCGTCAGAGTCAGACAGCATCTGGTTGACGTGGCAGCGCCAGGCCTCCTCCTCATCGTCACAGGCCACCGGCTGAAAGGCGGCTATGATGGCAGAAAGAAATGGTGATGGTAGAGGGGATGTCTGCACTTCTGGAAAACCATCTTGTTCTTCTTCATCTTGACTGTTAACACAAATATTGCAGTCATCATAATACTATCTTAAATACTCAATTAGCTTTAGTCATCCAATATACATTATTCTTATGAACATGCATAACAAACTAAACTTTGTAAGAAAGCATGAATAAGCACAAAGAAACAGATCTCTGTGCTCTTTCTACTTAGCATCTTTGGAATTAAAAACCTAATTTCATGTGACTACCTGAAAACAACCCAAGTCCTATGATACGCCAGCATTATGGCCTACTTTTAGTAATAGCTCTGAGGAATCCAGGTTAGAATGTTTTCATTTCATTTAAACTCATAGATACAACAGAATGGTGGTTACCAGGGATGGGGACAGCGGTGTGTGGGTGAAGGATGACAACTTGGGTCAAGGGGTCAAATATCCAGGACCAGAAAAAAGGTAGACTTTTGGTGCTGAACACACAAGTGTACACAGATAAATTATAATGTTGTACACCTGAAATTTATATGTTATTAATCAATATTACCTCAATAAATTACCAAAAAAAACCCTTTCATTTTAAATGGTCAATTCTGGAGGTCCAAACTGATGGTGATATTTAAAAAGCGGTGGCCATGTGCTCTTGTGTCAAGGGCTGAGTTAGGTGCTTTATATATACTGTTTCATTCGATCTTCACAGCAGCTATCTGCGAGTTGGGTATTAGTATTAGCTCAATTTTTTTCATTGAGGAAAAAAAGTATAGGGGGGTTAAATGTGCTTAGATTGAGTAGGAAGTAACAAAACCAAGTTTGAACCCAGGACTATGGGTCCAAAGCCAGCAATAAAACCCCCAACACACAGCATGAGCTCAGCTGTTTCATGAGCACATACTATACACTTAGCAGTATGGCAATGGCAGAATTACTCAACAACAAACAAAACAAAACAGAAACAAAAAAAGCCACATAAGACCTAGCCATTTTCTTGAAGGAATTTATAATCCCAACAGCCAGATGACAACGAAGAATGGAATAATAAAAAAAGACAAGGATTTGTATTTGGGTGGGACAGCGTACAAGGAAGTGTGTAACTCAGGTGCTGCAGATGAAAAGCCCGACTCAGACACTCCACAGACAAATGCGTTACTCAAGGTCTTAAAATTGTCTGTCTCACATTATAGGGCAGCTACGTAAGACTTCACAGATGTTAGGGAGTGATTCCCAGTGAAAAGGGATCTTAGTAAAGATTGAGGGAAAAGATAAAGCAGATATTTGAAGTGGAAAGTTCAATTATACTGCCAAAAGTTTAATATTTATTTATTTTAAAAGATTTTATTACTTTCAGAGAGAAGGGCAGGGAGGGAGGAAGAAAGGGAGAGAAGCATCAATTGCTGGTGCCAATCCAAAAAAAGTTTAATTTTTAAAATGTTACTGTGGTGACTGATTTGAACAAAATGTACCCTGTGAGCCTAAAGTGTCTGTATAAACAGTAGGAGCTCTATTCTTTATTTTTTATCATTAAAAAAAAAGATTTTATTTATTATTTTTAGAAGGAGGGGATGGGAGGGAAGCAGAGAGGGAGAGAGACATCAGTGTGTGGTTGCCTCTCACCTGCCTCCAGCTACGGACCTGGCTGGAGACCTGCCTTGCAACCTGGTTATGTGCCCTGACTAGGAATTGAACCAGCGATCTTTGGGTTCGTAGGCCAGCGCCTTATCCACTCAGCCACCAGCCAGGGCTTGTTTCATTTTTCAAAGGTCCTAATTACTAAAGTTTTTTTTTTTTTTTAAAGATTTTTTATTTATTATTTTTAGAGAGAAGGGAAGGGAGAGAGGCAGAGAGGGAGAGAGACATCAATGTATGATTGCCTTTCACCTGCCTCCAGCCACAGACCTGGCTGGAGGCCTGGCCTGCAACCTGATCATGTGCCGGGGCTGGGAATCAAACCAGCGACCCTTAGGCTCGCAGGCTGGTGCCTTATCCACTGTGCCACCAGCCAGGGCAGGAACGCTCTATTCTATTTCAGCTTCAGTACTTGGCCAAAGTCAATTATTTGGCTTTGGCCTTTTAGAAAGAGAAATAGCTGGATATCCACCTCCATGTCACTTCTGGCATCCCTGTATGATCAGTGAGTGACAGACTGCATAGGTTACTGTCATATCCAAATCAAAGATGTGAACAAGGTGTTATTTATATCTAAATGTAGTTTCAAATACAAGAAAGCAGTGTAGATAGACTAAGAGTGGACTTTTCTCATGTGTTGTGTATGTTAAAGCTCTATTATTGCCCTGGCTGGTGGCACAGTGGATAAGGCACCGGCCTGCAAACCCAAAGGCCTAGCCAGGGCACATAACAAGGTTGCAACCAGGTCTCCAGTCAGGTTCGTGGTTTGAGGCAGGTGAAAGGCAACCATACATTGATGTTTCTCTCCCTCTCTGTCTTCCTCCCCTCCTCTCCCTTCCCCTCTTAAAAAAAAAAAAAAAACAAACTCTATTATCACTTGAAGTAAAAATGAGTAATTTTTTATTGCCAAGATTAAAATTGACGCACTTGATTACTAAATATTTTGTGTAAAAATAACTGTCAAACTGTTTCAAAATTGTTGACTAGAAAAAAAAAATTTAAACTTATTTTTAGAGAGAGGGAAAAGGAAGGAGAAAGAGAGGGAGAGAAACATCAATGTGTTTGCCTCCTGCAAGCACCCAGCTGGGGACCTGGCCTGCAACCCAGGCATGTGCCCTGACTGGGAATAAAACTGACAATCCTTTGGTTTTCAGGTTGGCGCTCAGTCCACTGAGACACACCAGCCAGGGTAGAGACAGACATTTAAAAGGAACATTCTAGCCCTAGATAGTGTGGTTCAGTGGAAGCATCATCCCATTGACCAAAAGGATGCAGGTTCGATTCCTGGTCAGGACACATGCCTTGGGCTGTAGGTTCAATCACCCTGGTTGGGGTGTGAACAAGAAGGCAACCATTTGATGTCTGTCTCTCTCCCTTCCCCTTCCTCTCTCTTAAAAGTAATGAAAAAAATACCCTCAGGTGAGGATTTTAAAAAATAAATAAAAGGAACAGTCTAACATCTGACAGTACTAAGAAATCATCACTTCTGCCCATTAAATGTACAACTTGAAAAATCTGACCATTTTACACTGAAACTGTAAAATGATTTTTTGATACATTGCATATTTATTTTGAAATCATAGAAGTTCATTCCATGATTTTGATACTTGGATCTGACTGCGGTCCAATATTGATTTTAACATTTAATATTTGGCTATTAGGCATTCTGCCAAAATACGTATTTGCTGTGCTTCTAAATGCATACTACTACTCACAATGCTTTGAGAAATGCCTATTTTGCTCAAAGTGGATATTAATAACAAAATAAACCCATCACAGTAAGTCATTTTTTTTTTTTTTTTTTTTATCACTCTAGACTAAAACATACACAGAAACGAAAGTAAACCGGGACAGATGGTCATATTCGGGATGGGATGGGATAATCATCTCATGGAAATGTCTGTGATACCGTATTCTCACCTAGACAGTCCAGAAAAATCAGCTTCTTCTTCTTCACATCGTTCATCTAGTTCTTTCAAAGCTAAGGTAACATCTTCTTCACAGACGGACTCCGGGTAGCTTTCAGGAGCGAGGGGCTCTGGGGCGTCAGCCGCCTCTAAATCAAGAATTCCTCGACACACGAGAGAGCCCTGCTGTTCCTGACTTATATATGCCCCTTCATCCTCAAAGGCTGTAACAACCTGTTCCTCCTTTAACACTGAACTTGTATCCTGGAAAAACAGTAGTTTTTATGGACTTTAATAATGTTAAAACAGAGATGACTTTATCAACATAGAATAAATGACTACCGCCATCAATATACAACTATTTTATTAAGTTGTCTTCATTTATACAACTTAGTTTTTGGAGTTTTTGGCCTCTGATTATATAAAATTATTTTTAAAAACTAGTCCCAGGCTTAAAAAAAATTTAATGTATATGCATCAACTATTGGCACACAGAAACACCAAGGAGTTCTCTTACTAGGATTTCATTGTCTACCTAGAAATCTAGGTATTCTTTGGTAAAATATCTTTTCATATATAGTTTGATTCCACATAAAGAGGCTTGTATTACTACACATTCACTCATATGAAATGTCATTTCTTTCATTATACCAGAACATTATATCCAGTGAATTCTGGATATAAGAAGTGAGGGGATATTCTGAACTGAATAGAGTGATGGCTGGTTCATGGTCTTACTGGTATAAATGAGCTGAATACTTGTGATGTAAGTTTTCAGTAGAAGACCATAACACCTCATTTCATCAGTGAGTTAACAGTTCAGAGCACACTGGGAAAATTTAGAATGTTTTATTTTTGAAAATTAAATGGATTAAAAACTCATTTATCAAATAGGATGACTGCATTCTTCTAGCCACAAGCAAATTATAATGAAAGTTTGCATGGATATTAGTTTATTAGTTGAAAAGTAAGCACTATTGGTTCCTTACAGTTTTTAGGAATAAAGATCAGCTTCTTTTAGTAGGAAGACCTAACTTACTACAGTTTTACAGCAGTTTATTATCTTTTTCTCATTGATAACAACAGAATTTTCCTTCCAGAATAATAAAAATGAAAGTCAGAATCCTTGACTTTTGACCACCATTCTGGGCCTTAATTTATTCATCTGTAAAACTCATTTATATAATAAAAAGAAGGCTATTTGACCAGATTTTGGGCTGGGTACTCTGAGATAAATGACTAATGTCAATTAGTTTACAATCTAATAATGGGGTTAGGCTAATATGCAAATAACAATAATGTAGAATGTGGTGAGAATAAGGTAAATATCATAAGCAATATACAAAACTGCTTTTTCAAAGAAGGGAAAGATCACATCTGGTTGGAGGAAGTGTGATGGGCTGTGACTAAGACGGGGTAGAGACAGTGCTGTGGAATGAATGTTTCTGTCCTCCTAAAATTCTTCTTTTGAAACCCTAAACCCCCATGAGATGGTATTAGGAGGTGGGACCTTTGGGAGGTGATTAGGTCAAGAGAATGGGGCCCTCATAAGTGGGATCAGTGCCCTTATATGAGGCCAGAGAGGTAGGTCGCTCTTTCTTCACCATGTGGAGACACAGCAAGAAAACAGCCACCTGCTACCATGAAGAGGGCCCTCACCAGGCCATTAATTGGCTGGCACTTTGATCTTGGGTTTCCTGGTCTCTGGAAATGTGAGAAATAATACAATTCCACTTGATAAGCTACCCAGTTTATGGTATTTTGTTACAGCACCTCAAGCTAAGATTGACAGCATTTCAAAAGAGAGAAATTAGAAATTGTAAAAGGCACAGAAATATGGCAAGACAAATTCGTAGTGTTCATGAAGGGACTGAGTCTTCACAGAATATTTTAACTTGTATTCCAATACACTTGAAGGTTTCCACTGAAATTTTCTTTTTTAATGATTTGGCTATTAAAGGGGTAAGCATTAGTTATTTGGAAAGACAGTTTATGTGATAATACTAGAGACATTTTTAACCTAGGATTTTTATTGGTGTTAATTTTTCCATCTACATACATTTAAACCTATCATGTTAAAATAATCCATCAAACTTCTTGGTTTAATGCCCTCATTTTTCATTAGTTACATGTTCTTAAGTAATTTTAAGATTGATATTTTACCTATAACTTATAATACATGTTACATGTTTCCTTTTAAAATTTATTTTATGTCTTTATTTTTAGACAGAAGGGAAGGGAGAGAGAAAGTGATGGAGAGAAACACTGATGTGTGAAACATCTATCGGCTGCCTCTCGAATGCGCCTTGATTGGGGACTGTACCCAGGCATGTGTCCCAACCAGGATTAAATTGGTGACCTTTTATTTTGGGACAATGCCACATAGGTCAGAGCTGAATTTTTCTACAACACCCAGATGTCATGAAAAGAATGCTTCTGGGTTAATGGAATGGATTCCAGGTTTATATTTGTAGGTTATGAAAATCAAAATTTCTTATTAGACCAATGAACACAAGTACACACAGAACTTTGTTTTGTTAAAAAATTCAATACCTATAGGAATCAATTCTGTTATCCATGAATTGGCTCTAAACTACTCTAAATACTAAAAGCAATCCTCTGTAAAGGTCTCTCTAATAAACATAAGCTCAGAGTTTAATGCCTTCTAGAACCCAGAAGTTTCTGTCTGACATACTTTAGCCTATTGTTTTCTCTTCCTGGTTTCAACATAATTTAAGAGAAAAAATTCAAATAAGTATTTCTAGGGAGGAATTTTTTCTTTATTCATAAAATAAAGTTAATTATATTCCTCATTTTAAGAAAAATCTCTAAGTAATATAGAATTATGGTTTTATTTCAATATCTTGGTGCTTTCATACTTTTTTATAATGGGAAATTTGGGGTCACTTGACATTATTAAGCATAGCAGGGAAATCCAAATTAGGCCAACATGCCACAGATACAAACTTGTATTATTCTCTTATGGGCAACATTCTTTCAGGTGATGGTTTTAATGTTAATAGACTTGTTTTCTAAATGAAATACTATGGTTTAAAAATTACCTCCCTCATTCTTATCCACCAGTTCACAAAGTTTATAGTAGAATGAAACCCACTACTGTAAAAGGAAAACATCTAATAAACTGAAATGTTTTTCCTTTAGGAAAGAGAAGTACCCTTGGGTACTTTTATAGTGGCTTGGAGGTAAGCCCATTAACACAATTT
The DNA here is from genome assembly GCA_004026585.1 of Noctilio leporinus. NCBI lineage: Eukaryota > Metazoa > Chordata > Mammalia > Chiroptera > Noctilionidae > Noctilio > Noctilio leporinus. Next base: position 406,286 of record PVIW01000004.1, on the reverse strand, counting down.
CCAACATACTATACGGAAATGTATAAATTTCCAATAAAAAAAATTATTTCTAGGAGGTCATTTACCATGATTGCAGCTTTTTAATAACCAAAAAAGTAAAAGAGCTCTTTCTTTGTTAAACAATGTTAAAACAACCATTAACCATACCGCTTTTCTTAGGAACACATTTTAGTATCAGATCCTGTTTCCACTGTTTCTAAATGAGAAAGTCTGTTGACCTTTTAATATGCTATGACCCTAACTAGACCCTTCATTTACCAGTAGTTCATGCCCACTAACACGCCTCCTGACAACTGAAAGGAATGTAGTCTTATCTACTTACTCCTGTCAGTTCTCTCCCCTACACATTCCTGTGTTCAAGCACCTGGTCTCGGTGCAGGTTCCCCTGATCCCTCACTGATATCCTTGTCTCCTCATCTCAGCCTCTTCCAATCCACCCTCCACAACTCCATCATGGAGGCTTTACTGAAACCCAGTCAGACCATCACCTTCCCCGGTAGCAGGATGAAGAATCTACTTTCCTTTTACTATTAGAAAAGCTGAGATATTAACACATAAACATAATCAGATTATGGCCTTCTTCTGCTTAAAACCCTCCAGGGGTTACCTGCTGCCAGGCCTCTAAAAGCGGTGATGAGAGGCCACCCTCTGATCCCACCTCCCCGCACCCTCCCTGCTGCCCTTCAGATAGACCAGGGCCTCCTGCACCGCTGCTCCCTCAGCCCAGAACGTTCTGCCCGTCTCCAAGGGCTGGCTCCCTCTTGTCACTTCGGCTTCACCTCAAATGCCACCCTCTCCCTCACCAAGCCCGCACTGCTGTTCCACATTCTTAGTATGAATAACATGATCACTTTCTGATATAGTACTTATATTTTTTTGTTTCACCCATTTGTTATGTGACCCCTATTGGAATTAAGCTCCACGAAACCAGGAGCCTTTGCTTCACACGGTGCTGTGGCGTGCTGCTGCCGGGGGCCAGGCACCGTGCCCAGGCACGGTGCCCAACGCGTGGCAGAGGCTCGCATTGTGTCTCAATACTGTGAGACAATGGACCCCTGGTGTGCTCTGCATTCCTGCCTAGGCACCTGACACTGGCTTGTCGTGGTGAGTGTATCTCAAAAGAATGAAAACTCGTAACTTCCTACCCTCTTAAGTCCAAGTTTAGCACAGCATGCAGGGCCCTAACCATCTCTCCTATTGCTTTTCCTCCTCCTCCGTTACATTTTCCAAATACTGAATTTCCAGGTGTTACCTGAACTACCTTGTTATTTTACATCACCATGTCTTTCCTCATGGTGTCCCTCTGCCTGGAATGCCGCAATCACCATGAGCCAGTCCTTTACCACTACCACCCCTACTCAGCTGTTCAGCCCCTGAAGCCTTGAACATGCCTGTTACTGAGTTTCCCACACCAACATGCAAGGCTACCCCCTCCTCTGTCTTCTGTAGGTGATGATGCACCTGGAGAGCAGAGATCACACCTCATTGATCTCTCCAGCACCTAACCGCATGCCTGGCATCTAGTAAAATCTCAGTATCTGTTAGATTAAATTATCTAAACTTCAGCTCTACCAGCGTGAGCATTTAAAAAGTTGCCAAAATGTCTTCATTTCAACATAGGTTCTCTTGCTGTTAAAGATGTAAAAATATATCATTAGCTTAATAAGAACATGAGGATTCAACTTACTAAAATGATGAGATCTAATTCGGACATGAATTTGGTTAACATGAAAAAACCTAATAGTTACCAAGGCATAAAAGCACATATGACAGAGCTCCACAATTAACAGTTAAAAAAAAAAAAGTAAGTCTTTTAAAAAACACTAAGAAAACTAATACTTACTTATTTTCCGTCAGTCATTAGCTTGGAATCTGGCTTACTTCTCACAGGCCTTTCCAGAAAATATAACACTAGTAGTTCCAAAGTCTTTTTAAAAGATTTCATTTAAACAACTGCTAACACAGCTAGCCTGAGGTTTTCATCCCTATCAGAGCACCAATTACATAAACCCAAATACAAAGCAAAAAGAAATGAAGAAACCAAAGCGGTCCTCAGAGGAGACACAGTGCCACAGAAGGTGCTCCCCGTTACCAGAGAAGCGGCTGTACATGAACCTGATCACATTCTGCGTCACAAATGCTCATTAAAACCCCTCAAGATTATTTTTAACCTGTAGGTCATTTCCTTAATCCAGCAACTGTATTTTACCAACAGAATTGACTTTCATTTAAGAACAACCCACCAGGTTAGAAATACTGGACACAAATCAAATAATTAGCGTTACCAGATGGAAATTCTTGGGAAAGGAAAGCAAGGGGTGTAACAGAGTGCTAGAAGGAGCCCAGATCGGCCATGCACCAGCCCCCACTTCTCCCCACCTCAGGCAGCTGGCTGTTAGCATTGTCTAGAGAAGGCTCCAAACTTGGGGTCTCATCTCTGATTTGAAGCACGTCTTCTGTTGAGATGCTGCCCACGGAATCCTGAGACTGAAGGAGCAAATCGGGATGGTCTGGCATGGTTTCATCCCCAGCACAATCACTGTTTAACTGAAAGGAGAAATAGTGAAACAAGGCGCTTTTACTCACGAGCCAGCGATGGTCACAAACGCCAGAGGAAACAAGTTCTACCTCGTAAGAAGTTAACGGCAGGGGCTTCGTTAGAAGGAGCTTCTCTGATTTCCTGAAACTGCCTCTTGCCCCCAGTCAGTCTGCCAGAGGCAGTGCTCCTAATGCATGCAGCTACCCCATCAGCAGAACTGAAATATCTTTCATACAGGTTACGTTTTGCTCAACCGAAAGCATCAAAGGGGAAGAGTTCTATGTAAGCATGTTCATCTAGGACTGAAACTCCTGCTTTGGTGGTGCTGCTCTGTGTGTCCAGCGGGCTGGGCGAGTGCCCGGCACGCAGCGGCTTCTCGCGGAGCCGTGTTTGCTGTAGCTCTGACCTGGATGTCCCCTCACTTCAGCAGAGATCAGCATCAGGAAGCTTCAGCAAGATAAAAAGCCCGAAGACAGTAAAGCGGTTGTCATGATAATCCATTGTTAGTTGGTTTATAGTTTTTGAAACGTGGGAGTCATTAGAATAAAAGAAAATATTACACTTTTTCCTCTTTCAAGCGGGGTTGTAGGTTTCTCACGGCCAATATTTAAGATAAGAAATACTATGTTTGTGATTCAAAGTAGGTGACAGCAAAAAGTAATTTTTTTTTCCCCATGAGGAGGAAGCAACATTAAGCTCCTTTTTATCTCACTACACTAGGGGTTGGCGTTAGAGCGATATAGTCAATTCTGCCCCAAGGCTCTCGTGAGAGCTAACCTTAATTAAGCACGTACTATGCGCCCGGTGGCTTTCTTACTCATGGAATTTCCACGAGGCAGACACAATCAGGAGTCCTGTTTCCAAGGGGAGGTTACGTACCTTGCCCACAGTTCACACTGCTGGTTGGTGGCAACGCCTGAGCCTACAGCCTGGCGCCAGGGAGGCCTGCACCTCCTTCACTCAGTCACTGCTGCCAGTACCCCAACCCTCCTCGAAAGGGGAGCAGTCCCACGGGGGAGCACGCGTGGGGGCATGGATCTAGCGGCATACCACCTGGTTCTCACCCACCGACTGGCTGTGTGGCCCAGGACAAGTCGCTTAATCTATAGAACCGCCACAACCATTCTTGCCCTCCAGTGGTTCAGGAGTTAGTGACCGATACCTGCAAAACTCCATGAACAGAGAGTGGTGCATCTTATCCACTCAGGGAGTCGTAACTATTATTCTTTCAATGCTTAAATGGGAAGCGGGGAGAGTTCAGAGACATACTGGGCAACGATGAGATGGTGAAACATAAGGAGACAGGAAGCCAGTCTCAAACTGACAACTTTGCACCTGGTCTAAAGCCAGCTCGGCCTGTCCTTCCGCACCTCCGCCAGCGCTCCCGGCAGACTGAGTGGGGGCGAGCGAGTCCCACTGAAGAGGCAGGTTGCGTTCAGCGGGAAGCAGACAGCTGGAGGACAGCAGTGCAGGGGTGGATTCCCCGTCCTGCCAGCTGGCTCCTGGTCTCTGGGGCCATGGGGGCTGTTCCCCACGCTGCCGTCTTCCAACTCCCACCAGGGCCCCACTGCACCTCTCACCTTCCTTCACCCCCACATTTCCAAAGAGTACCCTACTCTGCAGCTGCCTTTTTCTCATTTTTCCCTCATTCTCTAACCCTCTGCAATCCAGCCTTTGTGATACAAGTCAGAACCTCCACCTAATTGACTTGATTGCGAAAGAGACCACAGCTGTGCTCAATCTTCCCCTATTAACTGGGAAAGCAAAGCAGGTAGCCAATTAAACAGAGTTGCTGTTCACACGGACACTAAAAACACACCTCACGCAAGAGGAGGGCCTCTAAAGGGGCCAAGAACAACTCGCCACAACCAGCAGAGAAGCAGTGTAAGATACGTCTCAATGTCTTAGCTAACGGGCGTGCGGTGTCTTTCAACTTCCATGTGCTGTCCTGTCACGGATAACGGAATCCTCCTGACTGCTGCGATTCTGTACTTTCATTTCAGTGTGTGCATTTTACCCAAACTGAAATGAAACGCAGACGATCAAGAGGCAGTAACCACTAGGCTGGAAGTTAAGAGGTCGGGGGACCGGCTGTCGCTGTGGGAGAAGGGCGCCGTACCATCTGCGAGCGTGAGAGGATCTGGCTTGCTGTGAGCGCTGCTTCCTCCTCGGAGGACTCGTCTGTGTCCTCCTGGTTGGTCAGGTTCAGGCTGGGGGTGCTGCTGGAGCACTGGTACTCCTGCAGGGATGGCGTGTCCCCTTTGTCCATACTGTCCAGTGAGCGCCTGCGGACTCCCCAGTTGAAATTGTCCATACTTTCACCCTGGAAAAGCAAGACGTGATTTTTAAGACCTCAAACAGCTGCGTATAACTACAGTCAATGTAATGCACCAGGAAAACGTATCCCAAGGTGAAAAATACTTAATGCATTGTCATAAAGCAGAGTTTCAATCAGCCCTTCAATTTCTTGAAACTTTTAAGACATCATTAAATATACTTCAAGTGATCAAAATATTTGGTCAATAACCTGTTTTAAACAAATAATTTTCTTAGCTTTCTAGAGTGTATTACTGGGAACCAACTAAGTCTATTCGGTAGGCCATTTCTAGTCTAAACACAAACACAAATGAGATCACACAGAAGACAAACACGTGACAGACAACAAATAAACAATCCACAACACCAGGCTGCAACTTACCTGCAATTCCTGGTTAGCAAAAAGGAAAACACACAGAGTTAGAATGAACGAAGACAAACATTTAAATATACACTACACTTTTGGGGAAAACTCTGACTTCTCTAACTCAAAGACTGATTCAAGCTCTGGATTAAGCTCTGTGCAGGAAGCCAACGTGTGATTTAAATTATTTTTAATGTAAAATATGTGAAAAAGTCAGACAGACACTTATAACAACATTTCTTTGATATACTTCAGCAACACAAACTTTTAAGTAATCTTCAAAATTTACATATATTTAATGCTTGATACAATGCAAATCCAACTTACAATAAAATACTGACATTCAGTGGACAACATGCAAGGTCATAATTATTTCAGGTTGTAGGATGGTTCTGACTAAACCAAACGGTCATTCCTTATTATAATATAGTTAAAGTTATTACAGCTATCAAAACATAACTTCTGCCAACTTCAAAAGTTCAAGAGAAAATACAACAAATTCTATTTCACCCCAGATTTCTATAAGCTTCTGTTATTTTAAGCTGATCCTCCTTTTGTAAAGCTGTAATTCTTATAACTTTCTTAAGCCCTGATTCGACAAACAACAGTGAGTTGGCCAGCAAAATATAATTTTTATTCCTTTAACTCAAGTGAGATTATCTAGAATAGAGGTTTTGAAATCCTTTTTAAAAAGAATAAAGCCGAGGAATACCTATTTCAAATGAAATTTAAGAGGGAAGTCAGCTGTATAAAACGGATGGAAAAATCATAGCTGCTCTGATTGAAACAGGATCTCCAGCCATTGGGCCCTGGGATCTTTCCCTGTATACGGGGTCTGAGAAGCCCCAGAGCTCTGCCAGTCAGAGTTTGAAAAGCTACCTTCCTGGAACATATTGCAAATGCTATTATGTAGCATAACACACAATAATGGCGACAGCCCTCAACATATTTGGCGAATGAACAAATACACACGGTGGGCTTTCCAGATTCCATCAGCAGTTAAGTTTGTTTTATAGCAAAGTCTTTCCTATTCCCATATTTTAAGCAAGACTACACTTAGCTTTTAGAAAATCTCTATCATTTGATTTGGCCCAATTATGTGGCAGAATTAGCACCACTCTGCACAAAATGCTGTCGCTTGAGTCAAAGACAGACTTACAATAAGCATCTTTAATTTAATCCACCTAAGGTTGTATTCAAAAGCCATTTTCATTACCACTGACATTTTAGAGTACTGGATGAACTTGGAAGCATTTATAGTGTTCTTTTGAAAAAAGCAAACAAAAATAATCTTATCATTATACAAATGTCAAGGGCCTACCTTTAACAATTTTGAACTCTGAAGAGCAAATAACTACAAAAGAACTTAGAAGCTGCACATGCCCTCGAGGTAGGGCAGCAAGTCTCTTCAGCCCATCCCAGTTTCTTGCCTAATTGATCGTTCAAGTCTGTCCTATTTCCTGCAACGTGTTTTTCAAGTTGTGCATGTGAAGTCTATTTCAGAGGGTGGTGATATGCTCTTTTTGAAAACAAATATAAAATGAAAGGAAGAGGGTAGAAAATATCAGGGTGCATAAAGCACGGAGTGAGGACACACACTCTTGAAACATGGACTTTAAAGGTATATGAATGTCTATACTTGGATGTGATATAAAACGTTTAACTATGGATTACAGTACCGAAAACAAACAAACAAAAACCAGTTTCGAAGCCGCTTCCCTACAAGTTGCTGCATACTGCCAACGCACCTGTGCAACTGTGTCTTTGGGAAAAGGTAAAAAGGTGAACTAGTTACTCTCTGGAAGCCTGTATGGCTCCTAGGCTAACGTAAAGGCTGTGCGTCTAAGACCTCGTGGTCCCAGCCTTGTGTCTACAGAGGAGGCTGAGCATGTAAGGGGACCTCCCCAGTCTGGTTTCCTATCAACATCTAACAGTGGGACATGGCACAAGCCATTGCATCTCATCCCTCCACCTCACCTATGGGAGCCAAAGGAAATGCCCCTGAAGGACAGCTGATGAATGCGTATGTGTTACATGAGTGATTTGAAATTCAGTGTTGATAGATATGCCAATGGCATGGTATGGATACTTAATAAGGCATCCAGGACTCTTGAATACAGAAATTTGTAACAGTTTTCTGATCTATTTGACATAAACTTCTCGGTTTAGGTGATTGTGATTTGGGGTACTGACCTCAGTTATAGGGATAGGTTCCTCAGACAACCAGGGCAATCTTATTTGCTTTGCCTGAGTGACTGTTTCAGAAACTGGTGAATGACTCAACATGGGCCAGTGAGATGTGACAAGAAATTTGCTAAAGCATTTAGGAGAGCAACCTTCTTACTTTCATGAGAGCACTTCTGGAAGTGACCCTCACTTCTTCCCCACACAGTAGTGACAACCATCCTTCTGCTGCCTGAGGCCAAGATTAAAGAGAAAGTCGGGACACAGAGAACCACAGACCGTCAGAGACCACACTGAGCATGTCTAACGACACCATGACTCTGGACCATCTCAGTTTCGTGAGCTAATAAACACACTTTTTGAGTTGGATTTTCCACTTAGAAAGCATCTGAATGATACAATCATTAATTTGACCTAAACTGAATCAATTTAGAGGAGAAAGTCCTTTGGAATGAAAGGAGCCATTAAAGAGCGCTGACTATATCCTGAAGAAGAAGGTGGTAAGGAATGTTATAGGAATAGTCTCTGTCATTTGCCATAAAAACAAGTTTTACACAGCCAACCAAAGCCTTTTAACTTGCCAATTTAGTGTAAGTACTACGTTCTTTAAAATTGTTTGATAAATTTAAATTGTGTTACTTTTTACTGCACATTAATTTGTATATCACATGCCAAACCTTTAAGTCTAAGCTCACCTTAAATTTTAAAAGTGCTTTTGATACAGCATAGAAAAAACAGTCAACAATGCTGTGGTAACTATGGATGGTGCCAGGTGGGAATCATTTTGTAAATGATATAAATGTCTAAACACTATGTTGCACACCTGAAACGAACATAATATTAAATATCAACTGTAACTGGAAAATAAGAAAAAAATGATGAAATCCATTTTTTACTTTCTATTTTAAAAGATAAAGGCAAAATATTATATGTTCCTCTTTTATTTTAGACTTATTCTACTACTGGACTAAATGTATTAATCACATTTAGTTCCCAATTTAGGTTTTTATCTTTTTGACCTTAACACTGACTTTAGTAAGGAAAGACTATCTGGTCAAATCTTTGATTCTTATAGTCACAAGTATTCTAAAAATATTACAATATTACAACAGAAAGCCCATATCCTTACCTCTGCATCTTCCAGTTCAACATCTAAAAAGTCAAAATCCTTAAAAACTCCAAATTGTTGTTCACTGGTATTATCTTCCACAGCTATTTCTTCCTCTTGAATTATGTCTTCTGTTGCAGAAATGAGGCTAGTCTGTTGGTCACCAACTTCCAAATCTTCGTTAGAAGAAAATACCACCTGACCCCCCAACAAAAAAAGCCATCGGACAGCGTTATCATTCTGCATGTGAGACATTAGTGCCTTAAGAGCTACTGCAGTGAATTTTCGAAGCCTTAATTTGATCATTATGTTAATGTCTAACTGGTTGATTATTTAAGTAGCATAGGTGTCTAGTGTCAGAAAGACAAAGTCGTATTTTTTTCATGCTTAGTCAATACCATAAGCAAGGTAAAGTTAAAAAAGACAAGTAATAAGACAGAATAACTTCCCTTTTTTTCATGGAATAACATGATTTTTAAAACCATTACACATGCTTTCATGATTACTCACTGATGGATTCTTTGGAAGGCCAGATTCTGGACCACAGAGAGAAAGCACATTCATTAACTTTTCTCTTGTTCTTCGCTAAGGAAAAACAAAAATTCAAATGCTAGGATTACTATTAAAATAAGACAATGTCTCAAGTTTTCAAACACACGATAAAATTCATTTTTCTATTCCACAAATGTTCAGATTTAATGTTCTTTTATGTACCTGTGATAACTGTGGCCTTTTCCAGCTCACAGGGACCAAGGCATTAGAATTAGAACCAGAAGATGTAGAAGAAGTACTTCTAGTAACAGCAATAACTTTTGGTTTCCCATTTCTTCCAGCTGCAGCATGCTGATCACCATATTTGTTTCCAATAATTGGTGTCTGTACAGAAACAAAATGCCAGTGTTTGACTCAACTACTTCAACATAAAAAGTAGAGCTATGACATTAAGAAAATAATAGCCAACAAAAAACAGCATAAGAACAATTATGTGGTCAAGGTTGCGATCAAAGGTAAGATGTCTTTTTTATATCAAGAGATTTTATTTTATTGAAAATGAGTTTCTGAGACTATCAGAGAACTTATTCCTATTTTCAATATAGATCTGCTTCTTTAATAACAACCACCTCCGATCTTTCCCCATGTGATTATAAAATACATCTTCTTTGAAAGCTCAGAAAATGTAAAAATTATTTTTAAAAATCTCACCATTCAGATTTAATGTCCATTAACATTTTGATCTTTTTTCAATGTATATTGGTCAGTGTGCTTCAATAATGTGCTTTTGCAAAGGTTCATGATAAATGATAACTTCAAAGAGGAAGGTATCTGTGTAATGTACTACAAATCTGATAAATAATATTTCCCAAATTTATTTCCATGTAAATTCTATGAAGATTCAAAATCCATTTATTTGTATTTGGCTTTGTGAACTGTCTTGAATTTGTATTCGAAAATAATACTCAAGCTCATATGCACGTTATACAAGTCCCATTTTATGATCTGGGGCCCATCTACCTCCCTAACTTCAACTTCTGTCATTTCCCCTTGAACTTCACACATGAGCAAAACTAAACTTGCTATTGTTTCCCAAACACACCATACGTTTATGGACCTGCGTTTTGATATATGTTGCCCCTTTTGCATGGAACATTCACCAGGCACATCTTGATTTATCTTTTAAGGGTGACTCCAGACTTCCAAGAAGACCTCTGACAGCACCACCACCTCCTGGACAATCTGCTGCGTGATGCAGCTTATGTGCCTGTCTCCCTTCCTGCCAAGTCCCTTGGACCATGTGTGATCATCCGGCATATCCCCAGTGCCTATGCATAGCGGGTACTTATGAACTTTTGGAAAAAAATTAAGATTTAGTAAATGTTTTGAGAATTCATATCACTACTTCAAACAAATTGTTACACTATCCATTTCTGACCTCAAAGAACAGGAAAGCCCAGTTACTCTATCATATTCCCATGCTATCTGCTGCATGTTAGAGATCCTTAGATGGTAGTTACTAAAACATTAATAATAAACACACTCTCTAAAAACAAAAGCAAAAACAAACAAACAAACAAACCAAAAAAAACCCCAATAAGCTCTGGATACATTCTAATACTAAAACTAAATTTAAAAATTTTTTTAAAAATCTCTATTCACAAGTTCCCTGCAATACTTGATCCGTAACTTTTCTCCTGAAAAATCCCTCCTTTGGCTGTAAAAGACCATTTCAGGAGCACCAAGGCCACTAAGACTGGGCTCAGGTGCTGGGGAGAAACTACTGGGGTTCCCAGCAAGGGTTCGACACCTTTACGTGAGGTTTGTATGAGTACCTGACACAGCTGGTGCCCAGGGCTCCTTTTGCATTGGTGGGCCCTGCCTCAGTGTTGCCCTAAAATATTGGGCCTCTCGGTTCTCAGTTTATTTTAGTCTTGTTGTTCCCTCCGCAATTTCAGCTTTCTATTTAAACAACACTGAAAGCCTTAAAAACAAAATTTTTTTTAAATAAGTTTCTACCCAAGTAGGTACTAGGTACCTCTGTTAGTATGTTTCTTAGTCACTTAGTGCCAATATAGTTGAGACCAAACTCACTACCCTACCCTCCCCTTCCCTAGGATCTGTTCTCCTTGACTCCCATTCTCTTTGAATGGTACCAACATCCCTGCAGTTTTCAAAGCAACTCCCCTGAATGTCTCCTTTACCTAGCACCTCTGCTGTTTCCCATCAAATCCCATCAATTACTTCCTCAGTTTTTTTGAAAACCACCCCTTCCCTCTTCATTTCCTCTGCAGTAGAAACAATTCAACATAATCTTTTGCTCAAATTATTTTAACAGATTCCTTCCTGATTTCCCTCCCCTTCCCTATGGTTTGTTTTCCATCCTGTTGCCAGACTGATCATCCTGAAAGGCAAATCCTAATGAGTTATTTCCTACTCTAGCTAAAAATCCTTTAAGAGTTGCTACTGCTTCAAGATAAAACCATTTTGTCAGTAAGGCAGGCAAGACCCCTGTGGTCTTGCCCACCCCCCATGCCTTCAGCTTCAATTCTCAGCACTCTACCTCCTCTGCGCTCAAGGAAGGCTGTACTAACTGCAGGTGTCCAGGGCACCACACTTCCTCACAATTACAAGCCTCCACAGACACAAGCCACCTTCTCCTGGACTCATCTCTCCATCCCAAGTTTCCACATACACAGGGCTGTCCAGCATTACTTCCCTTTCCACACTCAGCTCAGATCAGGTTAGGAGTGCATGTATTCCTAGGGTACTTTTACTTCCAGCCGATTCCATTTTCATTCGCCTGCCTCCCCAGGAGACCCTGAGCATCCCGGAGCCCCTTCCCTGCTCCCTTCTCCTCCTCGAGGCCCCTGTCACCCAGTCTCCTGTTGAGTGGGGCTCATCAGTGCATGTTGCATGGACAAATGAGTATTTCTACCAGAGCATCTTACCTCAGATATATCAAAATGAAAATCTAATGTCTTCCCAGGCAACTCCTTAGAAACATTGTTAAAAATCTTAGTGAACGATATTTCTGGAGAACTTGTGTCTCCTCCGTAGGTCTTGGGGCTGTCGGTGGGCACAACGAGACTTGCAGAGCGAGACACCACCAGCTTCAATATGTTAAGGGCTTCCTTCCAATAAGGACTCTGATTTAAAAATATAATACACATGTAAGAGTTACAAATACATACTTAACTAAGAACAAAAATTTAGTTATACTGTAAACAATAAAATACTGTTTCTACAAAAACTCTTGTAAATTATTCATTTTTACTCTGAACCCCTTAACAGAGGATATGGGTTACAAAAGGAAAGAAAACCAGTTATTATTTGTATCGTTAGTTTTATGAGACACCATATACTTAATAATGCTTCCAGATCAGAATGTCTTGCATTTCCCCCAATAAGTGCTTTATAAATATCAGTAACGGTAAAGAAAGGAGTTATATGTGACGAATGAAACTGATAGTTTTATGTCTCTAAATATTTTAAGTTTTGGAGACTAAATATTTTTAATACATATTTTAGACATAAACATACTAAAATACCAAAAAAATATGGACTTTTGTTGATGCCCCAAGCCCTAAATATTAAGTGTAAAACTGTGCTGGCGTGAGGCTTTCAGGGATTGCTCAGTCGTGTAGGGTGCTTTTCTTTTTCTGCTTTTCTTAGTTTTTTATGTTTCTACTGAAATAACTTAGGAATAATTTACAAAACAAATATATACGTGCAGGAGAATCACTGTCAAACGGAGAACAGAATGTATACTATTTCCCTTTGTTATCTACTGAAAAGAATGCACATAAAAACTACTTCTTATTTATGATACCCACATCACATATCAACCGTGTTTTACAAGCAGATAGTATCACATCTCAGCCTTGAATTATCCATATTGTGTCATACTTGATAATTCTCAGGTGGGATGCCATTGAAACAACACAAGGGAATGAAAACTTTGGCAGAACTGAGTTATAAAGATACCTACAGCACAAAATATTTAATAATAAAAATGTCCACATAATACTGTGACATTTTAAGCACATTACTATAAAAAATAGTTTACATTTATCCAAGTAGAAATTGTTTCTTTTTTGGTTTTCTGGGTTTTTTTCCTGACAAAAATAATTAGAGCCCTGGCTGGTGGCACAGTGGATAAGGTGCCAGCCTGCAAAGCCAAAGGTCACTGGTTCGATTCCCAGCCAGGGCATGTAAACAGGTTGCAAGCCAGGTCTCCAGCCAGGTCCATAGGTGGAGGCAGGTGAAAGGCAATCATACATTGATGTCTCTCTCCCTCTCTCCCTTCCCCTCTCTCTGAAAACAATAAATAAAATCTTAAAAAAAAAAAAAAAAAAGAAACAATTAGAGACTCTGGTCATTATAAAATACAAAACTTCTTTGGGAATTTCCATGAATTACATGGGCCATTGCAATCCAAATGTAAAAGACTATCAGGAATTCAACTCTATGAATCATTTAATGTTTGAATAAAGCAGAAGTCACTAATTGTAATGAACCATCCACTCACTACATATGACTTTGGTTCACACAACACTTAAAAATACATTTGAAAAAAAAATTGAGTCAACATCTGAAAGTGAGGAGACTTAAGGGAAGCGAAGTTTGCTGTGCTGTTCCTTTTGGACAGGGACTGTGGTGCAGCTCACTTAGGCTTGAGTCTGTGCCCTCTTATGGTCACTTACTGGTCCAGGGGCACGCGAGCTGGTTGTTCTGAACAAAGGAAACATATGTTTCCTAATTAGTAATCCAATGTGGTATGTGCTTCTATGGGAGATCCAGCTAAATGTTTGATGAGTGAACATCTTTATGCTTTAAGGAGAGAAATATAGTTTAGAAAAAAACAGAATTGTTAATCGGTGACATTTACTCAAGATGGAGAAGTTAAAACAGGGTCACCAAAGATTCACGTTTTTAGCTATTTGCAATCAGTGGTTTTTTAAGGGAATCCAAAAAATAACCCAGATTACCTAATGGAATGGAAAACATTTTAGTACAGTTTTATTACTCTCAGATATGAACTAGGACACAGATTCATGCTGGCCAAGTGCTTCCATTTGTCTATTTTGCTTTAGAGAACACAAATATTGCTGGAGTAGAAACAGGAAACATTAATCTATTAAGGTCCTGAAAGAGTTTCCTCTTTAATAGGTTGTACCCACAATACTGATCAGCTCAGCAAGGCCTTTCTTAAAGATAGAACAAAGGTTAAATCCAGTACAGACCAGGGTGACCCATCATTTACATTAAACCAAGTCTGAAATTTTAAACTTTCTGAATACCTGCTACTTTTTAAAAATCAGGTACCAACCATTCAGATTCTGCTTTTTGTTCCTTACATGGAGAACACTGTTCCATGTTGTAAATATTCCTGAAAACATGATTTATGGACTTATCACTCTTCACTCTTGGGTATGTAAGGTGCTTCTGGATTTTTATGATTATAAATAATTTTGAGACAAACATTTCTATACATAAGTTTTGTTGTTGCTATTGTTATTTATTTACTTAAAAGAGAGGGAGAGAAACATCAACGTGTGCTTGCCTCTTGTGTGCCCCCAACCAGGGACCCAGCCCACAACTCAGGTATGTGCCCTGACCGGGAATCGAAAAAGCAACCCTTTGGTTTGCAGGTCTGTACTCAATCCACTGAGCCTCGCCAGCCAGGGCTCTATACGTAAGTTTGGTGGTTACTCACCTGTACATATTTGCCAATAATCTTTATGATCTCCAGATTAAACTGCTTGACTGGTGCAGCGGAGAGGTCAATATGACTCAAAAGACTATAGATGATCTGCAGTAGTGATTGCTGCATACTGGACAATCCTTTTTCTAACAGCTAGGAGTAATATTAAAAAGCTTCCTTTAATCAAGTGGAAGGAAATTCAATATTGATATTTATGATATGAAAAAATACAATATAACAGATTTAAGCCATGAGTTTATGGTTAGATTATTAAAAACCCAGAGACTAATAAAGGCAAAAGGTAATGTCTGTTATTGTTATTTGTCCTTGGTTCGGAAAGGAGAATTCGATATTTTCATCTTAATCTTTACTTCCTAAACTAATTTAAATGAACATCATTAATTTTTAGGTCAAGAGAAAAATCACTATATACTACCACCACCAAAAGATAATTGCCCCCCAAGCTAGTCGCACCAGCCACTTACTATCTATGCGATCTTGGACAAATTTCTTAAGTTCTCTGAGTGTCCTGATTTTAAAAATTAAAATAGCGATACTACCTACCTTCTAGGACAATTAAATCATTTTAAATAATGGAACTTGCTTTAGTACTGTTGTATTTCTATCGTGATTGTTAATAATAATGCCGTAAGGATAACTTACACTAGAGAGAGCAACATTTGAGCAAAGCGTTCCCTCTATGGCACGCACAAACGTTGCCCACGTGTGTTGCACCACAGGCTGGACTGAGCCAGGTTGAGACCTTAGATCCCATGACTGGAGTGTCAGGGACAGCAGAGCCGGTGCTACTCTAGTGGCGAGCTTTATGGGGACACAATGTGAACGTGGTCTCAGGCACTTAAGTCCAAAGCCCATTGAGGCAGTTAGGACTGGTTTTACATTGGCTCTCGTCCTAAAGGTGTAGGTGTAAGATAAACCAAGAGAACTGTGTTCATTTAGGTGAGGAAGCTCCCAGGCAGATAACTCAGTCCGCTCTCTTAAATATAAAGCTGACAGGAGCAAACCTACCAAAACCAACCCTTAAAAATTCACACCAGTCCTGAAGCATTTTATGATAGTCAACATCAGCGATGAAGCTAAGTTAAAGTGTTACAAGCAATATTTATAATGTCTGAGTTATGACTAGTCTTTCGAGTTTACACAGTGTTTTAATTTCTAGAGGTCAACTTTTAAAATAAAAGGTATTAGTTTATTTTAAGTTGATAAACTATTTTAGTGATTAGGGATTTCTTCTTTTTGAGGTTTTCTTTGTAGCCATCTACTCAGTATTTTATTAGGTAAGAAGTTGCTTCCTAAAGAAAAAAATACCCACTTTTTATTCTGTTCCAGGACTTTTTTTTTTTTTTAAATAATTCTGTATTTAACCACAGATAATATTTTAGATTGGGAAGCCAAAGTAGAAAACTCCCCAGCAGAAATGCCTTTGCACAATGATTATTCAAGAAGGGATTTTTACAGCAAAGAACTAATTTTGCAGAAACAAATATTATAACCATTCTCTAGGATCACTACCTCTGAAATCCCATTTTCCACTTTAAACATAGTTGAGGTTTACATTACTCTGAGTTTGTATCACTTAAGGAAATAAAGAAACACTGAAAAAAAAAACTTTATAAAAACTTCATTTATACTTGAAAGGAATGACTTACATTTTTCTTAAAAAGAGATGTAATCTATATTTCCACACAAAGATAATTTAAAGAGTAGTATCAGTGCTACTTTTAGAAATAAGCCTACTTCAAACTTTTGCCACAGAGAAGTTAAAAAGCCCTTCCCCCGTTTTTGGGTAAATTTACCTCTGCAAGATAAGTCACAAGATTAAATGTGGTATCTGAGAAGGAATCATGCAGGTATCTACATACTACGTTGATCCAGTTCGAACAGTCTCTGGAATACGTGTGTGTGCTGTACAAGCTCATCATGTGAGCCAGGTTGACAAGGGTGGGGCATTTTTCTTCTGCACAAACCTAAAAAAATCAAATCATTTCATTCACCAAAAATAAAGATGCAAGTTTAAATCTGATTTCATACTAAATGTATTAAAATAATTTAAATGTTTACGTTGAAGCTTCAATGCATTTTATTTTAATATAGTAAAAAAGTTAACCAGAAGAGAAAAAAAACACAAGGCATTAAAAGAATAACAACAAATAACATGGAAAGATGATTCATATGTCAGATACTTCGGTGGGTATAAAATAGTATGGCTTTTATCAGTCTAATGCTCTATAAACCTCTGATAAAAATCCATACATGATTTTGTAAACCCTATATATCATTTTGTAACTGTTTCATAGAAAGTTTTGTTTTGTAAAATCTATACAAAACAGGCTCGGACTGGGAATTAATTCTCTGGTAGGCTCAGAGCTGCCAAAGAAGAAATGCGTTTGTCTCAAGCCGTTCAGGGTCTCAGGAGAGAAGCCGCTTGCAAAAAGCCTTACGGACAGGGTTTGTTCAAAGGACTTCACGGGATTCTCTGCAGGGCGGACCTCAAACTGCTCTTCAGGAAATCACCTGAAGCTCGTGAGGTCCTTGGCCCACTGTCTACAGGCCACATCAAAATACACTGACTTCCTAGTGCCCAGTCCTAAGGAATTTGAATGCCTGCGACCATGCTGGCCAAAGGTACACTGCTTAGTTTGTCCCCTAACTTACAGGTAAGGGTGCTCCTTTATCCTCCTCGGGGACAACCGGCCAATGCAGAACTGGAAAAGGGCCACACTAGCCTTACATATCTCTATCATAAAAAGACTAGCCTAGCCCCAATGAAATTTTAGTTTTTTTTCCCCATTTTCTTCACTCATTCTTCCATCTTACTGATGTTTTGTGTGTATTTACACAAACTGCCTAGAGCACAGAATAAAAGTATTACCTTTTAAACTATATATATTCTAATTTCAACTTTCAGGTGAACTTTTATTTTGATTCATCACGTGGACATTCTCACCAGACAGGCCCAAGATATGAAGGTATGCAAGACTATGAAGATGGTGGATGTAATACAACAACAATAAAATTAAAAAAACAAAATAATAATAAGACTATGAAGACTCACACAGTAGTACCTTAGAAACTATTTTATAAAATCATTAAAAGAGGCTAATTTTATGCATAAACCTTTTACCCATAAAACAAACATCAGTAACAAAAAAAGAAAAATTTGGTTGATATTTCTTATTTGCATTTCAGAATATAATAATTTATTATCCTATTTAAAAATCAAATACATTTACAATTTTGAAATTGGTTATTCTTCAAGAAAAATGTTTCTAGTTTAAGGAATCTTTCCTGAAGAATAAGACATTCCTATAGAATGTTTATATTTTTAAGAGTATTTTTCCCCTAAAGAATGATTTTTAAATCTATTTTTAAAAAGAAAGAAAGACCTTTGGAATGTATACTATGTAATTTTACAATAAACTAAACAACTTAATTTATTTTGTAACTTTTGAGTTACCAGGTTAAAATCTGATCCAAAAAGGGTGTTATAACAACTGTTTTTAGCATACTATTTCTGCCAAAGTAAGTAGCTAAAAAGGACAATATTTGTCCTAAGTGTTGCCTCATTTTGAAATTCTATGCTCTCCAAAGGCACAAACAGCAGAACCAGAGATATCTACATAATGAGGAAGCACATAATGGCAGAAAATTACTCTCAACAGTTTAAGTGAGAGAATAATTAAGAAATCAGTTTAATGCATATCCTGCAGGTTGCTAAAAGCATACAGATGGAACCTCTGTGTGCTTCTCAAAAGGAAGAAAATAGACTTAAAAAATAATTTATGACTCATTGAAAGCCATATTGTTTATTTCTTAAAAAGAAAAACAAAAAGCCCTGACTGGTAGCACAGTGAATAAGGCACCAGCCTGCGAACTCAAAGGTGGCTGGTTCGATTCCCAGCCAGGGCACATAACCAGGTTGCAAGCCAGGTCTCCAGCCAGGTCTGTAGCTGGAGGCAGGTGAAAGGCAACCATACACTGATGTCTCTCTCCCTCTCTGCCTCTCTCCCTTCCCCTCTCTCCGAAAAATAACAAATAAAATCTTTAAAAAACAAAAATAAACAAACAAACGAAAAACCCAAAAAGCTACTTGCAATTTCCTGTCCTTTGCCTCATTATGATAGAAGGGGCTTGACTCTCAAGTGGCTTCCACATCCTTCAGTCAAAGCCCGGCCGGGGCGCCCAGCCCGCAGCAGGGAGTTAGGAGCCTCCCCGGTCCAGCTGATTCTCTCCAAGGCCTCTACTGCCCTCATTAGGGAATTCATGCTTTTTATTTTCTTGAAATCCCAAAGCATACATTTTCCCCATAATATTTTCTTTCTTAGCCTTCATAGAAAAGCTTTACACTTTTCTAACGTTATTAAATATTAAAATAATT
This sequence comes from Noctilio leporinus, assembly GCA_004026585.1. Classification (NCBI taxonomy): domain Eukaryota; kingdom Metazoa; phylum Chordata; class Mammalia; order Chiroptera; family Noctilionidae; genus Noctilio; species Noctilio leporinus. Next base: position 387,177 of record PVIW01000004.1, on the reverse strand, counting down.
AATTTAATCAATTATTTCGTATTACTTTTAGACTTCATTAACGCAAATACATTTTGTTGGTGTTGGTATTTTGTAGGGATGGCTGTGTTAATTTTTCTGCATGCTTGCTTTTTCCATTTTCTGCTGTGCTATTTGTTAACCGAATCCCAGCATGTACTTTTTTCATTGCTTATGCAAAAAGTTCTTTCAGAGAATCTGACTTGTTTCTTTCCACATCCAACATCCCTGATTTTTCTCCCAGCGCTGGATAGCTATCCTACTGATACTGCTATTCACTCACCACAGAGCTCACCTAACTTCTTGTTGTAGGTGTACAACCTGTAAATTTATGTAACTCCTTCTTGTAACTGTTTATATTTTTAGTCTGAAAAGCTTTATTTCCAAGACTAAGTGTGACCAATAAAAATAAATAAATAAATTTAAGAATTAAGTGTAAGCAGAGGACAAGCTATTAGAGGACTTTTTATTGTTCTTAAGAGATAAAATTATTAAAAATGTATAATGTCAATCATATTCTTTAAAAATTAAGAGCTATAGCACTTTTAAATAGATGTTAACAGATGATTTAAAAATAACTACATTTCTATTTCAGAACTGCCCAGTGGGAGAGGGAAGAGCAAATAAGGAAGAAAAGAAATGAAGGGAACAGAGAAAAGATGATGAGAATACTGAAAGGAAAAAGGCACACATAAAGAGAGAACTTTCAGAGCCCCAATATATAGTCTGCCTTCTTCTTCCTCAGGGCCTTTGCACATGCAATTTCTTCTACTTAGAAAACTTCTACTCCCACCCTTGCTCTAGGATCTTACTTTGGCTGTTCCTATCCAGTCTTCATTGTCAGCTTAGATGGGATTTTCCAGGGCAATACTTCTGCTTTATATGCCCTCATTGCACTTGGCAGACTCTGTAGAGACTGCCTTCTTCCTTGCTTTCCTCCACACCCTAAGGCCCACAAGGGTAAGTATTCCACCTACTTTATCATTGTGTTTTCAGCACCTAATCCAGTGCTCAGCAAATACTTGCGAGTGAATAGATGAATGAATTAGCAACTGCCAGAGAGGTAGAGGATAAAGTAGGAAAATGGAGCAGAAAAGTACTCAGACTCAGAGGGGTGTTACTCTAACAAAGCGATTTTATTTACTGCCCTTCAAACGGCTGTAATTTAACTTCTTTACATTCATAGAAAGAATTAAGCCTTAGGTGTGAAATTCACAAAGAAAGTGACAGTAAAAGGACCCCCCTGGAGATATACTCTAGAAAAATTTTACTCTACTATTATCTTTCAGCATAACATTTGCTTACCTTTGCTATTCGGCTAGCTGTTTCTTTGCAAAACTGAGTTGGGCTGTCAAAATGCTGAATTAAGTGAGGCAATAAGCAAAGGATGTTAAGAGGAAAGCCTATCAAAAAAAAAAAAAAGCAAACAATAACCAATTTTATCGCATATCACTTTAAGTTCAAGGTATTTTTTTAATGGTCACAGAAACCAATTCCTTTTTATTTTCTGGGGCTCTTGATCTTCTAAAAAACATTTTTTTTTTTTTTCACATCTACAAAGAACTTTAGCACTCTCACATATTTAAACAAACTGAAACTGTGGGAAAGCAGAAATCAGTAGATTTCCAAATACACGATGGGTTCACATCTCACTGCACCAGAAAGCACAGGGTAGGGGCCCTTCTTCACACTACCTGCCGCCTGGGAAGGGTCCACCAGCGAGTGCTTGGAGACCGTGATGAGCTTGCTGAGCAGGTGCACCGTCATTTCTTGGGTGGACGCTGAGGTAAACCCCTTCAGGAAGAGCTGCTGAAGGCCTGGAAAATTATTCCACTTCAATTTGCTTTGTACATTTTCAATCTTCTCTCGACTCTCCAATTTATCCAAAGGCAAGTGGATAAGCAGTTTGTTCAGAAGCCGGAGAGCCAGGAGGTACTCGTATTCATAATCCGATTCTAATAAAGATGCTGCGATCCAAAAAATGGTGGCCATCAGGCTGGCAGGCTCAGTAGTGGACTGCACATCATACAGCCCCTTCTCTCTCAGAGAGGAGAGGCTTCTAGTCCTCGCCAGGCTGCTGCTGTGGTTCAGCCGTCCGTCCGTTATATCCAGTGTGTTGCTCCGCCGCCGGTCACTTCTTCGGTCACCAATTAAACTTAACCTCAGAGAGTTACTTCTTGCATTACTGCTGTATCCCAAATAACTGCTACTATTAATGGGACTTGTGCTTAGATTGAGTTGTCCAGTGCTTTTCCTATTAGCTGCATACTTGTTTCCCATGATAGGATCATGATATGAGGTTCTTTAAAAAAGAAAAGGAAAGATGAATGCATGCACAATCATTTCTCTCGCTACGTTCATTTTACTCTTAAAAAACATTGGAAAATGGTTAACTGTTACCAAGGGGAATCATTTTTCAGTGTATCTGACTCTGCTTAATCAAATTTGAGTTCTCCCCGCCATACTAAAACCAAAAGTCCAACAGGAGCCCTGGCTGGTGGCACGGTAGATAAGGTGACAGCTTGCAAACCCAAAGATCCCTGGTTCAATTCCCAGCCAGGGCACATGACCAGGTTGCAAGCCAGATCCCAGCCAGGTCCATAGCTGGAGGCAGGTGAAAGGCAACCATACATTGATGTCTCTCTTCCTCTCTGCTTCTCTCCCTTCCCCTCTCTTTAAAAATCTTTAAAAAAAAAAAAAAAAGTCCAATAGGATCCTTTCTACTGTGGCCAACTTTCCCCTCTGCATTGGATAGAGTAGGACACAAGTGGAAATTCTGCTGCAGCAATCATGAGCAACTCTGCTCTAAGGTTTAGCAAACCTAGTGCACTCTTTCCAAAAGAACCAAGGTCCAAAGTTAATTTCTGATTTCTCCTCCCTCGCATCCAATTATTACTGACTGAAAAATAACTACGGAATGCTTTCTACAATATATGTGCCAGCAGTGTACAAAATATGAGAAATACTTGATAAAATCTACTGGGGTAGAGTGATACATAAATGGATCCATTTATAGCCTGTTAATTGTTGTCATGAAAATATAAAGAAAATACTGTAAGCAGCAGAAGGATGGAAAAATTAGCCCTTCCCTGGACAGTTAGAAAAGCATGGCCCTGGGGTGGTATTTGAAATGGGAACATGAAGGATACTTCGAAGCAGTCAGGTTGGGGTTTTCGAGGAAGAGAGAGAGGAGGGCAGCTCCAGGGAGGAGGAACGTATGTGGAAGGTGATCCCGAGGGGCCCGGGCTGCTCAGGGGACAGCGGGATGCTGAGTGTCGCCGGAATGGAGCTTGTCACTGAAGCACCTCTCAGACCAGGACAGGAGGGCACAGCCTTGCCAGCTCTGTGACCCGCACACATCCTCAGTATCTGAGGCTCATTTTTCCCACCGGTAATCCATCTGAGCTCTTTGGTACCATTCTCACCACCAGTACTGGAATGATGTAGTGTCATAGCTGTACATATTTAGCCATTGACATTCTATGTACAAATCTACAGGTTGCCTGGTTTAAATTCTTACTGAGAAAGGGCAGAAAGAAGATCATAATGCTTCATGCTTTCAGCCAAAGTATCAATTGCAGATTCCAATGTGAGAAGAAGCTCAATCACAAATCCCTAGGAATAAAAAGGGCAAATTAATTATGCTCTGGAAAAAAAGAAACTGCAAGGCTTCCCGGCGAGATTTAAAAATAGAACAAACTCCCCATTAACATCACAAAATGATTAAACTCTTAAGCAACATGATCTTGCTGATTGATGAAAACTCATCAAATTAATGGCATAAATTGATTATAATAGCACCACAAGCCACCTAAAATTGCATCTAAACTGAATCTATCAACAAGTCTTGAAAATATCACTTTTAATCTATCTTAAATGTGACCCTCTTTTCTCTATCGCCACAGCTTCTCTTAATCTCGGCTACCACCACTTTGCTCAGACTCACAGCAGCCTGTTATAAGATACCCCCTGCTTTCACTCTTGCCCCTCAAAAGCTCTCCCTAGCCCCCAAAGTGAATTTTTGAAAAGCAAATCATACCCATCACCCTCCTCACAAAACCTGAGTGGCTTCCCATCAGTTCAGAGTAAAACCCCACCTTCCCACCAGCATCTATGAGGTCTCACATGTTCTAGACCGACCTACCTCTTCCATCTCCTGCCTCTGGATATCCCATCCCATATACTCTAGAGACACGAATCTGCTTGAAGGAGGTCTTCAAAAATGCCTCCTGCTTCTGCTTCAGGGCCTTTTTACTTTTTAGTCTCATTTCCCATAGGCAATATTCTTCCCCAGGATTCACTTCTTAGGTATGGATTCAAAAATCACCTTCTCTGAGTGACTGCCATCTCTAACCTGTTACTCTACGTTATTATTATCATAGCATTTATCACTAGGTAAAATTGTGTTGTATATCATTGAGAATTAGAGGCTTACTTCCCCAACAGAATGTGAGCTCCAGGATGTCGGGAACTTTGTCTTATGCATTACCACATCCCCAGTGTCCAGAATGGTGCAAGAGAGACACAGGTTCTCTGTTGCAACATTTCATTTGATGTAACTTGAAAAAAAACGCTCTCCTTTACATTTAAATTTAACTTCTCTCTTTTTACCCTCTTATCTCCGATGTCCAGGGATCTGTGTGTGTATGAGTGTCGAGGTTAAGTTTCTACGAAAGGCACTGAAGGTAGTAAACATTAAACACTAAGCTTTGCTAACGTCTAACACTAATAATTCTATATGACCATGAACTTGCCCGACCTGCAGTGACCTATGTTTGGCACTAAGTCCTTGATTACAAGTAGACGGTCAGTAACTGCTGAACGAATTTAATGAAATACCTGTGCATCTTCTCCTGGATCCCCTACAGTCTCCACGAGCCTGGAGAGAACATCGGAGAGTGTGGCTGCAGAAAGAGGCTGCTTTAGGGCCCTGAAAAGCTGAAAGGATCGCCCAGCATAGTGGCGAGAGGAACAAGAAAGTGCTGTTTGCAGAGCAACTTCACTAAGGTGATGTTCCAAATGAATTCCTTCTGTGAAAAGAAAGGAAGTAGGTGGTTCCCATTTTTCAGAATGTAAGGGTTACAACCTGAGGCTAAAGATTTCAAACCCAGCGCCCACCACAGCACCTGGGGGCCCTCACATTTCATGAGCCAATGCTCTTTCTTTTTAGTAAACTGCGTGTGCGTTTTACATGACTCCTCATTTTAATCTTCAGGGAACTAATGCTGGAGAACAGGGTTTCTCAACCTGATGCTATTGATGTTTTAGTGGGATAATTCTCTGTTGTGGGACTGGCTGTGCAGTATACTAAGTTCAGCAACATCCCTGGCCTCCACCCAACTACACACCAGTGGGAACCACTTGCCTCTGCCCTCCAACTGTGACAAGAACGTCTCCTGACATTGCCAGGCTCCTGAGGGACAACACTGCTGCTGGCTGAGAACCACTGCTTTAGACATGTACATGTTCACTCTAATTTTCAGACTGTATTACATTTTAGATATAGAAACCTGTACCTGGATAAAACATTATTGTTTGTCAACTGTGCATATATTCCTTAATATAATTTTTCTATATCACACAATTGGATAATTTTATGATGTCATCATACACAAAGCTAAGTACCTTAGAATGTCACAAGTAGCCTTCGTATTAAGTAGTAACTTAATTTTTCTTCAAACAAAACAAATATGTCATTGCTAGTGAGTTAAAACAGAAAGCCTGTCTGAAACCTTTTATTGTGGACATATCAACTGTCAGCTTTTTGCTCCATTATCAGAAGTTTTGACTTCGCATCAAAGCACCTCATGGAAAGTAAATGTTATCTCGTACACTGAAGGGTACCTGAGCTTGTCTGCTTAAAAACAGCAACCACGTGTTTCAAGAATGTAGTTAACTGCTCAGCACTCTTTATGCTAGGATTCTTGGCAGAAACATCCTCATGGTTCCAAAGGGGCCCTCTTTTTCTGAAAAAGAGAAGAGAGGTAATTCTCTTGGTTTTTAACTTATACGAACAATTTTACTTGTACTGGCCTAAAAGGCACCTTGGCCGTCAGCAGGGCTAGTACGTGCATACGCCAAATGGCATGCCGCAGTCACACAGCCTCCCAGTACTATTACACGGGTAAGTAACGCGCCGCAGCGGGTCAGGAAGACCCGGGTGACCTATCATTTCAGTCTTCCAGTCAGATTTTCTCACTGGTAGGAAGTCGGGAAAGATGACAAATTTAGCCAAGCGAGAAGAGTACCGGTTACTGCTTCTGTGCCACAGGTCAAATCATTGTATTTGTAGAGGCCAGAATGCATTTAGATTGATAACGCAAAAAAAAATAATAACTTGCTAAGGGAAGTTTAGACAGTACAGTGTGCTGACGTTCTCAAAGCCTGGGTTAGAAAGAGTGAAGCCCGAAGAGCCCGCAAAGCCTTTCCTGTGGTCACATGGCCTCCAGCCCCTCCCGTCCTACATTTCTAAGAGGAGGATTTTCTCAACTATTTCCCTAATGGTGTCTCCCACCTGCCCCACTCAGCTCAGAGATTTTCAGTATCGACTCCTGTCTTAAGAAAGCTCAAAGACCCATGACCTGGAGGGCCTGGGCTCCAGCTTGAATTCTTGCGAACTGTCTTGTCTGGAAACGCTTTCCTCAGCACTTCAGCCAGGCTGGGTTACTCACCTGGCCGGACAGTGTTTCCTCACACCCCTGAGGCTTCGCTCTTGCTGGGGAGTACTAGCCCCCTTTCCCCACCTGTTTCTTCTTTGCTTACAGTGCCTTGCACGCAGCAAACCACAGACAAGTATTGGATGATGTACTGATGAAGTAACTAATGAAAGTGGGATATATATTTAGATAACCCAGCATTCTTTTTGGGCACCTGGTATCCAGACACAACGAAGGCCCTTCTCGGGTACAACAGTGTGAACACGGAAGAAAGTCTTTGGTGCATCATGATCTGGTTACCATTGCACAGTATCAACTGGGGTATTTCCAACCAGTGGCACTTCGTAGCTGACAGAGGAGAGAACAAGTTAGCATATGCACATTGCCAGAAAGACAAGATGGGCAAATTTACCTTGAGGTAATGAATTCCATGAGGGTTTTGACTTTTCCATCCTGCTCTACTGAGATGTCGACCTCGTTGAGGATAGTGGTGTGCAGATGGGAAATGGCCGTGCTGTTATTTCCTAAGCTGATACTAGAAGAGGTAGAACTTGAGCTAAGCCCTGAGTCAGTCATAGGGGAGGGCTGGTAATCAGGTATAAAATCACTAACACCTGCTGAAAGAGAAAGATGGTTGTGAATACCATACATAAGAGTACCTTACCCAATATTTACTGTTGTTCCCTACAGATTATACGGGGCACGGGAGAGACTTAGTGCTCCTTCTGCTGGAGCCTCCTAAAGCACCAAATTACACCAAGTGAGCTTTTTTGGCAAACGTTGTTTCATAGCCTGTTATTAGCATAACTATTGGGTTGGCCAAAAGGTTCATTTTATTTTATTTTTTTTGTAAAATGGCTCTAGTGGTGCTTGGTTGTCTTTAACTTCATTGGAAACAATGTTGTTAGACTATACTGTGATGTCGTATCAGCATCATTTTAAAAAACATCCAAATTGGTAAATTTTTGTGTAGTCATTTTAATGTTAAAGATAGAAGAAAACAGGCAACATTTTTGGCATATTATATTTTATTATTTCAAGAAAGGTAAAAATGCAGAAAAGGTTTCTGCAGTGTATGGAGAGGGCACTATGACTGAATGAACGTGCCAAAAATGGTTTTGCGAAGTTTCATGCTGCCAAGTTCTCGCTGGACATCTCTCTATAGTCAGGTAAACAAGGTGAAGTTGATAGCAATCAAACTGAGACATTAACTGAGTACAATTCATGTTAAACCGTACATGTGATAGTCAACATACTCAAAATATCAAAGTCAATAATGTTATTGGTGCAAATGAACAATGTGTCTTTTAAGGAAAAAACTGAATGGACTTTTTGGCCAACTATTCGGATTTACTGTGCAGTCCTCTGCTGCCATCTGCTGCCGAAAGGTAAAAGTGGCAGGTTCCTCAGTATTTCCTCAGCATTTCAGTCACATTTCTATACAGGCAACTGACTTTTCATTTCTTGTAAGTAGGAGTCTATACCTTCTGATTCATTCTCTCTAAAGACATACAATTTTAAAGTATATTTGTAATATTTGCATTATGTCAATTATTACATTTTAAATGCTATTATTATGCTAATACCTGTCTTTACAAAATGGCAACAGAAGCCTTAAAAACAAAAGCAATAGAAACAAACACCTTTTGAAAAAAGATGCTTTAACATAAAAAGGCAGTAAACTTCATTCCATTCAATTTTCAGTCAGAGTTCTAAAGGGGGATAAATTTCCTAATAATTGTTGTTTTACTAAGTATAAGATATTACATACATAACATGGCTTTAACTTAAAAAGTAATTTCATTTCAGTTTTTAAAAACAATTACCTTCAAGATCATCTATTATTAACCTAAGCATACTGATAGATGGAATAAATAAATTATGGCTATTAAGAAAGAAATAACTTTCAAAGTAAAAAGTAATTCACATCAACAGTGAAATACATTTTATATTAAAGTTCATTTCATTTGGATCTCAGTACTTTAGAATGTGTGATTTGAAACAATATACTTCAAAATATGTAACATTTTATGTAAACATTTTTTAGTTATGGATATAAAGTTTTTTGTTGTTTTTTTTTGCCCGCCGGATATAAAGTTTAATGAAGATGTTTGAGCAAGTGACACAACAAAAATGTGTAACATTTTACTTTATTTTTAATTTTTTAAAAGATTTTTTATTCATTATTTTCAGAGAAAAGGGCAGGGAGGGAGGTATGGTTGCCTTTCACCTGTCTCCAACTAAGGACCTGACTGGGGACCTGGCTTGCAACCTGGTTATGTGCCCTGGCTGGGGAATCAAACCAGCAACCTTTGGGTTCGCAGGCCAGAAAAATGTGTAACATTTTAAATACAATAAATATTATCAAGTGAATAAAAATTTTAATTTATTTTGTCAATTTTTCAGATCTTGACATTAGAAGAGATCTAATAAAGTTCAATATCTTTTTTATAACGAGTGTTTTAACTAGTGCTTAATAAATTAAGCACTCTTCCATTATATCTTTAACTTACGTGTTCAGAACTTAAAATTTCTATGAGAAAGATCCTCCAAGGCAATACAGACTCAATTATTCCCAACTTAATTCCTCCTTTGTACTGGTCAATAAAAAAGGTCAATGGATCCCTGGCTGGTGGCACAGTGGATAAGGCACCAGCCTTATCCCAAAGGTTGCTGGTTCGATTCCCAGCCAGGGCACATAACCAGGTTGCAAGCCAGGTCCTCGGTCAGGTCTGTAGCTGGAGGCAGGTGAAAGGCAACCATACATTGATGTCTCTTTCCCCCTTCCCCCTCTGAAAATAAATAAAATCTTAAAAACAAACAACCAAATAAAACTCCACAACACTTGGATTAAAAAAAAGTCAACGGTACTTAAAGTAAAACTACATTTTAAGAATTGTGCTCCAGTATGTCAACTTTTATTGATTTCATTTTCTCTATTGCTCAATCCCACATTAATGAAGTACGACTTCTCTTCCACGTACCTGTGAAAGTATAATCTAAATGTGCAACTTGTTTGACTGTAAGCACCCTGGGCTCATTGAACTCCTTGTTCCTGAGAAGGACAGAGGCAACAGTTCGGATGTTACTGTTGGATCCCATTACTATTAGTAAGTGCAGAAGCAGGCGTTTACTATGTTCATACACCTCAGGGTGGCAGTGGTCAAACCCTAAAAAGAACAGAAAATAATTATCAATAAGAGAGAAATAAAGAGTATTCTTGCTACCAAACTCTTATTGTAAAGAAATGTGGAAATTATATAAAATGTTTTCTGGAAGACGATATACAACACACACTTTTTAAAAATTGGTTTATAGTTTGTGCACACTTTCACAATAGCTTACTGTCCTATACAATTGGGAAGGATCAATGTAAGTTTTCAGTGTGTTTTGTCTAAAATGTAACAATAATCTTAGAAATTCCTGTTACCTAATGATAGATGTAAATGGGTTTAAAAAGGGAAACAGAAACCCCTTTTATACCGGGCACACAAGAGAAAGTCAGCAGATACTTGATCACTGAAGGAATCAAGTAATACGATACAAATGTGCCTATAAGGAGACCTTAGGAGAAGATGGCTTCCTTGATCAGCTTCAAGACACCAACCCTACGAGCAGGAAAGGAGCTGCTGACCTGGGGGTACACAGGCTCACGGCAGAAGGCACACTGCACACTGGTGTTTCTGCTGTAACCGTCAGACTGTCCAAATCCAATTCCCTTCTGGGAAATACTTAAGAGTCTAACTCAAATTTCCACTTACTCTGAAAGTTTCCAACCCCAGAGGTGAATTAATTTTACTCTTGCCACAGCTGCAGCAGCTTTCCTGCTGGAGGATCTGTGCATTTGTGTGTGAAGGGGGAGGGGCCCCAAGTTAGGGATCAGGAGGTGATTTGTCGCGGTGAGAAGAAAAACTAGGCACAACACCCCCTAGGCCACAAGAATCATGGTCAAACATGTCATGGAGATAGCACGACAAAAACAGAAACAAACGCACGGAAACTTTGTTTCAATTATCGCAAAAGCCGAAAATGAAGGAATCAGATTTGACTCTTTCTTACCTAGAAATATTGCATGAAGAAGAAGATGGAGGTAGTTTCCCCATTCCACCTTCACACTGTGATCAATGATCAGGTCAGTCAGAAGGATCACCGCTATGTTACACCTACCACAAGTGAGAGTATCGTTAATGTCTTACCAGCATAAACCTGGAGAAACTCGTATGCAAATCACTTTAAGACTTTCCTATTGTATTTTATGGAAAAAAAAAATACAACTTCTCATGAAAAAACAGAGGAAAAGAAATACAAAGAAACTGTTTAAGTGATAGTTTTAGGGGAAAAACCATCTGCTAAGGGCTCCTTGAAGTCAAGGGCCACATGTTCTTCCCCGGCAGCCCTAAGACCTAGCACATCACTTGCCACATAGTAGGTGTTCAATACATGTTTGGTGCATTCATAAATCTTTAAAAATGCAGTAACTGTTCTACTAAGATCCTGTTCAGTAAAATTCAGTTTACCTCAATTCAGAGTAATAGTGCCTACTACCATCAAATCCTATTTTTCAGATGTAGTAACTGGGTCCCAGAAAGGTCAAGTAACTATGCCAGACACCCAGAAAAGCAGCAGCACAATTAGATTTAATAGCATGAATTGTATACAGTTAGAATTCTGAGTGTTTAGATTTCTTAAAACCTAAATGCACTGATCCAATTTGGTGCAGTATCTAAAGAAAGATGATTGCTTTAGTTCTGTGTTCCCAGACAGCATAAAGAAAGCTCCAAGTGTTAAGCAGAATTTGGCTCGTATGAAGTAGGAATGACGCTGTGGTCCACCTGTGAAGAGGTAATCCAGGTGACGACGTTTCAGGCAAGTAATCCACCAGTGGTGACCAGCAGCCTCCAGCTGGTGGGAAGGGTAGTGGCTCTCCTTGATTATGCTCCATCACTTTCAGTCGCCAATTAGAATAAAGTGGCATTGAGTCACCTATCAAAATAAAATGATCTCATTTTCTACGCCATCTATTTTCTGCCAATATAAGCAAACGCTAGTAAGACACCAACTATTTATAGCATTGGAAAGTGATAAAAATAAATTCCCGTTAGTTTGACATTTGTTTACTAGGAAGACCTGGGCATAGATATTATTCAGCAAATCAGAGAGAGAGAAAGAGAGATCAATTCAGGTTCCATCCTTTACATCAAAGTGAAACTACATTAGCACTTTCTTATGATGCCATAATCAATGTCCAAGCTGAGTAACCACGTAATAGGTGAAGCTGCCTTGTCACAGGGCCTTCTGGTCAGTTACTCAATTCTAAATTTCCTGAGATAGGGTGAACGTAAACCCATCTTAATAGGAAATCTGCCCTACCCCAGCAGGGCTGCAGGGTGTGGTAAAAATGCCATCAGGAAATATGAATTCTGTGTGACGTGGGTAAGTCACTTAACCTCTCTGGACCTCAGTTCCATCATGTGCACAATGAGGTGACTGAACCATCATCTTCCCCGTCGGAAGGCATGGGCTTTCTTTCAACCCTACTTTAGTGTTACCATGAACACGGGTAGATTATTCACCTTGCAATTGCAAGGAGGAACTCTAATAGAATGGGAATCCACGAAGAAAGAGCAAACCTGTTTAAATAAGCAGCCTATTGCTGCTTGGAGTGTCAGTTCCATGATGCTTTCTGAGAACTAATTCTTAAGTTCCTTTTAATTTAATTACAGGGAACCTGGGCTTTTACCGCCCCCCCCCCCAATTATATTGTTTCTTAATATCAAGACATTATAGATTATGTTGGAACACCACTAGTGGCAGTTAATTAAATACTCTTCTTAAAAACAATTTACTGGAAAAGTATATTAGCATTAATATAATTAATAATACACCTTGCCATTATAGTTATAAAAAAGCATTTGGAATTCATTACTTTTTTCTTCTTCATAAGATCCTCCCGAACTGCTACTGTATCGAGATTCTAGTCTATGATGCTGACGATTTAAATGACTGTTTAGTCCACTGTAGATGTCCAGGTGCACATAGCTATGGGAATGATCATTGCAGTTAGTTACAGTTCATGGCAAAACAGTATTTGTACTTTGTTACATTTTCTATGTTTAAATAAGCATGCAGCATTCAAAATATTAACGAAAGTTTACCATGATATGTATTAAAACTTCCATCTCACAATTCAAAAGCTTAAGCTTTTAAATCAATTATTGCTACCTGAAGATTTTTAAAAAATTGTTGTGATATAGTGTTCCAGTGAACCTATTTTTACAAGCAGAATATCAATTTCAGAAAGTTTAAAAAATTTAAGCCACACAAAAAGTGACTGATCATACTCCACCAATTCTATTCATCCCTTAAGAGCATACAAAACAGTCTATCTGGCATGTCAGTATGTTTAATGCTGAAATAATCCATTTGGAAAATTTCCCAAATGAGAATATATTTTTTCACCAGAATTCTGACCCCTGAAAAAATACATTCCAATGCAGAAATTCTTATTTACTCTGATGGTAATCGGTATCTGTCAAACTGAAAGGCTGATGAAGAACAAGACGTGCTTACCTCTCTTCAATAGTCTCTTTAATGGGCTTATTATCAGGATTGCCGTCTGTGGGAGCTACCATGGTATTGCTACTGGAAGTAGTTCCTGTCAACCAGAAATCAAAAAGGAAAGGAGATGACAGTGACAAAATTTTAATGCTGGAAAACAAACGGACAAGATTGTGTTGAGGTTGAATCCTAAGCTGGTAGTGGAAGAAACTAAGAAGCTTCCATCTCTATATTGTTGAACCTCCAAAAGGCTCGGAAATTGGTGGCATCAAGTACCTCTAAAAAGAAGAAGGGGTGGCAGCTGGTGCTAAAAATGGCAGAATTGGTTGAAAATCTATTTCAGAAGTAGTTGTTCCCAAGATCTATCCCCCTGCCTCTTGAGACTAAATCAGGAGATTTCTGGACTAGGGCACACCATGCCCAATTGAGGTAGGAAGTACTTCACTGAGAAGAGGGACTTTACTGAAGATACATAGTACATACTAAAATTTGAGACTGTGCCTCCTTCAGTCTTCCTACCCCATGGGGCCACCACAAAGGCTTGAAGACTATGTTATGTGTCTGTGTGTAGTCTACACATACCCCTACACCTTCTATTTTAGGCAATGAACAGTTTTGTCTGGGTAATCTGATTAGTGCAAAAGAAAAGACCGATAGACGCTTGCATTGATAAGATTACTATTTAACAAATAACAAAGTCAATAAGTTCCATATACATACACCTACTGACTGCCCAATCAACTTTTTAATACTCAACCATTTATGAAAAGACAGACCTAGAATAGGTAAGTCTTTGAGGAAAGCTTTTACCAAGACAAATCAAAACAAACAGCAATATAAAGAAAACAAAAACTTTTGCTGGGAGAAGAAAACTTTATCAGATATAGAAGTAGATAGGTCGGTCAACCATGAAACACAAACAGAACGTTCCTAAAGAAATTCTAATCAAATTAAAAAATCTTTTTGGAATTAAAAACATTCTGGCAGGTAGGGAAAATTCAATAGAAGCATTATTAGAAATCCCCTAAGAAAGTAGAACAAAAAGTCTGAGATAAAAATAGATGGCAAAAAAAGCCACAAATTATGATATAAAAGACCTCTAATTGTACAATGCTATTAACATGCCAAAAATATTTACTATAAGCTGAACAACAAAGAGTCTACATAATACAGATATTATATCAATTTTCACTGGAAATTATTCCCCCAGGGACTTAGTTCTTTCAATTCAAAATATTTTAACTATATGTACATATACTCATAATATTGGCCAAAAATTAAATATAGAATTACAGAGGAAAATTTCAAAAAGCATTTTCTATATTTAACGTTATATAAATCTATATTCTGCTTCTGAATAAGTATGTGAACCTGTCTCCCTTTATAATATTAGGAATCCTTACATTGTCAAATTTCCTTACTCAGAGGAAGATCTGTAAAATATTATCAAGTCAATTATCATACATGATTCATGTTTGCTTTTATTTTGATGGTGTTTAAAGCAAATGCTGGCTCTGGCTGGTGGCACAGTGGATTAGGTGCTGACATGCGAACCCAAAGATTGCTGGTTCGATTCCCAGCCAGGGCACATAACCAGGTTGCAAGCCAGGTCTCCAGCCAGGTCCATAGCCGGAGGCAGGTGAAAGGTAACCATACATTGATGTCTCTCTTCCTCTCTGCCTCTCTCCCTGCCCCTCTCTAAAACTTACAAATAAAATCTGAAAAAGAAAAAAGCAAACACTTGCTAAAATGAACAACTGGGTAGAGTTTCTCTTTTGAGACAAAGTAGTCAGTTGTAAGTAACTTCTCACCTGAGGTGACAGAAGGGATTTTACAGCTGGAGGTGATGCGATAGTACGGGGGGTTGTCCATGTGAGTGACCCCTGAACTGACAGGGTCGGTCAGCTGTAGTTCACTCACCAGTTCTTCTAGCAACTGCATTGTTTTGTCTCTACCCAAATATACAATAACTTTCTTCACCTGTCATAAAAGAAATCATTCAAAATAGAAAAAGCAAAATTTTAATTTCATAAATACGTTGAGATAAATTTATCAAAATCCCATTTTAAATTTGAGTACATTAATCAGCAATAAGACATCGATTAATCAGCTTTATAAATACTATCCTCCTTCTAACCGTTTATATTATATTGACAGCATATTAGAATGACTGAAAATATTAATGGTTTCCACAACATTATCTACTTCCTTCACATTTTGGCTTTTTATTCAAAGACAACATAACCACTTTCCTATAAAAATGTTTATTTTTTAATGGAAAAATTTTCATCAATAGCATTTCAAATTTTCCTCTTATTTTTTTAGTCAGACAGCCTTCAAACACAGGATTTATCTTATTCTGCCTTCTCATTCTCTATCTTCAACCCAGCAACATAGAGCAGTGATTAAGAAAGGATCTAGAACTAAACTCAAATTACACAGCTGGGATTAGAATGTAAATCTAACATTTACTAGCTATGTAAACTGGAAAGTTACTCTGAGTTTTCCCTTCTGCAAAATGGGGACAATAGCACCAACTTCATATAGTTGTTAGGGTTAAATAAGATGTATAAAGCACTATAAAAATGCCCATGGTAGCTCAGTGGATAAGGTGAACCAAAGGTTGCTGGTTCAATTCCCAGCCAGGGCACATAACCAGGTTGCAAGCCAGGTCTCCAGCCAGGTCCGTAGCTGGAGGCAGGTGAAAGGCAACCATACATTGACTCTTCTCTCCCTCTCTGCCTCCCCCTCTTCCCCTCTCTCTGGAAATAATAAAATCTTTAAAAAAAAAAAAGCCTAGTACATAGTATAAGCTAGTAAGTGAAAAAATTTCTATAGTATGCAATGTATGTCTGTTTCTCCTATTTTTATCCTTACTACTCAAAATGTGGTCCTAGCAGCATAGCCATCATCTGGTAACTTGCTAAAAATATAGAATCTCAGGCCCTACCCCCACCTCCAGAATTGGAACCAGAACAAGACCCTCAGACGATTTGTATGCACACATACATGTGAGAAGCTCTGCTTTATATAAGCTCCAGAGAAATCTTAAAACAAGATTTATTCTATCATACCGAAAGTCTCATAATGCTTAGCCACAGGTAACTGACTTCCTCCCCACAGCTCCTCATCTGTCCAACCTGCTCACTCCCTTGTTCCCATGTTCAGTCACCCCTGAGCTGGCCAGGTGCAGAGCTGCCTCTCTTTGGTCTGTCGGCCCGTGAAGACCTCTGTGTGGGCACTACCGATGCCAATCCCATCGAGTCCTGGAGGCCCACCCTTACCACCCCAGTTCCACTACCTTCTCCATGAAATTTTCACCCCTTCTCACAAACAGATCTGGGTTAGAACTCCAGCTCTATTATGTGATAATGCTAAATGGCTGTGTGACTTGGAGGAAATTACTCTTGTCCCTGCCTTATTTTATTCATCTGAAAGTGTGATAATCTTACCAAACTCAAACATTTATTCTGAGAATTAAACGAAATGATGTAGATGAAGTAATTTAAGTGATTTAAAAAACGGTAATTAGGAAATTATTTAGGGGAGATAAATGGTGATGGATGGAGACTTGACTCAGGGTGGTGAACACGCAATACAGTGCACAGACGATGTTCTATAATATATCATCTACATATTGTGTGTTCACCACCCCAAGTCGCATTCCACCACCCTTTATCACCCCATTCCCCGTAAACCTACCTTTGCCTCATTCTGTAAATGTTTGATAATGGCAAGTGCTAGGAAAATTGACAAAGCAGGGAAAGGAAAAATGAAGAATCTTGTGGGAGGGTGGGGCACTTATAGTTTTTGATAGAAGAAAACAGCAAAGGTCTCAGTGACAATGGACATTTGAGGGCAGACCCAAAGTAGGTAAGGGAGTGAGCAGTGCGGTTACCGAGGGAATGAGAGAAAAGTAAGTGCAAAGGCCCCATGGCAAGAAGGCCTGGTGTGAGAGCAGAACAGCAAGGGGTTCGCCTGGCAGGACACCTGATGCTCACAGGTAACGTGGGATCCTGCCTTTTGTACCATACACCTACCTTGCTCTACATGCTTCTAAATGACACGCTTTCAGAACAATGCTTTCAGTAATTGAGTTAACTTGGGAATGCTGGGTAAAGCAAAGCCACTACATGGTTTGTTTGAAGTAGGAATGGCTCTGGCTGGTAGCTTGGTTGGTTAGGGTACCATCATCCCAATATCCCTGGATCGTGGGCTTGATCCCAGTGACAGCACATATAAGAATCAACCAACGAATGCATAAATCAGCAGGAAAACAAACTGGTGTTTCTCTCTCAATTAAAAAAAAAACTTCTTTTAAAACAGTAGGATCTAAAAACTTCTGGGGCAAGGTTCTGCAGACAGTCTTCTGTGGAACAATTTCAGGAGATGCTGCCATGTGATGAGTAACTGTATCTACATATAGACACGTGTTTGCAAACCTCTGAATACATTCACATGCATGTTTGATAGTTTCATATTCTCTTAACTTGAGCATATTTAAGGATTGCTTTCCTCCCTAGAAGGCAAACACTTTTATTCTCCCCTCTTATCAGGCTTTCCCTAGCTTCCAGAAGTTTTAGGCACAATTCTTAAGACACTGAACTCTGACTTACCATCTTGCTGTAATACCCCAATGCCAGTACCTGTCTGGCAAAAACTATTATTCTGGGCTCTGCTTCAATGTCATTTCCTCTTGAATATCATCTCTTAATTGTCCCAGACATTTGTCTCGGTCTTCTATAATTTTACTTTGTAGCCCTTGTCGTAGCTAGACTTTATTAAATTACTGATTTATTCACTAAATAAATTAAAAGTAAATAAAGTCTGTAACACCCATCAGGTTATAATTCCCAGAACCTAGAAGAGAATCTGTAATAAGAGTACCTAGCCAATAATATTCGTTAAAAGAAATCAATGAATGAATTCATGTGCTATTTTCAGATGGCCCTTATCCTGGCCCTGCTTTGCCTCTGGCTGGTCTACTGATGCCTATACTCTGACATTACAGGACACCATTAAAAAATAATAATAATAAAAAATATACACACACACACATATATGTATATATATATATATGTATATATAAAATGTATATATAAATATATATTTTTAAAGTTAAATGAACTTGAATACATACGTAAGGCAAGAGGCTAGGTTCACTAGTCACTCCACAAATGCTGATCAAAAAATGCAAAATAATTTTCAGGTTTTTTGGCCAGCCATCTGCAAGTGTGGTCCACACATTCTCCATCTCCGACCAGGCCAGCTCATCACCATACTAAGTGCAGGAAACACAGCAAATATTTCAGTAAAGATTTATTATGCACCAAACCTGTCACATCATGAAACAGTAGAAAATATTTTTATAGTTTTAATCTTTTCCATAACAAAACCTAAATATCATTCCAGTTATATACCACATAATGACATTTCAGTCAATGACAGGACATACATCTGAGTGCTCCCATAAGATTATATTGGAACCAAAAATTCCTATTGCCTAGTCATGTTGCTGTCATGATATTATAAGACTGTAGCACAATGCATTACTCACGTGTCTGTGGGGACACTAGTGTAAACACAACTACTGTGCTGACAGCGGCCTAGAAGTATAGTATACACGAGTCTGTCCAGAAGGTATCCAGCCATGAAATATGAAAAACAGACTTTTTTAAAGATACAAGAAACACTGTACATAGGACAGTGACACTTCAGTCCCCTTCAAAGTAGTCGCCTTGGGACCTTACACAATTCTCCCAATCACCATCAGCTGCCCTGCTGTATTTTCCTGAATGTCACCCATGGTCTGAAATCTTTTCCTTTGCAAAGGTGATTTCGGTTTTGGGAAAAGCCAGGAGTCACAGGGCACCAAATCTGGGCTGTAGTGGGGTTGAGGCACCTGTGTGATTTGATGTTTTGCCAAAAGCCTGCAGAAGACGTGATACGTGAATGAGCACCTTTTATAATGAAGCTGCCAATCACCAGTTGCCACAGCTGCAGCCTTCTCAATCATCTGAACAGTTTCCATGGAGGAATGTTCAAGCTCAACCCAAATTTTGATGCACAGTCATTGCTCTACTCAGTCATTTCGGATGTCATGGCATCTACCACCCCCTACTGAGTAATGCAGTAATGCTGTCACTGTTCACACATGTGCATTCCCGCCTCCTGCTGATTACATCGATGTTAAGCAAATGGTTCTCACTTTATTAACAATGGCTGGACTTTTTCCAGACAGACCTCATATAGTTATGGATAGTATATAATACTTGATAATGATAATAAACAACTATGCTGCTGGTTTATGTATTTATTATACTTTTAATCATCATTTTAGAGTGTACTCTATTTATTAAAAAGAAAGTTTGCTGTAAAACTAGATGCTGTTTATGCCGGCAGCAGCCTCACAGGTCTCATGTTTACTGTGTCTTTCATGTTTGATGAAATCTCATGTGGTTTTGTAGAGTAACGTGCTGTACAGGCTGGTAGCCTAGGAGCCACAGGCTACACCATACAGCCTAGGTGCGTCATGGCTATACACCACCCAGGTTTGTATAAGCACACTCCGTGATGTTTATAAACAATAAAACTGCCTAACGGTGAACTTCTAGGAATGTATTCCTGTCATTAGATAGTGGACGACTATATTCACATATGACTTTAGCCCCCCTCCCCAAGAAGATATTGTATATCTAATGACACGGTTTCTTTTTAGAGAAAGGAATTAATAATGCATATTTGTTTGGTTATCATAGGGTTAGCTAATCTCTTCATCTATTTCTAACCTTATTTATTCCTCTTAACTCAGTACTTCTGCGCTGCAACAGCAAATACCCATTTTACCTTTGCTGTCATGTACATCAGGTTGTTCAAAACCATTGCCGTGGCTTGTGGGGATCCCCAGCCTTCTCCTCGCAGCCAGCGCCTGCTGGTCACCATAAGTTCTCGGTCTTTTAAGGCATCATCTTCCTCTTCATCATGTCGCCTTGCTGTGGGTAGAGGTTTTAAATCTACCAGTTCGATGTTGTTCATCCATGGCAGCAGGTAGTGCAGCATCACTTGCCGCCCAGCGGGGTGAGCCGTTTGAATTCTCTGGCTTATCTCTGTAATTAGAACAGGCCCTGAGATGGAACAACTGGTGTAATTTGCTTTCCTTGATTAGTAATTAATTCCAACATGTAAGTCTTCAAGAACAGGAACCCAGATTTTATTCACTCTATTTAAAAATTATGAGTACTGTTTCTCCTCTTAATAAATTTGACCTTGATGAATTATAAAGAAAATTTACAGCTAACATATATCATATTTTTTATATATAAAGTACTTTTGTTGGTATGTTTGCACACTGTTGGCGGAATTGCATATAAAATAGTGCAGCCACTAAGGGTTCCTCAGAAAAGTCCAAACAGAACTACCACATGATCTAGTAATTCCTCTCTAGACGAATATATCCAAAGGGATTGAAGGCAGAGTCTCAAAAAGGTACTGGCCCATCCATGATCATAGCTGCACCATTCACAATAGCCAAGAAATGGAAATAACCTTAATGTCCATTGACAAATGAATACATGCATACATAAAATGGAACACTAGACAGCCTTGAAAAGGAAAGGAATCTGCCACTTGCTACCACATGAACATTAAGAACATTATGCTAAGTGAATATGCCAGTCATTAAAAAATATATATTGTTACGATTCCACCAATATGGAAAGTAGAATGGTGGTGACCAGGGTGTAAGGGAAAGGGAAGAGAGGTTATGCTTCAGCAGGTATAAAGAGTTTCAGTTCTGCAGGACAAAAATTTTCTGGAGATTTCACAACAACGCAAACATACTTAACACTATTGAACAGTTAGAAGTGATTGTGATAAATTTTCCATTATGTGCTTTTCTAATACAATAAATAAATAAATGTAAGATAAAATACCAACTTTATACATGGACCGTTTAAATTGACCCATGAAGAATTTCACATATTTTGGTCCTACCTAGGGGAGATTCCTATGATACACCTGCCACTTTTACATTTATTTCATTTAATGTCATGACAAACCCATAAGGTAGACAGTTAACTTGCCTGAGGTCAGACAATGATCAAGTAGTGGGGGAAGCAAATACAAGGTTGATTCCAAAGTCCGTAAGTTTTTTGGACTTAAGTATTTAAGTCCATAAGTATTTAATTTTCATATATCACTTTAAATAAAAATCTTCTTTCTCCTCACCCTACCCCCTTTGTCTATATTTTCATATTACTTATTTATTCACTAGGAGTGAACATGGAAGCTCAGTGATTTGGAACATGGCTCTGCCATCATGAACACCTGGGTTTGAATCCCAGCTCTACCCTATACAAGCTGTCTGACCTAAAGCCAACCTGTCAACCATTGATCCTTAATTT
Source organism: Noctilio leporinus (assembly GCA_004026585.1). NCBI lineage: Eukaryota > Metazoa > Chordata > Mammalia > Chiroptera > Noctilionidae > Noctilio > Noctilio leporinus. Next base: position 365,564 of record PVIW01000004.1, on the reverse strand, counting down.
ATTATTCTGCAAAAACAGGGTAGCAAAAGTAGATGCCTTGCTCTGGCCAGCATGGCTCAGTTGGTTGAGCACTGTCCAGTGGACCAAAAGGTTGTGGGTTTGATTCCCAGTCAAGGCACATGCCTGGGTTATGGGCCAACTGACTGATGTTTCTCTACCTCTTTCACTCCCTCCCTTCCACCATCTCTCTCTCTCTTAAAAAAAAAAAAAAGTTATTTCATGGAGCTATTGTGCAGATTCAAACAGTGCCATGAAGTGCTCAGTCCAGTGCCCGGTGTACAATCACGCTCAATTCTACTTCTTATAAGCATCCCTTCTGTTAATACATCAATATGACTGCCTCCAGCATGAAATATTAGACCTGGAGCTCTGAAAGAAGTTGAATGAGGAGACCCTGATGAGGAGAAAGTCAGTGTTGGTGGGAGCTGGGGCTACAGCAGGACCAGCTGCCACCCAACTGATCCCATGACCTCTGCTCCCCAGCTGGTCTCCCCTGCTTTCTATGCAGGAGCTTCCAGAAGTCGGCAGCAGCAAAGCTGGTGTTGAGGGCGGCCACCCCATCGCGCTGTCCTTCCTGAAAGGGCTCTCAGGGCTGCGGGAGGCCGGGGAAGAAGAGGCCAATCGCCGCCATCTCCCAGTGCAAGCCTAACTGGTCAACTGCTTTAAGGAGTGTTCGGAGAATTTTGTAAATTTTTCCCCACTCAGGTCAGTTAAGTACAGGATAAAAACCATTTCCACCACTGAAACAGGCACTACGGAAAGAAACTCAAGGAAGCTAAGGCCATTATGTCTCGAGAGTTAATGAAAGAAAAGACCTGCAGCAGGACCTTGTCATTCAGTGCTCAGACGAGAACAAGATCCTGCAGCAGGTGGAAAGCAGAAAAACCAGAAACAAGCTGGGTGCCTTTTGTGTTACAATTAAAACTTTTCAGTGAAAGGATAAAGCATTGTGGGGACATTTACAACAGTGTGTTCTTTTGGCAGAAGGTTAAACTAGACAGACCCCCAAATTTTCCTCAATCTGAGTCCTGGGAGACCAAATAGATATGACATCTTGCCTGACACATACACTGACGTTTCAGAAACCCTGGCAGGAATATTTGTTGGCCCCAAGTAAAGGAAACTGGGACAGAAAGAAATGTGACATCCTAGCAGTAGTTTTGCTTAAGGCAATACAAGGTCTTCGCCTTTATCCCCACACCATCTTAGGATGCGTACTGTTGGAGCGAGCATAATTCTTGCATTATTTTAAAGGCAGGCCAGTACAAGATGTAACACATACTGAAAGATTTAGGAAGTCCTGCATCTACTAAAGAAATATAGTTTTAAAAGATTTTATTTATTTACTTTTAGAGAGAGGGGAAAGGAGGGAGAAAAGAGAGGGAGAGAAACATCAATGTGAGAGAGATCCATCAATTGGTCGCCTCTCACCTGCCCAACTGGGGACCAACCTGCAACCCAGGCATGTGCCCTACCCGGGAATCAAACCAGCAACTTTTTGGTTTGCAGGCTGGAGTTCAGTTTACTAAGCCACACTAGCCCAGCCAAGAAATATTAGTAAATTATGTGTGAGGACCACTCCTACATTTTTGTTTTTCTGTTTGTTTTTTTGCTGGGTAGAGTGAAGAAGGAAGGGTAAAGTGAGAAAAAATGAGAGGCTTTCATGACTAAGATAGCTAAATATCACAATAGGTCAGTATTAAAGAAAAAATTCTCCGATGTAAATACATGTTTCCTTTCAATTCAACCTAAACATCCCTATATTTAAAATTTCCTTAAAAGCAGTTTCTTAGAAATGATTGCCAAGCAAGAAAAACTACTAGCCGGTTGGACAACCATACCTGAGAATACGGCGAGCGTTAGCTCAGGGTAAGCCCTTGCTAATTCCTCAGACAACTGGTAATACGAAACCGAATACAGATGCGGCAGAGGCGACAGCTGGCTGAGCACCCCGTCTGTTCTCTGAACCTCCAGCTTGTGGGCATAGCGCAACATCTTCGGTTCCAAGATCTGCAGGAGTGCAATTCCATCAGTTCAAGGTTTTATGGGCCCTCTGCATTTTAGCTATAATTGAAAAATAAAATCTCCCCAGGAAGATTCCAGTTTAAAATTTTTAGTTACACATATTGCACAATATCTCACGTTTATTTCAAGTTCCAGTAAATGCTGGCAAAAGATCTGTAACTATTTGCAAGGCGTTACATTCCCTGCGTTTAATGGCAATGTTTTCGGTTCATAGCACAGTCTGAACATAACTTCAGCAACTTAATTTACAGTTACTTAAAAAAGCTTTACCACTCTCCAGTTCAAAAATACGATTATATAAAACACGTGTAAGTGAAAAAATCTTCAAACAGATCTTGGCTAATCACACATTAAATGTGGAATATAAACTAAAAATTCTTTTGACATTACACTATGTAAAGAGCTACACTACTGAACTTTCTTTTTTTTTTTTAATTTTATTTTTTCAATTATAGTTTACATTTGACATTATTCTGAATCAGTTTTGGGTGTACAGCACAGCGATTAGACAATCATATGCTTTATAAAGTGGTCCCCCCAATATCTAAAGTAGCCACCTGGCACCAATACACAGCTTTTTACAGTTGTTTTCTATGCTCCCCAAGCCATCTTTACATCACCATGACTATTTTATAACTACCAATTAGTACTTCTTAATCCCTTTACCCTTTTCACCCAGCCCCGCCAAACTTGTTTCTTAATTAATAAAAACATTAGGGTGTAATTCCTAAGATGGTGCCAACCAGCATCAATACCACCTCAGACCCTGTGGAAAATCAGCATCCACTTGAATCCCATTCTTAACTCTTGCAAAGAGTGAAGAATCTCAACCCATTATCCATTAGTTAGGCATGATGGAATAATGGTACATTCATGCTTGGTAAGTTAACTTTCTAGGTTATATTTCTAAGCCTAACAAAGAAAAATTATACAAGGTTATCATAAAAGAGGTAATCACTTCTCACTTGGTTCTCAATAAAAAATAATCTCACAAAACCAATTCAATTCACAGTCTTATCTGAACAGAAATAGTTAACACACACACACATCCCTAACTATTCAATCTTTATAAGTACTGGCATGCACACAGGCACACACAGGTGTGTGTACATGGGATAGCATATATTCTCCTTCTACAATACTTCAAATAGTTTGTATTACTTATAGACTCAAATGCCCCATATTATCTTTGCCTTCTCTTTCAAATGATCTTCAGGAATTGATACCATACCTCACTATTAAAAATAAAGCTGAATATTAGGTATGCTTTCAAGGCAGGAAGAGAATGTTCTGCTTCAATAAGTTCTGACTATAAAGATTTTAACATTTGTTTACAAACCTGTAAAAGTTGCATGGCAACTTCATAAATACTTCGAGAAGAGTCAGCTGCTTTAAACAGTATCAGATTTAGGAGCATCACTGTGTCACACTGATAATCCCTAGGGAGGAATTTTACACGTTAGGTGAACAATCTGTAGAGGCTTCACACAAGTTAGTAATTATGATGTACGAAAGGGCAAGACTGCACACATGCAGCCATTAAGCCCAGGAGGTGGCTGGGTTTCCCATAAGGCTAAAGGTACAGCATGATGATCATTTTCCTTATTTTGGTGAAATTTTGTTAGAGCTTAATATTTCTGAATTCAAATGGAAATGGGGAAAAAACAACTCAACAAAATATAAAAGCAGTACCTGTTCTGGAACACATTAGCTATGGCTTTAAAGCAGCCAGCTGCCACCCTCTTGGAGCCAGTGTAGCATCGGTCCACAGCCCAGTACATCAGGTTGCTCTGATCCGGGTTCAGCTCCAGCAGCAACGTCACTGCTTCACAGCCCAACTGATGGACCTACGAAGGTCACACAGTTGCTCAGGACAGGCACCGCTGTATATTACTCAACTGCCCACTTCCCTACATTTTATTAAAATAGTATCATGCATACACTTACTGTATTTTATAAAAAACTCAAGTCTTATTTTGGTTCAACTCCTCATTTTATTCAGCCAGCAGAAAACACAACCTGGATGAATTAAGTTTAGTCTCTAGCTTTTTAAACAAGACTCTTAGCCGGATGATTCTTGCCTCGGGCAGCGCCCCAGAGGTAGGGGATGACGAGGAACAGCAGTTAAGTGCTTTCAGGAAAGTGAGTTATTAACCTTTCCAGTTACTTTTATCAAGCTTTATTCTTGTTTCTGACAACCCAACAGAAAAAGTATTCTGAGAGGGGAAGAACCTAAGTCCTATTTTAAATGGTGGCATGTGTGCATGCATACCATGAAAGTACGAAGGGCACAGAGTTCAGGGGACAAGAAGGAATGATTAATGGGACAGTGGTCAAAAACCTGAAATTAAGCACAGCAAATAGCAGGTTTCTTCCTTGGAGTTCAATGCATTCTCTATTAATATTTTATTTACAGGCTTAGAACCCTATTGTGAGATACACACACACTACTGTCTTAATCCTGTAACATAAAAGCAAATTAAAATTGTCAGATGAGTGTGTAATAAATAAGACTTAGAAATTTCTTTTTTTTTTTTTAAGATTTTTTTATTTATTATTTTTAGAGAGAGGGGAAGGGAGAGGCAGAGAGGGAGGGAGACATCAATGTATGGTTGCCTTTCATCTGCCTCCAGCCACAGACCTGACTGGAGACCTGGTTTGCAACCTGGTTATGTGCCCTGTCTGGGGAATCAAACCAGTGACCTTTGGGTTCACAGGCCGGCGCCTATCCACTGTGCCACCAGCCAGGGCTGAATTAGAGATTTCTTAAGAGTATGGCATCCTATTTAATTTTACATAGCATGTTTTCTGCATATAATTCCATCCTATCTAATTGTTTAAAAAGGCTTATCTTCAGTGGGTCATACAATAATTCCAAATTACGCAATGACAATTATGAAATTTTAAGGGAATCACAAATAATTACCTTTTTATCCAGAGAATCCAAAATGTTATCCAACCATTTGTACAAATAGCCATCTGATGAAAGTCCTACATTATCTGCAACAGGGCCACAACATAGCACTGCAGACATAGCCTTCAAACAATAATATTAGAATTACATTTAAAACACTTAAGAGGTTAAATGTTGGCTGTTTAATGAGAAGAGGCAGGATATTTTTACTCATGCTTATGTGGCCACAATATCTTTAATTATTTTCCTCACAAAGAGAAACACAATAGTGATTCTCGAAACTAAGTCATTTGAGTAGCATGTATCATGGTACTAAATTAGACATGGAATTGTACAGTGCTAAAGAGAAGAAAAAAAATAAGTAAAAGAAAGGCCTTTAGTAAGAAAAAAAAAAAATAGGTATTTCCTCAAAGCGACCCTTAGCTCTTTAAGACAATGGCGTTTAAATTTTGGATAGAATCTTAAACTTTTTTGCGTTGTATTTTGTGTTTAAACAAACTTATGGTATAAGTGTTTGAGTACAGCAAGCAAATATATACGTACATGCTAATACTCTCAGGTTCTCGAAAGACATCCCTAGCCTTTTTACAATGTAGACACTGAGAGACAAAAAAATGTAAAATCACTCTTAAGAAAAAGCAAAAGATTTCTGAGTAAATACCTTTAGTGCACAGTACTGATGTCTGTTAATTTGCATATTTCTATCACTGTATCTGTCCAAGGGAGTAAACATGATGCTGAAGGGACCTGCCCAGTGACTGAACAGCATAAACAGGCTGTGACGAAGGCTCTGTTGAGGAAAAATACTTCTTCTCTGGTTCACTGGTTAAGAAAAAATAGATGGAGAAAAATTCATTTCCATTTCTTTTAACTTTAATGTGCATTTCAACTTGTTATTGAATATGTAATACTAAGAAAAAGTTTTCATTTTAGCTGAAAAACCTCCATAGACACAGAAATCATTTACACATATGGGAGTCACAGTGACAAGGCTATGTCACCATGCAGCCACTATGTGAGAGGAGGCATGCGGCAAGCAGAATTTCATGGCCTGACTATGCTGTCTGGGGGCGTGACACAGAGTGGGGAGTCTGCTTCTCCCTGGCTGTTGCTGGCTACATGGGAAGTTGGCCAAGATATCATGAAGAGGAACACACCTCCAGATCTTGGTTGAGTGGTAAGAGAGGACTTTGGACTAGATATGTTACTCGTAAACTTTGTGTGTTGTCCCCAGTGCAGCCATCTTTATCACTGGAGTTTTATGTGGTATCTCAGTACACAAAGCATACAAAAGGGGAGCTCATCTACTGAAGGAAGGAGTGAGGCCCAGAGTCCAAACGTGCTTCGCTGCCCCTTGCTGAGGGCACTAGAGAGGCAATTTCAAAACCAAGGTGACCTCCAAGGACCCTTTCCGCTTTAAAATCCTATTCTACACTTCCCTGTGTCAACCCCTGTTGAAGAAACACTATCATAATGAATCAATGTGGAAGTTGTATACAAGTGTTTAGTAATGGACTAAATAACATCTTCACATTAGTGAGCGTTAGATCAGAAAATTTAGAGGGAAAAAAGGTTCTTTTCCTTTAAATAGCATTATTTGTCCCAAGAGTTCAAAAACAGGGTTCCTGCACTTGAAAATACTGTACCTGAAAGTGCTTACAGGACCCTTTTATAAAACGCAGCTGTGTGGCTGTGTTCTTACTTTGTAAGTTAACTGTCTGCATGTACTTTTTGAGGTAGCAACTTTTAATTTTCTAGAAACATTTGTATTTACATTGTACAGCAAAGGCTCCAGGCAGACTTTTGTCTTTCACTTGTAAAGAATTTACGACTTTTTCAAAGGTAATTTGCATCTATCTCTATTTCCAGTCCTTAAACCAGTACCTGGCAGTAACAGGCACACATCTGTTGAAGGAATCAATCAGGAACACTGAGTTCTTTACACCTGTGGCCTTCCCCATCATTCAAAAGTACCTCCCTCATTCTCCCCTCAATTATCATTTATGGCATTATGTTCTTTGCTCACTCTGTCTAGAACAAGGTTGTCCAAAGAGCTTCTTTTACTGACTTCTTCAAATTTTTTGTGTTACTGTGTTGGCTGTTGAAAATTCGTCCTGGTTGTTTTTTGATCTCTAACCATCAACACTGATTCAAAAGTACAACACTCTTACCATCCATGTAATGCTGACACATTTTCCCAGAATGTTCATAGTTGCTTTATCAACTTACATTACAGAACCTCAGGAAAGAGGACAAACATGACAGTCCCTTAACATTCAATAATGGCGTAAGAAACCGAAATCATACCTGGAACATTCTGAATGATATTCGCCACTAAGGCACTAAAATGGCATCGTATATCCTTCAAGGTGTCAGAGTCCTTTTCGTTTTCTGATTCTAGGAGTTGTCTAGTTAAGTCTACGTATTCCAATAAAGTGTTGTTGAGGAAATGCGTTTCATTCTCAAGGCCACCACTTGCACTGAAAATATTGAAGAAAATAAATGATAAAGAAAATGTGGTTTTAAACTATAAGTTTAAATCAAAACAAATTCCTAGCAATCAAAATCAGAACTTTGTCAGATTATGGTAGTATGCAATTTGATATACAAAAATTAAGTGAACATGTGTTTGGCTTACTTAGATATAAAAATAAATGGTGCTTCTTGCAATTGCCTCCCATAGCTCAGGAGTTACGTAAAAATAAAAGGTGCTTCTAAATTGAGAAACTACTATTGCAATTTATGTTACTCAATTTCATATCTAACTTTAATCAACTATTCTGAGTGCTGTTACTTCCTCTCCATAAAAAAGTGTAGCTTTCAAAATAAAGTAATAAGGAGGTATATGGGATAAGAGGCCAATTTAGTAAGGCAGAAAGAGGAAAAACCAGTTCTAGATATTCTCATAATAGCCGTGCACATTCGTATGATGCCTTTAGCACAGCTAATCAAGTATTTATTAGCTATTTATTCTCAGCACAATTCCAGGACAGGTGTTATTTGGTATACAAAAATGTAAGAGAATTCAAGTAAGAGCGCTGGTTTTCAAATCTTATGTCTACATCCATGGAGCTGCCTCAGGAATTGCTGCAGTGAGAATCTCTCTGAGGTAAGGAAAACACTGAGTGGAAGGGGGTCATTTAATTTAAGTCAGGGTCTCAGTTTCCAGTCCTGTTTCATTAGTTATTAAGCATGTGAAACACTATCTACTTCAGAGCATTTTAATAATAATGTAACTTAATTATTACATATGAAAGGCTCAGTAAACTGTAAGTTTTACTAATTACATCATTAGCTATTATTACATTTACATTTATTTTGGCTAGCTTTTCTTTGTTATATTGCAGAGTACATCTAAAATATACAATTTTAAAAGTAAAATTATTTTGTTTACTAGCTATGAATAGCTTCTTATAAATATCACAGTGGCATTATGCTGTATCATACAGGATGGGCAAAAGTCGGTTTACAGCTGTTCATATGGAAAGTAATACATTAATAATAATAATAAGTAATAATGCAAGAATAAACTGTGCTTAGTATACTCATAACTTTAAACCTATTTTTGCCCACCCTGTATGTTGAAAGAACTCAAAATGACAATTTTTCTGTTATTCCTTCAATTACTGTTTTTTAAACTGTAGGTCATGCCTTAGTGAGTGGTAAACTAATTCAGTAGATTGCAACCTGGCCCAAAATAAAACATTCACATCCATTTAAGAAATATTAAGTATCTGTAAGGTACACAAGATTGATTGGTGAACAAAATAAATATCCCTTCCTTCCTGACATGCAGAATTCATCAATTTTACTTAAGCAAGGAAATAAAAAGTCAACAAAAGCAATAACTTTATATATGAATTTCTCTTAAAAATAAAACAAAACACAAAACTGTATTCAAAACCATTCCTGTTCAATAATGAGGACAGCTTTTGCAGTTAAGTTTTAAATATACCAGCTTCTTTCAGTTCCCAAAACAATACTGTTCAAAGATTCCTCATTTACTAACATCATATTAACAGTAACCAAAGAAGAAGAAACAATGATTCAGATGTTTATTAGGTTAATTTTTTGCATTAAGCCCAACAAGTTTCAAATTTCCTTTCCCAAACTTGAACTGTTTTATTTCTGTGGACAAAATAAAAAAGAATGGTTTTTTTTTCTTCCTTTTCACTTACTATAAAAGAATGGCAAACCAACGTTTTCAAATTCTCTTTGATGAAAGCTCTGTCTTAAAAGCACTTGTCAATAGCATAATAAAAAATAATCAGGACAAATGCTCAACTAACAATATTATACTTATCTGACTATTAACCATGTTTTTCCCTACAAAAGTTCTTATCAGTCACCTTTTAGGGAAATGGTCAGAACCATTGTTTTCTCTTTCAATGACAAGGCAACACCATTATCTCCTAGGGAAATAGTTGTTTCCCAACTCAAAGCTGACAAAATTTTCCTCAAAGGGTTGGTTTTACTGCCCTTACTCTAGCAAAAACCCCAGGTTTTATGTTTTCATATGTGAGGAGGGTAAAAATATATAAATTGTATTTGTAAATTTCATATTTCCCCCCAGCAAGATAGATGAACAGTTGAATGAGATTAATTTGCCAACTTTATTATGCTGTGCCTTTAAATATGTGATTTTTTAAATTCCAGAAGAAATAGATCTTAAAAATGAAGTAAGGAATAGTTAAATTAGCCCTGGTTGATGTGGCTCAGTGGACTGGGCATTGGACGAGAGGTCGCCAATTAGATTCCTTGTCAGGGGACATGCCTGGGTTATGGGACAGGTCCCCAGGTGGGGGCATGCAAGAGGCAACTGATCAATGTTTCTCTCCTACATCACTGTTTCTCTCCCTTTCTCCCACTTTTCTCCACTCTCTAAAAATAAATTAATTTTTAAAAAGAAATAGTTAAAGAAAGGCGCCATCCTGCGAACCCAAAGGTTGCTGGTTCGATTCCCCAGCCAGGGCACATACCCAGGTTGCAAGCCAGGTCTCCAGCCAGGTCTGTAGCTAGAGGCAGGTGAATGGCCTGCCAACCATACATTGATGTCTCTCTCCCTCTCTGCCTCTCTCCCTACCCTTCTCTCTAAAAATAATAAAATCTAAAAAGAAAAAAATAATAATTAAACAAAAAAGGCTACTATCAGTTATTATCCACTTGACTAGGTTACTCAATTTCAAAAAATATCAAAATTGTAAGAACATTATACTCCATTTTTGCCTGAAGCAAGCTAGTACTAGTTTTATTAAATACAGTTTTGGCCATTAGTTAATTTCTTGGATGCGGCTTTGACTTTGGTAAATAATGTTTACAAGTGATGAAAACAAGGTTTGTTTTTTTGTTGTTGTTGCAAAGGTATTTTTTTGTTTTTATATATTTCACGAAGAGAAAAAATGGTTCCCTAATCATTTCTAAATTTTAAAGACCAAAATCCAGTACCGACCTGTGACTAATGACACCAGCATCTGCTAGCAGTTCAAATATTCGTACCAGTTGTACTCGCAAAATGTCTCGACGCCTGCGCCGTTTCATATTCTAGTCCAAAGACACGAAGACAGCAGTTAAAAATTTAGGCAAGTTGATAAAAAACCAGCTATTGTAGCTCGGAAAGAATACGTGAACGTCTTAGAACTTTGCAGCTTATTGAAATTATTTTGGTTGTGCAGTAGATATTTCAAGCACTCTGGTAGCGACTGCATCAAAGAGATATATGTGTACCAGGTCTGTCTGAAGAAGTCCAGCCATTATTAATATAATGAGAATGGTGTGGGTGACACTGATGCAACCGGTAGCCAGGAGAGTGGACTGGACCATGACTGTGTGAACAATGATGATTTCACTGTACTAGTCAGTGAGGGCGGGAGACACCATTGAGTATGTGTGCTGTGTGGTTGTCACATTCAAAATGATGGAGCAAGGGGAGCAATGAATCTGCATAAATTTTTCATTAAGCTGGAACATTGCTCCGATTCAGAAGGCCACAGCTACGGGCAACTGGTGATTGGCAGCTTCATCATGATAACATGCCTGCTCATGCATCATGTTTCTTGCAGAGTTCTTTGGGAAAACATCAAATCATCCAGGTAACTCAGCCCCACTACAGTCCAGACTTGGTGCCCTGTGACTTGTGGGTTCTTGTACCTTTTTCAGTAATCGTTTTTATTTTTCACATTACATGGCTAGATACTTTCTGGGCAAACCTCATATATATGTGGTAGTTTGAAATTAATGAGCCAAATAAAATCATATCATCATATGACATTTTCCTTGGTGATATCCCATGTATGGGAAGGAAATAAAATTCTATCATTATTTATAGGTGACTTGTTAATATGACAACTTCAGGACTGAAGTGTCTTCAATAAAACTGTTCTCTTTGACAAAGAATTCCTAGGAAACACAGAATATGACAGAAGGGCAGGGAAAACATCAAAAAGGGAACAGAAGAGAACCCACAGATTTTGCTCAGGCCAAAGTTTTTCATTCAACAGTAAACTATGACACACAAAAAAACAAATACAAAGAAAAATTTCTTTGATCATTATGGAGTGAATAAATGTTTTTGTCTGAGGAGAGCTGAAGTACTAATTCCTAGAATAATAGCTGTAACATCTCAACTTAACAGGAACTTGTACAGGGGTAGAGTAGATCTGTACCATTTTTTTTATAGACTATTTTACTTCTGTTGTCATTTTCATAATGCAAGCAATTAAAAACATATTAGTCTCCCACTTCTGTGTCCACAAAATGGTTTTCTGCCTCTCAGAATAAATATTCAATACAGATAAAAAAAATCTTTTAGCTCTTTATGAAGTTTATGGTAATTCATATCAATCGGCATAATTTCTTAACAGTCTTTGAGAATTTCTATAAAGTTTTAGTTGACTGGTTTTTATTTTGTCTCCATAGAAAGACTGTGAATGTAATGCTCAAAATATATCTTACATTCAAGGCACATCACTGCATATATTTATTCCCTTGCTATGATGTCTTTTATCCCTGAAATTTAATGTAAATACGGCTACTTAAATTTTGTTTCCAGTTTCATTTCCCTCTAATAAATCATCATGTACTGTAATCAACATGATCACTCTGAAACAAAAATTTAATTACAAAACAGTGATACTGTTCTACTCTCTAGAACTGATTCAAAGGGAGTAAAGAATTACAGGTGATGTTTGAAAGTCTCTCAAGGGTAGCTATTCTCACCATCCTCCTCGCCTGTAGCCTTCCAATGCTAATAGCAGTGATTTTCAGTGTTCCACACCAGACTCAACCAAGGTGATTGAAAAAGGTTTCTGGGCTCCACTCTAGAAATTCTCATTTAATAGGCCCAAGAACCTGTAATTTTGTGTAGGTTCTCCAGGTAATTCTCAGATGCCAGTGTCATATGGGGACTGCTGGTCCACTGGATCAAGGTGAAAGCAGGTGTTTTTCACGAGATAGTTCCTACCTTGCTACTCAGAATAATCTATCACTTTCCCACTTACAAAATCACACAAAGAATCTGCCATGTCCATATTCTTTTATAAAGTTTGCAAATGTTCCTCTGCCTAGAATGTCTTTCCCTTGCTTTTTCACTGGGGTCTAGCGGAACAGACAGATCTGTGAACCATAATTATATTACTGTGCATTGCACACTGGATTAAAGTCACAGAATAAGGAGTTATGTGAGCTACAGAGAAGAAAGCCTTGGACTCTGCCTGTGGAGGAAGAGAAGGCATTAGAGATGAAGTACTTGTACATGGGGTGATTGTTACTATAAATAAAGTTTTACTGGAATGCAGCAACACTGAGTAGTGGCTACAGAGACAGCATGGCCTGCAAAGCTGAAAATATTTATTATCTGTCCTTTTATAAAAAGGTTTGCCAACCCCACTCTAGACCCCAGCTGTCCTAGCTTCAGCTACAGCAATTTAACACCCATTTCACAGAATGGGGTTCTGTGTAAGATCTCCTGTGAAGAAAGAAAGGGTTTGTAGTATATCTTTCAAAAATGTTGAAAACTGCACTAGACCTCATTTACTTAGTTACTTCCGAATTTCTAACTTTTGGTATAATGAATGTAGAAAATAGAAAAGCGTTTTGCCAAATAAATATTTAATAGTAAAAGCCATAAGCAGTTTACCTCTGGCCTTCTTTCGAGTGCTTCTTTTATTATGGGATGCAATTCCTCTATTAGTTCCCTGGGGGTAAAAATGATATACATTCATTTCATTTATAGCAGAACAGAGAAAATCTAACATGTGCAAATATATAAATATTAATATACTGAGGTAAACGGACAAATGCTAACCCTATTTCTATTGTTTAAGACACAATTTTTCTTATTTTCTTTTGGTTATAAAACAAAATCTGTACACTGTAGAATAGAACATCTGGAAAGCTGAAAAATGGAACAGGCCACTTATTCCAATCTTTGGAAAAAAGTACTATCAAGATTTTTGTTCAGGACCTGGCTGGTGTGGCTCAGTGAACTGAGCAATGGCCTGCAAACCCAAAGGTCGCTGGTTCGATTCCCAGCCATGGCACATAACCAGGTTGCAAGCCAGGTCTCCAGCCAGGTCTGTGGCTGGAGGCAGGTGAAAGGCAACCATACACTGATGTCTCTCTCCCTCTCTCCCTTCCAATATCTCCAAAAGATAATAAATAAAATCTTAAAAAAAAATTTTTTTTTTTTAAATAGTCTCTTAAGCTAGAGGGGGAAAACTATAGTTTAACCTGTTGATCAAAACTGTAAGTTAGTGGAAGTCACTGTGTAAATAAATCAGTCAGGAATATTAAGATTTACACAGCATTTTATTTCTGGAACATACCTATTCATAGTATATATTTGATTTTCATAATCATCCTGTGAACAAAATAGGGTATACCTTACTTCTTTAATCAAAATCGGGAAGTAAAGGTTCAAATTAATGAAATGACTTGTTAAATGTCACATGGCTAGTTAACTGGTAAAAGGACTGGTATATAACTGTCCTGATAAGTACTCTATCACCCCTTCTCTTCTAGTAGCCACATTTACATTTTTAGTGTATAGAAAAAAACATATAATGATAATTACCGAAAAGCTCCTGGGTTGGTCCTGCCAAGACCTAGAACAAGGGACTCGGTGATTTCCATGCTTTCAGAGCGCATCATTGGAACTATGTGCTTAAACAAAGATGAAGGGGATGGGATTCCAATAATCTGGGGGGAAAAAATGTATTTATAGCATCCACTAATGATAGTACATTCAATTAAATAATTTGACATTCAATACTATTTCATCAAGGACAATGGATAGATGAAATTTTATAATGAATGGTGCTTCAAAATTCACCTGTGGTGTGCATAACCTAAAATGGATAAATAATTTATCTAATAGTTCATGACAAGTTCATTAACAGAACTGGGCTTTCTGGGTCTCTTAATTTCTTACAGATATTTGCCATCATAAAATGGGTTGAGCCCCTCCATCAGATAGTCTACATCTTTTGGCATAAAAGTGAGAACCAAATCATTTCTGAAAGAGTCATCAGTGTTAAAGTGAGACACCCAGATGTTATATTTCCTTGGTTTCCTTCAACCACATCCTACTATGTTGTGTCATGTCGTGAAGACTTACACAACTATCCTTATAAAGTATCATTTGTATAAAGTAGGAAATTCTAAAAAGAGACCTAATTTTTTGAATCATTCTTTTGGACCCTGAGAACAGAACTACAGAAAATAGAACAAGAAAAAAGATGGAGGAAAAGTACTTTAAAAATATTCACTCTGATGAAGTTAATGAGTGACACGTTGAAGAAACATTGTATATATAAAATTGATTTCAACTAGGATTCCATAAAAAACAGTAATGAAATTTTTTGAATTCTTTTTTTGTTTTGTTTTGTTTTGATTATCAGCGTAAGTAACAGATACTTTTCAACTAACTTCCTTGAACGTCCTGGAAAAGAACCTTTGAGACGTGACGTGTGCGGCGCCATCGTGGCGCGATAGCCCGCCCTGGCGACTTACTCTAGAATCGACGCTGTAGCCGCTGTCCGGGGTGGACGCCAGCGTCTCGGGAGGGGAGCACCGCACGGAGCCCGCCGACGCCGACCCCGCCGACGTCGCTGCGCTGCAGCACAGCAGCAGGTAGTTCCTCCACAGGCCGATGTATGAGTCGCTGCTGCTGGTGGCATTGACTTTCTTGGCATTGATGGGGCTACTAGGGAAAAGAAGGAGGAAATAAAGAAATAGATGTAAGTAGTTAAAACACATTCTGACCATTTTTTAAATTAATGCTAAATTTCTATCAATTTCAGGGAGATGGTGAGCATAACGTTTTTATTATTTTCTTTGAGAAATAATGTAAGGTATAAAGAAAGAAAATATTAGACTGAAGATTAAAATCTATTACAGAATCATTTTAATATATTCTATTATTCCTATAACCAAAGTTATTTATCAGGCCACATTTTATAACTGGTTATACATGTTCAATGTAGAAAAAATAAAAACAAAATGAAAATTACCTTTAATCCTACTCTGTGTATTTTCTACCCATATTTAATTCATATACATGTACATAAATGCATGAACATACCTTTTAACTGAAAAACTGATTAAAAAAAAAACTGAACAAGTTTCTTTTGTTCTATACCTGCTTTAACACATATTTTAAACATCTTCCATGTAAATTAATATACTTGCATGATCATCTGTGATTACTGTATGCTATATCATTCTAGAGGTTATCATGATATATACAGTCAAACTTTTATTGTTGGGCATTTTAGCTAATAGCAATTTTTCCCCATTACACACAATAAAATATATCTGAATATATTTAATTAGAATAAATACTAACTATTTTCTAGGGTAAATGCTTGAAAATAAACTTGCAAAGTCAAAATATCTATATTTTTAAAGCTTCTGCCAAATTTCTGTCTTTAAAGGTTAGACGAATAAAACATTTTGGAGTAATTCCATAAATCTTTCCAAACACCAAATTCTATTGGGATTAACAATTAAGAGGAAAACAAAACATGAAAAATACTAATAGGCAGTTCTTGCCTTACATAGATTTATATTAAGATAAGTAATACACATATACCACTTCATTAATTCACCAATAGTGTCTCGGTATGTTAGAAAATGTTCAGAACACTTTGACAGCAATAAAAAAACAAAAACCTGAAAAAAACATTTTTATCATATTGGATGGGGGAGATACATAATAAGAAACAAAACAATGTAGGATGGTGCTAAGTTTCATGAAGAAAAGAGAGCAAAAGGGGAAGTAGTGGTAGGAGATGGACTAATAATTTAAAATACAGTAATTAGGAGAGGAGACTCAAGTAAGATAATGTAAAATAAGATAAGGTAAAAAATGTTACCCAAGGAAATAGGTGTCAATCTTCATTAATAACTAACTAAATAAAACCTGAGTACCTATGTACATACATATATAATCAGCAAGTCAACAGATGGCATTTTATAATGCCATCAGAAAAAATAAGGTCACTAAGGTTGGTTTCTGCTTACTTCTCACTCTTCATCTACAAAATTAGCTCTATTCACACCCATGCCCATATTTATATCCTTCCCTCATAAATTCTTTCATTTAATACTGCTGCACTGGACACATATTAGGTACCAAGCATTGTGTAATTAAGTAAGCAGATAGTTACAATTTGGTGAGATTAAATTACATGAAAAGGGTGAAGGGATTATAAGACTACATTTTTTATAACTTCCATCTTTCTCCTCAATACATCCATAAATCACAGTTATGTTAATCATGGAATTTCTAATTCATATAACTTTTCACATACATACATTGTGAAAGCTGACAGTCTATGCACTTTTACATTTACATACACTAGGGAAATAACTTACTTTATATCAACTTGTGGGGACAACAACTGAAGTCTTGTGTATGCGAACATCCAAGCATAGCTCACAGCAGTAGAGCAGTGTTTTGGAAGATTTTCTTGCTTTAAAAAACTGGAGAGACTTATAATCCACGGGTCTTGGCCTTGGGTCACATGTGCAAATATCCATATGTGTGATGGACTGATCACATCAAACTGGTGGCTAATAGGAGAAGAATTCCATTCTGCTAATGTTTGTAGATCTATTGAGCTGGGGCAGTACAGCAAAGTAGTCTATGTAGAGGAAAAAAATTGATTACTGCACACACACTTTGTGACTTTCAAAGTTCTGCCATATGAACTGCTTTAAACTTAAGTGGCCTGCTGGTAATTTCAAGATCAGAGGTTCTAAAACAGGTAAATGTGAGGTCCAAGATGGGCATTAAGAGAAGAGTGAATTCCTAAAATTGCATTTAAGGTGTTTTGTTCCATGTGCATACATGTGTATTTCTGGAGAGAGATTCCATAGCTTTCATTAGTCTCAAAAGGATGTATAAACCAAAAAATGCTAAGAACCACTACTTACATAATTCATATATAAATGTGCAGTTTTCATGGGTGTACTGAAGCAGCTAGAGAACTCATAAATGAACAATTAACTGTCATGCTGTTGTGCCCTGTATGTACGTAAGTGGAACTCACTGGAAAATGGGCTCCTCTCCAGGGGTACACATTCATGCATATTTGCTCAATAATAAGCTGAGCTCTTATACTGCAAAGACAGAATTACCTTCAGAGCAAATTATATCTCATTCAAACAACAAAAACAAATGGAATCTTAAACTGGACAGATGCTAAAGTCATTTGATCCTCCAACTGATACTTATAAAGCACCTACTAAGAGCCAGGCACTGCTTTAGGCACCAGAAAAGTCATCCATTACTCTTTTTGTTGGCATAATTCATCTAAAGAAGAATTCTTTAAATTATGCAGATTTATAATCATCTCAGGTTTATCAAGTTTTCTTATCATTTCCCTTTCTTACACATAATTCCTGAGTTGTAACAGCCCAGTGTTATGCAGACAGAGCATAAACTTTTTTCCATATATTCTATAACAAGAAGAAAATATTTTTCAAGCAGAAAAACTTAATAGCTGCTCTTCTATCAATCTTGAAATATGACTTCTTTGTTCAAACAAAAGTTTGCATCAGTTTTCTTAGTAATGTAAAAAAAATGAAGTAACTTTCTTTGTTTCAATGAGTCAAATGACATTAAGACTCTAGCATAAAACATTACATATTTGCTCCATTGCATTTCAACTTATGTGGCAAAGTAAAACAACAACAACAGCAAAAACTCTTATTAAAGGCAAAGTGCAATATTTTTGCTACAAATTTCAACAAAAATTTTCCATAGTATTTTAACCAATATGTATATCAAAACTATTGTATGGCATAGAAACAGAAAAAAGAAGCCAATAGTGATGTTAGATTTAAGCAAAACTTCTTAGATCAGAAAGACTGGAATTTTACAAAGATTAAATATTTTTATTGTTTTTTTTTTATTTATAAGTATACTATCTATAGAAATAAACCCATGCCAAATTTTTTAATGTGTGCCACTTTTTAAAAAGTATTTTTAATTTTTAAAGTACAGTGTTCAAACATACTTTCTATTGCATTATACTTGTAAAGGAAATTCGTGTACATATATGACTTAAGTTTCAAAGCAAGACGGAATAGCATGGAGATCATCAGTTACCTGGTCGGCCCCAGTGAGATGTATGAAGCTCTCGAGAATAGATGGGCTCAGCCTGTCCATCACATCTATAGCTAATTCATCATCACCCTATAAAAAATACATCATATATATGTCTAAAAAATTAAGAATGTTTAAGAAAAGTAGCCCAACGTCAACATTAAAAATTCACTATAGCACTGTTGGCTACAAATGGAGTTGAGGGCAAGTGGGTTAGTTTAAATCCTGTCAAAAAACTTTATTGTAAAGTAAATTATACTGTACGGTAGTTAATAGAAATGTAATAAAGATAGACAAAAGGATTGTTTCTTAGTATTTTCATTAGATAAGTAATGAAATATCTAAATCTCACCTTAGGTATTTCCAAAAGTGCAAATAAAGCCCGTATTTCCCTAAGGACACTGACAGCTAACCTCCTAGTGGCAGGCCGACTGCTACAGAGAATGACCAGGGCAAACCCTTCCACCACATGGAAAACACTGGAACACGGGCTCCTTTCCAGAGCAGGGGGATGAGAAGCTCCACCAGGCTTGAAAAATAAACAGAAGTTAAAAATGAAATTAAAAAATGTATACAGTCATTCCAGTAAAAACAATTAGGAGTAAAATAAATCCCAGAAATTACAGCTACATGTCTGCCTCAGCTCAATTTAATATTTAAGTTATAAAAATAGAGTAGTGTACAGAGTAGGAAAAAAGTATTTAATTGGCAATCTAAACAGGAATGCTGTACCTAAATTCTATCACTCATCAGCTACTTTGTAACATTGGAGCTGACACAATGAATCGCTCTTGGTCTAACATTTCTACGTGGGCTGTGAGGGGCCTGGATTGTACCCTTCATCCTCCAAGTGAGGACCAGCAGCACAGTATAGCCCAGGAGCTGGACGGAAGCAGATTCTCAGGCCCCTGGCGATGAGCTGCATGCTTACTGAAGGTTGAGAAGCTGGGTTGGCTCAGATGCTCCAGGTTTAAAACTCCAAGGTTCTATTACTTCCACATTATTATAAATCAGTCATTTAAGTACCTTAAACAGTTAAAAGGCATACATACTATATATGAATGAGAAACAGGGACTGATGCCAAGTACAAAACAATCAAATAACTCAAATGAAAGGCTGTCCAAGTTTATCATCATCATCATCATCAATGTAAGTATATTGGAAACAACCTAAATGTGAGCTAGAATTGCCTCTACTATCTATGTTCATTCAAAACTCACTAGTATCAAAAGAAGGAGGTTGGAGAGGTTAGATACAAAGACTATATACTTCATATATGAACTATAGAAACCCCCCATTTAAGGGTCATGGACACTTTGAGGGTGAATCAAATGAATGAAACTTGATATATTAACGTCATTGGTCCTTTGCCACTGACCACATCCAAAGGGATGATACAAAAGAACATGGTACCTGTGACTCCTGATTTTTGTTATGCATTTGGGTTGCTTGTTTCCACTGATTTATTAATTGTACCAACATCTTTACAGCATTATCAAGAAGCGTGGGGTGGACATCAGTCACTTCACGAACAATAAAGTAAACAAATCCTGAAAGAACATCCTCCCTCCAATCTGGAAAATCAAGCACTAGCGCCTGCAGAGTATTGAAAGCCAGAGCTCGCAGCTCTTCATCCATGTGAATTGTGAGCCTGTCAAGAATAAAGTTCCATTAGTAAACCTCAAACCTTCCTAAGTGTTTGTCATCTAAAACTTAAAACCAAGATATTAATAAATATGTCCTTACAAATGGTTTGCAAGAAATGTAAAGATACAAACCAATTTTGTATCCATATAACAATTTTTGTGTCATATCCATCCTTACACTAGTCTATATTCATCATTTGTTTAAATTCACATATCAATCTATTAATATTAGCTAGTATTATTACTATAATTAAGAATAAATTTGATCATAATGCAAATGCTGTACTTGAGAAAATACAGACTGGGATATCAGAACTATATTTAAAAATAATTCTTAAAATGCCATGTTATCCTATAATGAATCAAAAATTATATTCAATCATATAATATCTTAACACTACCTCCTATTCAGTCCTTCTGGAAAGAACACAATTTATCTCTATCATCCCTTTCATGCTGCTGAGGTTACGGTTAAATACAAGATGACTAATTGTAAAAAAAGGAACAGAACAAATCAAGATGAAATCAATTTAATAGAAATAATTCTTAAGGTGAGAAAGAATAAATTTAGTAGTAACATCATAAATAGAATACACCTAGAAAAAATTAAATAAACTTGTAAAACTAACACCCAAGCCCTTAAAGAGTTTAAGTCTACACAAATTAAAGGAGAGGCTATTATATAAAATTGCCTTTTAAAGGCATCAGAACAATATACATAAACATAAGTTAAAGAACAGAACATAAACACAAGTTAAAGGATTTTAACAGAACATAAAGAAAATGATGAAAAAACAGAAAAGATGGCTTTAGTATATAATGTCACATGAGTAGTTTCTGATTGGAAGCTGAAGAGGATTAGTTTAGTGCTTGACCATCAAGACAAATGCATCAGAGTGATCAACAGCCTGAGTGAAAAGGGTAAGCAGGCAGCATTAAAAACATGCTACAATTACATGCTTGGGACACGGGGGTGACCGAGTTATCTATCCTCAATGACAGAGGAGGAAAGCTGTGTGGTTTACGTGCAAAAAGATATCACAGTCTCCGCCCTGCTGAACTCAGTGTTTTCCCTAAGCCAACCTTCAATGACAATGAGACTGAAGAGAAACTGACTTGGAGCTCGACAGACTGGGGAGAAAGCCGCAGGCAGCAGCAGTGTTATCAGCACATCAGAACTATCACACGGGCTCAAAGTAAGGGTCTCCAGCTTGGTATTCTGTCTCTGATGTGGCTCCAAGGGGGATAACGTGAGAGAGGAGAGCGAGTGACTCACTACATGATGCTGACTTTAAAGGTCATTTTAACATCCCTTAACTTCCATGAATGTGAATATCTTACACCTATCTGTGACTCAGGATGAAGAGGTATGAGAACAGTGTAGCCTGGCCAATTTAAGGCAGGGGAACTGATTCACTTTCCTTAGAGACAGGTCTATAAATTTACAATGTATCTTTGATTTGTTGGTTTGCCTGCTTTATTTTTAAGCAAACAAGATCCGGACATCATAATTGCAAATGAGAGGAATAGGGGACAAAACAGACCAGACCCTAGAAGCTTGCTTTCTGCTAAAGTAAATTAACTACTAAATAAGCATCATAGCAAAAAGAAGCAAAGTAAGAAACAAAGTAAACTGTCATTCATTGTTCAGATGTCTGCTCCTTCACCGGAGGCCCCCATTCCTGCCTCTTATAAGTACAATTTCATTTTGGTGGGCGCCTACTAGAATAGTCACATCCTCTCTGTTTTATATTGTCTATGGCTGCTTTTGAACTACAAAGGCAGAGCTGAGTAGTTGTGACAGAGGCTATAAAATCTGCAAATCCTAAAATACCTACCATCTGAGCCTTATCTAGGGAATTCTTAACTACATCAACAGGGCAGTTTTCAACAAGCCATCACCTCAATTAGAATTAATTTTGGAAGGTAATATTCAAGTTTGGTTCATGTTATTTATTCATATTTTTGGATCTATGACATGCCTAATAGAACAAAGAGACAAAAACTTTAACCCTGTGGGCAATGTAATAAAAGAAAAAGGTGAAAGACCTGGTCACCGACCATCCTAGGTGCCAACGAAATAACTGTAGGAGTTAACACAAAAATTAATTGCCTACTGGGTACCATCCCTCACTGTAATGCCCACATGTTAAGGGATAATGTGTCACATAAATCCCAGGAAATATTACTAGATGAGAAGTGAGGGAGTTGAAAATAGGATCCATAGGGGAATCTAAGGAACTTTAAAAGTTAAACCTGAGTGGGGAAACCATGTCTAACAAAACAAAAGACAAAATGGGAGTTTAGAAAGTAAATCAAATGTCTGTATTATTAGTCTCTTACTGATAACAGTAACAGGGCTGGTTTGAATTTTAAAGGAATCAAAAGACATAAAAATCAACACAGCAAACAGTAATGCTCATTTACCTTGCTAACAATTCAATGAGGTCAGTTCTGCTCATACCGTCCGGAATCAACCTTGGAATAGCAGCAATACAAGTTCTAAACAAATCGATTTTGGGTTTTCTTTCCCCCCTGAAAAAAAATATATCACAACAGGACTTAAGAAATGTATTATACATGCTAGAAAATAAAAGCATACTTAGAAAAATAATTCCAGAAAATAGGAGACCACCCCAGACTGTTTAACATATTTAATATTAAAAAGAGCGTGTACAAATTCAGTAAATAATAATCAGTTTATAATGAATAGAATACAGATAATTCAAGGAAAAACACAGTAAGCAAAAAAAGATTTTTCAGTAATTATAAAACAAGCATAGAAACTAGAAGTTTAAAAAAATATTAAGCAAATTATAATAGTATTATTTCAAATTAATAAATTTAAAATATAATATTGCATCTTTAGTAAATAATTACTTTTTTAAAGATTTTTAAATATTTTATTTACTTATTTTTAGAGAGAGGGGAAGAAAAGGGAGAAGAGAGAACCACTGATGGGACAGAGAAACATCAATCAGATGCCTCTCTTGCATACCCCACATGGGGACCAGCCCCAGACCCAACCATGAGCCCTGACCAAAAACCAAACTGGTTAACTTCTCTTTATGGGATGATGCCCATCCAACTGAGCCACACTGTTCAGGTCTTTAGTAAGTAATTATTAAATAATAATACTGATTTTAAATAACTGAATATTGGCTATTTGGGGACCTATAAAATTAACAAAAAATTACTTTTTTACTTAATACCATTTACTAACAAGATTCTTGGAAAACAGATTTTATCATATACTACTGTTGGCTATTGTCTGTTCTTGTTTTTTTATTTTACTTTAGGACACACACACACTTAAAATTTTTTATGTCATAAAATGTATCAATTTTTAAAAATTCATCTGGTTCCTTCAGGGACTTCATAAAATTTAATTCTGTATTTTCTTCTAGTTAAAGATTTTATTATTTTAAATATCTAGTATTTTAATATACTGGTTTTAATTTTGGTCTATATTTTAAGGTGAGGCTTTTATTTTATCCAAAGTGTTCTTCAGCAGCCTAGTAAAATAATTCTTTTGGAGAAAAGAATTTGGATGATTGAAATGATTTGGGCCATAGCTGTTATAGTGGCAATGGGCTTGCTACTGACTTTTGGAGTTTCTATATCGTCTCTTCTTTGCATGGTTCCAATGTGCATGGCTTTTAGTTACCACACTTTAGTTAATACCAGTCCTAGCACGACTCAGTTTTTAGTTACCACACATTACCTATACATAATTGCATAAACAGGCTTCCCCATTAGTTCTTCAGTCCTATAATCATGATGTACTACGTAACACATGTGCTTCATAATCAGTGACTATCACACCACTTATTTCAAACTGTCATGATTAGTGGAGCAAAAAAGGAAAAGTGCTATAATTGAAAGCCCAAATTAAACATGAATAGGGCTGCAGAAGAAATGGCCGCCTGGGAAATTCTAGCACTGCGATTGCTAGAGTCACTCCACCTACAGCCAGCAGCGTCCGGGGTGGGCAAACTTACTGACACATGTGAGAAAACAGGTTGTGATGAAAAGAAAGAAGATTTCCCAGAAAAAATAAAACAGGAAAAGCCTCTCATCAGAGAGACTCTCAGAGATATTAGTGTATACAAATATATAGCAATTATATATGAAATTGAGATATTCGATTTCCAGTTTGGTAATCTAAGGCCTAGAACACAGATATTAATATCTGAAAAATGTTGTCACTTATATGGAATATGTAACTACCTCTTAGCAAATGAAGGAAGTTATGTCATGAAATATATTCTTCTGAGGAGGAAGTGGTAGGGATGTGGGTGGGGAGGGATGAGGTACTGTTTCAAAAAACCTACTCATGCATTATTCCTCTTTGTGTCCCTGGTTCCCAGGAGATTTCCAGGTTTTCTGTTTGTTTATCAGGGTCCTGAAGATAAGAGTATTTAGTTGATTTAATAAACCAATCAGTCTATACGCATCTGGGGTAACTGGGATTTATCTATCAGTCACCAGTTAGCATAGGGCTCTGTCATTGACAACAAACTAGGCTGAGAATCTGGGATACCTTTTGCTTTCTACACTAGGTTCAACAGCATTTTAAAGAATAAAACTGAGCACATGGAAGGAATGACTGTATTAATAACTACAGCAGAAGGCCATATGGAAGAACTCCAAAGAGAAAAAGTAACTAAACATGTAAGAAGAATCAGCCATCTATATATACTCTCTTAAAAAAAACTGAAGCAGCAACAAGAAGCAAGAATGTACTACATACGTGATCATATCTTCAGGCTCCTTATTAGACATCTGCACACTAGTCATGCACATGGGTCTCCCAACTTCTTTGTCCAAATGTCTGAGGATGCTATCCAATGCTTTCCTCACTTGAGGGTAGTATATTGACATTCCTAGGGAGGAAAAAACTCAGTTACAGTTACCTTCTGTAAAAATAAAAGCATCTTAATCTTTGAAAGACGTTAGTTTATCATTGTTACAAAAGAAGTTTTGACTGTGATATACTCTTCTCCTTGATGATTGACTTGAGCATATTGTAAAATGTGTAAAAATTAGGCACAAAACTAAAATTTGAAGGGAGAACAAAATGCAATATATAGTACCATGTTAGAAAATAATGCTGTAACCCAAAGGCTTTCAATCTGATAACCTATAGATATTATCAAAAATATATTCATTTTTTTATCACTCTGTATACTGGAATAACCAAATAGGCAAATACATACTACATCTTAGCTTCAATCTAAACTTTTACAAAATATTAAATGCTATTAAAAGGTGCTTTATTTATTCCAGTCAACACTAACCTATGACTTTTGCTTCTTCATCCGTCAAGGTTTTATTCAGAAAAATTTTCTTCACACGGAGAGTGTTTCCCGAAGGAAGAATGACTCCCGTGGTTGGCATGGGAGGCTCACCGTCCTTCTGCTGCAAACTGTCCGCTATTACAAGGAAGACTCGGAGGCCTATGTTCATTCTCTTCAGGGAAAAAAAGTTTCACAAGAGTGAAGCCAGAGTTTCAGCAAGTAGTTTTTTCAAGTGAAAAACATCCTATCAAATAACGCTGGGGAACAGAAAGAAGGAGTACTGAAGAAAAACTATTTTAGAAGTGAACTTGTTCCATGGAGAAAAGAGTTTTGAAAATGGATGTCTTTCATTGCTGAAAACCACATTAAGTATATAGAACACTCATGTATGCTCACTTAAAAAATCTGGAAATAAATATTACTCTCTTAAAATTCTATAAACTGAAAAGCTTCATAACTTTCTATCCTATTTGTTAACTACATAAACCTATACCTCAGGACTTGATTATGAGCAGGAACAGCGCAGTAATTTAAAAGATATAAGAAAAATGAGATGGATGTAATACAACAACAATAAAATTAAAATTAAAAAAAAGAAAAATGACAGCACCTAAAGTCTTCATACATTCTTAAATATTATTAGATTCTGATAAGCAATTTGTTTATAAAATATTTTAAAAGCAGTCCTAAAACTAAATGTGTCTACAGAGTGAATTAGAAAACCAGGGCCACAGAAATAGAAAACAACATCTTTTTTTGTCTTCTTAAAAATTATTGTAAGCTCTATCTAGAGAAAAGGATTTTTGTCCATTTTGTCCCTTATACCTACAATAGTACCTTAAATGTTTTACATCCTCAATAAAAGTTGAATGGCCCTGGTTGGTGGCACATGGATAAGGTACTGGTCTGCAAACCCAAAGACTGCTGGTTCAATTCTCAGCCAGGGCATATAATCAGGTTGCAAGCCATGTCTCCAGCCAGGTCCATAGCTGGAGGCAGGTGAAAGGCAGCCACACACTGATGTTTCTTTCCCTCTCTGCCTCTCTCCCTTCCCCTTTCTCTAAAATAATAATTTTTTAAAAAAAAGTTTAATAATACTTATTAAAGAAACCTGATATTTATATTATTTATATTATTTTTATGCAAAAATGGAGCTGGCTAATCTGAAAATCTTCCCCTCTTGACTATTTCCACCATGCTTAAAACTGCTTTTAAACCTTTTAGAAACATTATATAACTTGTCTCAGAACATACCTGTAGTAAGAAGTAGAACTTCTAACTAGGGGTTTGAAACTAGAGTTCTGATTCCAGAAATGGTGCTCTAAAAACCAAATATCACTACATATTTTTCATTTTACCTCTGGATTAATGGTGAAAGTTTTAGCAGATTTTCCAACACTGAGAAGGTCAAATATTATTTCTTTCATTGCAAAATCCAAACGTTCCTAGAAAAATAAAAAAACACAATAAATCCTTCTAACTTGCTATACATGTTAGGTATCATGCTAAGAATTATACATATAACAGCAACGACACAAGCCTGTGCCCATAAGAAATTCATAAATCTAGCTGTACAAAGAAAAATATGTATAAATTAGTTATAAATATGAATGTAACCCCTGAAGCTAATATTGAATGTCAACTGTAATTGAAAAAAAAAGTTTAAATTAAAAAAATTATAGGTATTTTATTTAGCAAATGATTTAATATCCAAACCAATAGAAAAAGTTTTAAGTATTCATTCACCCAAATCATATTCAAAATCTAAGTGAAGGGATTCTCAACATGATGATGGAAGAGTCCCATGACAACAGGTATGCGGCCAACCTAGACAGTGGTGAGGTTGGATTGGGACAGGAAGAATGGTCTCCAGGAAGGAAATCTCCAAGGAAAAAAATTAACTAAAAAGTTTAACTGATGTTTGAGAATTTTACAGTTGTGGCAGTGTTGGTGCAAGGCAATTAATCCAAGGGAGTGGGAACAACCCTGGGGAAGCGGGGATACAGCCTATTGGCAATGGCGAGTTTCCCCAACACTAGATCTAAAGCACAGTTTGCTTTCATTCATCTTACTGATCAATTTATACTTAACCAGCTACCACTAGCTCTGTGCTCCAGTAAATAGGAATATATTCATTTTATTTAAATATTCCTTATTCACTGTCAAAATAACTACATATGGACCACTTAAAATGTCCTATTTTTAGTTGAAAGAGAATGGAATGAACATTCTGAAATCAACTGTCTTCTTAACTTGAGGAGGTAACCCTACCTATGCTTCTGCAGAGCTGATGTCCTAAAAGGGGGAATGTGATTAAAACCTTAGATTTGTTCACTCAGCAGCCATTTAATCCCCTTCTAATAAACCTTCCTTCCTGCAGAGTCTAGAAAGCTAAAATGGTATTTCCCAGGATGCCATGTAATAATAGGCCTTAGAATGTGACTTAGACCCGGCCTAGTGGTATATTCATGTGAGTCTGTGCACTGGCAACGTGCGGAGAAGGAGGGCAGGAGAGAAGAAATCTGTTTCAGTGGTGGGGAACATGGCAGCAGCATGGTTCCAAAGAGCCATGGTAACTTCCTCATCTGGCAACTCTGACCGTGGTGGAGGTGGCACCTTCCTTGACAGCCAAGTTCCGCAGTGTCCCTAATCATTCAGCATATTAGCATTTGTGTGAATTATTGGTATTCCTTAAAAAATCTCTCTGGGTTCAACTATAGTGGATTCTAGTCTCTATACTAAGAACCTAGGAAATACAGGTTATACAAAAAACTTTCAAAAATCATAGAGATACTCAAGAGGTAATTGGTAAAGGCACTAACAGTAGGACTATGAGACACCTTCTTGACACTTCCTAACCTAAAAGTACTTCTTCTACCTGTGGGCCTCCCATCCTTCTCCAAGTGTGTAGATCAATGATTCTACAGAATAAGATCAAACTTACTCTGTCACACACACACACACACACACACACACACACACAAATCATCAGGGTCTTTCATTTTTCACTTTTTAAAGCACACGTTTATTTCCACTATTGAATAGTAATGTTTTGTTATCGTGCTTTCAGATGTGAACTAAATATTCAGACTCCAGGTTACTCTTATGCCTTATTACATGGGTACATGTATGATGAGGTGAAGCACTCACCTGAGCAATGAACTGAATAATCTTCACAAATATATTAAGAGGTGTATCACGGGGAACCACACTACGTGAACCTTTCGGGAAAAGCGCTGACACTATGCTCATGAGACGGCTATAGGAAAAAGAAATTGGTCATGATGAGTTAATTAAATTAACAGGACATAAGCAAATTTATTCTTCCTATCCTTCAAAATATGTCAGGAGAATTCATATTCCTCGACAAGGCATTTGCAACATTGACTACAATTCCATTAGTGTGATCGGTTTTACCAGTATTTTATTTGAAGTACTCTTTGAAACAGAAACACTCACCTTTGTGTTACAGTGTTGCTTTCACATTTTATTCTAATTACATAAACCCACAACAATCTGTACAAAGATTCCAGTGCAACTCGAGACATTTTAGGATCTTTATTCTGTTTAGAACAAAAGAGAATTAAAATAAGTTTATTTATTAAAGTACTTGCACTAATTTAAGAACAAATACATTCTTTGTCAACAATGACAAGACTTTATCCCTCTCTTTTTTCTTCAATCTAAAATAGGCTTAAATATGTAAGTATATATATTTATATATTGAACACACGTTTGGTATATGGTAAGTATAGAGAGTTCAAAAGTAACCATAAATATGGAAATCCTGAGCCATTCCTTATGCTTTTAAAACAAAATAGTAAAATATGACAATTATACTAATACTTGTAAGAAGACTTCAAAATTATACACATACATAATGATGGAAGAATTAGTAATCTTGTCAGTAAGTCATTGCAACCTGTATACAGTTATAATCTAGAATACTGAATATTGTTAGATATCTGCATTGATGAAATGATACAACATATTGAGTGCTATCCTTACAAGAGGAAATATGGACTAGTGGGTTAACAGCATGGACTCTGAAATTAGGAATGACCAGCCAAATCCCATCCTTGGATACTCTTATATCACTTAGTGTCCCATTTCCTCATCTCTAAAATGGAAGTTAAATGGTACCTACCTCACAGATTCAAGAAATGACATGAAAAGCATTTGATACATTGTCAGGTGTCATACTTTCAACTTTTTACTTAGAATCAGAACATTATTTAAATTATTATAATTTAGAATCAGGAAAGTATGACATTTCAATCACAATCTGATTGACAAAGCTATTGTAAAAAGTGAAGTTCTGATTACTAACAATTATAAAAAGTGAAGTTCTCAAGTGACCAGTCATATATTATGATTTAATTGTGAATACTGAATATGTAGCTAATCAACTTTATTAGGAGGAACTCTATGTTGGTTGTAGGATGCACGGATTGCTATAAATTGGCATTAATTTCATTTAGTTTGGAAGATTTCTTATTGTTAAACAATTGTTTTATATATAGCAACAAAAGGGAGTTTTTAAATACTCAGTATTAATAATTTAGTTATTCTAGTTTATTTTCTTAAGATATAGAATAACAAACATATAACTATGAAGAAAGCAATGCAAAAAAGCTAACAATTGAAGGTATTTTTATAAGACAATTGATACTTTCCCACATTTATATATATAAAGATTTAGTATAATTAAGAATGGGCCCTGGCTGGTAGCTCAGTGAAAAGGTGCTGGCCTGCAAACCCTAAGGTTGCTGGTTCGATTCCCAGTCAGGGCACATAACCAGGTTGCAAGCCAGGTCCTTAACTGGAGGCAGGTAAAAGGCAACCATACATTGATGTTTCTCTCCTCTGCCTTCCTCTAAAAATAATAAAATCTTTAAAAATTAAATAAATTTTTTAAAAAGAATGGAATATCAATTACTCTACTAATGTAAATTAGGCTGCTTTAAAATTGAGGATTGTGGTTGATAATCAACATTCATTATTAAATATCTTAAATTCACCTCCTGGGGCCACATTAAGCCTGTAGGATGTCCTGCTGAGTGCCACTCTTCTGTTACAATATGAGAAGCAGGCATGAACAAATACATTAGACATGCAAAGCAATAATGGGTAAAAAAGGCAAAAATAAGCCACACTTAAAGGAGATAAAGCAATATTTGACACTGACACAACTCACCTGGAGTGTTTCTATTTGTTTTCTGATACTGTTGTTAGATGGCATCTGAATAAAGCAATGTGAGACAGCAAACATAAACATGAGATGCAGCACATGCATGTTAGATGAAAATAAGCACAAAACAAGACAGCTCCTCACCAAGGTCTCTATTTAGAAGAAATTTGAAATTACCAAGACTGTGCCAGAAACACTAAGAAAAATCCTTGAATTTAGGCATCATGGGATCTACGATACTCAAATGGAGTGAAACTAACTCAATTTTTAACTATAATTTTTCCTCTCTAGAACACTATAGGAGCTCAAACAAATATGAATTTTTAAATAAGCATACACTATAGAAAAGAATGTTCAAAATATTTTTGTCTGATATGTACTTTTAATGTTCTTCTCTTAATTATTCTTCATAAACTTTACGATCATTTTTCACATAATGACCTCAGTTGAAATGGGAAACTACCAAGTTCTGTTTGGGTATAAAAGTAACAAATTTAACATTTTCCGTGAAAATAATACTCTGTCATGCTATTTCTGGGCCTACCGGACTAAAGCCCATTTACTTATGGTCACTAACTTCAAAAACGGATATGAAAATTTTTTTTAATTGTGCAACATTTTAAAATGCCTTGTAAATGTATCACATTTATTATCATGACTCCAGATTATGTCTTTTTAATATCCTAGAATTACAGCCAAAGTATTTTCTTAAAATATTCCTTACAGCATCATTCTGTACAGTACATTAAAAGGTAACATGGTAGACTAGAAACAGCAAAAGTTAAGGAACTGGATGGATCTAGATGTAAATCTGATCTCTATCAATTTCTGGCTCCCTAAACATGGGTTATTTATTTCTCTTCTTTCAGCCTGTCACATTAAGAATTAAATGAGATGCTGTACTTAGAGAATCTAGCACATGGTAAATATTAGTAAAAATCAATTTTAAGTAGTAGGTCCATAAGTGAAAAACTATTATAAATTTTTATTAAATTAAGAGATTAGTTGAATCTTATAATCAACTTAGGTCAAGGCCTTCATCTTGAGTCATTATCTCCTATACTTAAAAAACAAATTGTACCTGTCACAACAGGTAATGTAGTTTTTCCCTGAATGCTCAATTCCCTACATCGACTATGCAGCCTAGCTACATAGACTACAGAATCGAAAACCTAATGAACAGGATCAACTCATAAAATTTCTGCTGAATAGAGCCTTAATGTAAGTTAAGGGTTAATGGCCAAGACAACTACACTCCAAATATTCATGCTAAGTAGCTCTTATCTCCTTTAGCCTGGCAGATTGACATAGTCATTCACAAAAAAGGACAATTTGCCAGAAATATTTATCAGGAGGTAAGGGTTCAAAGAAAACAGAGCATTTTACATGAAAGCCTTAAGACAAAAATAAACTTAAAGTACTGCGAAAGAATTGCAAATATGTTAGGTGGAAACGCAGATATATAAAAAAATTCCAACAAGCAACAGAAAAGTATGAATTGTCATGAAACAAAGCAATCTTCCAAAAACACTTAAATGCATGTCTTAAAACATTTTATTAAAAGTATGAAGAATCACATTATCCAGAATATTATCAATTCCCTTAAGTACCTCTATCTGTATAAATCATCAAAATCATCAAAAAGAGCCCTGGCTGGTAGCACGGTCGATAAGGTGCTGGCCTGCGAACCCAAAGGTCGCTGGTTCAATTCCCCAGCCAGGGCACATAACCAGGTTGCAAGCCAGGTCTCCAGCCAAGTCTGTGGCTGGAGGCCAGTGAAAGGCAACCATACAGTGATGTTTCTCTCCCTCTCTCTCTTCCTTTCTTTCTGGAAATAATAATAAAATATTTTTTAAAAATCATCAAAAAGGACAGAAAACAGTATATAGTGGAATTCAGTAAAATAAAAAACTTATTTTCTGGATACATGTCACAAAGACCTTAATCAGCTTGGTTTGGCCATGCGAATTTCCATAAACAAATCAATTCGCATCCAAACATAAATAATAATGTAGATCTAGAAGGAAAATAGCTAAAAATGATTTTCGAAGACTTACATTTTCTGTATACCTTACTGAAAAATCAAGGCACTTTTGAACATGGCACATAAAGTCAGAGAAAAGGTGCATTGGATGTGTGGGCTTATGTGGTCGGGTGGTCATTCTGACAGCACAAAAGGAAGAGCCAGTCCTACTGCCCGTAATACCACCTGGAGCTGTAGGGCCCTCAGGCAAGTCCTTTCATCTGTGTGCCTTGTCTCTGTCTCTACAGTGTAAGGTTTTCAGTCTTAACCTGAACTTAGTGGAGGAATAAGAGGAAATGAAATGTCACATCTGCCTGTTTATATATCTTGTAAGCAAAGAGTCGAATATATTGATCTATGAATCAAAACAGTATTCAAATCAAGCATTCACATGACATGCAGATGAGGAACACTCTCCTGTTCTGTGTCAGTCATTAACCGTTCTATCCACAGAAGAAAAGAAGATCCCGGTAGATCCTGCCAGAGAGCATCTCAGGCACAGATGTGCCAAATGGTGTTGAGTCAGGAGCTTTTACATCAATGTGGATCCCATAACCACACTTTAATTTGACTGGGCATACTTACATTTAATGTACTTGGAGTAATATTTTATTATCAAGGCTTTTTTCGTATTACTCAGACTTGTGCTAACATTACTGAATTTTCTCAAAACAAATACACAAAATGTCTGAAGAGTTTCAGAAGATGAATTAATTCTCTATAATTCTCCAAAATTTATTAACAAATACTGCTAGATCTAAGATAACATACAACATCAATCGTTTAAAATGCACAATTTGCATTAATCAAGACAAACCCAATTTTCAATCAAAAGTTCCTTCATGTCTATACATGACTGATTTTCTATAGAAAAAAAGATGTATAGGAAATGGAGTATGGTAAAGTATTATTCAAATGTACCAACAGTGATGGAATTTTATTATAATACTATGTATATGCATAAGTGAATACACTACAAATCAGTGTTATAGGCCATAAATGAGATTACATCTTACCTTTAAATGGGACAAACAGTTCTGTAGGAAAATATGCCAGTTATTCAAAAAAAACTGTTTCTGACTGACACATAAAAGGCAGGTAATTAGTGGATACAGAGCCTATAGAAGACAGATAAAAGAGAGAGTTAACACTTTCATGAAGAAGCACTGGACTTATAAATTACATTTCATTTATTCTCATAAACAAGGTAACTAAAAGACTCTTACGCAGTTTTCCCATTTATAATACAAAAATACGACCTTATAGAATAATCTAACAAAGAATGATAAGGGACAAATTTTCTGTAAGAACAGTTCTTTGATCTATCATATTCTCCCTGAGATAGAATATGCTATTCTTTTTCCCTAGAGCCATTACTTCCTCAATCAATATAGTAGTTATGAACGTGGGCCCTGGGATCATAAGACAGACTGGCATTACAGTTTCAGCTTTCCATTTGCCAGGTGTCTGACATCAGGGAGGATGCATCATGAGCTCTAAGCCTCACTTTCCTAAAATGTAAAGTGAAAAATAATAATCATACATGTCCTACAAGATTGTGAGGCTTAAAGTAAGACAAAGGATGCAAAGCACTTAATACCTGGCACTATGAATGTTTATGATTATGATTATGACTATAACAACTTTATCTTAAATAGTCAAGAATTTATCCAATTCTCCAAGCTTTCTCCAAGTTGCATGAAAATTTACAAGGAAATCCTTCAGTTACATGAAACAGATGGTTATGTGGATGGAGGGGGGAAGTCTCTGAATAGAAAAAATATAATTAGACAGACATTGGTTCCTAAATAATTTGATGCTTCAAGAATGCAATTTATTATAATGTAAAATAAATTTGTGGTTTAATACAAGACTACATTCAACCTTCCCCATATTGTAACATAATTTAAAGCACCTGTCAAGCGAGGTAAATATCTAGAGTGAAGTCTGAGTAGCCTGTCAAATATAGAACTAGTAAAATTAAGAATAGAAAATTTTAAAAAGAGGAGAAAATGTATAAAATTTGCCTTTGAATTACACTTTGGATATCTGACAATTTCAATTTTTACAATTCTGTTATATCTCCACTGAACTCGTAAGTCAATTACTAAAGCTCCTAATTAAATATGTAAAAGTTTGAAATGTTTCTCAATACCAATGAATGCTTCTTTCTGGAGCTCAGTTCAAAAGTAGTCTGATAAAGCATCTCCACGAAATTTTTCAAACAGGGAACATTCACTTCATTTTTAACAGTCTAGGTAAAAAGATAATGCAAAAAGAAAAAAAAAAAAGGTTACAAATGTTAGCTCAAACTACGAGAACTTTATGATAAGGTTTAAAATTGGTTTAATAATTCACTGAGGATCTCATTGAAGTACAGTACTACAATGTGCCAACTGACCAAATGTTAAGTAACTAAAATAAACTTTGGTCTCTGATCCCTGCCCTGAGAGAACAAGCAGAGAACACAGGCTGGCAAACAGGTGATGTAACAGATGCTGGAAGAGGAACGTGAAATTCTCTATGGTCTTAAAGCAGTCAGAAGGACTGCTCTGGAAAAACTTTCACCATTTCTTTTAAGGCAGTGATCTTTCCTAGTGACTCTACTTAAAATATCAACTCCCTTACCATTTCAGCGATCTTTATCCCCCTGAGCTGCTTTACATTTTTCCACGGTACTTACCACCAGTGGCATACTACGTATTTTACAAATAGGTTTATTACATTTTCCTCAGGAGTAAACTATAGGAAGAGGGCATGTTTCCTACCTTGATCATTGCATCTCCTGTACACATAATAAATGAGTAAGTACAGTCCAACCAGGTAAAGGAGGTATGAGAGGCAAGAATGTTCCAGGAGTGTCCCACTCCTAAATTCCTGTGTTGAAGTCCTAAGCCCACATACCTCCAATGTGACCTTATTTCAAAGCAGGTCGTTGTAGACATAACTAGTTCAGTTAGCATGAGGTCATATTGGGGGCAGGGGCTTTTCTAACATAACTGATGACCTTAAAGGGGGAGGAACCTGCACACAGACATACACATTAGGAGGCCACCATGTGAATGTGAAAGCAGAGACTGAGGTGAGACTTCTGGAAGCCAAGGAAAGCCCAAGACTGCCAGTAAACCTGCCAGAAGTGAGGCAGGGAGCATGGGACAGATCACCTGTGAGACAATACATTTTTGCTCTTTAGGCCAACTAGTGTGTGGTACTTTGTCAGGAGCACCCCCAAACTAATAAACCACAGAGGCAAATACAGCATAAGAGAAGAATTAGGCAACCCAGTGGAGCATCATCAAGTGACTTGCTTCCTACAACTGGGCAAATCATGAACTAGGAGAAAAATGTTCACAAACCTTGTATCTGATAAAATACTTGTAACCAGACTATATTTGAAAAATATAAAAATGCATGTCCCAAAATTCAATTGGAAAACAAATCATCCAATACAAATACGGGAAAAATTTTTCAACAGACATTTTTGTCAAGAAAATATATGGATGGCAAATAAGGACATGGAAAGATGCCCAAAAGCCCTGGTCATTAGAGAAACGCAAATTAAAAACCTGAACAAGGTACCGTGACACACCTATTACTATGGCTAAACTTAAGACTGGCCAAAGCAGGGGTTGATGAGGCTGTGAAGGAACTGGAACTCTCACACCCAGCTTGTGGGACAGCACAATAGTACAACCACTTTGGGACATAGTTTGGCAGTTTTTTGAAGTGTTAACCATGTAACAACTATTTGGTTCAGCAATCCCACTCCTAGGTTTTTACCTCCGTTCCCCCCAAGTAATAAAAGCATATGTCTGTACGTAAACATATACATGAATGTTCATAGCAGCTTGCCCTGTAAAACACCTAACAAGTGGGAACAACCCAAAGGGCCAAACACGGGTAAGCGTAGCCAAACTGCAGTAGAGCCATGCAAGGAAATACTACTCAACAATAGAAGGGAGTAAGCTCCTGATGTAGTCTGCAACATAGTTGGACTGCCAAGTAATTATGCAGAGTGGAAGAAGTCAGAAAACGTTTGTACTGTGAGATTCCTCTAACGTGAAACTCTAGGAAACCCAGAACTAGGGTAGAGAAATGGAAGATCAGAGGTCGCTTGAGAACAAGGTAGGGTGAGTGAGGGTTAAAAAGGGACACGAGGAAACTTGCAGGGTATGACAGGCATGTACGTTATCATTGGTGTGGTGATAGACGCACAGGCATATCCATATGTCAAATTACTATACACTTTAAATATGTGTGGTTTATTGTATGTCAATTTTACCTTCACAAATCTTAAAACTAATATACTCATATAAATGAATCATTTCTAGTACAATGTGCAATATACTGCAAATGAGTAGCACTGTCACAGACCACACAGAAAAAGCAGTGGGGGAAGGTGGGCGGAGGGAGTGAGGAGAGCATTGAGACCAAGAAACAAATCTATAATAGCATGCCATAAATTTCATTACTATAGATACTTCATTACTGTAACTGCAAAATTAGCTTTGAATAACACACTGCATGCACACCATAAAAAGTTATTGCCATCCTATTTTCTAAATAATCCAGAGTACAGATTTTGATAGAAATGATGTCATGGCAACTGAACAATGGAAAATATAAAATCCAGATAGTCCTGCTAATTGCAGGCTGTCTGTCGCATTACTGTTAAATTCTTCAGCGGCTACTAAAACTGCCGCCACTTGGTTAAGGGCCGAAAGCCATGATTAACTGCACAGTGTTATGCTGAGTCACTTCAGGCAACCATCATGCCGGCTGCAAATACTTTGCACTCGAGTCTCTGAATCTTGAGGCCTTGTTCTTTGTTTAAAAGACCAATAGATGCTCTTCTGCTATATGTAGGGTATATATAGGTATTTCCTATTATACCCACATTACATTCTAAGTTTCCACTTAATTATTTATTAGATTAATAGAAAGAATATTTCCTGTAGCAACTTCTTTAGTAAAATAATACTTTTAAACATAAAATAGAAATAAAAATATACTTACAGCAGCTACAGGGATAAGAATCTCCACAAATAAACCGGCAAGTGCATGTTTTATATCTTTATCTTTTACTTCTAAGAAATACTGAGCACATTCCTTCAGGTAGGGAGGGAGATACATTAGATTAATCAAAAAAAAAAAGAAACATTAATTTTTCATATCATAATAATTTTGTAAAAACATTGCAATATTACCAAGAAGCTATAGTAAACACACAGGCTTAAATTAAAAATGAGTTAATTTACACTCGTGATAATTTAATAATTGGAATAAATAATTAATAACAATGTCATTCATTTATATTTATTTTGTTTCTTTTAAAAAGTCATAACAAGAAAAGCCATTGTTAGGCTAAATCTCTGCTACTGAGAAGGTATATCACCTGCATAAACTGAAATGATGCTTCAAAATCTTCTACGGGATACATTTTCACACGAAAAAATTTCATTCCCATTATTAAGCTGATGACACTTTGTACCACATGTGGACTTTGTTCCTTAAGTCGCAGTTCTTTTAACTCAGTCATAAACTTCTTCCTCACAGCCTGAAACCTTTAATACACACAGATACATCATTTCATATGAGTTAAAAACACTAATTTCCTACATATTATTTAAGGTTGAAATCAAAAGGTGCTTTACCTAGACACTATCTCCTTTCTCCACCCTCACCAAAATCACCAGAAAAACATACAAAGGAAGACAAAAATATCTGTTATTCTAAATTTCCTGTTTATTTCTTTTAAAACCAGAAGTTAGTTAAAGGGGAATAAAAGGATTTATGTATTCCTATATAATCAATGATACAGCGCCATTACCATTTAGTAATTAATAATCATAATAAAAATAAGATCAAATAACCCACCCATAAAACTTCCCCATGTAAATCAGAGTGTCTCCAATTTTTAAGGCTTCTTCTTGTAAAGTATGCAATCTGAGTTATATGGAGAGTAGACTGGAGACTACAAATTTACTGAAAGAGGTAAAGCAAGTGATCAGACTATTAATTATCACTCAAAATTAATGTCTCATTACATTGTAGAAAAACTGAAGAGTGGAAGAATATGGGTCGCACAATCTGAATAGCCTAAAGAAATCAAAACACTTTGAAAACATGAGCACCATACTGCATTCAAATGACTGCAACTGTTCAGGCTACTATGTTTTTCTTTGCTTACACTGGAAAAAAAATCTAATAATAGTTTATTAGTCAACTAATATTTCATTTTCCTCCTCTATGTATTATAAAGAAGTAAAGATTTTACTGTTAATGTTACTTGGAGAAATCAGTTCCTGAAACTTGAAGTGACAAATGAAGTATACTTTCTAATGGTCACTGACTACAATGAGAACAAAGAAAATCACACAGTAGTGAAATATGGGCACTGGAGGTCTATTTCCATTTGACTCCTGGTGAATACAATGCCACTTTTCATGAAAATATTCTTTTTTTTATTAAAAAGATTTACAAAGTGAATGAATACCTTGACATTGCAATAGTATGAAAATGCAAAGGCTTCTTCTTTTACTAAATTTCTCATAGTAATTATTAGTCACTACAATCAAAGGAACTGCACGGGCAATACTGTAATATACCCCCAGTCCTCTCCTCTTCTCCCTCCCATGCATGTTTGTGTGTGGGTGTAAAATGCCTCAACATCACTCTGAGTGACTAATGAGGGTAATAAGCATCATTTTACAGATTAACTTGGCCATTTGGATTTATAATCTTTACCATTCTAGAGTTAACTTAGTGGTGATGCAATGTTCTCCTGGATCTAACTTGCTAATATATTATTTTAAATTTCTAACCT
Source organism: Noctilio leporinus (assembly GCA_004026585.1). Lineage (NCBI taxonomy): Eukaryota > Metazoa > Chordata > Mammalia > Chiroptera > Noctilionidae > Noctilio > Noctilio leporinus. Next base: position 326,029 of record PVIW01000004.1, on the reverse strand, counting down.
ATGGTCCTGATAGAAATTCATTTTTGATAAAATTTTAAAATCCTGAACTACTATGCCATAAAAATAAATACATCATTGCTTCTATGTTTTTGTGTCTATAATTCTTGAGACAGGAACCCATTACTGATTAAATATATATGAGATTTTAAGATATTGTCCAAATCACATGAAGTACTCAAACTATGTTCTAAGTTCTATACCGCTGATTATGCAAGGGTGCCTAGTGTATATCTTACAAAGGATAAAAAGATACTAAAAATATATTATTTAATATTAAAATCTAAACTACTAAACATTAACAATGCTTGCCTTCTTAGAATTTAGAAAGGTTATTATCATATGATGATTTCAGGACCAAAGTTTTTTTAAATGACATCCACAAAGATCCAAATTGATATTTTTTACTTTAGAAATTTTCCAGTAGCAGCAAAGGATATTAAAAAATCTTCCACAGTCTTTACAGCAAACACAAAATACTAAACACAAACATCTTTTTAGTGTTTATTATAATGATGGTTCAATACAACTCAGTAATTTCTAACAACACTTTTTATGAAGTAACCTAGTATCTTTTATGTTTCCTTATAAGCATTAGGTATTATCCCATCTATCCCAAACTCTGTTTAGTATTAAAATAAGTAAGATGATTAGAAAGAAGAGACTGCATTGCTATTTTGGACATAAAAACACTCACCTGCAAAGTATTAAAAGTAATTATTAGCTCTATAAAGAATTCTAAAAAGATTTTACTGCACTCCTTCCCCCCAAAAAAGTGTCTATAAAATTGTTAAAAATAGGAAATAAGATCATATCCTGACTATTCTTGGCAGTTTCTGACTTCCGCAATTCATATACTTATGGGAAAACCCCCCAAAATAAAAATGAGTTGTGAAATTTGAGGTATGGGTATTACACTGAAACCCTCTAAAGGAAAGGAGAAGCTTAACGATAAAAGGAACAGATTTCACAACGGACAAGGCACCGGCCTGCGAACCCAAAGTTTGCTGGTTCAATTCCCAGCCAGGGCACATAACAGGGTTGCAAGCCAGGTCTCCAGCCAGGTCCTTAGCTGGAGGCAGGTGAAAGGCAACCATATGTGGGTGCCTCTCTCCCTCCTTCTCTCTCTGAAAATAATGAATTCTTTTTTAAAAATAGGAAAATTTTAAAAAATAGAAAGAAAAAAAAAAAGATTTCGTAAGAAATCTGAAAAGTATAATAGGTTTAAAACCTTCAGTGTCTATTATATTATTAATGAAACATGCGAAAACAGAAAAGCAAACAGAAGTCTGTGAAACATACTTTGATTGGGTAAGAACCCCAATCACCTCTGCATACAGATCTGCGATAATGTGCACATTCCCAGTGTTGGTTCCTGAATATCTGAAACAAGAGAACAAATGTATTATTTATTATTAAATGCTGCTATAAATTTTCTTACTAAATATAAAACTTTCTTATTAGAGGATTATAGAATTTTCTTTGAAGACTTCATTTACAGGATAATAAAAATCACATAAATTTTCTCCTCTCTAGGTTTTAATTTGCCATGAAATGTAACCTTCTGATTCTTTATAAATCCAATCAATGGTTTTTAGAATTCTTAATACAAAATTATTTCTGTAAGTATTTTCTGTGGATTGAAAATAGGAAGATAATTGCTTTGAACACTAAAAATAAATGACTGATCAGAGTTCAAAGTATGTACATTTCAACAGTACAAAACCAGACCATAGAGAAAAGCAACAATCCCAAGTTAGTATTTTACTTACCCTTCCTTATGTTTAAAGTGCTTGAAAGCTAAGTTTAGAACTTCATGAACTAAGGGATCAGGCACAGGATGAACAGGAATCTAGAATTAAAAAATCAAATAAGGGATATGAGTAGTCTTTTCATTTCATCAAATTAAATCAAGTCAATTTTAATTTTCGTTGATATATTACATATCTGTCAATATTCCTGTTATCTAAAAAAAATACCTTGCTTTAAGAATTTAGTTGAGCCCTGGCTGCTGGCACAGTGTATAAGGCGCTGGCCTGCGAACCCAAAGGTCAATGGTTCAATTCCCAGCCAGGGCATATAACCAGGTTGCAAACCAGGTCTCTGGCCAGGTCTGTAGCTGGAGGCAGGTGAAAAGCAACCATGCATTGATGTTTCTGTTTCTCTCCCTCTCTGCCTCTCTCCCTTCCCCTTTCTCTAAAATAATAAACAAAATCTTTTAAAAACTTAAAAATAAAGAATTTAGTTGAACATCTAATTTATTAAGCTCTATGTTTAAGAACATTAGCTTCATAATCACAAATCATCATAACAATGGACTATGTAGGGGAAAACTTTGTTGTTACTGTCAGAAAGTTGAAAACGCAGTCATGTATAACTGCAACACCTACAGAAAAGGAACCTTTGACAGAGCCGGTATCACATTTCAGGCAGTCTGATTTTCTATCATAACAGTATCCAAAATGAACACCAACTTTTTTGACAATTTTAAACTATTATGGCTTTATTAGTACTAGAAATTTGTCATCGAAATGTGTTTTGTTTAGTTTTTTTTAAATTACATGCTAGTTCCTAATCTGTAAAACAAATCAAATATTTAAATCAGAAATTAAAATCCCTGGCTTTTTCCAAATGTAATTACTATTAAAAACTTGGTGTATATATATCCTTCCAGGCATTTTCTACTGCATGTGTGCACACACGCTCCTTATTTTTACTTAACAGAATAATGTCAATACTTAAGAGTTCCTCCTTGCATTTTTTAACAGCCATAAAATATTCGGTACATAACTTATTTGATTAGTTCCCTATCAATCACCATTTCGGTCCAGATTTTCTATATGCAATATACATGTTATACAACAAATAATTCATGCAGTAAACATTAATATTTGCATAGTTCTTAGGAAAGAGACCAAAAAGAGGAATAGTTGGGCCAGGTCATTAATTATACAAGTCACCACTGGTGTGGAGCCAGGTACTGTATACGGGTGAGTCTGTTTTTGAACTATCAATTTGCACAATATACGTCTGTACTAAAACCAGGCCGTCTTAATTATTAGACCTTACTTACTAGTAAGTTTAAACGTATTGTACTGCAAGTCCCAATCTCCCCTTCTCTTTTTGGGAGATATTTTGACTATTCTTAGCCCTTTGTTCTTCCACATCAATTTATAGTCATTTTTTTCAAGTTCCACAATAACTGTTAGATTACTGGAGTTGAAATGACTCTGTAGATCAATTTGGGAATAACTGTGTTCTTATACATTTACATGGAATAACCTTCCATCATTTCTTGAAAGACTTTCAGCAAAGTTTCACAACTTTCTGTATTTGTCTCTATTATACTTAGCCCTAAAACAACAACATATGAAAAGATGCTTGATTTTATTAGTAATAGAATAAAAATGCACAAGATATCCTCTTACACCTATTCAAAGGGAAAAAATGGAGTCTGACAATGCCAAATAGTAGAGGTGATATAAATCAATGAGGTCTCACGTACATTGCTGGTGGATGTTTACAATGGACACAGGAAGTGGGCACTGAGATGGGTCTGTGCAAATAAATCTTATCAAGAACCCCTATCTTCTGTTAGTTTCCCCCAGACATTTACCTTCCCTTAGGTGACTACCCCTGGCAGCCCAAGCCCTTTTCCTTTGTCTTGCCACTTCTCCACAACGTGATTTGCTCTTTGTTAAGGTAAGTTCTTGAGTCTAACCCTTCTTTGGGTCTTCACTTCTTTTAAATGAAGGCATCCATGTACATACATAATAAACCTTTTCATCTGTTAATTTGTCACTTATCAGTACAATTTGCAGAGCCTCATGTTTAAGAAAGCAAAGATACAGAACTACACACTTCATGGGTTAACGTTAGTAACGATGTTGAGTTAAAAAAAAAAAAAAAAAAGTCCCACAGAACAATAATCTGCATGATACGCTTTTTTAGAAAAATCCCAAAACAAGAAAAATTTAATATATTTTCAAAAAAATAAAATAAAACCTAGAATTATCTTCTGGAGGGTGGGCCCCGTATAGCGCAGGCTTCCCTCACTAGGTGATGCTCTAGGAAGCCACCTGGACCAGTGCACCAGCTGGCATGGTTGTGAGAGGCTGTGGGTTTTGTTTTTGTTTTTTAAGATTCTTTCACCATGTTTGCCCATTTCCTGATGGGCACCTGCCCACATTGTGCTGAGTGTCCAGCAGTTTTCAACCAAAAACGGCCTGACCCCTGGGTCCCATCCCCCCCATTCACCCCATTTTACCCCAAGTGACATTTTTTTGTTTCTCTGGGTGAAAAAAAATCCTCAAAGGGAAATGCCAATGTGGAAGAGGTGAAAATAAAAACAGCAGATGCACTAAAAGGCATCAAAATCACTGAGTTCAAAAGCTGTTTTGAGCAGTATAAAAAAAGTGCACTTTCAATAAGGTGACTGAAGTTTAAACATGTAAGATTACACAATCTTTTTAAGAGATGTTATTTATTTATTTGTAAGTTTTTTTAAAAAATTCATTATTTTCAGGGGGAAGGACAGGGAAGAAGGAAGAAAGGGAAAGACGTATCAATGTATGGTTGCCTTTCACCTGTCTCCAGCTACGGATTTGGCTGGAGGTCTGGCTTGCAACCTGGTTATGTGCCCTGGCTGAGGAATCGAACCAGCGACCTTTGGGTTGGCAGGCCAATGCCAATACACAGAGCCACATCTGCCTGGCAGAATATACAACTTTTAATAAATAAATTCCAGATGGGGGGGGGCACCCCCTTGTATATCAAAACATTTTTTAAAGTTTAGGAAACAACATAAAATTCCATATACTGATAAGAGAGCAGCCAGGAAGTGAACTAAAAGAGTCACATAGTTAAGACTTTCACTAAAGGTAACTGTCTAGTTTTCAGAGTTTCTGGTGGTAGGCTCATGGGTGATACTGAAAACAAATTAAGTCCATGGGCAGCCATGCAGAGATCAATGACAATAGTGTATCTTTAACTAACATGACAAAATATCCAATTCTGTGGGCCTGGGAGGTCCAATTAAAACAAAACACATGGGAATTCTACATTTGTTTAAAATTTTTAACAATCTAGATCCCAGAACACCTCAACAATAAGATGAAATTATAATCAAATATTAACTATAACCAAGAAATAGTAGAGAATTATAATTATTCAGAGACAAAATGCTTCTTGAGGGTTTGAAGGAGAGCTATTTCAAGTAAAAATAATGTATTTCTTACAAAGGTAAATCTTGAATCTATTTGGAGGAGACAGAATTTAGTTCTGAATAATGAATAATAATTCTAAACTAGTAAATACGACAGAGGCATTAGGTAAGAATAATCATACAAATTGCAACGAGGGAAAAGAATTCTAAAAAGTAACTATGCACTTCCAGTTTCATCTCCTCACAACACTGAGAACATTAGCAAACAGGGGGAGGCCGGCCAACCCACACAGCTTTAAAAGGCTCCAGGTGAAACCTGACTCCAGGATCCATGCTTATACTATAGCCTCACTGGGGCTCAGTGGCTCAGTATTTATTTCTCATCCAGAAAGGGATGAGAAAGAGCATTTGTCTCACATTTCCTAGAAGTTAGGGACTGTCCTAAAGGCCTGTACCTGGAATCCAATTTGAAGAAAATGCACTATGAGGTGGATTCTTATAACGCCCTATCACAAAATCAAATTGAGATTAAGTGATGAAGGCGCTGTAATCCAAACTCTGCCTTTCTAGGTTTCAGAGAACCTTTAATGAGTAACCTGATGATCTAGAAAGAAAACAAAACCTAATGAACTTTTTCCCTCACTTTGTGGGAATGGAGATAATTTAAATCCTATGTTAACAACAGGGCAGAAACTGAATTTATTCTGCATATTAAATTCAAGAATTCAGAGACTCTGGAAGAACAGTCTCAATCTTTGTCCCATATTGGCAAACTACAATTTTAAATTCAAAATTTCTCTAGCATTAGAGATACTTAACTAGGATTTTATGATTGAATGGGTACTTGGAAGCTTTTCAACCTTTTATAGGCAACCACATCCAATCATAAGAGAAGGGTAACAATCGCATCTTACTGATATAGAAATGTCAGAATACTGGCTGATCAATTAAGTAGAGGCATAGCAGACTTCCTTGGTACCCCGAGCACCCCTTTTTAGGACCAGACTCTTTACCCTCAGATTAAGAAGAAACTAAAAACAGTTCCCCCAAAGTGCTCCATTAAATCCACACCAAGCTGTTTAATTTATTATAAGGAAGCTATAACTAAGCCATTACACAATAAACAAAAACATTTTCTTCATTGTAATGACAAAAGCATAAAAAGACCATGGATTTTGGATTAGTCTAATCGAACCAAGATTTCTCTTTTCACTAGTTTGTATCCTGGCAGAATACCTGTAAACAACAGGCAATCAAGTAGCAGGCACCCTGTGCTTATAAGCTCTGAAAGAATGTAAAACCCTGTGTATTACGATTGGAGACTGATTCTTGTTCTCTCATCTTTACCACTCTTCTCTAAAAGGGACCAGGCCAAATCCTTACCTCCAGGAAATGTACGTGAGAGGAAGGAACTGGGTATAGAGAACAAGGCCTAGCAAGGAACAGTCGCAAGAAACCAGAGCTCATCAGGAGAGTGGGGAGGCAGCTGTATTCTCCCAGCCTGACCTTCCCTGGAGCGAGCCAACAAAATGAGCCCCAAGGTAGCAGAAAAGTTGCTAGAATTACTACCGTGGTCCACTCTGTACCACCCAGTCAGTCCTGCGACTATCCCAGTGATAGTTAAAACAGAGCAGATGTCCACCTCTAGGTGACAGGCTGTGACTGGATCCAACTGCCCGACCCCCAGAACTTACTCCAGAACTGACAGTGCTAAGCAAGCAGGTGGCCCAAGGTGGCTCCAGATCCTGCAATAATGCCACACTGCATTTTACATGACCCCACTTACTGCACTGTGTTAGGGTTTTTCACTGATTTCTTCATGGGGATGTTGGATGTGCTCTAAGCTAGACATATATAGCATGCAGGTGTCTTAAACCTGCAATTTCTCCTGAACAGTCTTTATTTGCTCCAGTTGTGCTATTTATTACGATCCCACTATTACCACCATCAACCCTTTTTATGTGTCTTTGTGCCAGGTTGGGTTTATTTATAATACTTATAACAGCCTCATAAGGTAGATGTTTGTCCCCTATTTTACAGGTGAGGGAACTGAAGTTCTGAAGTTGGTGTATACTTCTCTAGAATACACCGTGTGCCCATTTTGAGACATGAAAATACATTTAGCCCTGGCTGGTGTGGCTCGGTGGAATGAGTGCTGGCCTGTGGACCGAAGGGTCGCCAGTTTGATTCCCAGTTATGGCTCACACCTGGGTTACAGGCCAGGTCCCCAGGTAGGGAGGGGTGTGTGGGAGGCAGTTGGTTGATGTTCCCTCATACATTGATGTCTCTCCCCCTTTCTTCCTCCCTTCCCCTCTCTAGAAAAATTAATAAATAAAATCTTTTAAAAATGTATTTAATAAGTGAAAAAGATAAGCAAAGAAAACTTTATTTTTCTCACATTAGAACAGAAACAGAGGTGAAAGAAAAAATATATCTTATCTTTAATTAGGGAGTGGAAGCACAATCTCTGAAGGTTTTACTTACAGAATGAACATCAGTATGCACAGGCATTTTTGAGCTCTCTACTTCTCCCCTTACTTTTAGTAATCAAAAAATCACCCCAAAATGAATTTTAAAAGGGTGGAGGGGATCTTCTTTTAGTTTGTAGAGAAAAGGTTGCACTTTCATGGAATATTCCATTTTTTATATCAAGAATTTTTCAAAATCTTGTCATTTGTGTGGTTTTAGAAGCAGATCTAATTCTACTTGAGCATTCAAGAGGCATGTACCCTAAAGAATACTCAAGTTTTATTCCAAGGCTATTTCTACCACCACCTCCAAAAATGTAATGTTTGTATCACATCATGAAAGTGAAAAACAGCAAAGCTAGGTTAAGGTATGGAGACTAGGGTTTCGATGAGACTCATTCATTCCCTAAAAGACCAGCTCTCAACACCAAGGAAAGTAATTTATGCCTCCACAAAATTACAAATTACCCCATAACCTTCAGAGCTGCTTATCAACATCTAAAATGGTAATGTTGAATCTGAAAATACTGAAGGTCTACTTCACCTTCTGATACTTCACAATAGCACGGATAAAACTCAGCCAAGAGCTTGAAATGACTCAGACATGATTTTCCAATCTTCCTTGTTTCAATGAATACATCAGACTAAAATTCAATATAAATAGGAAATTGCTTCAAGCTTTCTGAACGTGATATTTGTTTATCTGAACGTGATATTTCTGTTTAAACATGCCTGTACAATGGATTTAAAGCCCTTGTACTAGTATACTAACATTTGTAGTCATCCGTGACCCCCAAACTACTCTTCTGACTTTCTAGAAAAATGAGATTAGTCCTCTGTATCTTAAGTTAATTTGGTTCCTACAGTGAATCACACTAATTTCATCATACTTATATTAACTCGATTCTTCATCAAACTTGTTATAACTAAAAACCTTAATTTTACAAGATGCTGGCCATTTCACCTAATTTTGAATCTCCAATTTTACCAATAATTTTATTTTTATAATTAAAGGAAGAAAAGTTTGAGTAAAAAGTGAACTAGCTTTATAATCTTCAGCAAGTCATTATAACTAAGAACGTGTCTTCATCTGTAAAACGAAAATAACAGATAACGGTGGACATGTTCCATGTCCCAGGCATTAAATTATTGTATTTAATTCTCATGTTTCTAAGAAATGGTACTGTTATCATCCTTCTTTTACAGAGGAGGAAAGAGTTTGTGGGTAGTAACTTGTCCAATTTACACAGCAAGGAGATGTCACAGGTGGGGTGAAAACATCTGCCATGACCACCTGCCAAAATTTATGATGATGACAGCTGATACAAAGGATATAGAGTATGCATTATGAAGATTCCTACATATGTGTGATTATCACTGAAGACATGACAAAGTATTCAAGAAACAAATAATTCTAACGTATGAGGTCAAGAACTAACCTACACAAGGATTATTTACTCCTCAGACTGAACCGACTGTGTAATCAAAACTTCAATGCTCCTGGGGCTAAATCACATTTTAATATATGTATATTATGTGGGACAAAGTGAAAGTCATATTAAACTCAAGATACATCATACTGATAGCTCCCTGGATCTATTAAACCCTCCATCGGCTTGACATTGAAGAAAATTGGTGGCCCTGGCTGGTAGCACAGTGGATAAGGCGCCGACCTGCGAACCCAAAGGTCGCAGGTTCGATTCCCCAGCCAGGGCACATAACAAGGTTGCAAACCAGGTCTTCAGTCAGGTCTTTGGCTGGAGGCAGGTGAAAAGCAACCATACATTGATGTCACTCTTCCTCTCTGCCTCTCTCCCTTCCCCTCTTTCTAAAAATAATGAAATAAAATCTTAAAAAAAAAAAAAAAATTGCATTTAAAAAAAAGAAAAAGAAAAAGAAAATTGGGCTAGTTTGTCATGATATTTCAGAAGGTTCTGTTGATTTTTACTTCATTTTCTATAGTTTTATTAGTTTTAGAGAAGCTAAAAAGACACCTATTACTAGGAAAGAAAAAATCCTCTATAGGATTTTAAATAAAGGTTATCTATATTCTTAGTGATATATTTTATTCTTTGATAGGTGCATCTGAATGAAGGTTAGGAGGACAATGTAAGAGACATGGGCAAGTGAAAGGGAAATCACAGGCTGCAATACTGTGGTGATGGCACCAAAAACAAAGATGAGCTATCAAAGCCTATGTATTTCTCTTCACATTTTTGAGTTCATGTGAACCATGGGCTAAAAGGATTTTGTGGAAGGGACTTCTTTTTTTTCATCCTGCTTTTTCTTTTACCAGAATAGCTATCTTGATTCTTTTGGAGAAAAAGATGGAGGAGAAAGAGGATGAAGATGAGAGGAAGGAAAAGACCAAAGGGGAAGAGGAGAAAGAAAGATCCCCAGCGGGTTGTCTTTTCTCTGAAGCTAGTGTGACTTACAGAGAGCTTTAGATGCTAGAGAGACTAATTGTTAAATGTCATGGGAAACAAAGGTGAAAAGGCACAATGGAGATCAGTGCCTGAGTATCAATTACATTTGCTGTTTATTGTCACACTGTACCTTCTATTCCACATTACATAACAAACAAAACTCCCTGTCTAAACATACAATATGAAAAATATAATTTTTATTTTTGACTTCCCTTTTTATATTTCGCAAAACATTTCAATGTACATGGCTAGAAATACATGAATCATCTTTGACAATTCAGCCTTACCCATGTCAAATCACCCCCATTCCTCAACTATGGCTGCACAATTATTACACGTTGAAATGCAGGCTTGAGGGCTTAAAAAAAAAAGATTCTTTGAAAGTGGCAGTAAAAAGAGATTGAAGTAGATGAGGGACAGGTATACTATATTTGCAGCTAAAAGCCCATGTATAACACTTATTTCTATTCAGCTCCACTTTGCCAACACGATTTCATGTCCTGGGTGGCATATGAAGGTAACAGAGTAGGGAGTGATAGGTGTAGAAAATGAAAGCCTCGGGCAACTGAGACAGATGTAATTAAATTACAGTTTACGTGGGCCAGGATTTCACATATAACATTCTACATAAGGTAAATGAAACACAAAGGCAAAATCGGGGAAAAAATAAGAACTAGGCTTTGCAAAAAGAAAAGTGCTTACCTGCTTTAAAACTTCAACTAAAACTAAACAGAAAATGAAATCTACTGCTAAGTCTCTCCTTTCAAGAAGATAATCTCTTTCACGTTGCTGTTCATCCCTGAAACAAGAACCCCGAATTAGGACTGCATTAAGAATATAAAGTTTAAAACAGGTATTGGTTAGTAGTTCAAGTTACTTGCTGAGTTCCCAATATGTATGATGCCTTAGAGCAACTGTATAAGTTTTCTTAATAACCCAATGTGTGTATATATATATATATATATATATATATATATGCTTTCATGTTCTTTCACCTATGTACATGAAGAATTACATGCACATTTCATTATTACATTGGTCAGAAATGAAAACTAATCTAAAAAAAAATCTCAGCAAGGGGAAGAAATTTCAAATTTCATTTAGAAATTTAACACTGTTCCATACTTGATTAGTATTATTTTTAATTAAGAACAGAAACAAAAACTTTTCTGATGAAAATACAGTGCCAGGTTAACTTTCTTACAAGTCTAAGTTGAAAAATCACAAGTGATAGTTACTGAAGTCCATTTCTAAACCATGGGGCATCCCCTGAACACTAACAGATGCTTTACTAAGAGCCAACATCTCCCTAGAGAATCTGAAAAAGAAGACACGTTCCAGGGTTTGAGCACTGAAACATGTCTCATGGTGATTAACATGGGATTTTGACTGTCCTCTTATACCACCACCATAGTTTCCTTTCACAAACCATTTGAATAGGACCTTCTTGGGGTATTTTCTTAATTTCCTCCATGCCTATTAAAGCTCTGTTTTGCATGAGTGGCCCCAGGGATGAGTACTGTATGGTTACCCCTACTTTACCTGGTACCATATCCTGATTTACAGCTTAAATATGGACTATCTCTCCCCTTATTGTCACTTCATAACAAAAGTTAGCAATGTTTTTGCTTAGAAACCAATAATAACAATCTTCAGTTAATAACACTATCATTCTTTTCATTGGAAACATTTCAATTCAAGGTAAATAGAGGAAAATGAGCCCCTTACCCCTTAGATTTTGTGCTAGACCGAGGCCTGTACTCGTAAGATTCATCTTCAGTTCCATTCTGGCGTCTGTACCAGTCAAACAAGGTGCGGAGTAAGGAGGGGAGACAGTGCTCTGCTACTGAGCTCATAGAGCTTATCAACTGAAAATACAAGGGACAACACCACATCAAAGTACCATGCTACCAACTCTATTAGCAATCACTTTAAAATAATTAACATATTAAAAAATAATCACTTCAAAATAACAATTTCTAGAATAGAGTAACTCCAAGCAATAAATGTTGTTTTAAACTTTTAAAAGAAGGCAAAGGTGAACTGGGCTAAGTTTCCCCCACTGTTAAACTTAACCTGAATCCATTCAGTTTAACTCAGATGTGTTCTGCTTTCTCACTGCCTCCTCATGCTACTCACATGTATGGAAACTTGACCATCAATAACATCCCTCATCAAACACATGAATACCTCTCAGAAGAAAAAAAACACACATTACTTCCCTCCCCCAGCCAGTTCCTATCTCCTCATGAGAGCAAACGGTTCTAAAATGTCAGTAGAATAGATAAAGAGAAAGAGAAACAAAGAACACCATATTATGTTAGAAATGTGAGGGAAAGCTCCAATTTATGCTTTACTGCTGTAATACAGAAAGTTACAATCACAGAATTAATTTGTGATAAAAATGAACATATAAGAAATGTGTTGTACACAAGCTTTTAAAGCTTAAAACATATAACAAAAAGAAAATGTAGTAAGATGAACAACTGGTACTCAATTTGAGGCATCCCTAAAACTACCTGCATTTTAATTCAATGTCAGATTCAGTTAATGAGTGACTACAACTTGCCTGTAGTGGTGGCAGGAGGAACACTAGCCACCGTCAGCAGTCCCTAAAGTCACTTCATCTGGAGGGTCCCAAGAAAAAAATTCTTCATAAGAAATTCTAGATCTGATTCAAGTCTCTGCTCATAAAAGTATTATTTTCAAATCAGTATACAGTAAAACATGCTTCACTTCTTTTTCCCTTAACTAAAACCAGGAATATTCAAGATCTCATTCAGTTTCATGACTATAGGAAGGATCAGTTATTAAAGATAAATTGCCAACTCTACTAATTAAAATTTTTATTTTCCTATTATTTTATGTTCTGCATATACTTCAGAATATACTTCATCCAGGAAAATAGAAAAGAATGTAACAGTTTATTTGATTATATAGGCTGTTCTCTTTTTTATTATCTCTGCCTTCCTTTAATCATAGTTCCATTTATAAATTGCCATAATTTGACAGGTTTCTAATATAGGGAATTAAAGTTAAACAAGATTTTAATTTTAATTAATTAATTGTAAAATGTATATTGTATTAACAATGAACTCACTCAAAAGGAGGACATGCTTCATTGTTAATAAAGGAAGATCAATAAAACACCATCTGCTACTATAAATATATATTAAAATAGTTTAAAGCACATAGCTTTTATTGTGAAAAAATCAAGCTATGCTGCATGATCATTTATAACTTTATTAATCACTTACATAAGAAATAGATGGAAATTTTCCTTAAAACCCTGTTTAATAGGATTTTGAATTCTGATTTTATATTCAGTCATTCATCATTAGTGGATTCAAGGTGTAAATTAGCTAGATAATTTTAAACATCCTAATAATACATTAATGATTAATTAATTACTAGTAACAATTAATGCCTTTGTGGTGGCGTTAAGACATGAATAGCATTATATAAGGTGACCTGATTATTACGATAATGGAGAACTAGCCTTTCTATTTACGGTTTCTTCTTAGACTAGTAGCTATTACTAAGCATACGTATGCATTAGAATTACCTAGGGGGCTGCTGTGAAACACAGGTGCCAGAGCACTAATCAGATTCAGCAGAACTACAGCAAGATCTGAAGACAGTGTTTTGGTCCATCTCCACCAAGTAATTCTACCTAGTCATCTTCATCTAATCAAGTAGACTAGGGAGCGTTAACAGCTATGACCTAGATGCATAATCATGAGAAAAGCAGCTCAGAAATACCAGATAACCACAGAAAACTAATCTGGGTTATTGGTTTTTACAAACAATATATGATACAAACAATGCTTGAGAAAACATAATTATGATAAAAATAACGTGATCAAACATTTAATCTCAGCAGGAGGGAAGAATTAACATTACAGAAATATCACACTAATTTTTAGATATTGGCACGCTCTATAAAGGGCTTGGGGGGCTGGTTATTGTCTACCTTCTTTTCAAGCTTCCTTTGCTTTCTGACACAAAGCGCTTGGCCTTTCTTTGCACTAGAAGAACAAGTGTGAGGATGGGATGTAGTTACCTTCTGGGACAGCCCTCAACTACTGGGGGTGGGAGCTGCAGAAAAGTGCCCCAAGCCCACATTCTTCACCCAATTAGGGGACACGCTGCATAATACACAGAAGTGGAATGAAGCTCCAGAGCTGACGGTCCCTTCCATCAGTTCTTCCCGCTTCACTCTCCCAGGCCTGCTCCCGGGGACCACTCTCCAGGGTCAAGCCCCTACCTCTGTGTCTAGGAGGTCAGGAGGGAGCGAACCAGGGTGGATGCTTCCATGTAAACAGCCCCAACAGGAAAATATGAACGTTAAAAGGTAAAATATTATTATGTAAAAATTGTAGGAATTGGCATACTAGAAAAGATTGTAATTGGAAACTTTCTGAAAAGGGCATGAGTAGAGAGATTAATAATGAAAAGTAAAATGTTTTATAATGCTGAGTGAACAGTAATCAATGAAGTTCACAGCTCACTCTATGAACTAAAAAGTTCACAGTTTATTCCTTATTCTATTTGTTTTGTTAAAAAAAACAAGCTACCAGCCCTGGCTGGTGCCACAGTGGATAAGGCACCAGCCTGCAAACCCAAAGGTCACTGGTTCGATTCCCAGCCAGGGCACATAAGCAGGTTGCAAGCCAGGTCTCCAGCCAGGTCCGTAGCTGGAGGCAGGTGAAACGCAACCACACATTGATGTCTCTCTCCCTCTCCACCTTTCTCCTTACCCCTCTCTCTAAAAATAATAAATAAAATCTTTTAAAAAATCAAACAAACAAACAAAAAACAAGCTACCAATTATAGGCTGAATCTAGATAGATGGCATCAGTAAACAAAGGAATTTCTTAATACTGGATATACCTTGGACCAGACGGTTAGAACAAATATTTTCCTTTCAGAAAAAAACATTCCCCTGAAATTGGCGTACCTGGTCAAAATGAAAATCCTCACCCCTCTGGAGAGATCTGGACAATGGCTTCTCCTTCAATGAAAAAAAAAAAAAAAAAAAAAATGTATATATGAAGTATTAGAAATCTGTCATACGATCAACAGTTTAGAAGAAAGGTTCTATCAATTCAAACAAATTTAATATTAGTTTAACTTAAAATATACATAGTGTGACTGATCTCTTTTTTCAGTCTTTCTACCTATTTATTGTGCTGGCTACCCATATAGTTACCTAACTTCCTGAGTATGAGAGACGCCTGGGTAATGTTCAAATGCATGATGACCGATTTTTCCATTAAAATGTTTTAGAAAGAGTTTCTAAATTTTCTACATTATACTTTTTTATTGAATTTTTTTTTTTTTTAGAGGAAAAGGATGCACACTTTCTTATTTAACAAAAAATATGGATTGCTTCACGAATTTATGTGTCATCCTAGCACAGGGGCCATGCTAATCTTCCCTGTATTGTTCCAATTTTAGTACATGTGCTGCTGAAGCGAGCACTGAATTGTTATATTAAACATGTAGCATAAAAAAACAAGTGCCTTTCTCCCATGTAAGAAACTAGAATTTGGCCCTGGCTGGTGGTACAGTGGATAAGGTGCTGCTGGCCTGTGAACCCAAAGGTCGCTGGTTTGATTCCCAGTCCTGGCACATAACCAGGTTGCAAGCCAGGTCTCCAGCCAGGTCTGTATCTGGAGGCAGGTGAAAGGCAACCATACACTGATGTCTCTCTCCCTTTCTGCCTCTCTCCCTCCCCCTCTCTCTGGAAATAATAAATAAAATCTTTAAAAAGAAAAACAAACTAGAATTTAGAAATCTGCAGATTGTGAAGCTTGTCTATCCAATAGTAACCCAATTTCTTTCCCTTATTTATGACTAGCCTTCATGAAAAGAAATTAACAAATGTATTTACCAATCAAATGTAAAAATTTCTAATCTTAACTATCAGAAAATCATATTTCTAATTTAAATGTGGTCAAGAAAACACCTGAATTCCATTGCACTTTACTCTCTTGATAGAAAGTGTCCTTGACACTTGAGCTCTCATAGACTAAGCACACTTTGTAATAATCTTCTAACCAAACTACACACCGTTTACATGCACGTGATGAGGGTCCTGTATAATACCATATACACCCAATTAACTAGCTCTAAAATACCAGTAAAACAGTAACTCCCATAGAACACTGTTTCTGAACATTTGAAAAATATGGAGCCAAAGTTCCTTTACCACCCTAATGTGAATTGTGTGTTTAAGATGCAGGTTGGGGGCGGGGGTGGGGGTGGCTGTAAAAGGCTTCTTCCAAACTTATTTAATCCTTTTCACCGCTCGTCCTAAGTTTAAAAGTCTAATAGTACTTTGAGAAATGCTGATCTAAGCTGTTTATTACTAATCTGGCATGTTTATAGAATAAAGTAATGGTCAAGAAGAATAAAGGGAGCAATAGCTTTTTTCAGAAACACATATACTGCTGTCTTACGCTGAACATTTTTCATTTCTCAAACTCAACCTTCCTTCAAGGTTTCTGAAGACTTGACATTCTGGCAGAGCTTTCCCTAAATCTGAAAGTGGGGGTGGGCTATTTTTCCATAAGAAGTCAGAAATGATTTTTGACTGCAAGAGGATACTCAGGCTACCATTAGTACAAATAACTGTAAGTGTACTGCACCAAACATACATGACTAATCAAGGGCTTTTTATTAACCTCTCAGTTCCATCACAGAGTGGGTGAGGATGCCTTAATTATTGCTCAAGTAGATGAACCATCTTTCAATAGACTTTGAAAAGATAAACCATTTAAAATTATGTTTGTTTTTTCATTATCACAACTAAAAAGAACAATACAAATTACTTTTAATATTCATATATACATGAATGCAAAAACTTAGGAACAAGTCCCAAACTGTCTATCCATAGAGACAGATAAAAAAGTTATAGCACTTTCTTTTACTAATATTCAACTGTTAGAAAGAATTAGAGAAATTTATATGGGCTGATATAGGACAATCTCTAATCTACATTGATAAAATAAAAATATCCAAGTACAAGCCCTGGCTGGTGGCTCAGTGGATTGGCACCAGCCTGCAAACCCAAAGGTCGCTGGTTCGATTCCCCAGCTAGGGCACATAATCAGGTTGCAAGCTAGGTATCCAGGACCATAGCTGGAGGCAAATGAAAGGCAACCATACATTGATGCTTCCCTTCTTTTCTTCCTCCCTCCCTGCACTTCTCTCTGAAAATGGTGAATAAAATCTTTAGGAAAAAAGAAATCCAAGTACAGAAAAATATATGTATAATCCTGTTTGTGCTACAGAAGTGGATAAATAGGCATAAAAATGGTAGACTAAAAACTGTTGGACAGTGATTATCTTGACTGAGAATGGAAGGAATAGGGAACAGTCATTGTTTTCATTATAGAGTCTTTAGAACTATTTCCACTTTTTATAATGTCATTATTTCACAATAATATAAAAATTAATGAGTCTAAAGTTCACAATCCTTTTACTATAACTTTATCTTTTAACAAGTATAAATAATACATATACAGAGAACCAAAAGCAGCATGTAACATCCACAGAAAACAAGAAGTTCCTGAAAAGATTTTGCTAGCATAACAAGTACACTGAAATACTTCAATAACTTGCAACTAAAGGTGGCATTCTTTCCTAAACAATCCCTGTCCTGGTCCTCAGGGAGCTAAAACTCTAATGACAGAGCAAACAAAATTATAGTATTATGTTATGCAGGTTGTGCTGCAGGAAGTGGAGCTGGGGGTGAGATTTTAGATAAAGGACGGGAGAGAAGACGGGACTGAGTCGCAATAGGGGAAAATGAGTTAGCTTGCTATGCAGGGTGAAGAAAAGATAATCCCACTGATATTTCTGAACCCCCAAATGTCTTTGGAACTGGAGACATTCAGTGATCAAAAAGTGTGCCCCCAAGTGAAGTTAAACGTAAGAAGGTTGCTTAAACAACTGTTTAAGAAAGATTAAGGCTCTGCCTGGGAGGCTCAGTTGGTTTAAGCATCATCCCTTACACCAAACGATGGCGGGTTTGATCCCCAATCAGGGCACATACCTAGGTTTGCAGGTTCCATTCTCGGTCAGGGCATATATGGGAGGCAATCGATTGGTCCATGTTTCTTCCCCTTTCTCCCTCTCCCTCTCCCTCTCTCCACTCAATGGGTCCCCACCTGCCTCCCTCTCTCTCCCTATTTCTCTAAAATCAGTTATATATTCTCAGTGAGGGCAGAAAAAAGAAAAATGAAAGACTTAGCCCCTCCCTCTCCTTCCCCGATCTATTTATCGGTTAACTGTCCCTCCATTTAACCCACAGAGGAACTGCCCTTCTTAGCAAAGCGCTGAACAGAAATGCCACCTGGGGTGGCATCATTGAAGATGAGGTATCATACTGAAGACAGGGAAATTAAGTAAAATTTTATACAACAAATATTTAAAAAGCCCAGTTATTGTCTGCCTCCAGATCTCCCAAAAGAAGGCAGAGTAGGGGTTCCCTGAAAATAGCAGAGCAGTTCCCCCACACACCTGGATTAGGGGAAGGGGGAAGTCAGTGACGAAAATGGCCTTTAAGATGCTTTGCATAACAATGGCAAGTTGCTAGCACTGCCTTTCTGAAGGAAGAGGTCTGCTGCCAGGGCAGGGCACAAGGTCTTCATGACTCTGAGGGCATTCAGGGACTTGTAACATAGCCAAGAAACTTATACAGCACCTGCGCAAGATGGTGTGTGTGTGTGTGTGTGTGTGTGTGTGTGTGTGTGTGAAGGTGGGGCAGATGCCTACCTCGGAAGTTTCGGAAGTTGCTGGGAGCTCTTGCCCTGGCTAAAGGTGGCAGCCAAAAGAAGGTAGAAGACACGGGGTACAGGCACAAAGGTCAGGATAGGAGGGGATAGATATGCGGTCACAGAGGAGGTTCTGGGAGTAACATTTTAAATGAGGGTCGGCTGAAAGGGAAGAAGCCACACAGTCTGAAAGGGTGTAGAGGGGAGTCAGCTACCAGGTCTGGTGTGCACGGGGGAAGCCACACAATCTGGAGTAAGAGCACGCTGCAAGTCTGCAGCAAAGCCGATGGGACTGTGTGGGGATCTGCCTAATCAAGCATGGAGTTCTGGGAGATGCTTGGAGTTGAACTTGACCAGGACAGGAGGTGCAGACTTTTACTTCTCAGAAGGACATATGGAGAAGCCACTCTTAGGATGTGCGCGTCCCTGGACTCCACCGTGATCCAGTGCAACACGACACGTTTCCCTGAACCACTACAGGGAGGCTGAAAATAACATACCCTAGACCCTGAAGGAAAGCGCTGCAGCAAGAAGAAGGTGACTCTGCAATCCGCACAGGCACATTCCAGAGGGGATGGAGAGCTGTTTGCACAGCAGGCTTATGAGCAGATGAGGATGTGGGGAGCTTCTGGGCGTGGTTTTGGCTCATAGCTTTTTGGGGAGCAAGGGAAGTGCTGGGTCTCCTGGGAGAACAGGGCTCTGAGCAGGAGTGCTCCCAGCACCCCGGAGGATAGAACCCTGTTTCGTGCAACACTAATTGCTGGGTCACGTGTGAAGGCGCCCTGTGGCCGAGCCCTGGTTTCTCAGTGACACTAAGCCTAAATCCTCCCGTTTTGGGTATTCGAGGAACAGTCCCTGGACACTGACCAGCTCCCAGAAAAAGGTCTGACACTGATAGTTCAGATGATTACACACTGAAGACCACAGTCAAAAAGGTCCCTCTGTGTACGCTGGGCTTCCCATCAACATTTAGTACCCCAGAATAAAATGTTTCAATGAACTTCTGAGGAGAAGGTGAAACTAATAGAAAAATGTAGTTTGAAGGAAAGAGATCAAACAGATACACTTTTTTTTAAGTACCTGTATATTTAATATTCTCAAAAACAGTGGAAATTGCAAAATTGTAAAAATGCAGGCTAAATCAAATATACGCAAGATAGTCAAAATCAGCAGTTGACTGTTTAAATCCTATTCCCTATCTTCTTTTCTAGTCACTGGCATCTAAAAGATTAGCAGATAAACTTAGATACGCCAGGGATCATTACCCAGGATTGATCCACCTCCTGATAGGAAGAAAGAAGCCTAGAGTATTGGATTGTAGTCTGCAAGCTGCTATTTCAATCAATGACTGACCTTCCTTCCTGAATCTTCCTTCTAAAATGAAAATCAAACAGCTAATCTTTACATCTTTCGGCCTTCCTTCATCTCCTTTTCTTATGGTTTCTAATATGAGGGAAAAAAGGCCAGTGCTAGAACTCATTTTAGTGGTAAATTAACTTCTTTTAGCAAAAGTCATTCATATTTGGGTTTCTAACAGTTTTTGTAGCTTACTGTGCACCTAACCCTGAGAGAGGCCAGCCCCCTGTATCTTAACAATCCATGGATGCCTACTTCCTTTAAAGTGACCATGCAAGAGGTTCATTAGAGAATTCAGGAGAGTCCTCTTGGATAGATGTTTATTACCTAAAAAGGTTCAGAATAAATTTCAAAATAAATAAAATCCTAATAAAAGCATTTGAAGCTATAATAAAAATATTGTGACAATATTATATTCAATGTGTTTTCATTATCTAATCTTATATAGACATACACCATCTACCTAGACTTGGACATACATGAAACAAAGCTGAGGTGTGATAAGAAATTATGCAGGTATATTAATGAGTGTAGGGGTAAAATCTGCAAAATACAACAGGGATTTTCTCAGCCCGTGTTTGTCCATGGCTGCTGGAAACCACAACTTTGGTGGCTTTCCTGCTGTGTTAGAAAGAGTGAGCTGGAACACTTCCCCTGGACTGTGATGATGATAGAAACAGCTATTTTTCTAATAGAATCCTCACTACTCACCATAAGTTTATAATAATCATATCTTAGATTACATAGATATCTCTGGAGCCAGCCATTAAATAAATAAAGTCAGCATCAAACTAGTGTTTTGCAAGAACTATTAAAAGTTCTGTTGATATTATGTTTTATTAGAAAAAAGGGCACAACGTCACAGCAATGTTCTTAAGGCTAAAGTCAGCTTTATAAAATACAAGTCCTTTTTAAGTACCTTCTGTTAAGTATCTGCCATGGGCAGTGCTGCAGATACAAAGGTGAGGGGCTCCTGGCTCTTGGTACTGTAGCTCACACCAGAGGAGATGAACATGTAAGCATGTAATATGACAATGTCAGAATCTAGCTGTAGGAACAAATTACTATGGTAAAACAAAGTCTCATTTAGCATGAGCAGAATCACTACGTGAAAGGGAGTATGTGTGTAGGGCTTTAAACAACAAAGCATACATCATGAAAAGAGAACTATGAGGGGGAAATGAGGACAACTGTAATAGAATAAAAAAGTTAAAATAAAAATAAAGGAATTGTGAGACATTATACAAACTGTCACAAGGCTGAAAAGAGGCTGGAATAGCCAAATAAGCAATTGAATTCATTCCGTAGCAATGAAAAGCGGGCAAGATGTGTAAAGCAGAAAGGTATTAATTGTGTTTTAGATGAAGAAGTGCCTGGGTAAAACCAAGAAAATGGAAAGGCAATAGACAACTTCTTGGCCAATTAGAAACCTCTTGCAATGGTCTAATGTGGCAGAACTTGACCCTGAGTTAGGACAGCGACAATTGGCATAGGTCAAAAAAAAAAAAAAAGGAAGAAGAAGAACAAGATATAAAAACACCATTTTAGAGATTCAGTCAAATTAGGTAATTTCACTCACACTTTCTTTTAATATTTTTGCTCTGAAGATCTTCACATTTCAAAATTAAAATTCCCTTAAGAATACAGTCTTTGAGAGCTGACAGGATCATACCACATGGTGGTGTTTATAAACTACTGCATGAAATAGGTAAAATGTTTAAAAAGGTCCTGTGCAGGTTAAGAATTACTGAAGCTGGGAGATGAGTTTGGCTATTGTCGTATCATCAACTTTCAGAACATTCTAAATTTTCCTTTATTTTCTCGTATATTTTATCTGTCTCAACAGTTCCTATTGCTGAAAGCTATTTTTGTACTTTTGTAACCTGCAGCAAAGTGGGTTGTGGGTTTCCTGGTAGGATGGCAGTGTAGGTACATGCTGTACTTGCCTCCTCTCATGGCTGCATCGAAATAACAATGGCAGAAGAACCATCAATTCAGAACCACCTGAAATCTAGCTGAACAGAGGTTCTACCACTACGGATACACAGAAGCAGCCACATCAAGACTGCTGGGAGGAGCGGAGAGGCAGAGCAGCTGGTCCCACAGCCACACGTGGCAATTAAAAATCAGGAGGGGCACTTCATGTACAGAGGTCCCCACTGAGGAGACAGGGGCCCCAGCCCCACTCCAGACTCCCCAGCCCAAGAAAGAGGAGCCCCGCAACCTCTGGCTGTGAAGTTAGTTACACAGAGGGGACTACAGCAGAGGAGACAAAAGGCTTCTGATGCCCCAAGTCTTCCTCTTGAAGGGCACACACAGACTTACTCTCTGACAACCTCCCTTGCCCAGGCTCCAGCACTGGGGCGGCAGGCCCGAAGGCGCCCGGGACAACAGTGAGGAGCTGGTTCCCAGACAAGGGCTGGAGGTGCAGCTTTCTCCCAGACACAAGTGCCAGCAGAAGTCACTGTCCCTTGGCTGGGCCCTCCCACTACAGACATAGCAGACTTCCCTATCTGAGCCTCCATCACTGCGGCTACCACAATTTGCTACCCCCACCCCTACCCCCTCACCCCCCCAAACATGTGGGCCCACCCAAGCCACTTCCAGTGGCTTTTGCGTACAAGCAGCCAGTCTTGGTTCATGTTGTGGGATTTCCTAAAATCTCTAAAAAGTTCACAAGCTAAAGAAGCAGCATCTAGTGGCCTTAGGTCTGGCCTTATCAGCAGCCAGCCTTTGTTCATAAGTGGGCCTCGCCCAGGTACCCTCAGGCCCAACACGTGGCAGCCGTCTGCAGACTGGGCCCCAGTCTGGCTCCAGGGGCAGCAGACCTCAGCTGTGCCTCCCAAGAAGCGGCAGAACCAGTGTACCCAATGGGCAGCTTCAAACCTTGCTGAAGCACCACCTAACCACCTCTACCAACTTCTAACAACACACCCTCCCAACTGATGACCCTGGGGTGAGTTCCTCCAGCTGATGTGTCAGCAGCAATAAAAGCTAAAACACAACACGTGAGTGGCACACAGCCTGCACAGGGATGAGGTGGGAGTCAGGGACAAGGGTCACACACTATGTAAGGCCACTGTACCAACACTTGGAAATACACCAGCTCTACCTAATACATACTAACACAGGGATGCTGCCAAAATGAGGAAACAAAACAACATGTCTGAAATGAAAGAGCAGAATAAAACTCCAGAGAAAGAACTAAACAAAATGGAGACAAGCAAGCTCCTAGATGCAGAGTTCAAAACCCTGGTATAAAGATGCTCAAGGAATGTAGTGAGAACTTCAACAGCATAAAGAAGGTCATGGAAACCATAAAAAAGAACCGGTCATATATGAAGGGTCCACTAACTGAAATGAAGAATAATTTGCATGGAATTAACTGCAGAGTAAATGAAAATGAAAATCAACTCAGCAATGTGGAATATAAGGAAACAAAAACAAAAACAAAACCCAGTAAGAACAGCAGGAGGAAGAAAGAACCCAAAACAATGAAAATAGTGTCAGGAGCCTCTCAGACAACTTCAAGTGTACCAACATTTGCATCATGGGAGTGCTAGAAGGATAAGAGAGAGAGCAAGAAATTTTAAACTTATTTCTAAAAAATGACAGGCCCTGGCTGGTGGCACAGTGGATAAGGCGCCAGCCTGCAAACCCAAAGGTCGCTGGTTTGATCCTCAGCCAGGGCACATAAAAAACAAGGTTGCAAGCCAGGTCTCCAGCCAGGTCCGTAGCTGCGGGCAGGTGAAAGGCAACCATACATTGATGTCTCTCTTTCTCTCTGCCTTTCTCCCTTCTCTTCTCTCTAATAATAAATAAAATCTTTTTAAAAACTTAAAAAAAAAATGACTGAAAACTCCCCTAATTTGGTGAAGAATATGAACATACAAGCCCAGGAAGCACAGAGATGAACCCACACTGGCCCCCATGAAAACACATCATAACTAAAATGAGAAAGGTTAAAGGTAAAGAGAGAATCTTAAAAGGTGCAAGAGAAAAAAGCAGTTAATTACATACAAGGAAGCTCCCACAAGACTATCAGATGATTTCTCAATAGAAATTTTGATTTCAAGAAGGGATCAGCAAGAAATATTCAAAGCGATGAAGACCAAGGATTTACAACCAAGATAATTCTAACCAGCAAAGCTATCATTTAGAACTGAAAGACAGCTTCACAGGTAAGAAAAAGCTAAAGTAGCCCATCACCACCAAACCAGGATTATAAAAATGTTAAAGAATCTTCTTTAAGAAGAAAAAGAAGAAATAGTTTAAATGAGTAATAAAATGGCAATAAATACATATCTATCGACAATTACTTTAAACTCAAATGAGTTAACTGCTCTAAACAAAAGACATATAGAGGCTGAATGGATAGCCAAACAAGACCCTTACATATGCTGTCTACAAGAGACTCACTTCAGGCTGAAAGACAAACACAAATAAAGTAAAGGGATAGGGGGAAAAATCTCAAGAAAACGGAGTGGGGGGAGAGCTGGCATAGCAATACTTATACCAGAAAACAGAGAATTTAAAACAAAGGCTGTAAAAAGAGGCAAAGAAGGATCCAGTAATTCCACTTCCGGGTGCTTATCCGAAGAAACCCAAAACACTGAAATGAAAAAATACATCTATCCATATATTCACTGCAGCATTATTCTCAATACCCAAGATATGGAAGCAACTGAAGAGTCCAAAAATAAATGAATGGATAAGAAATCGTGCATATATACAATGGGATATGAGTCAGCCATTAAAAAAAAAAAAGTAAACTCTTGCTATCTGAAACAAATAGATGGACCTAGAGGGTACTTGTGCTGAGTGAAATAAATCAGGCAGAGAAAGACAAATACCGTATGATTTCACTTGTATGTGGAATATAAAAAAACAAAATAAATGAACAAGCAGAACAAAGACAGACTCATAGAACATTTTGACAGTTGCCGGATGGAAGGGTGGTTGTGGGGATGGTTTAAAAAGTGAAAGGATTAAGAAGTACAAATTAGTAGTTACAGAATAGTCATTAGGATGTAAAATATAGCAGAGGGAATATAGTCAATAATGTGATAATTACATGTATGGTATCTGATGGGTACTAGATTTACTAGGGTAATCACTGTTAAGTTATATAAATGTCTAATCACTAGGTTGGACACCTGAAATTGATATAATGCTGTATGTATACTATAGTTGAAAATGAAAATATTGTTTAAAACAGGAGGGGACAATGAACCCTATTACAGGTTTCTAGACACCATTTCACTACAGTAGTTCCCCCCTTATCTGTAATTTCATTTCAGCAGTTTCAATTACCTGTGATCAGGAGCAGACTAAAATGTTAAATGGAAAATTCCAGAAATAAATAATTCATATGTTTTAATTTGTGTGCTGTTCTAGTAAAGTGATAGAATCTTGCACTGTCCTGCTCTGTGCCATCAAGGACAAGAATCGTCCCATTGTCCAGCATATCCACGTTGTATATGGTACCTGGCCGTTCCTCACTCAGTAGCCATCTAAGTTACCAGATCAATTGTCACAGTCTCACAGTGCTTGTGTCCAAGTAACCCTGTTTTATTTAATAACGGCCCCAAAGTGCAAAAGTAGTGACATTGGCAACTCAGAGATACCCAAGAAAAGCTGTAAAGTGCCTTCTTTTATGTGCAAAGTGATGTATGTATAGGAAAAGGATTAGGGTTCAGTACTATTGCTGGTTTCAGGCATTTGATAGGGGGTCTTGGAACTTATCCCCCACGGATAAAGGGGGAATACTGTACTAACTTTCTCAAAAAAAAAAAAAATTAAGACTATTTTTACAACAGTTTTAGGTTCACAGCTAAAGTGAGAAGCAGGTAAAGCCTTCCCATACCCACTTTGCCCGCACATGTACAGCCTCCTCCATTATCAATTTTCTGCATCCAAGGGTACTTTTGTTACCACTGAGGAACCTACATCACAATCATCCGAAGTCCACAGATCACATTACAGCTCACTTCACCCTTGGTGCTGGCTATTCTGTGGGTTTGTACAAATGTATAATGACATGAATCCATCATTATAGTGTCATACAGAGTATTTTCAGTGCCTTCAAGACCCTTTGTGTCTGCCTATTCATCCCTCTGCCCACACCCAAGCCCGGGCAACCACTGATCTTTCTACTATTTTCATAGTGTTGCCTTTTCTAGAATGTCATTTAGTTGGAATTATAGAGTATGTCATCTTTTCAGATCAGCTTCCTTCAATATTTTTCCAAGTATATTATTTTCTTTGCAAAGTTTGTATTGCGTAGATTGGTTAATACAAAAAGTCAAGAAAATATTTCAGATTCATAGGTCAGCTCTACTCACCAAGGGTTCAGCCATTACAACTTCAATTTTCTTTTCAGCTTGAACAGCAAATTCTGCAAAGAGGCTCTTGATGACATATTCACCAGGCTTGACATCCGGGTCAATCGTAATGCTTGACATGATGATATTCTTCTTCCTCAATGTGGGATGAAAGTTGGGAGAAGTGCAGTACTTATTCACTTTGCTCACTGGTGATGATGCTAAAAATAAAAGAACCAGAAGAACTCTACTTTAATCAACAACTACTTTGGCCTACTATAACCACCCTACTTAATAAGCATGCTGTCCCTAAATTGCACCGGATCTCTCCATCTGTATTACCACACTCTATTTTTCTGTTTATACTTGCTGTCTTCTAACACTTCCAAACACTAATTTAGTTATATGTCTATTATGTATTATTTTTTCTGTCTACCGTACTCATGCGAATTCCAGTAGGAACAGGGATTCTCTTGTTCTTTTTATTCATTGATGAGTTCCAAGAACAATGCTTGGCATGTACCAGGTATACAATAAGTAGGTACTGAATAAATGAATTCTAAACAAAGTCACATGCAATAAAGAAAATAAAATATAAGGTGCCAGCCTGCGAACCTAAAGGTCATTGGTTCGAGTCCCAGCCAGGGCACATAACCAGGTTGCAAGCCAGGTCTCCAGCCAGGTCCGTGGCTGGAGGCAGGTGAAAGGCAACCATACATTGATGTTTCTCTCCCTCTCTGCCTCTCTCTCTTCCTCTCTTTCTGGAAATAATAAATAAAATCTTTAAAACCAACCAACAAACAAAACCAAAACATGATGAGTCAATGAAACACAGACGAGGTTAAGGGCTGAAACATATTACTTTGGAGAGCATGCTCAGTAAAGGCCTCATCTAAAAAACCTACCTTTGAATTCACATCTAAATGACGGAAAAGAGGAAACAAGGCAAAGTGCCAGGAGGAGAAGGCTCAATGCTGAGTGTGAATGTTTGAGAAATAAAAAGAAGGCCCACGTGGCTGGAACGCAAGAGGTGAAGTAGGGGCAGAGGCTGTGTGAGATCAAATCAAAATCACTAGTCAGGGATCCAAGTTTTAGAACTTTGTAAGGAAATTAGATTTTATTCTAAACGCAATTATAATTCTGTGTGAATTGAATTGTAGGGTCTGGCCTCTCCTTAACAGATCTCTCTGGTCCTCTGGAAAATGGACTGGCAGAAGGCAAATACAGAATCAGGGACACCACTGTGAAGCCCAGTGCGATGGTCACAACTCAGGCTAAGTGGATGGGAGTGGCACAGGAGAGAAGGAAGAGGATCTCAGTTCTGTCGTAGCTTAGGGGATTTGATTCCAAGGTGAGGGAATGAAAGATGACTATGTTTTTTTTTCTGAATCACTCCAAGGATAGAGGTGCCGTTTTACTCAAGTAAGGAGGACACTGTGCCTGGCAAACAGCAGGCTGTGCCAGGAGGGACACAAACACAGCACGTCCCTGCTCTGGTCTCTGGACTGCATTTCTATGGGCAGTTTATCCTCCCCTTGTCCTTCCAGCCCTCTGGTAACCCAGACGCCCACATTCCCTACCTACAGCTTACGTCATCCCCTTTGCCCTAGAACACTCATGGACAGGCTGCAAGCCTGCACTTCTTCACCTCAGTCCCCTCTCCAGATACTGCCCTATCATATGCTGCTTATATGTAACCCCTCCTTGAAAAGGCAACAGACACAATTATTCAAACAGGGAATTTCTGTCTTTGTGTATGTATCCTTATAACTATAGGACAATAAACTTATTCTAACGTCATTCATTCCAAACTCATAAGGAATTGTTCTATCAAACTGAAACAACCTACTCTATCAAACACAGCACATATCAAGATATAAAAAGGTGGCCTGTCATAACTCCCAAAGAAAATTCTAGAAAGTAATACAAAATCAGGTTGTAGTAGTCATTTCTGAAAAAAAAATTTGTGAATTAAAAAAGCTTTTTCAAAGATAAAACCTCCAAATACTTGACTTCTTTTCATGCCCTATTCATTATCTTTATTTACTAATATTTGCATAGAATAAAGTATTTTCCTCCAAAGTTAAGAGTAAAATTTAGTCACATATGATGCTTACGTATTTTTAAAAATAACAATCCAAAGAATATTATAAATTATTAATATTGTACCTCAAATATCTTTGTGTCACATCAAAGTACAATATATTATACTCTAGACCTAAAATTATATAAGACCAATTAAAAAGAAAAATTCACAGTCCTTTGTACACAGTGCACACTATTTTAAACAAGGACCTTTTTGTTTACTCCATTTTCATGATCCAACATTGTGTATTATCTATTAACAAATGTCATTGTGGAAAACAGATCTTAAATTTAAAAATGTTATTTTGGAACATTAAGAATACTCTATTTTGTATAATCATTATCATGTTGGACAATCCTAGGGAATCATTTTAAAGGGCTACTCAGTTTCCAGAATTTTAACTTATATTTTAGTAAAAAAAAGAAGATGAAATATATTCAAGATTGACTTATGGAAATAGATACAAAACATATCTTTTTCTCTAATTAAGATTTATAATTAAAGATTCATAAGATTATTATAATAGTTACAAAGGTTTCTCTGTCTTCAACTTTAAAAACAATGTAACTAACCAAGAAGTCTTATAATAGAACTAGGTACTTAAATTCTAGACTCTGATGAAGTATAAACTTTTTAATGGACATTTAGCCTTTCAAGAGTCTCTTCAAAATGGAAACCTTTGGTTAAAATGATTTCTCAACTCTCCTTTACTGTCTTCTACTTCCAAAAAAGCATAAACATCAACTAAGCATAAACATATATTCCTGCATATCATAACTGCATATTTTATGAAATCTTACAATAAAGACAAAAGTTTAAGAAAAAACTGTATTCCTCTTACAAATAAAGATTTATCTTCCAAATAGCTACATTATCGCCCAAAGTAATTTCAAGTTTGAAAAATCAAATTTTGAAAATTATTTTTAAAGAGTTAACCATTTTTACCTCCATCTACAGAGCTCTAATGAAATCAGAAAAATATCTATATCCCAAACCAAAAACTGGACAAATGACATGAATAAACAAGTTACAAAACATAAAATAGGCCATGAAAATAATATTTAACCTCACTAATATTTTACAAACAAACAAAAATTAGATAACATTTTCATATATCAAAACGGTTTTCCCCAATTTTGTATTTCACTATAATGTTCAGCTTTGGTGAATATATGTGAATTTTTCTCCTAATTGGCTAATTGTTAAAAAAAGGAATGGTCATTCTAAGTCAGGTAAAAGAAAGCTAGTTTTCACATAACTATATAGAATAACTTAATGTTACTTGACTGTTTGAGTTAAATATTTTATAAAGTGAAATAGTAATTGTTTCTCTATATGCTATAAAATTTTGAAAAGTTTATGAGAGAATGAAGTCATAACTGTTAGAGAATAATACTTAAGAACAAAATTCAGGCTTTGAATTACGATTTGTAAAATTCCAATGTCATATTAAATATTCCTAAAAAATAAATCCATTCATCTCTAACTGATAATAGTAAGAATAAAGCACACCCTGACTGGTGTGGCTTAGTTGGGCATCATCCTGTAAAGCGAGAGGTCCCCAATGTGACTCCTGGTCAGGGCACATGCCTGGGGTGCAGGTGAGATACCTAGCCAGGGCACATATGAGGGGGCTCCGATCAGTGTTTCTCTCTCACATTATTGTTTCTCTCCCCTACCTTATCCCTTCCTGCCCCTCTCTCTAAAAATAAATACATAAAATCACTAATAATAATAATAAAGCAAGACCTGAGTAATTAAAATATTAAAAACATATTTATTCTTTCATGAAGTGTAAATAAAGATGAACATGGTATTTTTGTAGAGAGCTAACTCTCTAGCACTGTACTTACACAATAAAGCAATTACTACCTTCTTCATGTCCATAAGACTCCTATAGTCTTATAATAAATTGAAGTTCAGTTAAGGAAAATAAAGAAGTGAGAAGAGGCATATAAATGCTTGGTTTCATTGCTTTATAGCAATCATTTTCAGCCCTTTTCCTGCCTCCACTATATTCTTATGCATAACAGTAACCAGTAACATCTCTGAAAACACACAGAAATTCTCAGTAATTGGGCTGTTTAAGATAAGGATGGGTAGGGACCAGCAGATGTGATTTAGAAAGACCCTAATGAAGACTCTGAAAGCAGCCTGCTGCCTCTCACCCCCAAGGACTTCTCTTTATGGATAAAAATTACTAACTTACAGTTACAATCTTACATAAACACCAGCATGCTACATCTATAAATCTATGTATAAGTTCATATGATGGAGGAATGTAACAAGTATTGTTTTTCTAATGATTATTACTTATCATGGCTAACAAAAATTTTGATGATCACATAAAAAGAAAAGGCTTTGATGAAGGAACAAACATAAAAATATCTCAACTAGCTCTGGCTGGTGGCTCAGTAGATAGGCGCCTGCCTGCAAACCCAAAGGTCGCTGGTTTAATTCCCCAGCCAGGGCACATAACCAGGTTGCATGCACTTTGGAGAGAGGGGTAGGGAGTGAGGCAGAGAGGGAGAGAGGGAGAGAAACATCAATGTATGATTGCCTTTCACCTGCCTCCAGCCATGGCCCTGGCTGGAGACCTGGCTTGCAACCTGGTTATGTGCCCTGACCGGGAATTGAACCAGCAACCTGTGGGTTTGCAGGCCGGCACCTTACCCACTTTGCCACCAGCCAGGGCAAAAATAAAATATTTTAAAAATAAAAATAAAAAGCAGACCTATTCCCAGCAAGTTATTTTGTGAATTTCAACAAAACTGACTCCCAAGTTTGTATGGAAAGGTAAATGACCCAAAGGAGGAGGAGAAGAAGAAGAACGCTGAATTACTGGCACTAGCCAAATCAAGACAGTGTGGTATTGGTGGAAGAAAAGACAGGTCAGTGGGACAGAACAGAAAGCCAAGAAATAGGTCCCCTACAAGCACAGTCAACTGAACTTTGACAAAGGAACAAAGACAATCAATGGGGAAAAAAAGAGACTTTAAACAGATGGTGCTGGCATAGCTGGACACCCACATGCAAATTTAAAAAATAATAATCTAGACACAAACCTGACAGCTTTCACAAAAATTAATTCAAAATGGATCATAGATTTCAATTTAAAATGCAAAGTGAAGTCTAAATGTAAAATGCAAAAACCCCTAAATTCCCAAAATATTAGATAGAAGAAAATCTGGGTTTTCTTAGGTTTAGCAGTATCCTTCTAAATACAACACCCATGAGAGAAAAACTGGTTAAGTTAAGCTTTATTAAAATCAACTTCAAGTCTGCTAAAGATACTGTTACTAGAATGACAAGACGAGACAGGCTGGAAGAAAATACTTGCAAAACATACAACCAGTATCAAAAATATATAAAGAATTCTTAATAAAGAATCCTGAAATCTCTACAATTAAAAAAAATAACCGACTCAATTTTAAAATGGACAAAACATGCCCTGGCTGGTAGCACAGTGGGTAAGGTGCCAGCCTGTGAACCCAAAGGTCACAGGTTCGATTCCCCAGCCAGGGCACATGACCAGGTTGCAAGCCAGGTCTCCAGTCAGATTGATCTGTGGCTGGAGGCAGGTGAAGGGCAACCATGCATTGATGTCTCTCTGCCTTTCTCCCTTCCCTCTTCCTAAAAATAATGAAATAAAATTAAAAATTAAAAAAAATTTCATTTAAAAAAAGAATAAAGGACAAAACATTGGAACAGACCCTCACCAAGGAAAAAGCAAGTAGCCTATAAAAAGATGCTCTGCATCATGTCATCAGAGAAATGCAAATTTAAACAACAATGAAATACTACTATACACCTAATAGGATGGCCAAAATCCAGACCACTGATAACACCAAGTGTTGGTGAGGATTACGAAGAAACACTCTTGTTTGTTGCTGGTGGAAACACAAAATTATATAGCCACTTTGGAAGCAGGTTGGAGTTTTCTTACAGAACTAACCAAACAACCCAGCAACTGGTATCTACTCAAAGAAGTTTAAAATATGTTCACACAAAAGCCTGCACACACACATGTTTACCACAGCTTTATTCAGAATAGCCAGTATGTTGAAGCAACCAAGATGTGCTTCAGTTGTTAACTGGATATATTGTGGTATAGTCAGCATTTTAAAAAGAAAAAAAGAAAAAAGAATTTTCAAGTCATAAAAATAGTTAAATGCCCATTACTGAGTGAAAGAAGCCAGTCTGAAAAAGTTACATACTGTTTGATCCCAACTACGTAACATTCTAGAAAAGACAAAACTATGGAGACCGTTAAAAAAAAAAAAAAAATCAGTGGTTATCAGTGGCTCAGGTTGCGGGGAGGAAGGGTGAATGGGAGAGCACAAGGGATACTGTTTAGGGCCATGAAACTATTCTGTGTGAAACTACAACTATGGATACATATCACTATACATTTATCAAAATGCCATAGAACATAGTACAACACAGAGGAAATGCAATGTAAGGTATAGACTTCGGGTGATTATGACGTGTTATTGCAGGTTCATCAATTGTCTTAAGACTAATGTAAAATGTTAATAATAGAAAAATGGGGGGCATGGGAACTCTACTTTTCTACTCATATGTTCTGTAAACTTAAAACTGCTCTAAAAATTAAAAGTCTATTCATTTTTATAACTATAAAAATAAAAGAAAGAAAAGCCTATTCTATCCCTGTCAGGCAGAATCAAAGGTGCCTGAAGAGTCAAAATAAACAATAGTGCCAGCTAAAGCTTAAAACAATAATATACTTGGCTTAAGCTCAGGAAAAGAAAACAGTGTATAAGTCAATTAAAAATAAAATGTCAAAAACACAAATCAGATTATACAATGGACAGACTGAAAGTAAAAACAAAGAAAGCAAAATCAGTATTAGGGAATAGCAGCAAATTTCAACTTCTGGGGAGGCCAGTTGGATCGATGTACCTTTCAACTAACTATCCGGAGAAATGCTGTACATTTGGGAGCAAGTATATCTGAAGAGGAAAAGAGAGAATATAATACTATAAGTGGCATGGGTGGTAAGTGGTACAATATGAAAGCATCATTTGATTATTCATTGCAAAACACAGTTTATTATAAAGCAAGATATACCTCAAAATTCCTTCATGAATGAAGGAAACTCATTATCAGCCACTGTTCGTATCTGATGGAAATGAAACATTATTTAATAGTAATTAAGGTGTTTTACATATTATCTCATTTTTTCCTATCAAACCTATTCTTATTTTCAAGTAATATGTAGGTAAATGGCTGGAAAGAAAAAAGTCCGGATTTATAGTGTTTGCCAATTTCCATTGTGTATTTACTTCCATCACGGCTGATTTCAAGCAAGCAATGGTTTAACATCCTGGTAAAAATCCCTGGTACAAATAATGAGATCTGAGATCTGGAAAACGTCTTCTAGTTACCATCCATTTACGATGAGGAAGTTGACTCCTAATTAAAGTCACTTGTCCCATTACGTCCTGAGTTCTAAGAACTTTCAGATCAGTGACTTTGTTATCTCCAAAATGGACAGATTTTGATATATCAGTTTTTCTTCTTTAAATGTCTAGGTTATTAACATACTATTTGCTTAGAATAGCTATTTTCCCAACTCATCTTTAAATTCATTTACATAAAATGAGCTAGAAAAGAAATGGCTTTCCCACTGTGGTTAGATATATTTTTACTCATATTTAAAAATTTTTCAGTTTTATTTTTTCCTTTTAAATCTGTCATCCATATTTGAATATCTTCATTGTATATACAATAAAAAACATTGGTTTATTTTTCCTTCAATATTTAATCAGTTCTTCTGGGTCCCTTTACTGAAATTCTGTTACTAATTTTACATTCACTATCATAAGCTAAAGGCAGATTCAAATATGCTTTTTATTTTGCTCATTACTGATCAATTTTGTATTGGTACCATAATTTAAGTTATTGTAGCTTTATATAAAGTAGGCTTTTTATATCTATTAGTATAAATACCCTTGTTTACTCATCATCTTCAGTAATTTCTCAGCTACTGACTTTCACTTACACTTTCAAGTTTATGCATATCTTTGCAAGTTAATTAGAAGAAAAATGGCATCTTAAGATGTCTTGTCTGGAACCTGGCATTCCCTCACTAATTAATTTATCTTCCTTCTTATACTCAAAGAAAAACATGTATTTTCTTTCATAGGGAATCTAATTCTTACTAATTTTCATAGTAAATACTTTGTTTATGTTCTATGTGAATGAAATCATTTTCCCCACTACTCGGTCTAACGTTTCTGCTTCTGGTTGTATTTCAATGGATAAAAAATTAAGACTTTTGCTTGTTCCTTGGACAGCTGTTTCTAAAATGTTTATTTATCCTAGGCTAAACTATTCCCATTGAAAACAGTTTCTAAACATAGAAGTCCCATGACTTCTTAGACACATTTCCAATTTTTAAACTTGAAGTCTACCACAGAAATATCACTTATTATAAAGCTCAAGAAAAATGATCTATCATCTAAGTAATCCATTATTCACTCAGCTTGAGTCTCCCTGAGGTTATTTTCTTACACTCTTGAACCTTCAGAAGCTCAGCTAAGAAACTATTCAGTAACTCTAGAAATA
Organism: Noctilio leporinus; assembly: GCA_004026585.1. NCBI lineage: Eukaryota > Metazoa > Chordata > Mammalia > Chiroptera > Noctilionidae > Noctilio > Noctilio leporinus. The sequence goes on along the minus strand of PVIW01000004.1, from coordinate 290,835 downwards.
AAGTGGTATTTTAAAAATGTACATGGACCTCAGAGTCAGAAGACCAAGGACCTTTGACTTGATCAGCTACTTAGTATCATTATAATCTTGGTCAAATAATTTAACCTGTCTAAGCTTTTGCTTTCAATAAATAAATTTGCTCAAACAAATTGAATTACATCTCAACTATAGGTATGCATCAAGCAACAAGAAAGTTATTTTCATTTTTTCCCTCCTCTCTTCCCCTCATAAGAATTTTCACTGCCAGGGGAAAAAGTGCCTGTGGCAAACTTTTCTCCAGTCAGACAGAAGCCTAGGGATCAGCATAGGGTAACCCTTAAGTGAAAAGCTGAAAATCAAAATCCTGTAGGACCTTGTCCAGCAAACATGCCTAGTTAGACCGGGCCTGGGGGAGGTCAGCAACTGCACACATACTTTTACTTCTCAGAACCTGAGCAGAACCTGTAAGTAGGTGGCCCGGATCCTCTATATCCCTGAGGATGAGATTTTGGGAGAAGACAAGGAGCAAAGAGGCTTCCTTCTAATATCTTAACTAGGAACTAACAGGTTCACAGAGGCTGAGATCTCTTTTCTCTTCCCTCACCTCAGGATTATTCTTTAAAATATGTATGGGCCATGCTTAATTAGCAAAGAAATATCCAGCAGCTAGTGACAAAGAAACAAACTATTTACCAAACACCAACAACAAGTATCACAGGTTTTAAACACCAAGCCTATTTCAACTGAAAACAGAACTAAACAAAGATACTGATTTTTGTCTTATCATTCAACAACATCCTAGAAGTTATGAGATTATGTAAGTAAATGCAATAATACCAAAAAATTGAATCACTGTTATAAATATTGAAAAAGACATAAAACTTTCTATAATAACTAACAATAACCACCTAAAAATGAAGATGAATAAAAATCTATTCACAAATATAAAATAGGGATAAGTTTAATAAAAAAAAGCATAGGGCTTACACGAAGGAAACTACAAATTCACATTAAAGGACATATAAGATCTGAACATAGACATACTATGTAGATGGGAGAATTTATAATAACTGTCAATTTTCAAAAAATTAATAGACTAATTACTACAATTCAGATTAAGACTTCAGTATTGTTCTGTTTAGGTTGTGTTGAATAAGACTATCTTAAGGGTATACATGGAAGACCATATACCCAAGAAAAGCTAAAAAAATTTACAAACATACAAAAAATATTTTCCAAATCAGAAAATATTGTAACTGCAATCAGAACACATTATAACTACATAATCAAAACATTATACCAAAATATAAAATGACTATAACATAATGTAATAGTAATCAACTCAATAAACCTAAGTGTAAATAAAATAGATCAATATAAAGATTAGAGCACTCCTCAAAATTCCCAGAATAAGAATTCAACATGAGCAAAATCAGGAAGCTAAAGAATATTTAGTAATAATGTTGGAATAACTGGACATTCATCTGGAAAAAATACAGTATATTCAAAAACCAAAGTCCAGATGGATATGAAGTTGAAAGTTAATTTTTTAAAGTCTTAGAAAAAAACCTTAGTAGTCAACATGCACAATCCTGGGGAGAAGAGACCTTTAGCCAAAGATAGGAAACTCAAAATGATAAAAAGAGATGGAATCATTTAACCAAATAAAAATTTTAAATAATTATTAGGCAGATGATACCATAAACAAGAAAAAACCAAGTTGGACAAAAAAATAATATAGATGACAGAAAATATAAAAATGCTCAAAGAGCTCTTATAAACTAACAAGAAAAAGATAGCACAATAGAGAAAATTTGTCAGAAGATTAGGCAATTCACATAAAAACAAACCTAAAAAGATGAAATATGAAAAAGTATTAAAAATTTGTAGTACCCATAAAATGCAAATTAAAATAGCAATAAGCTTTCATTCTATGCACATTTGACTGGCAACCATTAAAAAAAATAGTAAGATCAATTGTTGGCAAGGTACAGGGAAACTGAACACTTAATACGTGGCTGATGGAAGTGTGATGTCCACCTAAGTACAATACAGGAGTCTGGACAACAAGGATGAGTATTCTGGTCCTTATTGCTGAGCATCGCAGATACTCATTTCTTTGAATTTAATTGATTAATTTAGCAATGTCTGACCTACTCCACAAGGAAAGCAAAGGAAGGTCTGCCAGCTCACGCATTAACACCATTTGGCATATTTCTCATTGTTAAATTAGAACATTGGCAAACATAAAGACCCATCTCTGTCAGGCTGTTGATTACAATTCTACCTGCTGAATAAGATTTCACACCCGCTCTCGTTGTTAAGGTAAAGTCAGGTTTCCTGACCCATCCCAGTCTTTGCTGGCTTGTCTGCAAGTCCTTCCATCAGAATCAAAACCCCTGAAGGGAGGCCCAGGCACCTGCAGGCTGTGGGAAGCGCCCCACCCTGACTCCAGGGTGCAGCCAAGGTTGAGAACCACTGCCTTGCACGCAGCCTTCTAAAGTAGAACAGCTGCTGCTATACAATGATTTTGTTTAAAACTTATTTTGATTGTTAAAAAGCTTCAAAAACATAAGGAAGCCTATTATATAATACTATAAATAGCATCCATCAAGCAATTCAGAGAATGTTAAATAAAGACATGTCAGAGACAAAGCTTAGGAAGCAACATGAAGGATCAATAAAGCAATTCAAAACCTAACACTTGGTTCCCCCAGTTCATACTGAAAACGTTGAACCGAGTTCTCTCTCAGTGCCCACCACTCCACTATGTTCACTGTCCATGCCCCAGGCCTGTCGATCCCCTGTCTCTCTCTAACCACGATTTCAAAGGCTGAGGTTTTCAATGACGTTAACTTTAGTGCCACCATTGACGCCTCCCTGTGTGGTATGTTCTGTGTCTAGACCCGTCTGCAAATCCACCACTGCTGCAAGGTACCCTCCCTTTGTTCTGCATTGCTAAACTTGCCGTTCACATTCTAATACTCTATTAACTCCTGAAAAATCCTCCTTCAGTTATCACTGCCTCCAAGCAAATGAAGTAACTTCACATAGCAGCCAAAGTGACTACTTTCTATTTGAACCACAGTGGGCCCTACATATCAAACCATGGTAATACAAAGCCCCCATACTCTGCATAAAAATGCACTACACTTGAACACCTGGCAGGGGGAAAGGGGTGAATAGGCCTACCAACCCCTGTGCAGCAGAAAATCTGAGTATAACTAAAGTCCGCCCTCTGCATCTGGGGATTTCTATCCACAGACTGAAAATAGGTACTAACCTTACTTTCAAGAATATTACTAAGACCATTTTATTGGCCTTACATTTTATTTTCTTCTATAGGCTCCCTATAATAAGAATCACTCATTCAGGTGCCAGCCTGCAAACCCAGAGGTTGCTGGTTCGATTCCCAGCCTGGGCACCTAACCAGCTTGCAAGCCAGGTCTCCAGCCAGCTCCGTAGCTGGAGGCCAGTGAAAGGCAACCATACGTTGATGTCTCTCTCCCTCTCTGCCTCTCTCCCTTCCCCTCTCTCTGAAAATAATAAATGAAGTCTTTAAAAAAAAATCACTCATTCATATATTGCTCCAAAATTTTATGTGACGCTTTTTGTTTCATTTCTTCTTTACTAAGACTTTTCTTTTTAGAGCAGTTTTAGGTTCACAGCAAAGTTGAGAGAAGGGCAGAAATATCCCATATTCCTCCTGCCCCTACACATGCATAGCCTCCCCTTGTACATCTGCTGCAACTGATAAACCTACATGAACACATCATCATCAACCAAAATCCAGGGTTTACATTATGGTTTACTCTTAGCATTCTACATTCCATAGATTTGAGCAAATGTATCCACCATTATAATATCCAGAGTAATTTCACTGTCCTAAAAATCTTCTATCTTCCCTTTCCCCAGCCCTGACCCAACAACCACTCATCTTTTTACCATCTCTTTATATAGTTTTACCTTTTCCAGAAGGTCATGGTTAGAATCATGCAGTATGTAGTCTTTTCAGAGTGACTTCCTTCACTCAGTAATGTGCACTTAAGTTTCTCCTAAGTCTTTTCACAGCTTAATAACTCACTTTATTTCAGCCACAGTTTATCCATTTACCTACTAAAGGACATCCTGGTTGCTTCCAAGTTTTTGGTGATTATGAATGAGGTAGCTATAAATATCAGTGAATATTATTTTAAATAAAAAGATCCATTCAATATATCTAATGTAAATCTGAATGATACTATGTTATACTGTTAATATATTACATGTTAATAATTATTAATTCATTTTTTAATTTTCATGAGTGTCTTTGTTAACTACTTTCTGTATCACATGGATCAATAAAAAACTACTGAAAATACAGCTTTCAAGATAATTCAAATGATTTTCTACTATGAACTCTCATCATATTTACAATTCATTATTTTCTAGTAGAAACATGTCTGACACGTTTTAAACTTTGGCTTCTCTAGCCTTCCCCATTCAAATAAATTTCTCTTTAAATCTGTTTTTGTAAAAACCCTTAAAGCTTTACTTATTTTAGCAAAGTTTTTTAAATTGGAGAATAGCATCCTTAATAAAAATGTATTACTCAACCAAAAATAGTCAAAAATTCCACGGAACAGGAAGTGTTCTAGGACATCATGCACTGACAGACTAGAAGGAAAAATAATCTAGAGAACATATCCCATTCCATCCTGCAAAAGGCTAGAAAACTATGTCTAATCAACATGATAATACTGTAAACATGGCTACTTTTAGAAAAGAAGTCTAAGTCTAAGCGTTTGGCTAGCACCCAATGGTTTGGGGTCTAAACACTATAATAGGCCAGATGCCTAGTGTCATATTTAAAAAATTTTAAGTCAGTACAGAAGGACAGTCAGAACAGCTGCTGGCTGTAAATACCAATATAGCCATAAGACTGCATAATGGCAGAATTTCAGTAACAGTGGAGGTAATGAGAAGTCTACTAATGGTGGCAGACTATAGTATTTAAAAAGTATGATAACAAGTAAAAAGCATCAGGGAGGGCCAGGAAAGAACAACAGATACGCTAGCAAACAGAGGTACAAAGCAAAGTCTAAGAACAGGAAATATGGAGACATTTTTAACCCCATGTGGATTAGGCCCATCTTCCTAGGTAGGCTCAATCATTAGAAATGTAAGTCAGTGGAACTTCTCAAGTTTTGTTTTTGGATGAGAGCTTCATTTTCTAGAAGGACAAAGCAGAGTCCCGTATTTGGAAGAAATAAAGTACTGCCGAGTAAAATCAGACCCAAACTTGCCGTGAGGGTGGGGTGATGCTGTGTCATCTGGACTGGTAAACTAGGGCTCTTGGGAACTCCTCATCTTCCCATAGGCCTGGCCCCAGGGTCTGATTTGACTACATGTGACTACAAAAGAAGATACAACCTGGGAAAGGCTATGACATCAAGGTTTATGAACCACTGGGCCTGAAACTTACCACAAATATTATACTGACCTTTTTGAATAGTCTATGAATACTGTGGACATCTGTGGTCGATGTTCATGATTTTAAATTTTATACATCATTATTAATTTATGTGTCTTTATTCGAATATTCACCAATGAAGATGAAATGTCCCCTTTGTCAAATGAGGCAAACCTAGCTTAGGAGTTAGATTCAGACTTCTCTTTTTTAATGGGTGGAGCAGGGCTATGATTCCTAACTTCAATAATCTCTAGGACTAAAAACTCCAAATTCAGGGACCAGCTCAGAGTTCATGAACTCTACAGATTAATAGGAACCTTGCAGGTGTAGTCTTTTTATAACTTTCATAAACAACTTGAGCCTAAATCGAAAAGCTGTGTATATTTACTCAATGGAATACTACTCAGCCATAAAAGAAAAAAAAAAAATCTTACTTTTTCAAACAGTGTGGATGGACCCAGAGATTACAATGCTAAGTGAAATAAACCAGTCAGAGAAAGACAAATACCACATGATCTCACTTAAATATGGAATCTAATGAACAAAATAAACTGACAAAACAAAAACAGAAAAATAGAAGCATGGACACACGGCACAGACTAATAGTTGTCAGAGAGGAGGGAGTTTGAGGGGCTGGCTGAAAGAAGGGGGAGAGTTTATGCAAAAAAAAAAAAAAGGTATATATATATATATATATATATATATATATATACACACACACACATACATATACATATGTATATATAGAAATACACAGACACAGACAACAGTGTGGTGACAGCTAGAGGGAAAGGGGGTGGAGGCAGGTGGAGGTGGGCAAAGGAGGATGAAATGGGGTTGGAGGGAGACTTGGCTGGGGGTGACAGGCACACAACGCACTGTGGAGACGATGATTTATTGAGTTGTACTCTTGACACCTCTTTAGTTTTGTGAACCAATGTCACCCCAATAAGTTGAATTTTTTAAAATCTCCTTCACTCCTTTATCTAACCCAAAACCTATTATCCTACCTCTTAAATATTTTCTACATCCATAATTAAATGAGTTAATATTTATAAAGCACTTAAAAGAGTACCTACCCATCTGAAAGGCATTATGTACATGTTTGCTAAGTAAAGAAATAACATTTCTTTATTTGTTCAACCTTCATCTCACATCTGGTCTATTTAAACAGCATCCTAATGCATCTTCTTACAAACACTGTACCTCTCTCTTCCCCCATCTCTGTCCCCATCCCATGAAAAATATAAGCCTGATAAAACCACCCCAACCACTGTCACAAAATACATCAACAGAGGCCCATATGTTTTAGGTTTAAAACGAAAATCCATAATGAGGTGTTCAAGAGTCCATGTGGTCTGGCACCTGGCTGCCTCTCTAGCTCGTTCCCGTACTTGCTCCAGCCGCACTGGCCGTATTTCCCTCGGCCCCCAGCACATGCTATCCTGCCTGCCTGCCCACCCTCCCAGCCACCTGTTCCCCAAACTGTTAACCGTTTCTTCCTTCATATTTTGCTAAGTATCACTCAGTATCTGGGAAAACTTGAAAAGCAAAAACAAAGGATTAACTGAAGTTCGAGAATTTGGGTTTGTGTTTACGTGAGGGGGTGTTCTTAGTGAACTTCAACTTATCTTAGCCCCCACTGACTCTTCTATAGTAACAGCAATTTCTCAACTGATGAATGAACGAACAAAATCTGGCATATGCATGCAATGCAATATTATTCAGTTATAAAAAGTAATGAAGTACAAGTACAAGCTACAAATGGACAAACCTTGGAAATATGGTGGTAAAAGACACAAAAGAATACCTATAGTATGATTCCACTGATATGAAATGTCCAGAATAGGCAAATCCACAGAGACAGAAAGTAGATTTATTAGGTACGAGGTTCCCTTTGCGGGTGATGAAAATGTTCTACAATGACAAAGTTGTATTGGTTGTACAACTCTGCAAATATGCTGAAAACTACTGAACTGTACACTTCAAAAGGATGCGCTTTATGGCATGTGAGTTATATCATAATAAAGTGATTATTTTATAAAGAAGCAATAATAATAGTCCTCAGGTTTCCATAATAATACATGAGATTTAATAAATATGTGATTGCACACACATGTATAATATGTGCCACAATACCAGACCCATAAGTACTTTAATAAATGGTATAAGTATTATTAACACATTGTTGACCAGCAATTTTGTACAAAAGCTATCCCATGTCACCAGCTATTTTTTCATAATTGAACATGAAAATGAAACAATCTAAATAACTAAAATTGTATTAAAGCTTGGAATATCTAGAAAAATAAGTTTTTAAATAATAAAGTAAATCAGGCCCTGGCTGGTAGCACAGTGGTTAAGGCGCCGGCCTGCGAACCCAAAGATCACAGGTTCGATTCCCCAGCCAGGGCACATAACCAGGTTGCAAACTAGGTCTCCAGTCAGGTCTGTGATTGGAGGCAGGTGAAACACAACCATACATTGATGTCCCTCTCCCTCTCTGCCTCTCTCCCTTCCCCTCTTTCTAAAAAATAATGAAAATCTTTAAAAATAAATAAAGTAAATCAAACATAATTAAAACTTTTACAAAATCCTATGTTACCTTCAGTTTTAAAAATTGTATAAGCTAAATCTGGCTGGTGGCTCAATGGATAAGGTACCTGCCTGCAAACCCAAAGGTTGCTGGTTCAATTCCCCAGCCAGGGCACATAACCAGGTTGCAAGCCAGGTCTCCAGCCAGGTCCATAGCTGGAGGCAGGTGAAAGGCAACCAAACATTGATGTCTCTCTTCCTCTCTGTCTCTCTCTCTTCCCCCTTCTCTAAAAATAATAAATAAAATATTTTTTTAAAAATTGTATAAGCTAATGCAAGTGCAAACACAGTTAACTTGTTATTGGTCAACAATGTCTGGGCTTAAAAACACAAGTTTTTTGTAACTGGTCAACAATGTGTTAATTAATTAATAACATGGACTTTAAGTTTTAAATAAATGCATAATTATAATTTTGGAGTCTGGCTTTTTTACTATTATCACAATCCACGAAAAACATCTCTGAGCATTGAAAATTCTATTGATGAGCCCTGGCTGGTGGCTCAGTGGATAAGGTGCCAGCCTGCGAACCCAAAGGTCACTGGTTCGATTCCCAGTCAGGGCACACAACCAGGTTGCAAGCCAGGTCTCCAGCCAGGTCTGTGGCTGGAAGCAGGGGAAAGGCAACCATACATTGATGTCCCTCTCCCTTTCTGCCTCTATCCCTTCCCCTCTCTCTAAAAATATTAAATTAAAAAAATTGTTAATGAACCTTTCTCATCATTTAAAGATTATATAATACATGCAAATTTAATTTCTTAACATAGCATATCTTATTCAGGTTTTAATTTATAAAATTGTGATTAACATTATTTCTTTGAAATACTAGCTGAGACAAAATTATGGATGCAAATTCTATAAATTAATGTTTACTAGAGGTATTATATTAATAATGGATGCATCTGTGACCTTAATTAACTTTGCAGATGCATAAGTGGATAGTTCTCAGTACTGAATCTTGCCTTGTCTTATCAATTTTAGGGAACCAAGCCAATCTTTTAAATGATAGCATCCTCACTACACAGCTGGTTTAACTAAATGTTCTTGATCCAGTTATTAAAAGGAGTAATGCCTAAAACTGTTGGCAGAAAGACAGAATCCTGAATTTAAGCCATGGCGAATGTCATTTCATTGTTGTCACTGGAAGAATCAGGCTCAACTACCATCAAACTCCAGCCGCACTGCAACAACCTTCTGCCAACGAGGCAGGCCGGGCAACCAGGGCCTCCGGCAATTAATACGAAACGCAGCATTTAACATTAGTGCAGGCCATGGCAAATGCATCTTTGTATAAATGTGAAACAGTTTATTTGATGATACAGAACTGTAAGACACATTCCACGACATGATTAACTTACATTCCATGACAAAAACCAGATTTTTAAATTTTCTTTGGGAGGGCAGGGGCAACATTTGAAATATATTATTTATTTACTGCAAAAATTATTTTGTGGTTATTTTTGTTTGTTTTTTACAATGGCTATTAGTAAGTCAGGTTTTTCTCTGTTCTTCTGAAGTTCACTAAAGAGAATTTATTGAAATGTGAATTTTTTGAAATCATTAAGGTATCATTTTATGTTTTCCTGCTTCAGGAACAGTTCCCCTGAGAAACATCACTAGTATAATACTAATCGTATAGCATACATGTTATATATTTATCCTCCCACCTTCTTTATTAATCCATTCTAACAAAACTGACTCACCCCTAAGCTGTGTCTTAGTTGCAAGCACATTTGCCAGAACTTGCTAAGCGTGGAGTATACAAAGAACCCAGTCGCTCAGTTCTTGCCCTCCAGGAGCTTAGACGCAACCCTCAGAGATGGGCACAGACAGGCCGGTGAATGAAGCAGCAAGCGTCTGGCCCACCCAAGAAAGGCGAGCATTCACTGTGAAGCAGCTGAAGGGGCGGCAGCCACAAATACAGAGGCACAGTGCGCTCTAGAACTGGGAGAGACGGCCAGGGAAGAGACTGGCAAAATGAACAGAGGCTAGCCAGATGACGGAAGCCTTCACCCCACAAAGGGCTGTAGGTAAAAAGGGAAGAGACTCTGAGAAAGGGCAAGGAGGAGGAACTCCTGGCAGCAATGTGGGAGATGCAAACAGAGCAAAAGGAAGCCATGGCACTAATCCAGGGGATAAGGAACAGAGGCCTGAGCTAAGTCAAGTGGCTGTGGCAACAGACGGCACCAGAGATTAAGAACATTTTAGAGGGAAGAATGACAATTTAGGAAATGATTTAAAAAGGCAGGGTGCAGTGGTGAAAGAGCCTTGCTTGACCCACCCTGGTTTTGGGCTCAGGGAGTCCGGATGGCACTACAAACAGCCTACCGCTGTGGGGAACATCCTATCATTCAAAGCAGAAGTCAGAAAAATTCCTTTCCCCTCTGAGTCTTCTCTGCCCCACTGGGGTTCAATATGATCCCTGTCATCTCTGCACCCTTCCCCCATTCTTTTCCTGTCATTTGGAACAGTCATTTGGTAAGTCATAATGTACATCCAACATCTCTCATTTAAGTTCCACCCTGTTAACTTTTCCTGTATGCTTAACAGATTGTTGACCGGCAGTTTTATACAAAAGCTAATGCCAAGTGCAAACACGAGTTAACTCGTGTAGCAAACTAAATCCATCTGTTCACTAACTACCTGCCTAAACTAGAAACCCCTTATGAGCGAAGACCACATCTCTTTCTTAATGAGTATAGGCTCAATAAATGCTAGCTGATTCAAGGGTCGGTGCCATGAAAACATCCCTAGGAAGGGACAGATAACTACTGTGCTTCCCTAAGATCTTTAACATGTTTTAGCCCTTTTTCTTTTTAAAATATAATAGAGCTAAATGAAAACAAAAAGAAGAAGAAGAAGAAAAAAAGACATCCATGGATGCTGGTGAAATAAAAACATTTTCCCCTCATTCCAGCAGATGTGGTTAGGGCCTTCATGAACAATGAGACTTGTAATTTCTTTTTTATATCAGCCTATTGCTTTACAACCGTAAAAAGGCCTTCAAAGATATCTGTACTATGAATGTCCAAAGGCCAATGGACTGCCCACAAACTGCATCATTGTATTGCTTTACAAACATCTGTTTCTCTTTTACTCTGGGGGTTAGGGAATAAGGTTGCATGAGACTTTGCTGTGGCTGGTTACAGGGTTTAGGCAATGACACAGAGAAATGTTCAAATGGTCACAAAAGAGAAGAACCACCAAGTTCACAAGTATCTAAGCAAACTAAGTTTTTATAAGATAAGCTGCTGCAATATAATCCAGCATACTGTTCTTCTATAAGGACCCATTGATTATAGCTTCGTTCTCACTATAAAACTGCATTATTATTATTAACATATGGTGAGGATGAGGGAAGGAAGAAGGAAGAAGAAGAGATTAAAAAACTTGTTTGACTTTATTTGATTAAAAATGTATCCTATGCCCTGGCTGGTGGCACAGTAGATAAGGACACAGCCTGCAAACCCAAAGGTCGCTGGTTCAATTCCCCAGCCAAGGCACATAACCAGTTGCAAGCCAGGTCTCCAGCCAGCTCCATGGCTGGAGGCAGGTGAAAGGCAACTAAACATTGATGGTTCTCTCCCTCTCTGCCTTTCTCCCTTCCCCCTCTCTAAAAATAATAAATAAAATATTTTTAAAAAATGTAATGTTACTCTTTTAAGTAGTCAAAGTACTTTAAATTAGTTTATAATTCTCCCAATATATTAACTATGTTTTATTCACTTAGGAACTTTCCTAGAACTAATATAATTTTCTGCCATCTGGCACAACAATATCACCATATGTAAGAATTACTTACAGATCAAAAAATAAATTACAGAGACTGTAAATGCAGTATATTTAGCATAATACAAATCTCAAGTTACATTCTACAACACTTTACCTTATGAGGTTTTGTTCCCCATATCACTGTTTGGTCTTTTATTTGCTTACAAAACAAAACTACACTAAATAAATATTTTGGTAAAGAGTTGACTGAAAAAAATAAACTCAGTCCCTCATATTTTATTCATCAAGTTTGCTCAGGCCCCGGCCGCACAGTTGGGAGCAAGAGCAACTGGGTTCTAATTCTAGTTATTTGCCACTGTCTGACCTTGGAAAAGTCACGTTTTTTAATACTTCCAATTTATTTGGGCAAAACAGACATTATAAGAGAGTCTAGGCTTGCTTATTCATTAGCTTGGTATCATATTATTAAGATAATGTTGGCAAAAGAAAACTGACTATGGTAATAAATAATTACTAGATGTGCTTTGAGATCTAAAGATAAAAGTCCTACTGGAAAATACTGGAGATATTGAACAAAATCAATACATCTGCCAAATCCACATATTAGGAAGGGATTTATGGACAGCATAATAGCTCAATGACATTAGTTTTATTAAGTTACTTGAACTTTGAAATATATCATCCTGAATGCTTTTTATCAGAAAATTTACCATATATGAAAATTATTCATTGTAACTTCAATTATAGGAACATGGTAAACTTATGATCATTATATTAAATTGTCCGGTGCCTTAAGATAGCTGATGCTGATTCAACAAACATTTCGTGCCACGAAACTGTGGAATAGTACTGGTATCCACTAACTCTGCAGAGACCCGAGTCTATCAGTCATCATTTTCCCCCATTTTCTCAACAACTGAGAGAAAGTTTGCCAGAATGATACAAATCAACAAAAGAAGGCCACGCTGGTCAAAGAACATTTACCTACCAATATTACAACTGCCCAGGGTGCGCACATCTAGATTTGCTTCTGACCTTACTGACTATCACTCAAGAAAATATTCCTCGATGTGGACTGGTTTCAAGAATTAGCATGCAAAAAAATGGCACTGATCCTACCTCGGCGTTCCTCCCACGTAGGGATGTATACTTACAGCTGCTGCTCCAGGACTTTAACAAGGACTTTATGCTAATTTCAAAAAACACAGAATCCTGTAGATTCAACATGGTCTCAACTGGCTGCAACACAGCAGCAGCAGCGGCAGCAGCAGCAGCAGCAGCAGCGGCACCGGATTTGTTGCTCTATCTCCAGAGCTGCTGTCCCTTGTCTTCTCCCGGGCAGCGCAGCTCCGGCCCACAGTGCCTTGGCTTCATCACCATGCAGTCTCACAGTGACGCACAACCATAGTGGAGCGCTGCTGAATGCAGATGAGCCATCACATTGAATAAAAGCTTACAAGTTTATTATAAGTGCCCTGAAGGGCATCCTCACCTTTCTTTCTGTAGGCATGCACGTGGCCGCAAGGATCTGCGTTCCTGTGGCCAGTTTTGATGAGCTTGCCTCCAGCTGCTTTCAGAGGAGTCACTGGTGCTAGTGAGCAGACGAGGGTAGAGCCCTGCCCTTGGACACCAACTTTGCTCACTAGCTAAGGGACTTGGAAATCAAAAGTAAATTCGGATCTAACAGGAGATCTTTAAATCTCTTTCTGCAGTAGCTGACCAAAAGAGAAAAAAATCGGTGGTATTTATCCCACTCCACTCTCACTTTTCTCCAGGCGGTTTTAGCAGTAATTCTCTCCATCCCTCCACACGCCCAGGCAGTGAGTGGTGCCTTTCTCGGCATGCTCACGATGGCGCAGAGCCCACTGCCCACTTACCCCACGAGAGAACGCTGGCTGACCGGATGAAAAGGTGATGTAATGAACACCGGGGCTGCACCTCCACCCTGAAACTGCTCAGCTCGGGACAAGTCTCCTCTCCCACGCAACTTGTTCAAAAGAGGGAACTCTATTATAATAAGGGGATTATTTCCAAAGCGGGGTCTTCTATATCTAATATAGTATAAAAGCCCCCAGCCCTGGCTGGTGGCATAGTGGATAAGATGCTGGCCTGGGAACCCAAAGGTCGCTGGTCTGATTTCCCAGCCAGGGCACATAACCAGGTTGCAAGCCAGGTCTCCAGCCAGGTCCGTAGATGGACGAGGGTGAAAGGCAACCATACATTGATGTTCCTCTCCCTCTCTGCCTCTCTCCCTTCCCCTCTCTCTAAAAATAATAAATAAGCCCTGGCTGGTGGCTCAGTGGATAAGGTGCCGGCCTGCGAACCCAAAGGTCGCTGGTTCGATTCCCAGCCAGGGCAACATAACCAGGTTGCATGCCAGGTCTCCAGCCAGATCTGTAGCTGGAGGCAGGTGAAAAGCAACCATATATTGATGTCTCTCTCCCTCTCTGCCTCTTTCCCTTCCCCCTCTCTCTGGAAATAATAAATAAAATCTTTTAAAAATAAATAAATAAATGTTTTTTTTTTTAATCTCCAAAAATCTTAGAATAGGAATGAATAGCAAGAAATCCTCTTCTCCAATAAAATGCACATTTTAAAAGTTGTACAGACACTTTTAAAACTGAAAACTGACACTAGGAAAAGCTTAACTGCTGTTCAAAATAGCAGAAAAGTTTTCAAAATCAAATGTGACAAATAACATTTCATGTAAACGGCAGAAGAAAAATGCTTTTGCCTCATAATTGGTTTACTGTGACTTTGAAGGTCAGTAAGGCACGTTTTTCCATATGTGGCATGCTTTTATAATGATCCATCTACAGTACTGTATCCTTTAAATGCCACAAAAAATAAGTAAATTCAGCCCTGCCTGATACGGCTCAGTGGATTGAGTAGTGGCCTGCGAACCAAAAGGTCGCCAATTTGATTCCTAGTCAGGGCACATGCCTGGGTTGTGGGCCAGGTTCCCCAGTTGGGGCATGTGTGAGGCAACCACACATTGATGTTTCTCCCCTTTTCTATCTTCTTCCTTTCCCCTCTTTTTAAAAATAAAGTCTTTTTAAAAAGTAAATTCAGTGATGATAACTAAGTAAATTTATTCATAGCCTAATGGCTAGGCATTGTATTAAAAGTTAAAAGAACATTCTTCTATGCCCAAGTAATCATACCCTAAGGGAAAATGAAAATCATGTCCGTTAGGATATATTCGGCGATAATAGTATTACTGAAAATGTCATTGAAAGCTTGTATTTCTTCAGAATAATCCAACAAATCTGGAATAAGCCTAGGCCGTTTCTACTTCTGAACAGGCCTAAAACCTCAATTCAAACCAGGGCTGAAAAGGCTAGCCACACAGAACCTCAATAACACAACCCCACTGTGTGAACCATCTCCTTGATGAGACACATCTCAGGATTAGTTAAGAGCAAGGTTTCCCCAGATCTAGTGGAACACAGATGCCTCAAGGATTAAGATGAATAAAGGGCATTCTACAGCCCAAAACACTACCTACTACATCCCAATCAACAACAATGTATGTCAACAAACAAAAGGCTCTGGTGCTACACAAAAAAATAATTCTTTTTAACTAAAGTAGTCTCCAAAGTGATTTGACAATACAATGCTCTTTTCATCAATTAGCAGATTAGAAGGATCAGCTGACCTAGACCCATACAAACCACATCCCTAAATGCCAAGACTCAGAACTGAACCACTCAGCAAGCAGACAAGTTGGAAGCATACACCCACTTACTTGCCATATGTTTTCTACCTCTAAGGAGCTAAGCCTATTGCCTATCTTAAAAGCTACTTAATGCTATTTGGCTATTAATATCCCACCAAAGTAACCAAGGTTCACCCTAGTAAACCTTTATATAAACAATAACAAACAAAGCTGTTTTACAATATATCAGAATAACTTTTGATGGGTTAAAAAAAATGATGTTCCCATACACTTAAAGAGAGGGGGATTGTCTTCTACCTCAGATTCATTTAAATGGATCAAAAAGAATAAATCGGAACTTACACCCCCTGTTATATCCAATCAGTCTGTTACTATGTGTATACAGCCAAAGCAAGTCAATAGTTTCTCTGGGACCAAGAAGCATAAAATTAATTTCAGAGCTTATTTTGGAAGTTTTGTTTTATACACACTAGGGCTCCCTTGTAGGGAGAGTCAGTGAAAATAGCACTTTTTATTTATATGGAAAGTAATTCAGTAGGCCCATGTAAACAGAGCCTGGGCTCTAAATGTTATATATATATTCTTTAATAAAATGAGTAATGATACTATTCTAACTATTGGTCACAAATTTAACAAAGGTTAATGAAAAAGCATTTACTTTGTAACCCTTTCTAAGCTTTTTAACCCTTACTAAACTTTTATCATCCAACTGGCTAGTGTTAACCAGTATTACATACACACCCAACAATCCTTTTAGAGGACCAGGGCAGAGGTCCATTGTATTTTGAATGCTTTTCCAACTTCTCAATTACTAGTCACATTTTTAATTACACAAATACTAATACTCCCATCATTCTTCAAGTAGGTTCTCTATCCTTAATCTATCAATTAATAACAGAAACAAATACATAGCCTAAAGCTTATTGAAAGCTTGCCCATAGATGACCCATGGACATGGACAACAAGTGGGGTTGACTTTGGCAGGGAATGGGAGGGTGGGGAAGGGGAGAGTAGGGGTGGGGGGAAATGGGATGAACGTAACACAATGGCAATAAAATTAAATTTACAAATACAAAAAAAAAGAAAGCTTGTCCAAAGAACACTCAAAACATCAGGGTCAGTCTTCTATTTCATTCTTTCTATAAATTCAAAATTCTCCAAGTGGTACCATACATGTATATTTGGGTCTCATTACCGTATAAAGATATCCACAGAACTCACTGTCCTACGCTGCACCCTTGGCAAGGCAGAAAAATCAATTTTATTTTAATTTTTTTAAAGATTTTATTCATTATTTTTAGAGAGAGGGAACGGAGAGAGGAAGAAAGGGAGAGAAATATCAATGTATGGTTGCCTTTCACCTGCCTCCAGCTGCGGACCTGGCTGGAAACCTGGCTTGCAACCTGGTTTGCAACCTGGTTTGCAACCTGGTTACGTGCCCTGACTGGGAATCGAACCACTTGGGTTCGACACTTGGGTTTGCAGGTCAGCGCACCTATCTACTGAGCCACACCAGCCAGGGGAAAAATCGATTTTAGATAATTTCCTTTAACTATACTCCTCGCCACCTTTTAGATCATTATACGTATATTAAAGAATGCTTTTAAAACAAGGTTTAGAATATTTTAAAGAAATTCACAATATCAATTGTCATCAGCCTCTGCAGGGGTACTCTCAGCATGGGCCAGATACTGGGAAGCACTGGATACCAAAACAACTGGGGCAGGTGTCTTGCCTTCAAGAAGTTAGAAAGTGGGTTTCCCTCTTTCTTTTAATCAATTTCCACTTAATTCTGTGCCCTTTCACTACATATTAAGAATTCATGGAATTCATTACCTAATTTACAATGTCTTAAGTACAAGGTAGATAGAGGTATACATTCTAATAATACACCAAAAAAATGTGTACCAGAAAAAAATTTTGCAGTAATACTTTAAAAATATTGCACTTTAGATAGAATCTGAAACAAAATATAGTATATAAAATTTGGATTTAACTGAAAATACCATAAACACTTCACTGGGAATAAAAACCTTCAATTATTAACATTCCTAGGAAGAATACAAATATATATTATTATTATCTCAGAAATTATTAAACTGGTATAAACAAAATAGCCATAATATGGGGGAAAACTTGGCAAGTTTTTCCCCCCCACAAAATGTCAAATATCCTGTCACTCCTGGAGACCTCACAGCCCCTACAGACTTCAGCCTCTTCAACAAGCCGCCCCCATTTTCTGGAGTTCAGAATCGAGACGGAAAGGCTTTAGGAAGGAAAGATGTCCTCAGGTGTATCAGGTTATTAACACCACGCATGAGGCAAAAGATAATTATCTACAATTATTATCAGCAGTTAACATTTATTTCTTAATGTACTTACTTCTTTATACAGGGGTGAGCAAACGGAGGTTTACAGTTTTTCACATGGAAAATAATACAAGAATAAATTGTGTTCTGTGTACTCACAACTGTAAACCTCCTTTTGCCCCCCCCCTGTATATTTCCCAAATGTTCTACAATGAGGTTGTTTTAACATTTTTAAACTGCATCACAGAAAGAAAGCAGGGTTCCTTGGAGAAATGCCTAATTCTAGGCCTACAGCACCAACAAAGAGCATCTTGGAGGGCCAAAGGCAAGAAAGGGCCAATGCTTACACAATTTGAGCAACAAAATAATGTAGTTTTGGATTATAAGCCAAACAATAAAATAAATATCCACAAATCTATACTGATATAATTTAATGATTACATACATATATAAGTAAAAAGAGATAAATCTCACCTTATACAGAAAGCCCTAACCTAGCAGACCTGACTAGTATCCTTTGAACATCCTGCTTACAAGGTTGGCGCTTGGCTAGTATCTAAGAACTTAGTCTTCAATCTTCAAGAGGGAGGGCCACACCATTCCCAGAACTGATAAGGGTGGCTCACGTTATACCTAAACTGTTGGTGCAAACAATGATTTATGCTGAATATCTGCTCTCCTCTAGGGAGGCTAAAACTTGGGTATATGCCAGGCAGTGGGTACCCATGTGACAGCCCCAGTAAAAATCCTGGGCCCATGACTCTGACAAACTCCCTAGCTGGGAACACTTCTCCTGTGGTGTGGCAGCTCGCTGCTGGGCCTCTAGGATGCTACAGGGAGACACTGTGGAGGCATGGGCCTGATGCCCCCTGGGTTTCATCCCAGCCTCTTTTCACTGTGTTGATTTTACTTAGTATCCTTTTGCTGTACTTAATCATAGTTGTGAGTATAACTATATGCTCTGTCCCATGAGTCCTTCTAGCAGATCATTAAAAGTGAGGATGACCTTGGGGACCTCTTGGGAACCCCCGGCACACATTCAGAAGAACTCCACACAATGTATGTAGATGCTTCACCCTCAAGAAGGAGAAGCATTGCTCCCTGATCCATGAAAGTGTGAGCCATACTGAGTGACTTTCTTCCAAAGGATACAACAGAAACAGCACAAGGAAAGGGGAATTTTATTGTGGAGAAACAGGACAAACACTGCTTCAGCCAGGAGATCAAGATTAAACTCTTCAGTGGTAAGTAAAGAGTATATGATCTTGATATGATATAATGAAAATAGCATTTTTCCTGTGTTCTTCCTCCTAAAATCTATACCCCAAGATTCACCATGAAAGTAACATCAGATAAACCAAAATTAAAGAGTCTAAAAAAAAAAAAATACCCAACCAATACCCTTCGATACTAAGGTTATTAAAAACAAGGAGAATCTGAGGAACATAATTGAATACCCAGGACAAATACTCCAGAAAGGTCATGACTTACTAAAGAGTACTTCAAACCCTTCTTAACATAGCTTCCAAAGGCCCAAAGCAAGCCTCAAAAGATAAGGCTATCACCAAGTAACATCCTTCCAAAACAAAACACAGCACTTTTTAAAAAGAATGTAACAAAATCCAGCATTTACCCATGTCTAACATCCAATTAAAAATTATTAGATACACACTAAGAAGTAGGAAAATGCAACTCATAAAATTAGCCAGTTAAGGAGATCTAGAAATGACAGAGATAATAGAATTAAGCACATGGGCTCTTAAAAAGCTATATATAGGCTCAAGAATGTGAGTGAAAAAATAAACACAATGAGGAGAAAATAGAATATATGAAAATAGACTCAAATAGAACTTTGAGAGATAAAATACATAATATCTGAAACAATAAATTCACTTGGGTAGAACCAATTAGATTCCACAGAAGGAAAGATAAGTAAACTTGGAGAAATGGAAATAGTAACTCTCCAAAGTCAAACACAGATGATAAAACAATGAAAATAATGCATAAAGCCTCACTGACCTTCCGAACATCAAATGGTCTAACATATGTGTAACTGGAATCTCAAAGAAGTGAAGAGAGAATACTACCTGAAGAAATAATGATCAAAAAAAATTTTTTTACCGGCCTGCAAACCCAAAGGTTACTGGTTCGATTCCTAGCCAGGGCACATAACCAGGTTGGCAGGCCTGGTCTCCGGTCAGGTCCATAGCTGGAGACAGGTGAAAGGCAACCATACTTTGATGTTTCTCTCCCTTCTCTGCCTCTTTCTTTTCCCCTCTTTCTAAAAATAATAAATAAAATATTTTTTAAAAATTTTTAATTGATGAAGACTATAAGCTCACAAACCCCCAAATCTCATCAAACCTCAATCAAGAATATCCATAACAAAAAACACATGCCAACAGTCAAATCGCTAAAAAATCAGTGAAAAGAAAAATTATTGAAAGCAGCCAGAAAATGGCACATTTCATACAGAGGCTCAAAGATAAAAATGAACACAAATGTTTCATCTTAAACTATACAAGACTGAAGTTAGAATGGCATAACTGAAAAGCTCAAAGCATAAAACTGATGACCTATATTTCTACATTCAGTGAAAACACCTTGTCAAAATACAAGCAAAAAACTTTTCCAAGGCAGACAAAAGCTGAAAAATTCACCAACAGATCTGCGTACAAAAAAATTAAACAAAGTTCTTCAGGCATAAACAACAGTATACAACATGAAAATTTGAATTCATACAAATGACAGTTCCTAAAAAGGCAGATTAGTAGATAAAACAATCTTTTATTTTTCATTTTAAATTTTCTTTAATTGCCTGCTAAATGCAAAGTGGTTAACAATGTATTGTCAGGTTTATAACAAATGTAGAAATAAAACATTTGACTACAACAGCACAAAGGATAAAGAGAAAGAAAAATATAAGATTTCAGGTTCTTACATTGTACATAAAATGGTATGCTATTATTTGAAAGTAAACAACAATAGTTGAAATTTATTTTGTAAACTCTAAAACAACTAGTTTTAAAAAGAGAACATAGAACCCTGGCTGGTGGCACAATGGATAAGGCACCTGCCTGCGAACCCATAGGTCACTGGTTCAATTCCCAGCCAGGGCACATAACCAGGTTGCAAGCCAGGTCTCCAGCCAGGTCTATAGCTGGAGGCAAGTAAAAGCCAACCAACCATACATTGATGTCTATCTCCCTCTCTGCCTCTCTCCCTACCCCTCTTTCTAAAAATAATAAATATAATCTTTAAATTAAAAAAGAGAGAGAGAACATAATAAGCCAATAGTACAATAAATTAGAATACTAAAAAAATATAATTAACCCAAAAGAAGGTGAGGAAAGAAGGGGGAAAAAATGGAACAAATGGGACAACAGGAAACCATAGCAATAAATTTGAACCCAATCACGTCACAGATTACATTAAATATAAATGGTCTAAACACTGTGTAAAGCACCATGACAGGTGCTAAAGGATAATATAGTGAATAAAACAGATCTTTGTGTCCTTGGGAGGTCAGAATACAGTGATGGAGGTAAAGAGTGTGGCTGTAGATATGGCTATGGCTATGGCTATGTGTGCCTCCACATACATACAAGCAAATATAAAGTACAAATTGGGATTAAGTGTTATGAAGGCCATAAAGGGGGTACAATGACCAACAACACCTGACTAGGCCCTACAGAGCTAAGGTGACTAGGGGGTGGCCACCCCGAGGGAATGGTATCAAATCTGAAATCTGTCCAGCAGTGAACCTTCTTCTGAAGAATGGACCTGTTATGCTTAACCTAAATGTGGAAAATAGACTGTGCTCACTTTGGCAGCATATACACTAAAATTGGAACAATACAAAGGAGATTAGCTTGGTCTCTGCACAAGGATGACATGCAAATTCGTGAAGCATTAAAAAAAGAAAAAGGAAATTAATTAAAATCAAAATAACTCTGGCTGAGCAGGGTTAAAGAACCAGACTCCTACTCACTTGGTTCTTCCATATATCCTCAGGTGAGAATAAAAAACAAGGAATTAAAAAAAGAAACACTGAAGTTGGTGATCAAATGCTATAGAAAAGTTCTGAACAGAAACAAAGCCAGACAGACCACTTGATTAAGTAGGTCAAGAAAGGACTTGAGGAGAACACAGTACAAGTCAATGGGCTATTTAAATAGCTAAGGTTTAAGAGAGAATGACCAAAAAAATGAACACTATACTTAAGAGTAAAATTTGGAAAAAGGCAGTTCGGATGGGAAGAAGAAGAAAGGTCACAATTTTTCCTAATACATACTGATGTATATGGTGACTGACAGGATAGGGTAAAACCTAAGTAAAAAAATAAAGCTGAAATACTCCAAAGGAATCCTTAGGCTTAGGTAACCACATGGATGGTGGCGCTAAACATGGGACAACCGGATGTAGGTCACACATCAACAAGAGCCCTGGCTACGTAACTCTGATCATACAGTACAAAGGCATAACAGGACAAGAGATAAGAGGAGGACGCAGGGACAGACAACCAACCCCACAAACTTCCCAGCTGTGTTCCCCACTGATTAGCGGGGGGGACTGAATTCCATATTTTCAAGTACTTGCTAGCTAACAATAACCACAAATTAATGGCTTCAGCAGAACTGAGGAAAATAAAACAACAACAAGAGACAATACTTCGAATACACCACTGTGAAAGAACAAATGAAACAAACAAGTCATGAGGGGAGTCTGCTCCTGAAACATGTGAAGCAGAATTCCAACTAGACTTCTGCACAGACAGGTTTCAGATCATGTCCAGATGAATTGCTTATTTCAGAAGTATATAGCAGGTTTTGAGTGTAATTATAAAAGAATTTCTAATAAAGGTAAGTTTTACACAAAAGTCACAAATTGGACCAATGCACCAATATATTCATAAATGAGCAACATAAAACAGTCAAGAAGCATTTTAACTAAGCTCTCTGTTTTAGGAGTGGTTACCTATGCAGCAATTCTATGACTTGTGTATGCCGTGTGGTACAATTATGTTACCTTCATGACACAGGGTATTTATTAATAGCCCCATTGTTCCTAGTTTGGTTTAAGTTCTTTTTATATAGTACACACATAACATTTTAAAAATTGTTCCATTGCTTTCAATGAAGCAGTCCAGACCCTGTAATCATGCCTTCTTCTTTGCCCTAACAAACCATAGTAATTTGATATCATTTGCCCCAGTTGCTAAGACATTTATTTCTTGAATGGGGAAAAAAATATGATGTTTCTGAATATATTTAAAATTGCTTCTTAAGATTCTGAAACCAGTTTTTACTTTTTGGGGCTTTTTTTAGAAACTAGTTTTAATTGAAAAATAACTTTTGGAGATACTGCTAATAAAAATTCAGATTTAACATTTTCTATTCAAAACACTACTAGTTGTTGGATTTGTAGTTATAGCACACACAATGTAAGTGCCCAGAAAGAATGTAGACTGTTAATACTAAGGTACTTGCACTGTCAATATGTTATGCAGATGCACTGGGGAGAAAGGGGATTTCCATTACTGGGAAAAAATAGGTAAAATTCTATGAAACGGGATAAACTTCTTTTTGACCATGAAAATGGGCACCATTACCAACATGCCATAGAAGGGTGTAAACTGTCAACTGTCCAGGGTCTATGAGGACCTATGGTCACTTTGTCTATGAAGTACCCACCACAAAGAGAAGGCTCACTATCCTCTGCTAATGCTTACCTTTCTAATTTTTCCTACAATGTCAGAAACATCATAATTTTTCAATCAACTAGAGGTTTTTATTGTTAGAGCTACCTTTATAACACTCTTAAATCAATCTTCAAACAAAGGGGTGAGTCAGCAAGGCTGTGAGCAAGTGTAAGGAAGGAAAGTGTCAAACTGCAGAGATCACTGAATGTAAAGATAAAAGTTACACTTAGGAAGGAGAGCCCAGAAGTACTGGGATGACAAGATGAAGACTGTCCAGGAGAATTAAATGGGTCAGACCAAACACAGAAGAATGTTTATGCGTGGTTAAACATAATCATAATGTACTATATTATAAGTAATTTGGGCTCTGCTGAGTATGGCTCAGGTGCTTGGAGTACTGGCCCACACACCATAAGGTTGGAGGTTCGATTCTCAGGGCACAAACCTAGGTTGAGGGTTTGATCAGTGGCCTGGGCATGTATGGGAGGCAACCAAGCGATGTTTGTTCCCTCTCTAGTTCTCTCTCTGCACCCCTCCTTCCTCTCTCACTAAAATCAATAAACCTATTTTTTAAATTTTTCAAGAAAAAAATAAGTTGGAAGAACCTACCTTCATAATCTTAATATCCTTTAAAACAAGATCCACAAGGTCATTCTTAAGCCCATTCAAGTTTAAGAAGAGTTACTTTAAATTACATTCATAAAAAATATCATCTTAGCTCTGGCTGGTGGCACAGTGGAGTAAGAGACAGGCCTGCGAACCCAAAGGTCACTGGTTCGATTCCCAGCCAGGGCAACATAACTAGGTTGCAAGCCAGGTCCTTAGCTGGAGGCAGGTGAAAGGCAACCATACATTATTTAAAAAAAAAAAAAAAAAAATTTATCTTGGTTATGTCATTTTTAGCACACATCTATACTTACTTTAAAAATGGATTAGGAAATAATAAAGATAAATGTTCTGTATTCTTTATAAGAGCTTTTTAGAGTTTGTTGAAGTTTCTCCACTCTGTGGACTAGAAATATAACCGGCTTTCATTTCTGAGAATCTGAGAACAGTCTAAGAGATCATCAGACGGTTGACCTAATCTTCAACAAATCTCTCTTTAGAAACAGAAAAATTTACCAAAGGATTAAGTGAAAGAAGAATTTAAATTTTAGCCCTGGCTAGTAGCACAGTGGATAAGGTGCCGGCCTGCGAACCCAAAGGTCGCAGGTTCGATTCCCCAGCCAGGGCACATAACCAGGTTGCAAACCAGGTCTCCAGTCAGGTCTGTGCCTGGAGGCAGGTGAAACGCAACCATACACTGATGTCTCTCTCTCTCCCTCTCTACCTCTCTCCCTTCCCCTCTTTCTAAAAATAATGAAATAAAATCTTAAAAAAAAAAAAAGTTAAAAAAAAAGAATTTAAATTTTAGGTAAGGTCATAAAGACTTAATCTATAATATTTATAATTATTTTGGATTACTGTATATCTTTAATAGTTTTCATTAATAAATCAATAATGAAGTGTTTGCTTTCCTTACATAAACTTTGGAAAAATGTAACTCTAAAAGACAACCAACCCAAATGTCCCAGGTTCGATTCCCCAGCCAGGGCACATAACCAGGTTGCAAACCAGGTCTCCAGTCAGGTCTGTGGCTGGAGGCAGGTGAAACGCAGCCATACATTGATGTCTCTCTCCCTCTCTGCCTCTTTCCCTTCCCCTCTTTCTAAAAATAATAAAAATCTTTTAAAAAAAAAGACAACCAGACTGATCTTCATCTTGATGGTCATCTTCCTACAAAGACTACCGGAAACGATCTAGGTTATCTTATAGCTAATTTATTATTTTAGAAAAAAAAAAAAAGGAGGTAGAATAAAATAGCAGGATGAGGTGACAGAGATGGGTGGAAGGTACAAGTAGAGCCTAGTGAACAATGAAATTTTTTGGGGGAAAGGTCCACAAACAAGACCCATAAAAGCCCCAGCCAGGGCACATAACCAGGTTACAATCCGGGTCTCCAGCCAGGTCTGTAGCTGGAGGCAGGTGAAAGGCAACCATACACTGAAAAAAAATCAAAAAACAAAAGAACAACAACGAAAAAGAACCCCAAGATTCATAAAAGCAATTATTTTAGAATTCCACATTAAGATATTAAGGGCACAGTGAAAATACAATAAACAAACCATTCTCTTTAAAGAATAAACCAGCCCTGGCTGGTAGCACAGTGGATAAGGTGCCGGCCTGCAAACCCAAAGGTCGCAGGTTCAATTCCCCAGCCAGGGCACATAACCAGGTTGCAAACCAGGTCTCCAGTCAGGTCTGTGGCTAGAGGCAAGTGAAAAGCAACCATACATTGATGTCTCTCTCCCTCTCTGCCTCTCTCCTTTCCCCTCTTTCTAAAAATAATGAAATAAAATCTTTAAAAAAAAAAAAAGAATAAACCATTTGGCCTTCCCCAATCACAGACTCACAGATGTTTTAACCTAGAGAGACATTAAAGATCACATTATATAATCCCTTAAATTTCTGATGAGATAGCTGAAGCCCAGGGAGGATCAGTGGATTTTAAGTCAAACTTGTAAGTTCTTATTGAACACCTACTACAGATAAAACACTATTCCAAGGGTTATAGAAAACATAAATAAGTATAATACTGGACCCCTTCTTCAAAGCTCCCATTCCCTGTTTCCCAGGTAAGTTACCTGCATGCAGCTCTCTGATGTTATCAGCCTTCTTTTTCATATTTCGGCTTAGAGGTTGGAACATTCTGGCCCTTGAGCCAAATCTGATTCATGGCCTGCTTCTGTAAATAGAGTTGTGCTGGAATTCTTTTATCATCTAGGCTCCTTTTTCTCTACAAAGTCAGAGCTAAGTCGTTGTGACAGAGACATGCCGCATGTAAAATATTCACTGTCTAGTCCTTCACAGAAAATGTCTTCCAAACTCTATTCTGGACCATTTGCTCAATTTGGGATGTGTTTGTTTGTTTGTCTTCTTTTTTCATTTGAAACTAATGGAAGACTGGTGTTGCCTCGGGACCAAGTGCCCACTGACCAATGTGATCAGTGGTTTAGAAGGAAAAGTCAGTGGGCTAAATACGGCAACTGACAGCAACTCTCGGTAACAAGTAAAAACTTGCTCTGGCACAAAAAGGACAAGGACAAGAACCAAGCGACACAGAACTCTAACCGCCAGCAAACATTCACCAACTGCTTACTAAGTGCCTGCCATTGGTCTAAGCTCTAGGGATACCCATGTAAATAAGACCAACTCAGTTCACAAAGAACTCATTATCTGGTGAAAGAAGTAACATTTTTCTATGAAATGGAATGGAAGCTAGTAGACAATGAGTTAGAGTCCTGACACTGAGGACAATGAACTGAGGTTAGGGGTAAGAGAAATTATGCAAATCCAAGAACAGTTAAACAGAGACTTCTATTCCCCCCTGCAGGTTCCAGCTCCAGGAAGTCACCAGGATTGGAAGCTTCTCACTATCTATAGTTGCCTCAACCCAAAGGCCACTATTTATACATAGGTGGAGTTAACTTTTGGACTGCATGTTGCTTCCTGAATTTCTTTTATAGCATGTTTCTGTTTAACCTTTCTAGAAGATGTCTTAGTTATACTTTAAACTTACATTTAGCTTTAGGATCTTAACCTATTTCATGGTGTTTTCTGACAACCTCACCTCCATTATTTTCTTTTTGTTTAATTAAAATTTTTTAAGACTCCTTTTGGGATAGGACTTTTTAGTTTCTTTCTTTTTTTTCCTTTTATTTATTTTAAAAGATTTTATTTATTATTTTTCAGAGAGAAGGGATGGGAGAGGGGGAGAGAAATATCAATGTATAGTTGCCTTTCACCTGCCTCCAGCTACAGAGCTGACTGGAGATCTGGCTTGCAACCTAATTATGTTGCCCTGGCTGGGAATCGAACCAGCGACCTTTCGGTTCGCAGGCCAGTGCCTTATCCACTGTGCCACCAGCCAGGGCTTATTATTTTCTTTAGCATCTTTCAATACAGATATTATTTTTATCATCCTATTCATCTTTTTATGCTTTTATTATTTCAATTGTGACCAATATTTATTTAGAGAAGTATTTTTCCTATGCCCCATCTTCCAACTATTTTATCTTTGATAAAACTCCTTCCCTTTGCTTCTTAAGTGAGAATAAGCAGAGGTGATCATTGAAACAGGCAGCCACCAGGAAGGTATGGTAAGTAAAAATTAGAACAGTCCCACAATCAGAGTGGAGGTGGATCCTGAGGGTCCTGGGGCGCTTAGGATTCACCCCGTAGTTGATGAACCCAGGGTGATTCAAAAGGGTTCTGGGGGAGGGGCAGAGGGACTGAAGCAGCAGGAACACTTGGAGAAAGAGGTGGAGTAGTCACTAAATTTCAACTGATATGAAGAAGAATAATATTTAAACAACCAGTATCAGCATACCAGTACATACTGGGTAAGTATCAGTTTATGACTAGGAAACAACAGAGTAGTGGGATAGAGAAAAAGAGACAGATGCACCTTTATTTCCATTTAGTTAAGTTTCTTCCAAGTCCTTTTTAATGTCAGAAAGCAAAGATGCTGACCATCATTCTGACCATAATTCTAACCATACTTAACTGCCCCAATTTAAATATATATATATATAGAGAGAGAGAGAGAGAGAGAGAGAGAGAGCCATGTAACTTAAAAAGACATTCTAAAATCATTCTTCTTAAGAAGTGTTAGGTTAACTTTAAAAATGGCCAAGAGAAATTACTAAAGTAATATTGCTGCACTAACTTCTAAAAACCTCTGTACCTGATTCACACCACCTTTGGCAGTAGTTATTGGGACGAGCACACACAATGGACAAAGAAGGAAACACGGGAAAATGTAGTGACACAAGGTAATTTCCCGTGAGCTCTCATGTAGCTCTAAATCTCACACCAGAGGTTTTTAAAATTATGCACAAAAAACCTAGATCCAGATTCCTAGAGTATTTTCTATGGCAGAATGCTCCAAAGATAAAATCTAGTTAAATTTAATGTATCTACCTCCAGCTCAAAATTCCAAAAGCTTTTGTAAACAATGACACCCAGTGTTACACTAAATGTCAATTTTGCTGCTTTTCCTTTTATTTTGGTAATCTTAAAAACAATGCTACAGCCCTAGCCAATGTGGCCCATTGGTTGGAGTGTTGTCCCATAAACTGAAAGGTTGTGGCTCCGATTACCTGGACAAGGCACAGGCCTAGCTTGCAGGTTCAGCCCCAATCAGTCTGTATATGAGAGGCAACCAACGGACGTCTCCCTCCCTCTCTCTTTCTCTCCCTTCCCCTCTCTTTAAATTCAGTAAGCATGTCCTCGGATAAGGGTTTAAAAAAAAGAAGAAATAAAATATATTTTTAAAATGCTACATACAAATACCATCCACAGGTGAGGTTAATTGGCCTGACGAGATTAAATAGTTCATTCAAGGACACACAGCTGGTAGAACTCAGCTCAGTCTGGATCAAAGCGCCCCATCACTCCTTTCTTGATATTTCACGGCCTCCCCTCGTGCCTATACGTCTCTCCAATGTCTCGCCTCTGTCATGAGAATTCTCACCGATTCTGAGGGAATGGATATAACAACCCAACAAGGCTTCTCCTACATCCTCCGATAATAATGGCCTGAAAAAGAAAGGCCCTCTGTCCTAAGAAAACCTACTGGACTGGATGATACTACAAAAGCCTAACACTTCCAAATCCCACTATGTAAGCAGGAATTCCTAAACCCCTTCGCACACTCTGAGTACAAGGTATCATTTGGGTCAAGCCAGGAATTCCATAGCAGACTGATGACTATTTGGAGTTCAAGTTCTTCCAGGACATAGCCCTACCCAACAACCTTTTTATCACATTTGAATTCCAGATGGGTCTCCATCTCCTTTGGTCTGTTATCACAACGTGCATTTGAAGTGTCAGGAGAAAACACACCTCATCTCAATGTCCTTCTAGGACCTACTCTAAACTCTCTCTCCATTAATGAGCCAGTCTTTGATGAGGACCAAAATAAGTCTCTATCCAGCTTACTCCCTTCTAAAAAGGAGCTGGCCTGCCATGTTTTTCCTCCACCCGACACATAATGTACCCAACAAAAGGCGAGTTCTTCTGGAGGGGCAAAACCGAACCTAACCAGTGAGGGCAATTACTCTGGAAAAAAAAAAAAAGAAAGAAAGAAAAATCTGAAAAGGTCACTTATTTTAAAAATCTTAGTAACAATTAGCACCCCTCCTTTTTTTTACCATTGAAATGTAGACAGCAGCCTTTAAAACTCAACCAAAAGGCTTTTGGAATTTTTAACTAGTCCTACATTTTGGTTTGTCCTGCTAGTGAGTTGTCCTGAATACCTAGCAGAGGTATAATGTTTTAAAATACTTTTTAAAATTAGCTTATTGTTGTTGTATAACATTTATCCCATTTTCCCCCATTGCTCTGCCCTGCCCGGCCTTCCCCATCTCCTCTCCCACAGTCAGTCCCACATGTTGTCCATGTCCGTGGGCCATACGTACTAGTTCCCTGACCAAACTCTTCCCCTTCTTGGCCCCTTCCTCACCCGCTCCAGGTATACTATTTAAATGTTTTTTAATCCATGGAATCATTAACACTATAATAAAGTGAAAATGGTATCTCCACGTGCACCTCTTAGTTGTTTTTTTAAAAGTCATGTGAAACAACTATTGTCTTAATCAGCTTTTTAAATCAATGTTATAAAAATAATAAACTCTTCATTAAAGTGAACGAGTCTCAAAGAATAATGTTTAACATATACTGGAATTAAAGTTGTTCCCTAGGAAAGTATTGCTCTTATTAAAATGAAAGCACCCCAGAAGGTGCTTTGGTAAGTACATTGGTAAATATAACCAGCCTTTAAAAAAAAAATGTTTATATATAAAGATTCAAAAACATCAACACTGCAGTGAGACGGAGCAGAAAGAGCAAATGCCTGACTTTAAAACAATGGCATAACCTTACCACTTATTAGCCAAAACAACCTCAGATAATTTCATCTAAAACCTCTCTGAACTTTTAAAAACTTTGTACAACTTACCACACTTGATTTTCCAAGCCACTTAGATAACATTTGCTCATTCTACCAATATTTACTGAGCAACTACTCTGTGTCAAGCTTGGAACACATCAACCGGCAGGGCAGAGTCCATGCTCACCTTACATTCTATTTGCCGGGGGAAAGGGGACCAGAATGCACTACATAGGTAGAAAATTACCCATTTCAGTTACTGGTAAAATAAAACAAGAAAACGGTGCCCAGAAGACAGAGGGTGCTCAAAAATTCTTGCATCCTTAACTTTGCTATATACTTGGCTCTGTTCGATGTATCATTCATTATCTCTGTTTTTGGCAAATTATAAAAATAAATCTTACATTTAACTCACTTATTCTTGACTCCAAACAGAATGAATAACAACAAAATGAAGATTGATTCCATCAGAATAAAAATAAGTCGATCTTGGAGACCCAAGGACTTTGCAGCTGTCACAACAGAGGCCTGTGCAAACACACTGCCTGATTCTTAGGATGACTCATGACTGTGCCTCACGTTCATTGTTCTCCAATGGTCGGACAACGTTGCGGTATATTCTGAATCAGTGAAGGGCATTTTCTCCCCACCAACTTTTATGTCTGAGGCTAGATATTATTTGTGTAATTCTACTAATAACTATCAGTGAGAAAGGTCTTTGATCACATGACACTGACTCTACACAAAAACTATGAATACTCTATATAAGCAGCTTATGAATAAGATTACATAACACAAATACATGAATGTTTTAATTCCTTTTCCTTAAAGAGTAGAGATAGCAAATAAATAATTTACTACTTTTAACAAAATTGCAACATTATACAATTATATACAGTAGAGTCCCTTTATTATAAATTACACTCTTAACTAATTATACAATCGAAAACCTTCATTGAAGTAGGAAGGAAGGGGGTTGGAGGAAGATTTATAGGTCCACAAAAGGGTTTATTTCAACTTAAAAAATTCCCAAGCCCTGGCTGGTGGCTCAGTGGATAAGGCACCAGCCTGCGAACCCAAAAGTCTCAGGTTTGATTCCTCAGCCAGGACACATAACTAGGTTGCAAGCCAGGTCTCCAGCCAGGCCCTTAGCTGGAGACAGGTGAAAGGCAACCACACATTGATGTTTCTCTCCCTTTCTTCTTCCCTCCCTGCCTTTCTCTCTGAAAACAATGAATAAAATCTTAAAAAAAAAAAAAAAGAGAGAGAGAGAGAATATAATCAAACTTTCAGAGTTTACAGAAACTTTTTCTCCTAAATATTACATTAATTTATAGGAGCAGTTATTTGTTCACCAAAATAAAAAATTTCATAATCATATGAACATTTTTAAATGTTTTAGTCAAAATTTTAAATGTACAGCATTATCCATTTTATTCCTGAAGGATTTTCTTTCAACATTTGTTATTTACTATATACAAAACTGACTTTT
Source organism: Noctilio leporinus (assembly GCA_004026585.1). NCBI lineage: Eukaryota > Metazoa > Chordata > Mammalia > Chiroptera > Noctilionidae > Noctilio > Noctilio leporinus. Next base: position 258,907 of record PVIW01000004.1, on the reverse strand, counting down.
CTCCCAACACAGAATGAGAATCATTAGCTCAAATTTTAAAAGGTATTAAATTTAGCTGTGCGGGATTATATGAAATTAATATACTGTGATGCAAAATAATCATGATTATATTGAAAAATGTGACCTTTTCAGTTTTCATTTACATATTCTATGGGTTATAACATTTTTTCAATAATAACATATTTTCCAAAGTTCATCAAACTATAAACTTCACTAATGGCTTTCTCTTGATTTATAGCTTCAATATTTCTCCATCTAAACTCAAAGCAAAAACTTGATACTTAAAAAGTTTAGACCAACTATATCTTTACTGTATTAAAAACACTGTCAATATTTAAACTTGGTTTTCAAAAAGATTTATGCTCACTATAATTCATACTTGTAAAAATAATTTCTCTCCACCAATACTTTTTTAAAAGGATTGAATACATTGTTACTTTACCTAGTTGATGGTGGTGTTTGTCATAATTACTATGACAGAAATTGATTTCGCCTTCCTCATCTATAGTTTTCTCTGATGAAAGCAAACTAAGACGTCTCATCTTCAGTAATCTTGGGCAACATTCCTGAAAACTATCTTCAGTATCCAAAACCACATCTCCCAAAAGAATGGGAGGAACAACTCTCTTTAAAAAATCCATTATAAAGTTCTTCTACATTACTAGACCCACAAGCAGACAGAAAGGTGCTTTTACCAATTTCCTTGATGAGAAGATATGGTACACGCTATTTATGGCAAAGAGCAAAGAAACGTCATTTGAGTTAAGGTGGTGCTAAACACCAGGAGGTCAAGTGCCAGCTGTTTTGAAGCTGATTTTTAGGACATTCACTGTTCACACTGATAACAAACCAAACAGCTATCAACCATGAAATGGCACTTTGAATATATGTACATATACTTATACATCTACAATGGGTGTTAACAGTAATATTCAGACCATAAAAAGTAATATCACACTGTAAAGGGTTTAGCATGCCTGCAGTTCAACATTTAGACTTTGAAAACTTTGGTCTGAGGTGTGTCGTCCTTACACCCTAAACAAACTTACAACTGAAGTGTAAAACTAACTTGCACTCAAAAGATTATTCTTATCTTTCCAAAAATTCACTATTAGACTTGAGGAACATCAAGCATTATAGGACTTGAAAGGAGTGCTGTATTGTGAACAAAAAGTGTCCTCATTATAATCAACTGCAATTACCAATAGTAGCCATGGAAACCTTGGCATGAATCCCCCTTAAAAAATAAGTGATAGTTTACAATATATGGATCTAAGAACATAGATTTAAAGTATAATTATTTAATTGAATAAACCCAGGAATCAACCTTATATAATTTATTTACAAGTAACTGAGCATTCTACTAAATATTTTCAAATAGCTAAACTAGTTGATCTTACTGCTTAATGTAATCCAGAAGCAAGACAAAATACCCCGGTGGAAGGAACGATTAGGAGAAGTGAAATTAATACCTTCTTTTCTCCCTTTCTTTGCCCGCCCTCTGGTGGGGATACTAAGAGAGCAAGAAGGAAATGAAAAACCAAAGAAAACAGGCATAAACTATCTAAATAATAAAATTATAATTCTGAGGATATACATTTTAATTTTAAAAAATCTGATTCACTTAGTAAAATTCAAGCACAATCTCATTCTTCTCAATATGAAGAAAATTATTTACCTATTTTAAAAGATGAAGCATAAAACCGACTATACATATCAAGAAAAATTATAATGAAAAAACAAACAAATTTCTGGTTCTGAATTACTGAGTTTTTTTGTTTGTTTGTTTTGTTTTGTTTTGAGAGAGAGAGGGTGGGGAAGGGAGAGAGGCACAGAGGGAGAGAGACATCAATGTATGGTTGCCTTTCACCTGAGTCTAGCCACAGACGTGGCTGGAGACCTGGCTTGCAACCTGGTTATGTGCCCTGGCTGGGAATCAAACCAGCAACCTTTGGATTCGCAGGCCAGTGCCTTATCCACCGTGCCACCAGCCAGGGCTTGAATTACTGAGTTTTTAATCCTCATTTTTCACCACATTCATTATAAAGTCAATTATTCTTTACTTCATTATTTAAAAGATATTAATTGAAGATCCTGTACATGTAAAGCATTAACATAATATTAAGGTTCAGAGAAAAATTAAAGGATTTATTCATGCAAATCCTGCCCCAGGGTACTCTATGGTGAAATAAGGGTGGTGGAGGTGGGGACAAGGAAGTCAAGTATAGGACTTAAAATTTCTGGCTTAGAAGGAATGTACCTACTAGGAAAAGATGTTATTTTTAAAAAATGCTTCTAAGAAATAGATTCTCTCTTAACCCTTAAACACAAAAGGATGACAATTCATATCTGATCAGCCTATTCCCCAAACACAGAAGAAACAACCAATTAGAGCCATAATTCGTATACCTTAATAACCAAGAAATTATCATGTGTCTTTTAGGTACTTTTTCCTCTTTATGGATATAATCTTATGTTAAGACTTATGCTTGTGGTTTTCCTCAGGTCCCTTTGCAGGTTCTTCCTTATCTATGGAGCCCAGAAATATAATGGTATATAGATAGCACAGGCCAATGATAAAGGGCAAGTTGCCTTCATAGCTGTTCGTGATATACAAGAATCACCCATGTCACTATTAAATCTGCCTTTCCTAACTACTTTCAAATGGGGCAAGGATTAGGGGTCACTGAAGAAACCACAAGATTTTTCTCAGATTTCAACATTCAACAAATTCTGCTGAGCAGCTTCTATCATGACCTGTGCAAGATGCAAAGGCATTTAAACGCCTCTATCCCCAAGAACCTTACTAGTTATGAAGAGAAAGAAACTCTCACATACAACCCCATACAAGGTTGGCCAAGGCCCTGATGAGCCTGCCCTGCACTTCAACGTCCTCTGCCCAATCTGCTCCTACACCATCTCTCTTAAAGAAGGCTGATCCCTAATAAATACCCTGGAAGCCAAACTCCTTTTCAGAATCAGCTTCCAGAGGACCCACCCCGAGACATGCAGTGGAGAAAGCATCGCATTCCAGTGACAAAACTGTATCCATACTGGCTGAATCTATGACCTTTGGTTGATTATCATAACTTTGAACTCAGCATATAACAGTTACAGGATTAACAAATTATTATAAAAGGCAGTAGCTCAAATATAGCATTTAAAAAGCCTTTTAGACCTCATAGTCACTATTTACCCTTTAGAATATTTACTATAGTCTTACCACAGAAATCAAGACAGTAATTTCTTGCTGGTAACTTGGATCATCTAATCCTGTCTGTGGAACTTGTGAGCAGTTTTGAGAATTAAGCATTTAGGTGTTAATCATCCAAGATGCAAATAAATGGCTTCAGCTCTGAGAAAAAAACAAAACACAAATGTATACATTAGATTTGTTTATAACAAACACATTTGAGTGTTACTTACTTCCATTCTTACTTCTGAATATATTATACAACCATGTCACCTAGTGCTGCATTTATCCTCTTTGAATAATGTTGCATTACACTATGTCTGAATTTTAATTTTTGAAAAAGTTTCAAAATAATGCAAAATTGAGAATAGTATAATGAACCTACCATTATCAACTCATGGTGAATCATGTTTCATTTATATCTCCATCTACCCACAACCCCTATCCTATCACTCTAGATTATTATGAATCTAATGCTAGACATTTTACTAGCTCATCTGTATATAATTGTGTATGCATCTAAGACAAAGATATGGTTTTAAAACATGATCCAATATCATTATAATCTTTATAATAAACTAATTTCTTTATAACATCAACTACCAATCAATGCTTAAAATTTTCCAACTGTTGACCCTGGCTGGTAGCGCAGTGGATAAGGTGCTGGCCTGGGAACCCAAAGGTCACTGGTTTGATTCCCCAGCCAGGGCACATAGCCAGGTTGCAAGCCAGGTCTCCAGCCAGGTCCATGGCTGGTGGCAGGTGAAAGCCAACCATACATGATGTCTCTTTCCCTCTCTGCCTCTCTCTCTTCCACTCTCTGGAAAAAATAACGATAAATAAAATCTTTAAAAAAGACTAGCTTTAAACAAAAAAATTTCAACTGTCTCATAAGAATTTTTTAGCTTTGGCTGGTATGGCTCAGTGAACTGTGCACCAACCCGCAAACCAGAGTCGCTGGTTCAATTCCTAGTCAGGGTACATCTCTGTGTTGCGGGCCAGGTTCCCATTTGGGGACATACAAGACGCAACCATACATTGCTATTTCTCTTCCTCTTTTTCCTCCTTCCTTCCCCTCTCTCTAAAAATAAATAAAATCTTTAAAAGAAAAAAATTTTTTTAAAGTTTGTTCTAATTCAGATCTAAACAAAATTCATAGAAGCAATCGTTACTGTATCTTTCAAATACCTTTTAATCTATAGTTCCCCTTCCCCACTTCCTTTCTTCTGAGTGTCAGTAATGCTTTTAATAGTCAATGATTGACCTAGTACATCAATACCTTAATTATTCAATATATTTAACATTTTATTTTATTCACTAAACAGATTTTCAAAGTAGTTCATATAGTAATTGTGCCTAATATTTATCCCAAATACAAAAAATATTGAGATACATATTTTTCAAAGCCAAGTCAATTATAACTTAGACTTATAAGTCTAAGGAGGTCACGGATTATAAACTATGCACCTTATCTGTAATGATTTGATAGAATTACTAAAAATGTAACCGATGATCACAGGCAGTTATCCTTTTCCCATATAGAAGAACTCACACATGTTTTTCTGTACATTCTATGTTTTTATTACCATTAAAGGTCTTGGCAGCCCTGGCTGGTAGCACAGTGGATAAGGCGCCAGCCTGCGAACCCAAAGGTCGCAGGTTCGATTCCCCAGCCAGGGCACATAACCAGGTTGCAAACCAGGTTGCAAACCAGGTCTCCAGTCAGGTCTGTGGCTGGAGGCAGGTGAAATGCAACCATACATTGATGTCTCTCTCCCTCTCTTCCTTCCCCTCTTTCTAAAAATAATGAAATAAAATCTTTAAAAAAAAAGGTTTGGTATTTCTCCATTTAGATAGGTCACATTTTAAATTTGGCATTAAAACTCAAATAAACTACATCTTAAATTATAACTGGTTTCTTACTATTTTTTCTGTTTAATGAATTTAATCCTCAACCCATCAGAAATGACTAATTACTCTCTAAAATATTAAGGATTTTTTACCCTGGCTGGTGGCACAGTAGATAAGGTGCCAGCCTGCGAACCCAAAGGTTGCTGGTTCGATTCCCCAGCCAGGGCACATAACCAGGTTGCAAGCCAGGTCTCCAGCCAGGTATGTGGCTGGAGGCAGATGAAAGGCAACCATACATTGATTCTCTCCCTCTCTGCCTTGCTCCCTTCCCCTCCCTCTAAAAATAATAAAATCTTTAAAATAAATACAATAAAATATTACGGATTTTTAAAAAGATTTTATTTATTATTTTCAGAGAGAGAATAAGGGAGGGAGGTAGAGAGGGAGAGAAACATCAACGTGTGGTTGCCTTTCACCTGCGTCTAGCTACAGACCTGGCTGGAGATCTGGCTTGCAACCTGGTTATGTGCCCTGGCTGGGAATCAAACCAGCAACCTTTGGGTTCACAGGCCGGCACCTTATCCACTGTGCCACCAGCCAGGGCTGCTGCAATAAATCTAGACACTTTTATTTTACCTTAGATTCATGGAATTATTTCTCCCTCAAAGCAAATAAAGTTTATATGATAAACAGCATATTATTTCTGTAGATAGCAGTTACACTACAGTCATGCACAGGTCTATGATGAAAATTATTTTTCACTTCATCTTCCAAGGCAGTGGCCCCAAACCTTTTTGGCACCAGGGACTGGTTTCATGGGAGATGAATTTTCCTCGGACTAGGGGGTGAGGGGGAACTGAGGGGTGGGAATGGGGGAGGGGTGGCTATATAGCCTGCCACCAGGTACAGCTTAATTGTCATTTGCCACTCACAGATAGGGTTTTGATACTAGTCTGTAAGCAACTGATGTATTACGGTCTCGGTGCAGTCAAACCTCTCTGCTAAGGATAATCTGTATTTGCAGCCACTGCCCAGCACAGCTATACCTCAGATCATCTGGCATTAGAATGAGGAGTGCACAACCCAGACCCCTCACATGCACAGTTCACAGTAGGGTTCGCACTCCTATGATAACCTAATGCTGCAGTTGAGCTCACAAGATGGAGCCCAGGTAGAACTCAGGTGGCAATGCAAGGGATGGGGAGTGGCTATACCACTAACCTCCTGCTGTGCAGCCCAATGATGGGGGAGGAGGTGGGGATCCCTATTCCAGAACAAATGACAAAATACTGCTGGAGTACAGCAAGGCTGTTTTATGACACTGCAGCAAGTTCCTCTGGAACTAATTTGTACCACCACCTACATCTTTTGTTTTGCTTCACTTCTGAAAAACCTTCTGTTTAGACACAGCAAGAGCTAATGCCATGTTTCCTACAGGTGTACACTCTTCTGTAACCACAACGATAGATCATTGTGTCATTCTGAGGCTTCCCAACGCCTGTCTAAAATTTTCAATACTTCTTCAGTAGTCACATGACCTTCCTATAGTCAACTGTCATTTTGTTAAAGATTTTTATTTATTTTTAGAGAGGGGAGAAGGCAGGAGGGAGAGAGAGAAACATGGATAGGTTGCCTCTCCCATGCCCCCAACTGGGGACCTGGCCTGCAACCCAGGCATGTGCCCTGACTGGGAATCCAACCAGGAAACTTTCTGCTCACAGGCTAGCACTCAATTCACCAAGCCATATAGCCAGGGCTCAACATTCACTTTTGATAAAATAAACAAGTCTTTGATTACCCTCCCTGGAAAATATTAGGTTTATAGTGCTGATTTACTCTGTAGGTTACAATCATTTTGGGCAGGGATGTGTGTGTGTGGGTGGGGGGGGGGTGTTGTTTTTTTCTTGGTTTGTTTTTTTTTTTCTTGGAGTGGGCCTCTTGGCATCCACCATGTTTGGGACTCTCTGTACTTCCTGTACTTGCACATCTACTTCCTTCACCAAATTAGGGAAGTCTTCTTTCATTTCTTTTTCAAACAGATTTTCAATTTCTTGCTCTTTCTCTTCTCCTTCTGGCAGCCCTATGATGCAATTGGATTGTTTAAAGTTGTACCAGAGGCTGCTTACACTGTCCTCATCTTTTGAATTCCTTTTTCTTCTTGCTGCTCTGCATGGTTGTTTTCTGCTTTCTTATGTTCCAAATCATTGATTTGATTCTTGGCTTCATCCACTTTACTGCTGTTTCCCTGTAAATTGTTGATTTCAATCAGTGCATCCTTCATTTCTGACTGGATCTTTCTTTTGCTGTTCTCACTAAGTTCTTTGAGCATCCATATAAATAGTGCTTTGAACTCTGCATCTGCTAGATTGCTTATTTCCATTTCATTTAGCTCTTTTTCTGGAGTTTTGCTATGTTCTTTCATTTGGGCCATGTTTCTTTACCTCCTCATTTTGGCAGCCTCCCTGTGTTTCTTACATGTATTAGGTAGAGCTGCTTTGACTCTATGTCTTGGTAGTATGGCCCAACATTGTATATGTCCTATAGGGTACAATGGCATAGCCTTCCTGTCACCCAAGCTGGATACTCATGGTGCACCCTTTGTGTGCGCCGAATACAACCTCCTCTTGTAGTTGAGCCTTGGTTGCTTTTGGTAGATCAATGGGAGAGATTTACCTAGGCCAGTCAGCTGCAAGGACTGGCTGTGACCCTTTATCACCAACCTCCACCCTCCGTGGAGGATCAACTGTGCAGGGGCAGGGTTGTGGTGCTCTGATATGGTCAGTAGCTGTCAACTGGGTGCACTGGCCCTGGAGTTTCCCAGGTGGTACAGGCCAAGGGCTTCCCCTACCTGTTTCCCCTGGGGTACCCTGACTGAGATAAAGTAATCTGAGATGGCTGCTACTTGTGCTGGGCTTGGAGATGCCCAGGTGAAGCCAACTTGTGAGTCTAAGCTGCCCTACTGCTAGTGCCAGGCCCGGGGCTCATAAGGCCAACTATTGCTTGTTTAACAGAATTTAGGAAGTTGTGAAGCATGTGTCAAGACCAGTGATTCATATGGGAAAGCAGCTTTGGTGGGCCTGTAAGTTGGGTGGGACAGTCTCTGGGGATCTCCAATGCAGGCCAAACAGTGTTAGCCGGGTTGATGGAGTCTCAGATATAACACCAGCTTGACAGTTCTGCGGGCGCAGGGTTTAGAAAGGGGGTAATGGCCTCTGCTCACCTTGATGCCAGACACTTCGGTTTCTCCCAGTGCGACACTGGTACCTTTCAAGCTGCTATGCTGGTGCTGGAGCTCAGAGGGAGTGAGCCTGAATAGGTGAGTCTATGTGTAGGTTCTTTAAGAGACACTGCTTGGGGTCCCAGCAGTTTCTTCCAACCAACTCAATCCCTACTGGTTTTTGCAACCAGAAGTTGTAGGGATTTATCTTCCTGGCACTGGGGCATGGGCTGGAGAGTCTGGTGTGGGACCCGAACTCCTTTGTTCATGAGATATCCCATCCAATTTTTATCCACCACACCTGGGTTTGAAATCAGCCCATTCTATGTCAGTGCCCCTCCTACCAGTCTGTATGGATGTGGTTTCTTTATTTTTGTACTTGTCAGACTTCCAGTTAACTGATTTCTGTCAGTTCTAAGTGATGGCTGTCCTACATTTTAGTTATAACTTTGATGTGGTTGTACAAAGAGACGAGCCATGTCTGCATATACCGCAACCATGACTGGAGGTCTTGTTGATCCTTATTTTAAAAGAAAACAGGCACATAAATTAGAGTGACTTGAGGAGGTCAGTTAGTATTTGTCAGCATGGAAGAGAAGACTATAAATTGCCAAGCAGTACAAATTTTGAAGGAGTAAGGCTTTAACCCCGCAGTAAGAATAATGATCTAAAAGCTTTATGAGAAATAAAGGGAACAGTGGCCCAGCTCTGGACCTTGGAGGATCTTCAGGCCAACTGAGGTCCTTCAAAGAGAGTCTTGCTTAATTTCAGCACAGAAGGCAAAAGAGAAAGTTGAACGGGTGTTCACATAACATATTAACCACATTTCTTCTCTGAATACAATTACTAGAATAATAAAGTACAGAAATATCACAAATTTAATGTGCATTCATTGTGATGAGATGCAACATACATGTCTCTGATAGTACATTAATACAGAAAATAGTAATTTAAAGCAAATAAAGCAAAAATTAGTAGAAGTAAATGAATCTCAGTGATGTTCATTATAATACGTTCAATATTTGTGTGTATACTTCATTAACTCAAAAGGAGAATACAGAAGTTATGGTGCCTAGCACAAAGTGGATCCGAGTTCAACAGAAAGAATAACAATTATTGCATAATTAATGAAAAGGCTGCTTCATAAAGAAAAGAAGCCATTGCTCACTGAGTTTTCAGGCAGGTTGTTAAAAACATCACCTATAGAAAGAATTACCTCACTGGGTAAAAGGTTAAGCTAAATTACTTCAATGATCTCAACTATAACTCAATTGGTGTGGCCCAGTGGGTTGAGCACTGGCCTGTGAACCAAAGGGTCGCCAGGTCAATTTCTGGTTAGGGCACATGCCTGGGTTGTGAACCAGGTCCCATGTTTGGGGGTATGACAGAAGCAACCAATTTGATGTTTCTTTCCCTCTCTTTCCGTCTCCCTTCCCCTCTCTCTAAAGTTAAATATATAAAACCTTAAGAAAAAGAAAAAAATCAAGACTCTAAATTTGACTTCAAAATGTATTTTAAACCTATACTTGAATGCTGAAATGTGTGGTGACCTTATAAATTCATCATACTTCAACTAAAGCAAGAAACCATATGGCAAAATATGGAATCTACGAAGGCAGATTCCTACCATTCTATTAAAATTATTCTGGGTATCTTGGAAGGCCTATTAAAATGGTATAAAGGACCAAAATGATGAAAATGTTCAGATAGCCTTTTAAAGTAAGGATACAATTGTTTTTAAATAAATTTAATGTAATCATAGCCCTTATTTATAATAGCAAAATAACTATGGAAAATATTAAAATGCACTAAATTTTTCCTCTGCCAAAATTTATATAAAACGTAAAATTTGAAAAATCTACTCACAAATAATCAAGTGCAGGAAGCAATCAATTTTTCAAGTATCTTTTTATATGTGACTGGTAAAAATCATAATATAAAGAATTTACAATCCCCCTTTAATTAACAAAGCAATTGACTTATAAAATCAATAGAGGTTTCCATTACACTCCAATCTTTAGAAATTTACTTATTCTCTTATTCAGAAATGTTGTAATTTTACAATATTTTAAATAAACTTTCACTTTAAGCTTCTCTGTTGTTTTTAACCTCTCAAACTTCAATTTTAAAGAGTATACAAACTCACTATGCTGACTAATGTAATCACAGATTACATAATATATTACCTGCTGAAAATACTGTATAATGGTACTGAGCTAGAATAACTGGGCTTCACTGCAAAAACCTAGCTCTCTTGCTGACAAAGCAATGTTCCCTGAGGGTAACTTTGTCAACATTTTTGTTTACTTTGTACTTCTTGCCAAAATAGCAGTTATTGTCATGCTTGATCTAATGAACACAATTAGCAAGACTTTCCATTCACAAAATTAACATGTTTTCTATTAAGGTTTCATTCACTGAATAAAATTAAAACAGTATCAAAGTACATTTTCTAATATACTGATGAATGAATATGTATATGTATTGTTTAGAATAATTTTCCTATTACATTTCCATGTTAAAAAAAAAAAAGAGAATTTAATCACAAAATTATTGTACAAATACTCTACCTACCCATCTCAACTTAAACACCAAGAGAAAATGATTGGACAAATGTAGAAGCTGACCTATAAGACAACCTTACCAATCTGGAATTTATTCTCATCTCTAACTTCTAAAAATCCATTACTATTAACTATGCCATACACAAATTTACAGAAAATATACATTCAACAAATATTTATTGAGCAAAACTATGTACCAGGAACCAGAGAGAGAGGAGTGAATAAAACAGACAAAAATTCCTAGCCTTGTAGAGCTTATATTCTAATCTTGTAGTTTTTTTTGAGTCATTCCCTTAAAAATCTGGAAAAAAGCACTGGACACTTCTTCCAAAATGCACATACACCTAAGTTTACAAGGTTATAAACCTTTCTATTTCAATTATTGATTATAAATTAAGATGCCCTGATTAATATCTTCCTCAAGTGTAAATTTCCATCTCTACCATTTAATAGTTAGATAACTAATAATTCATAGTAAAAAGTAGTATTTTTTTCCATTGTAATACTTATGGCTTTCAAATTTCAGAAGAATATTTTTCTATTTCTCTTATTTGTACCTCTCAAACTTCTAGGCTGTCAAGTTACCCTTTATCAATCTTGGTCTTCCCAGAAAACTGGATTCTAACCTCTTTGGTAGCTTCAAAGGAAAATTTTCTAATTTCATTAATTATCCTCCAAATCTTTTTAAGTTGAAACCCTCCTCTCCATGCCCAAATCTCCAGTTAATCTTTTCAGAAGTTGCCTACAGGAGCTTCTAAAAAATATATATGTTCAAGAGAAACCACAATAAAAACTTAATCATTTAACAGAAACCATCAATTAATTAACCGGAAACTTTTCTGTTCTTTCTGGTCACAAAAAGAAAATAAGTGACCCCTAAGGAAAAATCTGTAGCTTCTATTTTAAAATGCAACACTAAAACCCTTTTGATGTCTTTTACTATATCCAATCAATGTGTTACACTTTTCACGTGTATAATTTTTAAGTTATACAATGGAAATTGCTCTACCGAATTATGAACTTGAGGTTATAAAATCAAACATCAAAGCAAAGTTATGCAAATTTGATATGTATACTTTGTGTGTTTTCATAAGACAATCTGCAATAAAATTTGGTACTCATCAGCCCTGGTTGGTGTGGCTCATTGGACTGACTGAGCACGGGCCTGAGAACCAAAGGGTCACATGTTAGGTCCCCAGATGGGGGCGCATGAGAGGCAACCACATATTGATGTTTCACTTTCTCTTTTTCTCCCTTCCTTCCTCTCTCTGAAAATAAATAAAATATTTTTTTAATATTTGCACTAATCCAAATATTAAGGTAATCAGAAAAATGAAGTAGCTACTCAAGGTCACAAAGCAAATAAATGTCAAAATTTAAAGTCCAAAGTATGTCTTTCCTCTTTCTCTGTTTCCTACCTCCAGCAAGCTCAGGGAGACTGGACTTTTACAAGCGCACCATGAAAGCACAAATCCCCGCCAACATTTAGATGACCTATTTCTCCCAAATTTATAGTCCCAAAACTTTAAGGAGAAATGATCATTTGTCACCTGCAATCTCACAACTTGTATCCAAAGCCTTTTAAATGTTTGTTCTTTGACCCAATAATTGCATTTCTGAGAGCTTTCCCTGGGGAGATAACAAGAAAGGCACTAACATATTTATTTACAAAAATGTTCATTGTACTATTATTTCTCTACACAGAATGCTGCAGGGGAGGCACAGAACAAAAACAAAGGACCAGTTTTAAAAATCATAGTATGTTTTAGCCCTGGCTGGTAGCACAGTGGGTAAGGTGCCAGCCTGCGAACCCAAAGGTCGCAAGTTCGATTCCCCAGCCAGGGCACATAACAAGGTTGCAAACCAGGTCTCCAGTCAGATCTGTGGCTGGAGTCAGGTGAAAGGCAACCATACATTGATGTCTCTCTCCCTCTCTGCTTCTCTCCCTTCCCCTCTTTCTAGAAATAATGAAATAAAATCTTAAAAAAAAAAAAAAATTCACAGTATGTTTTAGAAGATGAAATGTTATCCATCAATTTAAAAATATTTTTACTGTCACAATATTCATCATATTTTACAGAAAATAATTTTCTAGTATCCTCTTGGAGATAAAACTACATTTGGAAGCAAAGAATAAACTTGGAGAAACTCTAAATTATCAAAGTACTTCATCTCTCTATGCCTCTATTTCTTCATCTATAAAAGAAGAAGAATAAAACCTCTAGGGTTATTGTGAGAAACGTAAATAGTGCTTAAATAGCACTTAACACATAGTAAGTATTCAATTTGCAACACTTTCCACTGCCAAAAACATGGTAAATGTCACTCAGAAGTGAAAACCTAGAGATAGCTACCATTAATTCATGTTGATATTTGGGTTAATTTCTTTCAGGTATTTTTAAAATGCATTAAACATTTTATAAAACTGATATCATTATAACATTTCTAGGGCCCTGGCTGGTAGCACAGTGGATAAGGTGCCGGCCTGCGAACCCAAAAGTTGCAGGTTCGATTCCCCAGCCAGGGCACATAACCAGGTTGTAAACCAGGTCTCCAGTCAGGTCTGTGGCTGGAGGCAGGTGAAACGCAACCATACATTGATGTCTCTCTCCCTCTCTCCCTTCCCCTCTTTCTAAAAATAATGAAATAAAATCTTTAAAAAAAAAAAATTTCTAGTGACTAAAATTATATTTTATAAACATATGTATATTTAATCACTCCACCATTATTGAGCATTAGATTCAATTCTTCAAATATTGCAGTGAATATTTTGATATGTAGTCTTTGTACACATCTTTGATTTTTATTTGTTCCCCTCACGAAAAAGTCCAGAAACAAAATATCTATCTCAGATGGTATAAAGTGCCCTTGGATTTATTCCCTTACTGACCTACACAGAATGTAAACACATACTAAGTGTTCAAAAATGCCCATTTCTCCCTTTTTTCTCCATGAGCACTTAAAAGCTATTAATCGGCTTTTCCACTGTAACCTTTCTCTTGTTGTTGTTGTTGTTATTGTTGTTGGTACAACTGCTTATCAGGTGTCTCTTTGTTTCCATTTATTACAGTTAAAGGGCCCTATTTATGTCACTCCAACATCCCAAACACAATTTGAGTACTCTTAACTGCAGTACATTCCTCAAAAGGTTAAGATTCTGATTCATGTGTCTGGAAATGGAAGTCCTTGTTTTTTTCAGAAATACCTCCTGAAATATTTAGATAATGTTCTATGACATAGGAATTTCATCAAAAATAATTGGGAATTGAGGAAAGGGAATGGTAGAAGTTAATGGAGTTAATAAATGCTGGAGCTATGGAATGTACATATGAACATCCAATCCACTATTCTGTTTAAATATTTTTAAGCTATCTTCAGTGAGAATTTTTTATCTTTAAAAAAAAAGAAATAATTATCAAAATTCATAAAACAATTATGGTTTACCTTCAACCACAGGTCTTAGAGAATAATTCAATGATTACTGGAAAACATAAAAACAAGAAAACAACAAAAACAAAAAAATTTAAGCCAAATTCAAAAGTGAAGTAAACAACTACAGTATTTAGAATCTCTCAACGATACTTGCCAGTAATTCCCACAGATAAAAACATACTACAATGCCTTTTTCCAAACCATGGCTTCAGCATACCATGCCGATTCTCCAAAACAATATTAGTATTTATGTTGTGCACTACAAGAATACAATCATGCCTCTGTATGTGCCCACATGAATATTTGATAAGTAGTTTTGTTATGTACTAGTATTAAATAATCCAAATTCTCTCTCTGCTTAAATCACATCTTGGTACCAAGTTAGGCACATCATAAACAATATACTTGTAGATTAACATTTAGATCCACCAAAGTGTTTATTTGTATCCAGAGGCATGCAAACAAAACCAGCATAATTTAAAACTACCTTGCTGCAGGTCTTTTATTAAGATGTATTGGGAGAAATGTCACCTTGTATATTTCTATCTGTGCAGAAACTACTTTACCTTGGAGTTAGGTCATGGTAACAAGAGAGCTCGACAAAGAGTAAGTATCTAGGGGTATGGGAATCAATGACTATTCCCTAGGTTGGACCAATCAGAGACATGTTTTCCAAATTTTTTTCACTGCAGTAAAAAAAAAAAATTGTTGTACATAAATGTACTTATACTACATTTTATATAACAACCCAATAGATATACACCCACATGGTACATTAGAAATAATCTAAATTAAAAAAAAAAGAAAGAAAGAATCTGCAATACACATTAGCATTATAGTCTTTCCCACAAGTTTCAGCCGTGCAAACTGTTTTAATTACATTGACATTGGCTCAATACTTTCAGGACAGGTGTGTGTGTGTATGTGTGTGTGTGTGTGTGTGTGTTGCGTGTGTGTGGTTGTTTGTTCTTTTTTTTTTTTTTTTTTTAAAGAGAGTGAGAAGAGAAAGGAAGAAGAAAGAGAGGGAGAGAAACGTAGTTGTGAGAGAGAAACATCAATCAGTTGCCTCTCATACCAGGGACAAAGCCTGCAACCCAGGCATATATATGCCCCTGACTGGGAATCAAAGTAGGGACCTTTCACTTTGTGGGATGACACCTAACCAACTGTGAGCCACTCTGGTCAGGGCAGTATCCTTTGAGTTTTTTATTCCAGTCAGTACCCACTAAAATGATTTCTTAGCTATATAGTTTTAAATACTTGGACTAAAAAAACTGACCTGAAAATGAGGGGCCTGCATCTCCTCCTGCTTACCAAACCAATGAAATAGAAGACAGTACCAGAGAGCTACATATTTCATGTCACCCAGTCACCTGCCTGCTTGAATTCCTCCCTCTGCTGTGCAGAAAATGGCATTATTACGTGTCCGGGGACAGGGGAGCAGCAAACAGGAGACACTGAATAGATAGGAATCAGAAGACTGCTACTTCAACACACCAAAAAAAAAAGATAATCTCTTAATTTCTTCCTATTCTAAAATTCTGTAATTTTAAGACTTGGCTCTAAGAGTGTAAGTCCCCGAACAGAAAAAAACTTATTGTTACATCTCCCACAAAGCCTAGCAAAGCATCTTTCATAAAAAAAAAAAAAAGATTAAATTCAGTGCTCGCTTCGGCAACACATATACTAAAATTGGAACGATACAGAGATTAGCATGGCCTCTGCGCAAGGATGACACGCAAATTCGTGAAGCGTTCCATATTTTTGTAATACAACAATAAAAATTTTTAAGAAGATTAAATTCAATGAATAATATACTAAGCAACGAATAATATAACTAAGCATAAATGTAAAGGTTTTGGTCATTTAAATATGTTTTCCACACACTATTAAATGTAAAAATCAATACTGTTGTACATTACTTGAAAACTTGTAAATATAAATATGTTAACATATATGTATTGTATATGTAAGCACTGCTCTAGTTACCTTATCCATTAAAGGTATAAAAAAAATTCACTGTGAAATTATTCTAAAACTCAGAATCAAATTAAATTACTAACTTTTTTTTACTATTTCTGCTTAATGATATTATTATCAAAAAACAAGGAAATTTTTAAAAATGTAGGCCCAGTATAAGCGAAAAATAACTGTAGAGGACTGAAAAACACAAAACTTTTATAACTCGATCATGACTTACTGCACTCTAAAGTCCAGCAGTTCTTAGCTTAAAAAGTCTCTGCTTTTTGAGCCCTGGCTGGTGGCACAGTGGATAAGGCGCCTGCTTGCAAACCCAAAGGTTGCTGGTTTGATTCCCAGCCAGGGCACGTAACCAGGTTGCAAGTCAGGTCTCCAGCCAGGTCTCTATAGCTGAAGGCAAGTGAAAGGCAACCATACATTGATATCTTTCTCCCTCTCTGCCTCTCTCCCTTCCCTTCTCTCTAAAAATAATAAATAAAATCTTTAAAAATTTTTTTAAAAGAGAAAGTCTTTCCTTTTGAATTAGAAGGGAGTTTTCTCAAAAAAAAATTTCAATGACATTGACGTTTTTCCCTATATACATTAGCTTTCAATAGACGATTATAGTTTAACTGAAGTGCAGAATTGGGGAGAAATAGACAAGGAGTCTGTGAAAAAGACTTCTAATTTTAAGTCACAATAAAACTGCTTATAAAAAAGGACTATAAAGTCCATCCTAATGTGGTAGGCAATTAGACAAGCGCACAGCAAGGCATTCGCCACATATGGAAGGTCACCAGGCTGGGAAAGCCCTTGGGTGCCTCACAATGGGCAAACGAGGAAAACAAGGACCTCGCTCCCAGGGTGACCTTCCCTCCCCTAGCGTATTGCTGGGTGTGCGGTTTAGACCTTCTGATCTTTCATATCACTGGCCATGAAGTTAGGGCCCTCCCTGACCTTTTATCCATTGGCATGTTACTAGTCATGTGGAGACCCCCTCAGAGGAATAAAGCTGACCAATGGCCTCATTCAACTTCCATGTAGGCCCTTGACTGACCCTTTCCTTAAGCATTAACCCCTGGGGATAACATCTGGGGCTCAGTTGTGTTTCAACTCCAGGCCCAGGAAAACAGCAAAACCAGACAAGTGACGATGCCATGGCTGCCTCGGGACCAGCTGCACTGACTAATGAGTCCCTGCCCGGGTACCAATCAATCGATGGAAACCCGGCCCCTGAAAGAATACACCTGGAAAGATGATGAATAGTCTATTGAGATACTTCCCTGGGACCTCCCCTAAAACTTCCACCCTTTAAAGCCCTTAGGACAGAGGACCCAGCCCTCTCTCCCACTTAGGAGTATGTTCAGGCATTTCCTTTCCCTCCCACCACCCACCCACCACCTCCCCCCAATTCCCTTCTTACCCCCTTCCCCACCTCTACGCATTTCCATTACCTTTCTCTCTCCTTCACCCCAAGTGCCTGTTCTTTTGCCTTCTTGAGCCTATTTCTTCTACACTTCCCTTCTACTTCTGTGATTTTCAAAACGAACTTTCTCTTATAGTTTGAGTCTTGGCCCTGGATTCTTTCTTAGCCAGACTCAATTACTGAGGCTGCTGAACTGAGGTCCAGTCTGATGCCAACAATTTACACCTGGTACCATTCTCGTGAAAGTGCTGTGACTCAGACACTCTTCCCATGACTCGAAATGCCTTACTGTGGCATAGTACGGCAGTGTTCCGAAGAGGCGCACCCAAGACCACCATGCAGACCTAGTACCATGCAGTACTGTGCTCAGTACTGTCAGGGGCCCACTGTGCCCCACAGACTCCTTGCTTTGCTTTGCATGGGTGTGGACTTACGTGAATTTTCCTTAGAACTCCAGATCTCCTTTTGACCTATTTTAAGATAAGAGGCTGTTTTGAGCTGTTTTTCTGAAATCCCCGGAGGTTCGGCTAAAGCTTAAGGGTTGAGAGAACATTAGGCAAAAGACAATGGTAGGGATAACTAAGGACAGGAGAAACAATGGGTGGCTGGTTTTTCACTCTAGCTTTTCAGTTGGAATTGTTGAGAGTATGAACAAAACATTTTGCTGGATAAATGCTGAACTCATTCAGCTCTGAAGATAAGAGGCTCCAAATCAAATCATGGGTACTCTTAGGCAACTCAGAGTCTCTGTGAAGGTGTCAAGGTATCCCTCATGACCTATAGAAGCCCTATAGGGAATTTCAACTCAACTGTAATTAAATAATTAACTCGGCCAGGGATGCACACATAAAAGCTAGCTACCCAGTGCTCCAAGTCACATAAGAGGGTCTGAGATTGTGCAGATGGTGACAGCCCCTTAGAGCCCGACCCACAAGCAGCACACTTCAACCCATGACACAATGTCCCCAGAAATTTGTTCAGACTCCATAGGCCTCCAAATAAAACTGAAATTAACATGGGAAATCATGTGTCCCAGACTCAGCAACTATTAACACTGCAAATAAACAACTGAAGCCTTTACTTGCAACTATTTACAGAAAGGGAAAGATTTAACTAGTAGTGGAGTGGTATCAACTTAAGATGGCCAAAACATAGCTCTTTTGGTGACCAAATCAATTTTTACATGCAAAATTAGAAAATGCTGGCTCTAAAATTAAAGTGAATGAATGGGAAGCTTATCTTGATCGGAATTTCTATTAGAAGCTCCTAGAAAAAGCACAGGTAAATTACAAACAGAATAGAAAATCAGAAAGACTAGTCTCAGGCAGAGAGGAAACAGCTACTGTACACACTCTTGGACTAGAAGAGAATAAGGAATCTACCCAAAGATTTTCCCAACCATCTCCAGGGGCCTGATAGGTTCACAAAGGAATTTAATTTAATGTTCAAACATGTGACCCTAGCTATTCTGACCTATTCCAATTAATATTCAATATAATATCTGTTGTTTCTGAGAGCCAAACAACAATTACTAAATAGGGTCTGCTAGGAAACTATTGTAGAGGAGTATATATCATTGTAAACAAGCCCTGGTTTAAGAAGAGTTAAGAAAAAACTGAAATGTTTAATCAGAAAGATTAAACAGAAGCAAGTTCCCAGGGCTGTAAGAGGGTGATTCCCCTTCTCCTCACTGAAATGATCATAAAAGGGGGAGCTTGGAGAGGATACTGGGCTACTTCATCTCCTCTCATCCACACCCAACTGAGTTGCCTCATTCCTTGGAGTAAAGCTGCACAAATGGCAGAGATCGGGGTCTTTTTAAATTAGAGCCCACAGCTTGCAACTAGGCAATGTTAGGGGACAACATCACCTGTTAGGACAAGATTGTCTTAAAATCAACGATGCCCACATATCCTTTTCCCAAAAGGATGAAATATATTTAGAATGAAATGAATCAGATACTGGACCAATTGGGAAAACGATGATTTAAAAGGAAACTCCAGAAGAGGAAGCTAATTTTGAGGCTACTAAACATTTGCTAACCATCTTTTCTTCATTATTAACTTCCACGAGAGCCTCAGGAATGGCGTACCAAGGACTCCCTTCCCTTTGCGGGCAGCTCCTCCCTCTTCCTGTGAGGCCTCCCAACGGACCAACGCTACTAGGGACATGAAAGGCAGGTCAACAGGTCACTAGTCTGACCACTAACGACCAGAGTTACTTGACAAGTTTTCTACCCAAGGTGAAATGGGTTCTCAAGGTACAGAGGGATGGCGAGTGGGGATGAGAGGACCTCCAGTAAGGCTAAGTTAGGCCAGCAGTCATCAAGTGACCGCTGAATTGGTCACCTGAATGGGTCATATTTGTTGGGGAGAAAAACAAGAATTGTTTCTCATCTTGCACTAGCAGATGAGAAAGAAGAATAGGAATGAAGGGGATGGTACCGGACACAGGAAGGCATTAGCCTCTCTAGAGGCTTTTCATTGAAGAATTTAGAGATAACGTCGAACAGTATGTATAATAATCGGGCCAGTTACTATTGTGGCGTGTCCACAAGCCACAGGGAGACATGCCCTTAACAGTGGCTGAGGGTCCATGCTGAATTCCCAGAATCTTCACTAAGTTGATGCTTACACGGACACAACTGCCACCATCCAGGAATTTATAGATCAGCTAAAACAGATACACATGCGGTGACACATTTTAGGTGCTTTGAGAGAAGTTACCTAAATATGCTCAAGCTATAGTCAGTAACAAGGGGGACAGTCATCAATTTTAAATGGAGGAGGGGGTAGAAGAGATTTTTTATCAGGGAATTTGTACTCACAGCATCTGCTGCCAGAGACTGATGACATGAATAGCTTTTTGCCTCTTTTTCAGGAGCTGGTTAGCTGTTGATTACGAGTTTAAGTTATTTATTTTGGCTTAATAAATATGACTTTTCACAGTAAACTACCAAGTTAAGACAGGCTCCAAAGTTAGGTGCTATCACATACTCTCTTACATTACACAACAGCCCCTGGCTTTATCCCCAAAATTGTTATCTTGGGAATGCCTCTCTCCTATCTTTATGAAAGAAAGTATTGTGTCTGGGAAGGTTTACACTGATTGACAGTTCCTCACATTCTAGACATTTATAAAGGGTAATAAACAATTCATTCAGATCAGCACTCTTTGTACAGAACATAACATATTTCAAAGTTAG
Organism: Noctilio leporinus; assembly: GCA_004026585.1. Lineage (NCBI taxonomy): Eukaryota > Metazoa > Chordata > Mammalia > Chiroptera > Noctilionidae > Noctilio > Noctilio leporinus. Next base: position 238,060 of record PVIW01000004.1, on the reverse strand, counting down.
TAACAAAACAACATTCCAGATTAGTTTGGTCACTATTGATGACCATATAGAACATGCCACAAAGCTTATTCCACCCCATTCCACAGTATCTAGTAACTCCAAAAGGACTCACAAAAGTCACTAAGCCCCACCCCACCAACAGGCTTCATTCATAGTGGCTAGGTCAATCTAAACGAATTGCAAATAGAGGAGGGCAGAATCCAGAACTGTACCCTAAAATGGTGACCTAGAAAGCCAAATTCATTAAGTAACCAATGATAATAACAACCACTCATTACTGAAGGCCTACTATGTGTGGGAAACTAGGTTAGGTGCTTTACGCACAATAGCTTCACTTTAACCCAAACTTGTAATTTCTAAAAATGTTCAATGTTGCAGCTGTGGACCCCGAGAAGCTAGTAAATAAGCAAAGAAACACTGCACATCTGGATTCTTTTCTAGTTTAAAAGAATAAGTGGCTATATGGAGTTTTATGAAATAATGTTTTCAAATTAAAATACAATTATGTTTTAAATATGTTTTTACATTGACTCTGAACATCAGAACAAAAGCTTGAGACCTCCCAAATAAGGATCATTAAATATAATTAACAGAGAATTTATCTCAATCCCTCATGAAGAAAGAATAAATTTGCCTTATTAAAAGTAAAAACTAGGCAGGAAGACAAAAAAACATATGGCCAACAAATCAGAGATGCCTACTTTAAGACTAAATTCAGCCCTGGCTGGTGGCACAGTGGATAAGGTAGCGGCCTGTGAACCCAAAGGTCACTGGTTCAATTCCCAGCCAAGGCACATAACCAAGTTGCAAGCCAGGTCTCCAGTCAGGTCTGTAGCTGGAGGCAGGTGAAAGGCAACCATACATGGATGTCTCTCTCCCTCTCTGCCTCTCTCTCTTCCCCTCTCTCTAAAAATAATAAAATAAAATCTTCTAAAAAAAAAAAAAAGACTAAATTCAACCATCCTCCATTAATATCTTGCCACTAATTAAAAAGTCCAAGAACAACTTTATTTCTTTTAAAAATGACACTCGCTGTTTCTGACTGAATACTTAAAATAATCTTTAACCTGTTTCCCAAAGATGGATGCTCAGTTTAAATACAGTGATCACACAATCAGCTACAGAATTCTGTGTCAGCAGTTTCGACATTATAGGGAAACCCTGACCAAGTATACAAGGTATCAATTGCTGTAACTGGCTTACAGTGAAACTTCACTCACCTAAATCATCCTCTTGCACATCTATCCCTGCATGTCTTTTTTCCTTTATTACTGCTCTCTGCTGAAAGACTACTTGGCCCTTGACTTAGTTTAAGCAGAGTCAGAGTCACTAGAATGATACCTTCTGAATATTATCTCTGGGCCAACTTCCCAATCTAGGTTTTGCTCCTCTTCTCATGAAGAAGTTTAACACAATTTGAATATAATAAGGCTAAATGTGAAGATTAACTGGAAGACTTATCAGACTAAAGAAAAAAGTTACACTTTCCAGAAATCTAACAGTGGGTACAGTATAATAAATGAAAACAGACATAATTCTACTACCTTCACTGAGCCCAGCTGTGTATCAAGCTAGGTAATGACGGACATGAACAACGAATAAGACCTGAGCTGTCACCTTAAGGAACCTGTAGGGTGTTGTGACCCACACCCTGTTCTAGGACCATCCCTCCTAAACTGTCCTGAATGGAAAGTGTTGATGGACGTTTCAATATAGTACAAATAAGAGTTATTACAAAACAACAAAGGCTTATCATTTAATACATCAGGCTTCTGAATGCACATTGTGATTATACTTGAAGATCTTATACTCTTGTAGGATTTGAAATGAGAGCAAATAAGGTGTGGAAATACAAACTGAGGAACTGAGTCATTTCTCCCACTTCATCAGGTTTTTTTACCCTCACTGCCAGTTACATAAATCCCATGTGGAATGCAGTATTTCGCTTCTGACAATTTTATCTTTTAAGACTTTCATAAACCTGTCAAACCTAAGTCACATGAACCATTTTTTGTTTTAAAGGCTCTCAGTCTCAAAAATAAAACTTTCATCCCTCCAAATGCCATCTGACCGAAGATCATAATACCAAATGATATTTGACTCTTACCTATATGCACTTGCCCTAGTTAACGTTTCAAAGAATCTTTTCAAAACAAAAACAAAATCGTATTTCAGAAATTAAATTTAACGTCCTACTTTAATTTACACAAACGCATGTAAAATTTCCATTAAGGTATTTTTAACCTTAAAATATTGGGTTGGCTAAAAAATATGTTTAGTTTTCTCCATAAAATAAAAGACACATTTTTCATTTTTACCACTTTATGGTTTAAGTATTTTGAGTATATCAGCTACCTCCCACTATTGCCAACTAGTGGGTTGAGGCCAGGGGTGCTGCTACACATCTTCCAATGCATAAGACAGCCCCACAGCAAAAATTCATTTGGCCAAAATGTCAATAGTACCAAGAAACTTCGTAAACCACTTTTGACATGTTCAATCAGTCACAGCATCTTTTCCATACATTGCACAAATCTTTTTTTGCATTTCAGTTGCTTTTACCTTTCTTGAAAGAATAAACATAATATGCTAAAAACGTTGCATATCTCCTTCCACCTTCGATATTAAAATTCACCAATTTTGATTTTTTTTTTAATGCACACCTATATGACAACTGTATTGTCACAATATAATTTAACAAAATTGTTTCAAATTAAGTTAGACAACTAAGCACTACTGTAAGTCATTGTACAGAAGAAACTAAATTAACTTTTTGGCCAACCCAATAATGCGACCCAAATACTTTGAATTAGTTTAACATTACAGAAACCCCAAAAATTTGAAGAGTGATTTTAAGAAATTTACTTTTATAAATAGATTTAAAGATTTAGTCTCTCCTGCATCTCCAATGACAAAAATAAATCCTATTCTGGGTGAAAAAAAAGTTATAATCTCCCAACCCTTTAATTGCAATAATATGTATTAGAAGACAAAAATGGTCATTTAATCCAAGAGGTGATCCAAAGAGATTAAAAATTGGATTAATATCTGAAAAAAATCATGTGTAAAAACTGTATAACTCTAACTTCTATTATAATTTCGGAGAAATGATCTCATATGAGGTAGCAATATAATGTATGTAGTATAGTTACACAGTACTAAGCTCTATTAACGAAGTCTAACTGATTTGACTTCATTTATAAGAAAGGGCTAGAGAAAGGTGGAAGAAGAGAAGACAGAAAAAGTTAAGAATAAAATAAGATGGAGTACATAATATTTTGCAAGTATGTCGGCAGTAAATTATAATACCCTTACACACACACACACACATACACATTAGCTGGCCCTAATATACAAACAAAATCACAAATGAGAATCAAGTATAACAATGTTTGTCTACATACAGACTACAATTAACCTACCAAGACACCTGATAACAAGTTATAAATGGACAGTTAGTCCACAAGCTATGTCAGGTAGAAACAGAGATAATTTACATATGCTACATATTCCTAATTTGGCCATTCTCTACCTACCATAAAAATTTAATTTAATGCTTTAAATATGCCATTACTCCTCTGGAAGTTGTAAGAATTCTCTGATATTGAAAGACAAATACCATTATGATCTTACCCATTACAGGACAATCATGAACAAAACAAACAACAAGCAAAACAGAACCAGACACATGAATACAGTCTGGTTAACCATGGACATGGACAACAGGTGGGATTGACTTTGGGGGGAGTGGGTGGGTGGGGAAGGGGACTGAGGGGAGTAAAAAGGGAATGGATGTCATACAACAACAATAAAATTAAATTAAAAAAAAGAAGAATTCTCTGATATTGCCATATAAACATATTTTTTTTGTCAAACTACTGTAGAGAATATACATAGTATTTGATGTTCACTGAACTGTAAAGACTGTTCAAAAGGCAAGTAAGATTTCCCTGTCTCTCAACGAGGTTCACTTCCTAAAGGTTCCAGACAAAGATGCTGTAAAATTGGACTGGAGACTTGTCTCTTTCATAAGAGGTTTCAGTGAGTGATCTACCACATGGAATGCTCCTTAATTTCATAAATTCAACAAACATCTATTGAGTTACCGGTTATAAAAATAAAAACCAAATAAATACAAGAATATTTCTAATCAACACACACTGTGATGCCTCTTAGTAGGGTATGTAGGTTAAAAGTCAGCCTAACTGAGGGGAATTAGGGAAATAGTTGGGATTTGAGCAGTACTTTAAGGAGGAAAAAAGAGGGGAGGGAGGAAGGGTTCTGGAGGCAGAGATACCGTGACAGAAGACAAAGATGGACTCAAGAAAGGAAGCAGAGAAGTTTCAAGTCTGGTTGCCTGAAGGAACTTGATGCTTAAAAATAATGATAAAGACTTCAGTTTCAGGTGGGCTTTCACTTTTCCACAATGAGGAAGGGTATTAGTCAGAGTTCAGACACTACAGAGAAACAGAACCAACAGGATCTATAAAGCTACGTAGAGAGATTTAGTGTGGGAATTGTGAGAAGTCCCGCACTGTAACTACCATCTGCAAGCTGGAGAACCAGGAGAGCCGGTGGTTTAACTCTCAGCCCAAGGCCAAGCTGGGGAGGGAAAAGGGAAGTACTGCTGGTATAAGTCCCAGAGTCCAAGGGCCCAAAATAAGAAGCTCAACTATCTGAGGGCAAGAGAAAGTGGAAGTCACAGCTCAAGAAAGGAAGGCAAATTTACCCTTCCTCTGCCTTTTTGTTCTATTTGGACCCTCAAGGGATTGGCTGATGCCCACCCACAGTGGTGAGGGCAGATCTTCTTCACTTAGTCTACTAATTCAAACACAATCTCTTCTGCAAACACCCTCACAGACATACCTGGAAATAATGTTTTACCAGCTCTCTGTGCATCCTGTTGCCCAGTCAAGTTGACACATAAAATTAGCCATCACAGGAGCCTTTGAGAAAGGAAGTGAAATGAACAGACTTGTGATTACTAAAAGGTTATCTTTTCAAGTAGATTAGATTGGGAACAGAAACTAACACAGGGTGAGACCAATTCGTAAAACACCTATCAGAGTGGTCAAGAGCTAACTTTCTGAGCTATGCATAAAAACACAGAAGGAATAGCAAAGCACTGAAGTAGAACTGAAAGAATTTCACCACAGAGCCAGTGGGGCTCCATTGCTTTCCACAACTACAATGGCCTCCTAACCAACTTCCGCAAGCACCCTCTTCATCGCCGTCACCCACCACAGCCCCAGTGATGGGTTTACAAAGTTAATCACATCTCAAGGCCCTCCACCTCCTTTCCCCATATGCCAGCCAAACCAGTCATTCGTTTCCTAGCTGTTCAACTCCTTTCTCGCCTCAGGATACTTCCAAACTGTCTCCAACATCTATAAACTGGCACCCTGGGTTTTTTCACCTGGTAAACCACAGCAGCCTTCAAATCACTCTCGAAGAAGCTACTCCAATCTATTCTTGTGTCCCAACACTTAAATTCTCTCTTGAAATACCACATTTAGACAGGGACAGGGGTTTATGTCCATGTTTGATTACCACCTTTGCCCCCACCAGACTATTCCCAGACAGCTAGAATTTTGACTATTTGTTACCTCATGTCCAGCCCAAAACCTGGTATCTGGTAGGTGGCTCAGCAAATACTTGCTGAATTAATAAAAAAATAAACCACAGAAGATCACTTCAAGTTCTCAACTGGGAAAATGGTAATGCCATTACCTGATGAAGGGAACACAGGAATATCAGGTTTGTGGATAAAGTCAAATTCTACTGGGGACATGTGGAGCCTGAAGTCACTGGAACAGGTCTGAGCCGTGGATCGGAAGTCATCAAATACTGAATGACACCAAACCAGGAGAATAAATGTAACATTGGAAAAGGATGAGAAGCAAAATAAAGTAAGCTAAAGGCAGATTAGAGAATACCTCAATTTAACTGGCAGAAAGAAGAAAGCAAACAGATAAAAGACTGATATTCCTAATATGTAAAGAGCTTATAAAATAGAAAATAACAACAAATCTAGAGAAAATAGGGCAAGGGAAATGGACAGCTAACAGAAAAAGAAATGCAAATGCCTCTTAATCATATAAAAAGATATTCAGCCCAATGTGTACCTCAAGGTGAACATAGTACTGTAAGTTATCTAAAAACAATTAACTAAAAAAATTTTAATTTAATTTAAAAAAACATTAACTGCTGATTTCTCGTTGACTTAAGTGGTTCTGAAATGTCCATTAAAATTAAATTTTAATTTTATTTTTCAATTTTATTGTTGTTGTTTTACATCCATCCCCATTTTGCTCCCCTCTGTCCTCTTCCCCACCTGCCCACTCCCCTCCAAAGTCAATCCCACCTGTTGTCCATGTCCATGGTTCCTTCACACTAGATTCTTGTCTAAACTGAATTCCCTTCATTGCCTCTTCCTCCCCTCTCCCTAAAAATTAATTTTTAAAGTTAAAAAAAGATATTCAAACTCACTCATAATGAGATGGAAATTAACACTACAATGGAATTACATTTGGCAAAAAAAGAAAGCAAGTTTGACATGTTCTGTTGATAGGTTAAATATAGAAAAATAGGTACTTTCATGCTTTACTGACAGAAACACCATGAGAGTTAATTCTTGTAAGAATAAATGTGGCAATAGCTAGCAAAACTGCTTACTCATTTACCCTTTGACCCTGCAATTCCACATCTAGGAATCTATTCCAAATATACAATGGCAAGTATAAAAAAGTATTTACATGTACAAGGCTTTTCATTACATTACTATTTATAAAACTTAGGAACGACCCAAATGTCCATCAATTGGGCACTGGTTAAATAAAATGTTTTATTTATTCATCCAATGAGATATTATGTAACTATAAAAATAAATGACCCCCTGGCTGGTAGCACAGTGGATAAGGCACCAGCCTGCCAACCCAAAGGTCGCTGGTTCAATTCCCCAGCCTGGGCACAAAACCAGGTTGCAAGCCAGGTCTCCAGCCAGATCCTTAGCTGGAGGCAGGTGAAAGGCAACCATACATTGATGTCTCTCTCTCTCCCTCTCTGCCTCTTTCCCTTCCCCTCCCTGAAAATAATAAATAACATTTTTAATAAATAAATAAATAAAATAAATGAGTAATTTACTACTAAGAAGTGCTCTCCAAGATAGATATTAAGTTTTTAAAAAGCAAATTAAGGCCCTGGCTGGTAGCACAGTGTATAAGGCGCCGGCCTGCGAACCCAAAGGTCACAGGTTCTATTCCCCAGCCAGGGCACATAATCAGGTTGCAAACCAGGTCTCCAGTCAGGTCTGTGGCTGGAGACAGGTGAAACACAACCATACATTGAAAAAAAAAAAAAAAAAAAGCAAATTATATAGTATTTGATCACTTATGTAAGACTATGAAAACATAGTGTGCTTCCATTAAAAAAATAACAATTAAAAAAACTGAAGTTTTTAGAATATAATTACTTAGAATGGGAAAAAGAGAAAAACAGTAGAAAAAGCAGAGATGCTAGACTCCTTTGACTAAACCATTTTTGGGGATTTAACTTTGAAACTATGAAACTATTATACATAATCATAAAACAAAATTGCATTGAGAACAGTTATTAAATATCAAAAGTAAAATAATGCACTGAAGTGCATATTCAGTTGGTGAACAACTGTACAGAGAAAATTATTATGACTGACTTAAACAGTGGAATAGGCAGCCTCTGAGAGGAGCCCGCCTCCTAGTTCATGCCCTTCCTTAGGTAATTGCCTCCTCTTAAAACAGGACTAACTGAGCCCTAGCTGGTGGTACAGTGAAAAAGGCACCGGTGCCATCCTGCAATCCCAAAGGTAGCTGGTTCGATTACCCAGCCAGGGCACATAACCAGGTTGCAAGCCAGGTCTCCAGCCAGGTCCGCAGTTGGAGGCAGGTGAAAGGCAACCATATACTGATGTCTCTCTCCCTCTCTGCCTCTCCCCTTCTCTCTAAAATATTTTTTTAAAAAAAAAGGGGGACTAGATTTAGAGATTTTAGAAACATTGCTTCTAAGAATAGAATGCAAAACATCATGTTCATAGCAGTGTTATTCACATCAGACAAAAAGGTGAAAATAAATATCCACAAGGGATAAATGACTAAACAAGCTGTGCGTAAATACACACCTAGGCTCTCTAGTATAGCCTATCACCCTCAGGCCACAAGTCTATACAGCATGTTACCCTACAAAACAACACAGATCACATCAAGAATAAGAGAAAGTGAAACGATCAAGAGATGCCACAAATACAAGATGCATGAAGCTGCTGCTAGCATACCGCAGCACACTATATTACAGCAAACATTTTTATATGTAAAAAGAATACATTCTAAAACAATGACAAAAAGTATAGCTTAGTGAACACATAAACCAGTGACAGTCGTCTGATATTATCATCATGTACTGTGCATAACCTTACGTGCTATACTTTTATACAACCGGCAGCACAGGTTCATTTACACTTGCATCACCACAAATCCACGAGTAACATCGCACTATGATGTTATGATGGCTACACCGCCACTAGGCAATAGGAATTTTTCACCTACATAGTCATCTTATGGGCCATTGTCGCATGTGGTCCCTTGCTGACTGAAACATTATTTGGTGGTGCATGATTGCGTGAACTGTACTACTGCATAACATACAGTATATGAGGAATGGTTTCTTTATAGAACATTCTACCAAAAACACAAACAGCAAAGTTATAGTATTTTTTTTTAAGATTTTAGAGAGAAGTGCAGGAAGGGAGGAAGAAAGGGAGAGAAACAACAATGTAGGGTTGCCTTTCACCTGCCTCCAGCTACACACCTGGCTTACAATCTGGTTATGTGTCCTGACTGGGAATTGAACCAGCAACCTTTGGGTTCATAGGTTGGCGCCTATGCACTGTGCCACCAGCCAGGGCAAAGTTATAGTATTAAAATACCACTAACTTGCAACCACTAATGATTTAAAAGCCCTATAACAGACAGTTCGTCACCTTTTTTGGTAAATAATGTTTTACTGGAACGTAGCAATGCCCATTCATTTACATTTCTGTCCGTGGTTACTTTCCCATTACAATGGCAGAGCTTAGTGGCTGCTGCAGAAGAGACCAGATGGCCCACAGAGCCTAAAATATACACTATTTGCTCCCTTACAGAGAAAGTTTGCCAACCTCTCATCTAAAGCATTGAGCACAAGTAGCAACTAATCAGAGAGATGAGCAAATATATCTGCACCAGACAGACACTTGCTGCAGACAGACCAGCCAGAAGCAATCAAACCTGAACCTGGACATGCCTCTAGATCCAACTATCAATTAACAAGAAATACAAAGGACAGATGAGTATTTTAGTCATTTCACAGAAATGTAATCAGAAGCATCTACATCTACAGGACAAAAACTCAGTATGTTCAATAAATGAATTTTAAGGACTAAAGGGGAAAGTGGGGATAGGTGAGAAACCTTAGAAGAAAAATTAACCAACTGCAGTGGAGGGAGGGCTTATCTAGATCCTGATTTAATCCAGTCAACTGCTTTGAAAAATACATGATTTAGGATTAGCACCAACTGGATATTTGATTATATTGAAATTGTTGCTTTTTCTTTAAGGATGATAATGGCATTATGGTTATACATATATATTTTTTTAAAGAAGGTTTTATACATTAAGAATACATACTGCCCTGGTTGGTGGCACAGTGGGTAAGGTGCCAGCCTGCCAACCCAAAGGTCGCTGGTTCAATTCCCCAGCCAGGGCACATAACCAGGTTGCAGACCAGGTCTCCAGCCAGATCCTTAGCTGGAGGCAGGTGAAAGGCAACTGTACATTGATGTCTCTCTCCCTCTCTGCCTCTTTCCCTTCCCGTCTCTCTAAAAAATAATAAAATTAAATCTTAAAAAAAAAAAAAAAAGACGGGAATGTAGGATGCTGCTGCAAGAGTGACCATGGGGCTTAAGGGAGTAGATGGCTAATGAGGATAGGAAATAATTAACAATTAGAAAAACAACAAAATGCCAGGAAACAATTAGTCCTAACAAAGATAAAGAACAGGTTCGAAAAGTATACCGTGATAGAGGGTTATGACCACGGCAGGAAACTCTCCCAGACCTCAGAAATGGAAGTGCACCAGGGTATGATGAGGTCTCAGGCAAGAAGGGATGGGGTGTGAGCAGTACACGGAACTGTGCGGCTCCACTCCTGGTAAACTAATGCTGGTTTACTGCTTGGTTTCAGCTACCCACCCGAGAACCACACCCTTCTCCCAAGCTCACTTCAGAAGGTACCTGTATGCTTTATGACTGGAACCACTGGTCTAAGACATAATAATCCTGGGAAATTACTAAAATGAAATGATGGATGCTAGCCAGGTCAAGGGATCATGATTAGAGCCATGAATATAATGGAAGAGACAGAAAAGGAACATCTGAATCAAATGAAGGAAAATTACATCAGTCAATGGAAAGACAAGAATGTGGAAAGAAAGGAATAAAAGAAAGACATCAACTTCAAAAATAATGGTTAATTGAAAAATGTTATGATAGTGAGGATATCTTCTTATAATCCCACAATTCAAAGAAAATAAGTCTAAAACAATATCTCTGCGAGATATGTTAGAAAAGGCATCCTCTCAAAAGGAAACAAAAACCTCTCAATTTGTTCACTGTGGTCATAAGGTAGTACCACATAAGGCAGTTTTCATATGGTGAATGAGAACAGCAAAAAGCCTTAGAAATCATTTAGGTGAATACATTTATTTTATAGATGAGAAAAACCAAGGACTACTAGGGCTAATGAACTTGTACTCAAGAACACAACGCAATTAATGACTAAAACTAGATCTAAAATGCACACCATCCTTCCCTTAACCTCCCTGCTTTGCATCCTCACCTAACACCATGGTTTCCATTTATGACCTACTTTCTCCCTTAAAATGCTAAATGTCCTTACATATTTTCATTGATAATTAGTAGGCTTTTGGTAAGTTATTTGTTGACTAACACTCGAAATGAGCCTACTTCAATAATTTTATTTTAAAGGTCTCCAATTTCAAGGATTTGTTCTGCTCAATTTTACTCCTCTGTACCACCTCTCCCCCAAATCTGTTCTGAGTAAATCTCAGAGATGCTCAAAAACATGTTGGCTAACTAGCATCTCAGTTACAATATGGAAAGGCACACATAGTGCTGTGCTATAAAAAGAAGATCTCATCATCTCCATAAATGTGTACATAATTTACAATTGCTAGGAAGAAGATGTTCTTGACCCAATGTATTCAAATACCTAAATAGATAGGAAATGGTAAGTACTACTTTGGCCTTGCACTAAAGGATTAGAGAGTACGTGAAGAACACATAAAGTTGCTCACCTATTTTCACAGTTATTCTTTATAGATTACACATATTGCACTGTACCCAGCACATAATATGGAAATGAGGTTTTGAAGCCTCCCAAAACTTAATGTTACTATTTTGAGATGTGATTGTTTTAAATTAGATTTTAAAAAAAGTGTAGCTATTGCTCACATGTAAAACGAGAAGGTATAAATAAGAGAAGACAATCCAAAAATTGTTTTACAAATTTCTATTATTTTTTAAGTGCATATCCTTACCACTTAGAAAGGGTTGTTGAGGCACAGAGTTTGTAGAAAAAACACCAAACTTGGGGAGGATCCATCTGGAAGCAGTTTCAAGCTGGTACTTTGCAGGCAGGCAAGCAAGCACAGCAGCGCACCAGTACACAGCAGAATACGGGCCGGCAGCAGCTGGGAGAGAAAAGACAGAAGTACAGTCGGTTACTGGTAATGGCCGGGTTTACAACAAAGTAGTAACATTTTAGCACTTTCATATAACATATCATTATTAAAATTAGTTTTTATAATAGAGAATTTGGCCAAGAGGAATTTGCTTATTAAAAAACCCTCATCCCTGGCTGGTGGCACAGTGGATAAGGCGCTGGCCTACGAACCCAAAGGTTCCCAGCCAGGGCACATAACCAGGTTGCATTGATGTCTCTCCTTCCCTCTCTGCCTCTCTCCCTTCCCCTCTCTCTAAAAATAATAAATAAAAGCTTAAAAAAAAAAAATCCCTTCAACTATATAAGGCAAGAATGTATCTGCAGAGAGAAAATAAGAAAATGAGAATTTAAAGGTTCTAATTTAAAGATTTTTTTCACCACCCATAACATCTTTCTTAAGAACATGATGAATTTCCTCGCCATGGAAACAGTATGACCTATTTCTTGACAACACAAGGGCCATCATCATAAGAGTGCTTACACAGTACTTAAAGATGGACACATTATGGGCCTTGGGAGAATGACCCTAGAACTACTTATCTTTCAAAAAGTACCCCAAGAAGTGAGCACTCTCCATTGATGGCAGTAGTGGCAGTAGTGGCAGTGTCTGCAAAACTAAGAATGCATTTCTCTTTTGATTAAACCATCCTTCTGGGATAGTCTTTCACAGATATATTTTAACTGCACACTCACAAAATTAAGTTTAAAGCAAGATTACTGTGGGGTTGTTTTTAAAGTGAAAAACTGAAAACAACTCACAAGCATTGGTAGTCACCTCAGATACAACCATAAGAATATCATGCATATATAAAAATGAATGAGGAAGCATTTTACGTTCTTCTATGAAAAGATCAGAATATTAAACAAGGTACAGATATACTAATATGGTGTGTTACATTCTACATTTTAAAATAGAGGGAGAGGGAAGTAAGACTATTCTTACTTATTAATATTTATTTTCAAAACACTGTAGTAAGGAAACAGGGCTAGAAATTAAGATTTCTCAATGTATCATTCTGACTTCTGAAAGATGTAAAAATTGTTCAAACAGCCATGCAAAAATATGTGCACAAATGTTCATAGTATCACTAATCTGCCTCGCTCCCTTGTCCTCTAAGAATAATAAATAAATTATTATTTAATAATTTATTAAATAAGAAAGAAAAATGTCCAAAAGTGGAAAATAGTTAACTAAATTATGATTGACTCATTAGATGCATTATTAGACCACAGTTAACCTAGAATCTCTAGTTAAACATGGTTACATTCCTATTTCCTACTCAAACTCCTCTGAACCAACTATCAATTGAAAAGCTAAATAAAAATAAATAAAAAATAAGAACACAAAAAGAGAACAGAACAGGCATTCTTTGATAAGATATTACTGAAATAAAATTTCTAAACAACAAGGGAAAATGCTATTAACCAAAACAAAGCCAGGACTCAAGGTCATATATAATTTTGGCCATTTTTAAAAAGATTTTATTTACTTTTAGAGAGTGGGGAAGAGAGGGAGGAGAGGGAGAGAAACATCCATTTGTGAGAGATACGTTGATCAAATCACCTCTCACATGCCCCCAGCTGGGGACCTGGCCTGCAAATCCAGGCATGTGCCCTGACTGGGAATCAAACCAGGAACCTTTCAGTTTGCAGGCTCAATCTACTGAGCCACACCAGCCTGGGATTAGCCATATTTTTAAAACTATATTAAAACATGGAAAAAAAATCCACCAAATATTATTTCTAAAAAGTGATTTAAAATAAGTGATTTTTTTCTTTTATGCTTTTCTATATTTTTCCAAAATATCTAAAGGGCGTTTGTCAGAAAAATAAAATCACTTAAGATTTTACCCACTATAGTGGGTATATATATATACCCACTAGCATAACTAGAGTAAAAAAAGAGAGATAGGCTAGTGGCTCAGTGGATAAGGCACCAGGCTACGAACCCAAAGGTCACTGGTTCATTTCCCAGACAGGGCACATAACCAGGTTGCAAGGCAGGTCTCCAGCCAGGTCTGTGGCTGGAGGCAGGTGAAAGGCAACCATACATTGATGTTTCTCTCCGTTTCTTCCTCCCTCCCTGCCCTTCGCTCTAAAAATAATGAACAAAATCTTTAAAAGAGAGAGACAGACAGACAGTAAGTGTTGACAAGTGTATGACTAAAACCCTCACATGCTGCTGGTGGAAATATGAAATGGTACAGCCACTTTGGAAAACAAGTCTGGCAGTCCTCAAAAGTTAGACATGACCCAGCAATTCCATCCTCAGATACATACACAAAGAGAAATGAAAGCATACAGCCATGCAAAAATATGTGCACAAGTATTCATAGTATCACTATTTGTAATACCCAAAAGGCAGAAACATAAATGTCACCAACTGATGACTGGATAAATGAAATGTGATATATCCCTCCGATGGAGTATTATTTTTCCATGAAAAGGAATGAAGTACAGATACATACATGCTACAACATAGATGAATTTAACATTTTGCAAGGGGAAGCTGTCACAAAAGGCCATGTATGACATGGTTTCATTTATAAAAACGTCCAGAATAGGTATTTCTATAAAGAGAGAAAACAGAGTCAACAGTGGTTGACTAGGACCATGGACGAGGTGATGGGGAGTAACTACTAATAAGTACAGAGTTTCCTTGCAGGATGATAAAAATATTGGACACTTGATTGTACTGATGGTTGCACAATCCTATGAACATACAAAACCCTCAAATTGTATGCTTTAAATTTGTGATTTGCATGGTGTGTCAATTTTAGCTCAGTAAAGCTACTATATTAATGTATATGTATGTATGTATGTGTGTATAGTCTATATCTTCTTTACCACTAACCAAAATTTCACTTATTACTCCTCATAACCAAGTAAAATACTATATAATGGAAAATATATAATTAGATTCAAGATAAAACCAAACTCTTGCCAAACCTAAAACCATGAATAAGCCACAACTTCCAAGTTCAATTTCCTTTGGTGGGGTAGGGGAGTTCTCTCTGATACACCATTGCATTTTTCTCCCAATAACTGAGTTGCATGCTTACCAAGAATAAATTTTATTTGTTTCAAAATCTATTTATGCCAGTTGTATTTACTATAATTATGTAATTTATTTACAAATTACATAAAAGTCATGAATGCAAAGAAGAAAACAGTTGCTGAAACTTAAGTTTCCTAATTTGAAAAAGGCAAGCCACTTTAAAAATATCCTAAAGAGCACCCTGACTGGTGGCTCAGGGGATAGGCACCGACCTGAGAACCCAAAGGCTGCTGGTTCAATTCCCAGTCAGGGCACATAACCAGGTTGCAAGCCAGGTCTCCAGCCAGGTGTGTAGCTGGAGGCAGGTGAAATGCAACCATACATTGATGTTTCTCTCCCTCTCTGCCTCTCTCCCTTCCCCTCTCTCTAAAAATAAGAAATACTTTTTAAAAAATAAAATAAAACACCCTAAAGAGAAAGCCTCAGCTAAACAAGAGAAGTTTGATGACATATAATCCTTTATACACTGAGGAGTTATAAAATATTTAAGGTATGCCTTTTTCCATTGATTCCTCATTTTAATCAAAGTTTCTGTTTATCCAACTCAACTACTGGTTGATAATACAAACTACATTGCATAAGAGACCAACTTGATCTTATATGTTATTTGTATTAAAGACTAATAGAAGTGCATTACTGTTAATTACTATTATTCTATCTCATGCTCTTAAGTAGAGTGATGGTTGACCCTAATGAGTTCCCTCTTAGGCTGAAACATTTTCTGCCCTTCAAGTTCCCAGGCACACCACAGTCCTCTCCTATCAGTCCCTTCCTCTCTACAGATACCCTTGGTCCCTTAAATGGAAAGGGGTTTGCCCAATGAAAACTCTTCAAATTCAATTCAAGGATGCTAAAGTCCCTCTTCCTGTGCTCTTAGGCTCTCTGAATCCTCTCTTTTGAAATCTACAGAACACAGCAAAAGCAGCCTTAAAAGGGAAATTCATAGCATTACAGGCCAATCTCAAGAAACAAGAAAAATTTCAACTAAAAATTCTCACCTTAAACTTAAAGAAACTTATTGTAAAAAAGAACAAGGCCAAAAGTGAATAGAAGGAAGGAAGTAGGATCAGAGCAGGAATAAACAAAACAGTCTAAAAAAACAACACAAAAGATCAATAAAACAAAAAGCTGATTCTTTAAAGATAAACGAGATTGACAAACCTTTAACCAGACTCAAGAAAAAATATGACCCAAATAAATAAAATCAGAAATGAAAGAGATGTAACAACTGACACCAAAGAAATAAAAAAAGATTGTAAGAAAATATTACAACTATATGTCACCAAATTGGACAATATGAACGAAATGGATAAATTCCTAGGAACACACCATCTTTCAAAACTGAATCAGAAAATCTGAATAAACAGATTGTAACTAATGAAATCAAAGCAGTAATTAAAAACCTTCCAACAAACAAAAGTTCTGGATCAGAAGGATGGCTTCAGTTGAATTTTACCAAACATTCAAAGAAGAACTAACACCTATCCTTCTTTTATTATTTCCAAAAAAATTCAAAAGAGAGAAGACTCTCAAGCTCATTTTCGAGGCCAGAACTGAAAACTAAACATACATCTGATCACTACAAAACAAAAAAACAAAAACAAACAAAAAAAGAATGCTGTACTCATGCACTAAAGATTCCTCTTTATTTCTTCTTATCACACACATACATTTGCACCTCTACCTTCTCATCTAACGACTTACCCTCAATTACCAGTCATTTGCACTGACCCTATTCACTACAATACTAACTTCTTACTAATGAGTTCAAAAGAATTCTAATTGGTCATTCTAACTGGTCTCTGACCTCTCACTACTCCAATGTACCTGACATTCCTGCCAAAAAGATCTTCCTAATACACAACTCCAATTACAAAGCTCCCTGGCTTGGTAAAATTCAGCGATACTCCAAATGCCTACAGAACAAAATCCAGAAAATCATTAGCTTCAAAGTCAAGGTCCTAAAGAAAAGGAATAAACTGCTAGCCCATTTCCCTCATGTTCTCTAACTACAGTCAGGCTTAACTATGCTCTGTGCAAACACATTCCGTTCATTCCTACCGTCCTATCTTTCATCTGTCTGGAATGCCCTCCTTTCATCTCTGTGTATTGAAATTCCTTTAAAATCATCTTTAAAACAGAAAATCATTTATCCAGAGCCTTGGTTTTCTGAATTATAACACCTTCTGGGCTCTTTTATAAGGATTATCAAAAGTTTTAGAAGAATTAAAGTATTAAGTGTAAACTCAAAATAATAACCAACAGGTATCACTCAAAAAAAAATGTCATGATGGAGCCCGGCAAGATGGTGCTGCCCAAGAAAGCTCCCACTCCAAGGGAAGCCCTGGTAACGGCACAGATCCTGAGAGATATGGGAATTACAGACTACGAACCAAGTGTTATAAATTTGCTTTCTGTTATGTGATTACAATTCTGGATGGCACAAAAGTTTATTCAAGCCATGCTAAGAAACCTAATGTTGATGCAGATGATGTGAGACTGGCAATCCAGTCTCGTGCGGACCAATCTTTTACTTCTCCTCCCTCAAGAGATTTTTTACTGGATATTGCAAGACAGAAAAATCAAACCCCTTTACCTCAGATTAAGCCATATGCAGGACGCAGACTGCCACCTGACAGATACTGCTTAACAGCTCCAAACTACAGGCTGAATGAACTCCTTAGTTAAAAAGGGACCCATCCAAGAAAGACTAGTTCCATGATTAAGTGCTGGTGTTGTTAGTAGCAGTTTGGCCACTCGGACTGGAACAACCCTGCAAACAGTGTCTGTCCCAAATACAGTTGCACCTCCCGTGTCAGTGACAAGCCAAAGGTGTAAGGTGCAGAGTCCACCTTCTCAGTCCATACCTGTCCAACCACCTGTACAACTGCAGTTCAAAGTGTTCTGAGTAACCCTTCAACGCTTGGGCCCAAAAAATATTATTACCGCCAACATGGCTTCATCACAGAACACGGCCAGGGAATCAAACCCATGGAAGAGAAAACATGAAGATGATGAGAACGATACTGTGTAAGGAATACAATCTCGATGTATTTCAGATGTGCAGTTGGTTTTGAGCCCAATATACTGAACTACAACATTCTAGATTGCAAGTTTTACCTTAGAAAACTGACGGTAGCTGCAATAGTTTTCATCTTCTGTAAACCGTTAAGATTCCTCGGGGAAGGCTGACAACCCTTTTTCATCAGGCTTCAAGTAAAATAAGCTGTGCGTTTGTTTCTTCATAGTTTCAACTAATGTTGATTCCTACTGTGGCAGCTCTATTTTTGGAAAGTTTTCTGCCATGTGTCACTGACAGCTACGTCACACTGTCTGCAGCCTGATACAGGGACTATTCTTTAACAGCATCATTTCTAATCTACATTGAATTATTATTTTCCTTTGTAAGGTGAAAGCTGTTTTTATTGTCACCAGCTTTTTAAACCAAATCTCTCAATTCAGAAGACATTTCTGGAGAGAATCCATTGACAGGAATTCTAAATCCAATTTTGAATTATTTAAGTTGTTTCTTGATATTCCCTCACCTCCTACCTCCTCAACCCCTTTTCCAGATCCCATTCACTTTCTGCACCATCTCCTCCCCAGAGACTTCAGTTTCTCCCCATTGCTCTTCAATTTAAAAGGCCAAAACCGCAATTTTGTTTCCACTTGCTTTTTCTCTCCATACCAGAGCAGTTGAGTTTTATCCTTTGCCTTTTATGCCCATTGTGCTTTACTGAGTTTGTGGCAGGTAGTTTGGGGTCAGTTACACTGTTTCAGTCTTCTGTTCCAAGTTGGTAACTCCACCATGTTTCACATTTCTGAATTTAACATAGATGACACAATAGTTTAAAATCTGCCTTGATGAGTCTATTTACACCAGATCCAGGCAGAACCACTCAAGAGCAAGTGTTTTTTTTTTTCCTTTTCACCAAAGATATATGCTTTGATCACTACTGCTTGAATCCTCCTCCTGTTGGTATAATTCAGATCATTTTCCTAGCTTGTTGCTGATGGTGTCACGCCAAAGATAGGATCACACCTGAAAATTTTCCAATGGTTTTCTTCCCTCCAAAGGGCCAACAGAAAAAAATTAGTGTGATGTGAACTGCACTTGGATACACTCAATGTAGGTTTCCCAGTAATGTTCCTACTAAACACCTTTCCCTTTTCTCCATTTATACACATCCAAACACTTGATGGGGAAAGCTTTCAAAAATATAAGCAGGTGTATGCAGTTTTGGTTTAAGGTTGACATAGTCAACACAGGAGTGCTTTGGCAGAATTTTCTAAAATATATTTTCATACTTGAAGATCCTTCCTCAAAATTTCAAACACACGTAAGTTTCATCTTAGGATGGTGCTTGACACAGCTGAGAAAAATAGTCCAGTAAAAAGGAAGAAATGTCTCAGAGTCTAAATGTTTGAGGATGTCAGGAAAAAGTGGTAAACTTGTACAAACAGATCTGATCACCAGAGAGAAATAAATGTTTGTTATATATAGCATAGGATATTACTACTTGAATGCTCTCAGGGAGGCAGTTTGTCAAAATGCCTAGTTCCCCTGGCTGGTGGCACAGTGGCTAAGGTGCCGGCCTGCAAACCCGATGGTTGCTGGTTCGATTCCCAGCCAGGGCACATAACCAGGTTGCAAGCCAGGTCTCCAGCCAGTCCATAGCTGGAGGCAGGCGAAAGGCAACCAGACATTAATGTTTCTCTCCTTCTCTTCCTCTCTCCTTTCCCCTCTCTCTCTGAAAAATAATAAAAAAATAAAATCTTTAAATTAAAAAAAAAAAAGCCCAGTTCTCGTCCTGGAGCGTCATTCACCAGCTGTGTGCCCTTCGCCTGACCCTTGTTCTCAATTATGATAGGGAAATCACACCAACCCTGCCTACCTCACAGGGATGTTGTGAGGGTTTAATTGGTATATGTGAAAGTTCTTTCAAACTTGTAAAAGGCTACATAACTTAGGAATTGTTAATGTGTTTGTTCCAAGATTAATAAAAGTTTATGTTATCAAAAAAATGTCATTACTATTGTTCATTCAAAAGGAGTACTCAACAAATACTTTTTAAATTGATACACAAAACAAAACAAAATGTCTTGACAACTTCCTAAATCCTCTCAAACAAGCAGCCTCAGTGAGCCCCAGCATCTCAGATTACCTCATAACTCAGGCAGGGTGGCCCCAGGGAAAACAAATGTGGGACTGACCGTGGCCTACTCCACCAGGGAAACCAACAGGCCAGCATACCCAGTGGACAATTACAGACCACGCTGGACTACCACCACCCTGCCCCTGCATAGCTGATCTCCACCAAGGGTGTTGGTGGTGGTCAGTGGTCACAGGCAATCCCTTGCAATTGACTGGCCTGGGTAAATCCCTCCCATTGATCTATCTACCAATAGCAACGAAGGCTCAACTACAAGAAAAGGGTGTATTCAGCCTATAGGAAGGGTGCACCTCGAGTACCCAGCCTGGGTAATAGGGGAGGCTGTGCCACTGGACCCTTGAGGACACCTACTACATTAGCTCATACTACCAAGACATGAAGCTAAAACATTTCTACCTAATACATAGAAACAAATAAAGGGAGGTTCCCGAAATGAAAAGAGAAAGAAACATGGCCCAAATTAAAGAACAGATCAAAACTCCAGATAAAAAGAGTGAAATGAAATGGTGATAAGCAATCTGTCAGATGCAAAGTTTGAAACACTGGTTATAAGGATGCTCAAGGAACTTAGTGAGGAACTCAGCAGCATAAAAAAGACCCAGTCTGAAACAAAGGATAAACAAACTGAAGTAAAGAACAATTTACAGGGAAACAACAGTAGAGTGGAAGAAGCTGAGAATCAAATCAATGATTTGGAACAAGAAGAAGCAAAGAAACAACTGCTAAGAACAACAAGAGGCCCTAGCTGGTGGCTCAGTGGATAGGTGCCTACCTATGAACCCAAAGGTCACTGGTTCAATTCCCAGCCAGGTCTCCAGCCAGGTCTCCAGCCAGGTCCCTAGCTGGAGTCAGGTGAAAGGCAACCATACATTGATGTCTCTCTCCTCTCTCTAAAAATAATAAATAAAATCTTAAAAAAAAGAAGAAGAAGAAGAAGGAAAAGGAATCCAAAAGTAATGAAGATAGTATAAGCAAGCAGCCTCTGGGACAATTTCAAGAAGTCCAACATTTGTCTCATAGGGGGTGCCAGAAAGAGGAAGAAAACAAGACACTGGAAATCTATTCGAAAAAATCGTGAAAGGAAACTTTCCTAATTTGGTGAAGGAAAGACATGCAAGTCAAGGAAGCAGAGTCCCAAACAAGATGGATGCAAAGAGGCCCACTCCGAGATACATCATATTTAAAATGGCAAAGATTAAAGATAAAGAATCTTAAAAGCAGCAAGAGAAAAGAAGTTAGTTACCTACAGGGGAGCTCCCATAAGACTATCAAAAGAAACTTTGCAGGCTAGAAGGGACTGGCAAGAAATATTTAAAATCATGAAAAGCAGGGACCTACAGCCAAGACAGCGCTACCCAGCAAAGCTATCATTTAGAATTGAAGGGCAGATAAAGAGCTTCCTAGACAAGAAAAAAATAAAGGAGTTCATCATCACGAAACTATTATTTTATGGAATGTTAAAGGGATTTATTATTTAATAAAAAGATCATCAAAACTATGAACAAAATGGCAAAAATAACAAACAAAGCAAACAAGAAGAACAGAGACAGAATTGTGGATACCGAGAGCATTTTGATGGTTGCCAGATGGGATGGGTGTGAGGGAATGCATGAAGAGATGATGGGACTAAGAAGTACAGATAGGTAGTTACAGAAAAGCCATGGGGATATAAAGTACAGTATAGCAAATGGAATAGCCAAAGGACTTATACGTATGACCCAGGGACAGAAACAATGGTGGAGGAATTGCCTGAGGGAGCAGGGGATGCTGGGTGGAGGGGGGCAAAGGGGAAAAATCAGTACATAACACAATCAATAAAATATCATTTTTTTAAAATGTCTTTCCCATCCAAGTTATACTCTTTGCTCTAAAAACAACAATTTAGGGCCCTGGCTGGTGGCACAGTGGATAAGGCGCTGGCCTGCAAACCCAAAGGTCACTGGTTGGATTCCCAGCCAGGGCACATACCCAGGTTGCAAGCCAGGTCTCCAGCCAGGTCCGTAGCTGAAGGCAGGTGAAAGGCAAGCATATACTGATGTTTCTCCTCCATCTCTGCCTCTCTCCCTTCCTCTCTCTCCGGAATTAATAAATAAAATCTTTTTTATAAATAAATAAAAGCAACAGTTTAACACCTTTGAAAGTTAAGATGGTAAAAGGTTTTCATAATCAATAGTTTTCAATTTACAGGACTCTCACAAAGATTCATGATGTAAGAATGGCAGTCCACTATTTCATGACTTGGTCACCAACAACTTGAGTTGTAATAATTTCAGATATGAGTAGGTCAAGTCACTATGCTGTACACCTTAAACTTTTGGAGTGCTGCATGTCAATTATATCTCAATAAAACAGAAAGAATAAAAGAACTTGACTCACTAATATCTACCAAAATTTGAGAAGCAAACTTTCCCAAAGTAGAGTAGTCTTACCATTTACCCTTTCTTTTTAATAATGGGGGGAAAAACCCATAAATATAATTTACCATCTTAACCATTTTTTAAAAGATTTTATTTATTATTTTTACATAGATGGGAAGGGAGAGAGGCAGTGAGAGAGAAAGATATTAATGTATAGTTGCCTTTCACCTGCCTCCAGCCACAGACCTGGCTGGAGACCCTGGCTTACAACCTGGTTATGTGCCCTGGCTGGGAATCAAACCAGTGACCTTTGTGTTCGTAGGCCAATGCCTTACCCACTGTGCCACCAGCCAGAGCTTGACCATTTTTTTAAAATATTTTATTCATTATTTTTACAGAGAGAAGGGCAGGGAAGGAGGAAAAAAAGGGAAGAAACATTAATGTGTGGTTGCCTTTCACCTGCCTCCCACCACAGACCTGGCTGGAGACCTGGTCTGCAACTGGTTATGTGCCCTGGCTAGGAATCAAACCAGTAACCTCTGGGTTCGCAGGCCAGCACCCATCCACTGAGCCACCAGCTAGGGCCTTTTTTTTTTTTTTTTTAACTTTATTGTTGTTGTATTACATCCATCTCCTTTTTACTCCTCTCTGTCCCCTTCTAGGGCCATTTTTAAGTGTACGGTTCAGTGGCATTAAACACAACCATGTTGTTGTACAAACATCACCACCATCCATCTCCAGAACTCTTCATCTTGCACAAGTAAAACTCTGTACTCAGTTAACAATAACTCAATAGAGTTACTTACCCCAGAAATAACTCCCAGGCCCTGGCAACAAGCATTTCTACTTTGTTTCTCTGAGTTTGACTACTCCAGGTGCCTCCTAAGTGATATTTGTCCTTTTGTGACTGGCTCATTTCACTAAGTATGAAGTCCTTTGAGGTTTATTCATGAGATTTACTTTTCAACAAGAACTCCAAAACTGCACAATGGACATGGTTTAAACAAACTCTATATTATATGACACTACTCTGCAGATTTGGAAGACTCAAATTACAGAAAGAAAAGAAAAAGGAGAATAGCATGAACTCAATAATTATATGTAGACCTTCCACACACACACAAAAGTTGAGAATCACTGCACTACTGGAAGAGTCACACATTTGAATCTAAACATAATCTCTGATTTTCTGACTTGTGTGTCATTAGGTACATTTCTTAGGTACTCAAAAACTGGGAATCTTTATTACTGCCACAGATGTTAGGGAAAAACAGGTTATTTTGAACAGGGATGCAAGGTAGAAGAAATTGAAGGGCAGGGGTATAGGATAAAATTCCAACTGACAAGTCCAATGATAATGATCCAAGAAGGCTGGTCACCAGCAAGCCCAAATCTACTATCACATCCTCATCTTCTCTACATTTTGTTGTTGTTATCAAACGTTAGCTGATGACTTCTCTGCTAAGCATGAATTTACAGTGAGAGGGGAGCTACAAGGTTGGGAAATGCAGTCTACTTACACCTTAAATATAGCCTCACTATAATATTTACTATCTTCATAGTGACATGAACATCCTTCTTCTGCTTCAGAATGAAAGTAAATATTCTCACCACCCTGTATTGCTATATTCTCTTCCTTAAAATTAATGAAAAGGTTTAGTAAACTTTTTAATGAAGAACTAAATACCTAACTTCTAACTTGCTTAAACTATCTTTTTCATAATTTAAATTATAACGAACTTTCTCTACAATTACAAGAATTTAAAACGCTATGAAGAGAAATCAGATTTTTAAGGGCTCTAGCTAACTAAATCCCCACTTGTAACAAAAGTCTACATTGCCCATTAACTTATTGTTTTCACAAAGTAGTTTCTTTTGATCATAGCCTGAAAAATGTTACTAACAAAAGGAGTACTGTGTTCACAAAGTAATTTTATCCTCACTGATGTAACAAGAAGCCAGTGGTTTCCTTTTTGTGGTAAACAATGGGCCTTGGGAAACATTCCCTGTTAAATGTCTTTTACATTTTTTCATACACAATTGGTTCCACTTCCTAATAATCACCATTTACCAGAAATGTGAAAGATAAAAATCTATCAAGATACACAATACAAGTATGCATGCCAAAAGGAGAAAAATAAAAGAAAATTGCAAAGACTCCCTGAAGAGGGTGGAGTAAGGAAACTTCCAACCCAACACTAACCACCTCCCAACTACTCTTTAAAACTGAGAATATCAGTTTCAAGGTGACAAACTTTTCCCATCTTTTTTCTTCACTCCCAAGGGATCACATCCAGCAGCATACAAACATGCTATAACGATCACCCACATTAAGGAAAACAAAAAGTCCTCCTGTGATATTGCGATTTGTAAGAAACATGCATTTGGTCTTTTGTCCCATTTCTGACACAGAACTCCTAAAACCCTTGAAGTGTCTTTTGTGTTTATGAGGTAACTTTTGAACTGAACCTATGGATAGGGGCTGGTTGCCAGGCGAACCAACCTTATGATGCAAAGGGTCAGAAAGTTCAGTACCACCCTTTTTTTTTTTTTCCTAAATATTTTATTTCACTATTTTTAGAAAGAGAGGAAGGGAGAGAGGCAGAGAGGGAGAGAGACATCAATGTATGGTTGCTTTTCACCTGCCTCCAGCCACAGACCTGACTGGAGACCTGGCTTGCAACCTGGTTATGTGCCCTGGCTGGGAATTGAACCTGCGACCTTTGGGTTTGCAGGCCGGCACCTTACCCACTGTGCTACCAGCCAGGGCACCACCCACTCTTAAGGGGAAAGACACCTGAAGCTCAAATCTATCACCAATAGTCAATGATGTCTGTATCACACCTATGTAGTGACGCCTCCATAGAAACCCAAATGGAAGACTGGGTGGGGAAGAGCTTCCAGGCTGGTGAATACAGGTGATGCAAGGAGAGCCGTGCACTGAGGGCACGGAACCTCATGTCCTTTCTCCATGCCTGCCTTCTCATCCATCTGACTATGTGAGTGACACCCTTAAACTGGCCACTCAGTTAAGTAACATGTTTCTTCCAGTTCTGTGAATCACTCTAGCAAATTGAAACCAAGGAGGGGGTTGTTAGACCCTCCAATCTTTAGCCAGTAGGTCAGAAGCACAGGTGACAACCTGCGTTTTCAACTGTCCTCCAATGGGGATAGGGAAGGAGGGAGTGTAGTAGAACCGAGACCTTAACCTGTGGGATCTGATGCTATTTCCAGGTAGTGTCAGAATTTGAGTAGAACTGTAGGACACCCAGCTGGTGTCTGAGAACTGCTTGGTGATATGTGTGTGTTTGGGAGAGGGGACCTCCACATACCAGCCTTGGTGACCAGAACATTTACCTCTCTTGGCAACAAGACCCATCAGTGCCTGCCATGTTCCTCTGCTCCCCTTTGCAATAAAAGTCCTCCACACAGTTGTCTTTACTCAGTATTTCAACACCTTCCCTCAATCCCATTTTCTCTTCTACCCAACTCCAGGGCTTTCTACCTCCACCATTCTCCACAGGGCCACTTGCCAATGTCACTAATGGCCCCTACACTTGATGAAATCCAAAGGTCAGTATCCATCCCCATCTTACCTGACGCTACAGAAGCATCTTTCTCATTCCTTTTTTAAGGACCTTCTTCACTTGGACTAGAAAATGTCGCACTCTCCTGGTATTCTTCCCCTTCCTCATGGGCTGGCTGCTCTTCCTCTGCCTTTTTTCACAACTCAAAATGTTAGAGAAGCCCTGGCTGGTGGCTCAGTGGATAAGTGCCGACATGTGAACCCATAAGTCTCTGGTTCGATTCCCAGTCAGGGCACATAGCCAGGTCTCCAGCCAGGTCTATAGCTGGAGGCAGATGAAAGGCATCCATACATTGATGTTTCTCTCCCTTTCTTCCTCCTTCCCTGTCCTTCTCTCTAAAAATATGAATAAATTCTTTAAAAAAAAAAAAAAAAAGAGCCTGACTAGCATCAGTTCTTGGCCCTCTTCTCCGCTGACATTCAACTCTAAGGACTCCTATCCAGTCTCGAGGCCATAAATTCAAATTTGGAATTTGTCAGCATAGAGATGGTATCTTTGTGTTCTCTCTTGCTCTCTCTCTCTCTCTCTCTCTCTGTCTCGCTCTTCATCCCGCACTCCCTCCGTCCCTCCCCACTGAGCACTAACCTCACAAATTCAGCTCTCCATTTGAGACCTCTAATAGGATCTCGAATGCAACTCTTAATATCAATATAGTCCTCTAAATCTTTACCTAACCCCAGCACTGCACCTCAGTAAATAACAGCACCATTTTTCTAGTTGCTCAGGCCAAAAATCTGGCAGTCACTTTTTTTTTTTTTTAAGATATTATTTATTATTTTTTTAGAGAGAGGGGAAGGGAGAGAGGCAGAGAGGGAGAAAGTGTCAATGTATGGTTGCCTCTCGCCTGCTTCCAGCTAAGGACCTGGCTGGAGACCTGGCTTGCAACCTGGTTATGTGCTCTGGCTGGAAATCGACTAGCGACCTTGGGTTCACAGGCCAGCACCTTATCCACTGTGCCACCAGCCAGGGCATGGCAGTCACTTTTATTCCTTTCTTTACTACCTCACACCCTCATATCTAATCCATCAATCAGCAAGGTCTGTCAGCCCTATTTTCAGACCAGCTGGTTATCCTCAACCTGATCTTTCTCTCCTATCCACTGCTACCAGCCTAGTCGGAGCCATCACCATCTCTGGCCAAAACAATTAAAGTAGCCTCTTAACTGATATTCCTGCATCTAACTCATTCCCCAATTTCCATACGGTAATGAGAGTGACCATTTTAGAGTGCAAATTTATTCACTCCTCCCATGCTCAAAAATCCTCCAGTGATTTCCCATCAAATGCAGAAAAACATCCATGGCCTTTCTAACCTTTCCTTTCCTATTTCTAGCTACACCAGCTTTCCCAATGTTCTTCAAGTTCAAGAAGTTTATGCCCACATGGGGGTGGGGTGGGGATAATGTATTTATAATCCCTTTTTCTGTAAAGTTCTCCTTGGGCATGACTCCAAATGCTACACTACCTCCCTGAAGAGGTCTTACCTGAAACACTCATCACTCTTAAGCTAAACTTAATTTTTCATTATAGAGTTTATCATCCAGTATTTGTTTAGTTTTGTCTACCTAATTAAAAAGCAAGCTCCAAGAAGGCAGAAATTATTTGTTTACATTTATAATCCCCAGCCATCTCGGGGATGGCTCATAGGCATACAATAACCATCTGTTAAGTAAGTAAATACCAATGACAATAAATGGCATGCACTAAAATATCCATATAAACTTTCAAATAATTTATTCAAGCAAATGAATATTAACAACTTCATAAGTTCTTATTTTACAGACTTTAGAGGGGATAAGAGTGCAGAATAACAGGAAGAAAGGGGAACTGTTTTTTTTATTTACTTTTTTTTTTTTAAGATTTTATTTTCTTTTAATTATTCTCAGAGAGGAGAGAGGAGGGAGGCAGAGAGGGAGACAGATATCAATGTATGGTTGCCTTTCACCTGCCTCCAGCTACAGACCTGACTAAAGACCTGGCTTGCAACCTGGTTATGTGCCCTGGCTGGGAATCGAACCAGTGACCTTTGGGTTTGCAGGCCGGCACTTTATCCACTATGCCACCAGCCAGGGCTTCAGAAAGGCGAACTTATATTCAACAAATAAACCCAATATATTTGCATGGCCTTGTATCCATTTCTGAGATGCAACCTAATCCAGAAAACAACCGGTTTCAAACTGCTTCCTTTCTTCCTTGCTAAATCTGACCAACCTACATGCAAACAAGCTTAAAAGAAGCAATACTCAGACAATAACCCGATACCCCAGGATGACTCAACACAAGGAGGAAAACTCAGCAATGTTAGACATTAGAAAGGGGTATCACCCACAACTGAAATTCTGAGTATCCACAAAAATAGTTTAAGGCGATAACAAAGGGGAAGGAGAAGCCACCCACCATTACCTCAGCCGGGATCTGCCCTGAGAGCCTGGTTGCGAGTCCACTCGACTTGGGTGGACCCCTCTCTCCCTACACAATGGCACATGAGCAATTCCTCCCTCCAGCACTACAACCTTTAACAGATTTAACTACCATTTGAGAGAAAGGGAAGAGAAAATAAAATGGCATGTCAGGCTAATCCACCTCAATTAGTATTTAAAAACTAATATAATTGATTAAAATTCAACAAATTCAGCAAAGCCAATTAGAGGAAATGAGCTTATGGGACAGAAAAATATAAATATAACATCCCAATGAGAAATGGATTATAATCATAAGAGAATTTTAATAGACTATGCCTTCAATAATCAATATTTCATCTACGGAGGAGGGATGGACTGAGAAGCACTTATGAAGCTCAGCCTAGAGCAGTGATTTTCAAGCAGTGAGCCCTGAGAATTTTAAAAATATCTAATACCTGACTAAGGGCACTGACTTCTTTTCGTTAGATTGTCAAATTAAAAAATAACAATAGTCAAAACTACAAAAACCATCTGGTGCAAATGAAGTAAAATTATACCTTTTTCTTTTTTGCCAGAAAGGCAAAACACATATTTTTGGTGTGCTGCAGGATTTTATCAATTAGTTTATGTATTTCATAAGATGAAAAAGGTTGAAGTCACTGGTCCAGAGACACACACAGGCTCACTAAAGACTAAGTAAGACCTAATCTCAAAACTACAGAACATCTCCTCTCCCCACATGCTGTACCACCACAATACTGAAGACCTTATTACAGCAGTTCCTTTTCCTCCAAATCATTACATTACATTTGACTATTATCAAGAAAAAACTTACAATGAGAAATTAAAGGCCAACAAGAGAAATAAAGGCCAATTTGGATAGAGCGCAAACATCACAATGATGTTGGAATTATCCGAGTGGGAATTCAAATATATGCTAAGGTCTTTAATGGGTGAAGTGGACAGATTGCAAGGAAAGAAGGAAATAGAACAGAGAGACAGAAATTCTAAGAACTAAAAGAAATGCTAGAAATCAAAAACACTGTAATAGAAATGAATGCTCTTGAGAGGCTTATCAATAGACTGAACACAGCTGCATAAAGAATCTCTGAACTTGAAGATACTGTAACAGAAACATGAAAAGATACAGAATAGAAAACTGAAAAACAAAGAGAAGACTGAAAAAAACAGAACAAACGATGTCATAACTGTGAAACAACTACAAAAGATGTAATATATACAAAAAGGGAACACCAGGAGGAGAAAATAGGAAGAGAAGCAACACTTAAAACAACAATGAATGAGAATTTTCTCAAATTAATGTCAGATAACAAACTACAGATCCAGGAATCTCAGAAAACAACAAAGAGGATAAATGCAAGGGAAAAAAAAGAAAAAGAAAACAACTACAACTAGGTGTATCATACTCAAAATATAGAAAATCAAATCAAAAGATGAATCTATAGAGAAGCAAAGATAAGAATTAGGTCTAACTTATCCTCAGAATCCATGCAAGCAAAAACAGAGTGGAATGAAACATTTAGTGTTGATAGCAAAAGACCACCCAGGGTTCTGTAACCTGAGAAATAATCTTTCAAAGATGGAGAGGAAAAAAAGACTTTCTTAGACAAACAACAACAGAAGGAATTTGTTACCAACAGACTTGTTAACCTACATAAAGAACGAAAAAGCATTGAAGAACAAATAAGGGAAGGTAAAATAAAAACTTTATTTCTCTTATTCTTAATTGATCTGACATTATCAGTTTGATGAAAATAATACAGCAATGTATTCAATTATGTATGTTTATGTGCATTTCATATTTTCTATATATGCATGCACACACACACACACACACAGTGTGTTATCAGGGAAATGCAAATTCAAACAACGAGATGGCCCTTCACATCTATTAGAATGGCCAAGATCCAGGGCACTGAAAACACCCAATACTGGGGTAGGGATTAAGCAACAGGAACTCTCACTCATTGTTGGTGGCAATGCAGAATAGTAGCACCACTCTGGAAGACATTTTGGCAGTTTCTGACAAAACTAAACACACTCTTACCATATGACCCAGCAATTAATTGCACTACTTGATATTTACTCAAAGGAGTTGAAAACATGTACACACAAAATACTTTACCAAGATGTTTAAGGGAGCTTTGTTCATAATTACCAAAACCTGGAAGCAACAAAGTTGTTCTTCAGCAGATGAAAGGAAAAAGTGTGGTACCTCTATAGACAATGGAATATTATTCAGTGCTCAAAAGAAGTGAGCTAGCAAGCCAGGAAATGATACAAAGGAACCCTCAATACATAACGCTAAGTGAAACAAATCTGACAAAATTACACTCTGTATGATTTCAACTAAGGATATTCTACAAAAAGCAAAATTATGGAGACAGTAAAAAATCAGTGGTTGTAAAGGGTTCAAGAAGGGTGCTGAACAGGGGGAGCACAGAGGATGTTAGGAAGCTGCAAACACTGTATGCTATCATAATGCACAGAAGTCATTTACATTTATCCAAACCCACAGAATGTGCAATGACGAAAGTGAATCCTAATGTAAGATTATTATAGGCAACACAATCATAACACAATCATTGAACCAATAAAACATGACAGTCTCTTTATACATTAATCCTATAAACCAAAAGTATAGATAAACATTATGGGCTATCTGAACCCACAGGCATTTTCTCAGCGTGGACGTTTTTGACAGAACCAAATGTCAGGGACCTTGGGGCATGGACCAAATGTCTCCATGAATGTTGTAAACACAACCAATGTCCTGAAAGAAATAACTGGGCTACATGTCTCAAGACATTAAAATGTTCATAAACTCTAACTCAATTAAGGGGTATTTACCGAAATGAAATAACCCAAGCCCTGGCTGGTGGCTCAGTGGATTGGTGCTGGCCTGTGAACCCAAAGGTCACTGGTTCAATTCCCAGCCAGGGCACATAACCAGGTTGTAAGCCAGGTCTCCAGACAGGTCTGTAGCTGGAGGCAGGTGAAAGGCAACCATACACTGATGTTTCCCTTCTTTTTTCCTCCCTCCCTGCCCTTCTCTCTGAAAATAATGACTAAAATATTTTTTTAATTAAAAAAAGAAAAAGAAATAACCCAAGATCAGGTAAAATAAAAAAAATTAAAAAACAACATTATGTATGTAGAAAGATGCTTAACTAGTGTAGTGGTTAAGAGGTCAGGTTTCAAACCCAGCCTGGTGGGTTTCTCAACCTCTCTGCTTCAATGCTTATGTATCTATTTAAAAGTTACAAAAAAAAGAGGGAACAATGAAAGTACCTCTTTCAAGAGGGTTTCATCAAAATTAAGTGAATTAAATAGAATATAAAACAAAACAAAATGCTCAGCACACAGTATGCCTTCTGTAAAGCTATGCACTTATTTCAAAATGCTAAGTACTGGCTGTGTGTCAGGCACTGTCCTAGGCAGTTGGGATATATCAATAAACAAAACAGATGAAGGAGCTTGTCCTCTTGTAGTTTATACACTAACAGTGGGAGACAATAAACAACATGTGTAATAATTAAGTTGTGAGTATAAAGCTAAGGGGAGGGGATGAAAAAATATAGAAAAGAATCACAGTATGGCATGTGCCAAGAGTGGTAAAGGCTGCAATTATTAAATACTAGTTGGAATATAGCTTGTTGAAAAGGTGATATTTGAGCCAAGATTTGAAGAACAAGTCTGCCAGGTGGTATCAGGAGTAAGCGTATTCCAGCCCTGGGGAGAGCCAACACAATGGTCCCAAAGCAGAAACATGCCTGGCACATCCCAGCAAGAACAAGGTGATCAGAGCAGACAAGCAAGGGAAAATTAGGAAAGACACCAGAGACATTATGAGGGACCAACTCCGGAGGGGCCAGCAGACAAACGTGCTGCGAGCTGGGAGCCACTGTGGGTTTGCCTGAGCCTAACATGACTGTCATGCATTCGGAGAGGGTCACTCTGGCTACTGTGCTGAGAGCAGAGTGCAAGGGGCCTCTCAGAAGAAAGCTATCTGTGACTGAAGAGTGAGCAAAACCCTTGTCTTTCTGCATGAGAAATTGGTTTTGGATTCAGTTAACCTTCTAGCTCTGTTCCCCAGGAAACCACACAGGCAGAATGTCAGCTGTGTTACTAGGCAACATTGCTTATGGTAAAAATGGCCCATTGGCAAACTGCTCGGAACTGGGAGGAACTATCAACACCTGGTGAGTGCTGAAACACTGGGCTTCTCTGAGCATGGCAACTCCT
The DNA here is from genome assembly GCA_004026585.1 of Noctilio leporinus. Lineage (NCBI taxonomy): Eukaryota > Metazoa > Chordata > Mammalia > Chiroptera > Noctilionidae > Noctilio > Noctilio leporinus. The sequence goes on along the minus strand of PVIW01000004.1, from coordinate 205,404 downwards.
GTAATTGCACACCTACCTTGTAGGGACTCTGAAAGCTACGCTCATGAGTTGTCATACTAGGTAATGACTTGTGGAACATGTCGCCCCTAAGCCAAGAGAACTACATACCCACTCAGGTGAGCCTCATCACTCGCACATAAGCTTCACCCAGAAAGAGGAGAGGCACAGAGAATAGTGCTGGCTGTTCTCTATGTGAATTGCTGCAAGGAGCCCCACCAAAGAGAAAGGATGCTTCCCTGTTGGTAAGCTGTGTTTCCTGTCCTGTACCCTCTCAGGTGAATCTGATGTGTAACGTGCCCTATGGCAATCCATAGGTCTGACGGGCTGAGCACCAGGAAACTTCCCCGGGTAGGCACTGCGCTATTGCAGCAACCTAGGCAAGACGCGGTAGTGGCTTCAGCCAGGACGACAGTGGTATAAATAGGAAAAAAAGAGCAAGATTATGAATACAATTTGAAGAAGACCTTACAGGATCATCTAATGAACAGAATGTGGCATGGAACAAAAAGAGTAAAATTAGGGATAATGCCAATATTTTGGGGCTTGGCAACTGTGAAAATGGGAATGACTAACATGTGCAGTGTCTGTCAAAAGTACTGTCAAGGATATTGGACAAACTATCACACCAACACTAAAAATCACCAGACTGAAAGAAGTGAGATGAGTAATAAAAGTCCAGGTACAAAGTAAAGCAGGGAACCAGGTGATAAAGGAGAGGACTCGACCTACCTCTTTTTCAGGAAGAAAAGACATATAGACAAATCCTGTGAAATTTCACAACCAAAAGATTCTAAATGATTTGAAGGGGAAAAAAAACAATAATTAAGAATCTGACTAAAACCACAAACTCTCAACTATAGCAGAGAAATGTCTCAAAATTTTTCCAGAGTGTAATAATTTTGACCTACACTCTTAGATCCAAATGTTTCATCAAGTGAAAAGGCAGAAAACAACATTTTCAGGCATGTAAGGACATATTAGTTGAGGATCTCTAGCAAATAAGTATGGAAACCTAATAAAGTAGATGTGTGAACACAAGAGATGGTGGAAATGAGCCAAGAGTGAAATGAAAAAGGACTCCCAGGATGACAGCTGTGCAGCAGGACTAGACAATAATTCATCCCATTAAAAGGGAAAATTAGTGAGCTCCATGAAAGGAAAGAATGGATGCTGTTCAAAAGATAGAATAACTAAGAAGCTGGCTTAATGACAGGAATGTAGTGTTTCTTTCTCAACAGAAAAAGAAAGGATCTCTAACAGAAAACCAGCAGAATGCTGCTGATTGTCTGTCCTCAGCTTTCCTCCCTTATTGCTAAAGGAATCCAATTTTTTAAGGTATCAGGTGAGAAGCCTATGATTAGGGAAGTAGCCCCTCCCCCAGACCCATGGGCTGCATTGCCACAGGTCTCAGCTAAGCCTGGAAATCCCTCTTCTGGTGACTGACCCGCATGATCCGCCCCTGTCCCATTGTGGACAAGCTATTCAATTCTGGCCAACATGACACACAGTAAAGTCATCTGGGGAGCTTCTGGGAGATTTTCCTCCAAGATAAAAAAGAAACAGAGATCTAAGGGTGGGGGGATTTCTATAAGGGGAGTTATTGGGTGATCATTGAACTTGAATATGCATATTAAGACACTTGGACTGTGGTAGACAGAGATGCACCACTCACACTCAAAGACTCCCAGGCGTGAGGAGTATGGTTACGCGGTCAGCTTCATCTGAGTCGGCTTCAGCTTTCAAAAGAGGGTTTGTAGCTCCCAGCACAAAACTGAGAAAGGCAAGGTACAAGAGAAGCCACCTCTGCCCAAAACAGAACTCCTTTAATGGACAATCTTGATTCCAAATCTGGTCCTTGTGCTGATAGACTAGGTGTCATCTCACAACCAGACAGTTCCACCTGCCCAATCCTGCCTCTTTGAATTTTGCGCAATCCCACTTCTGGTTCAGCATCTGCTTCCCAAAGAACTCAAACTGTGGCAATTAACAATGTTGAATTTCCTGAGCTTAAGCACAGTTCCATGCTCACATAAGAGAGTCCTTTCCCTATGTTATACATGGTGAATTATTTAAAGTTAAAAATTCAAGGCCTTGGCTGATGGCACAGTGATTGCTGGTTCGATTCCCCAGCCATACGTTGATGTCTCTCTCCTCTGCCTCTCTCCTTTCCCACCTCTCTAGAAATAATAAAAATCTTAAAAAAAAAAAAAATCTCACAATCCCTGCAACTTTCTCTCAAAAGAGTCACCAAAATAAAAACAGTAAACTATAGATACAGAGACAAAGAAAAAGGAAAAGACAAACATAGCAAAACACTAACTGATGAATCTAGGTGAAATTTAGACAAGAGTTCACATTACCCTCCTCACAACTTCTTGTTTAAATTTTCAAATTTGTTTTTTTTTTAAGACTTTGTTCATTATTTTTAGAGAGAGGGGAAGGGAGACAGGCAGAGAGGGAAAGAGACATTAATGTGTGGTTGCCTTTCACGTGCCTCCAGCTATGAATCTAGCTGGAGACCTGGCTTGCAACCTGGTTATGTGCCCTGGCTGGGGAATCAAACCAGTGACCTTTGGGTTTGCAGACCTGCACCTATCGACTGTGCTTGCTACCAGCCAGGGCCTCAAACTTGTTTTAAAATGAGAAAGATCAAAAAGAAGCAGCACCCATACTACACCTCTCTTCCTGTAATTGAGAACAAGTTGCCTGGGGCTACAGCAGCCAGTGGCAATAAAAGAAAAGTCAAAACAAGTGTCACATGTGTCACCTATGGCTGGAGTCTGTAAAATGCTGCCAAAAACAACCGGAACAATACACCAGGAAAATCAAGAGTTATTCAAGGAAGTCATGATCCAAATGTGAAAAAATACATGTATATGACATGATTTTGAGCAATTGATGGGTTACAGGAAAAGAGACTCCTTTCGGCTTTGATAGTAGGAAATCATCCTTCTATTAACATGGGTTCACAACACCAGGGAGTAGAGGAGGCAGTATCACTACTCTGCAATAAATATTTGCATGACAATTAAAAGGCCTAGGAATAACATAAAAACAAAGCACCCAAGATTTCACTAAGGTCACAGAACAAAATATAACTGTTTTCAGCCTGGTCAGTATAAAAGGTACAGCTGATAGAAGTTGGGAAATGCAGGGGAAGGAGGCAAAAAGGAAAAAAGGGAAAGTAGGAAAAAGACTAGGATTCTGAAGTGGGTGGGTGAACATAGAAGAGGCTATGGGGTGGGGAATATATTGTAATAGAAAAAAATACAGTAAGAAAAAAAAAAAGCCCTCGCTGGTGTGGCGCAGTTGGTTGAAGCATCGTCCCAAAAGGTTGTGGATTTGATGCCTGGTCTGGACACATACCTCAGTCCTCAGTCGAAGAGCATATGTGAGGCAACCTATTAATATTTCTCTCTCCCTTCCCTTCTCTCTAAAATCGATAAACATATTATTTTAATTTAATTTTTATTTTATTTATTTTTTAATAAAGATTTTACCATCTTTAGAGAGAGGGAAAGGGAGAGAGGCAGAGAGGGAGAGAGACATCAATGTATGGTTGCCTTTCACCTGCCTCCAACTACAGACCTGGCTGGAGACCTGGCTTGCAACCTGGTTATGTGCCCTGGCTGGGAATCAAACCAGTGACCTTTGGGTTCACAGGCCAGCACCTTATTCACTGTGCCACCAGCCAGGGTATTATTTTAATTTTTAAAAGACTAGGGTTACAATTTTCCATCTCAGAAGACTAAAAACCTCCTCTGAACATATTCCACTTGACTTATTTAAGTTTTAATGATGTGTAACTCACATACCATGAAATTCACCAATACAGTCATCATTTTTTAAAAGAATGTATTTATGTATTTTTAGAGAGGGGGGAAGGGAGAGAGAAAGCGGAGAGAAACAGTGATGTGAGAGATGAACACTGACTGGCTGCTTCTAACACGGGCCACAACCAGGGACTGACCTCATAGCCCAGGTATGTGCCCTGATCAGGAATCAAACCAGCGACCTTTGGCTTTGTGGAACAATGCCCAAACCACTGGGCCACACCAGTCAGGTCTATTCATCATTCTAGTTAGATTATTTGTCTTTTTATTATTGAGTTGTTCTAAGAGTTCTTCATACAGGATAGGGCAAAAGTAGGTGTATAGTTATGAGTATGCGAAATACAGATTTTTATTACTATGTATTAATTGTTATATTATTTTCCATATAAACAACTGCAAACCTACTTTCGTTCACCCCTGCATAATTATTAGATACAATTAGCAAATATTTTCTCCCATTTGTGGGTTGTCTTCACTTTTTCAGTGGTGTCCCTTAAGGCACAAAACTTAATTTTAACAGACTCCAATTTATATTTTGTTGCTTGTGATTATAGTAGCACATCTAAAAGGCTTTGCCTAACCCAAAGTGACTAAGATTTACTCATATTTTCTACTAAGAATTTATAACTTTAACTATTACACTTAGGTCTATGATCCATTTTTAGTTCATTTTTGCGGATGTTGGGAGGAGAGGGTTCAAATTCATCCTTTTGCATGTGGATCTCCAGGTGTCTCAGTACTAACTGCTGAAAAGACTACCCTTTTTCTGTTGTGCTATCCTGTCACCTTTGTGAAAAATAAACTGATCATAAGGTTTATTTCTGGACTCTCAATACTAGTCAATTGATTTATATATATTGATTCTTTTTCAATTAAGATAAAATCCGCATAATACAAAAATTAATCATTTAAAAATATACAACTTAATATATTCATGATGTTCTGCAATCAACACCTTTATTTCCAAAACATTTTCAGCAGCCCCCCAACCCCAAAGATAACTCAAACCCATTAAGCAAGTCACTCCTCCTCGTTCCTCACATCCCAGGTAAACTACTAATCAGATTTACGTCTCTATGGAGTTACCTGGCCTGGATACTTCATATAAATGGAATCATAAAATATGTGATCCTTGTGGTCAGCTTCCTTTGCTTGACATGTTTTTGAGGTTCACACACTTCGTAGCATTTATTAGTACTTCATTCATTTGTGTGTCTGAATAACATTCCATTGTATGGCTAGACTGCCTTTTAGCTATTCATCAGGTGATGTGCATTTGCATTGTTTCTACCTTTTGGCTAATGCACACTGCTATGTAAGTACTGCTATGAATATTCATGCACAAGTGTTGTTTGAATACTTATTTCCAATTCTTTGGGGTACATAGTCAATGTGTAATATTTAGATCACATTGTAATTCTTGGATTAATTGAGGAACTGCCAAACTTTTTCACAGCAGTAGCAACAGTCCGCATTCCTATAAGCAATTTCTCCACATCCTTGCCAACACCTATTTTGTTTTCTGGCTCATTTTTAAATGTGACACCAGAACTTAATACAGTACTCCATATGCAGTCTAGACAGTATACAGAATAAAGACTAACACCTTTCCTTTTCTGAACCTCCTCCCGCTGTTGGTCCAGAGTATGATTCTATGAAGACTTTCTGATGGTGACATTACATTTTATATCCATATTGAGTTTATTACTACAGTAAGTAAAATACCTATGTTGTTTGGATTCAACCACATTTTCCTAAACCCTATAATTATTTATACAGCTGTCTTCTGAACCCCATACATCCAAACTCCATTAAGTTATCAAGTTAGCCTTGGCCCACCACTTCACTCAAAAATTTGATAAGCATACTAGCAATGTTTTTGTTCACATCATTACAAAAATATGGATAGTGACCTTCTGTCTGTGACCAGAAATTTTTTTCGTTGTCATCAATTCATTTCTCATTTATTTTTTAAAAGATTTTTATTTATTATTTTTAGAGAGAAGAGAAGGGAGAGAGAGAGTGGAAGGCAGACATCAAATGCAATGTATGGTTGCTTTTCACCTGCCTCCAGCTAAGGACCTGGCTAGAGACCTGGCTTGCAACCTGGTTTTGTGCCCTGTCTGGGAATCAAACCAGTGAACTTTGGGTTCACAGGCTGGCACCTTATCCACTGTGCCACCAGCCAGGGCACACTTTTCATTAATTTTTGAAGGTGCTACTCAACCCATCACATTTCCACATAATTTTATGGACATCCAGACCATATTTTCCTCCTTGTTAAATATCTGGCTATAAATCTGATTATTCTGGAACAGATTCACAGGTATAGAGATCATTTGGAGCATAATCAGCTGGGAGGGGGAAGGGGGAGAAGGAGGAAATGGTGCAGGGATTAAAAGGCATAATTGGTAGGTACAAAATAGACAAGGGGAATGTTAAGAGCAATTCAGAAAATGGAGAAGCTAAAGAACTTACATTCATGACCCACGGACATGAACTAAGAGGGTAGAGGATTGCTGGAGGGAAAGAGAGTACAGGCAGAGGAGGGCAAAGGGGAGAAATTGGGACAACTGTAAGAGCATAATCAATAAAATACACTGTACAAGACAGAGAGTTTGTTTAGAGCTCCTAGACAGTCATTCAGTAAGTGCTACATCAGTTTCCTGTTGCTGTGATGAGAAACTACCACAAACTTAGCAAGTAGCTTAACACACCACAAATGTATTATCTTCCAGTTACGGAAGTCAGAAGTCCACAATGGTTCTCATCAGGCTAAAATCAAAGTGTCGGCAGATCTGCATTCCTTCCTGGGCGCTCTAAGGAGAATCCATTTTCTTGTCTTTATGGGTTTACAGAGGCTGCCTGCATTTCTTGGCTGCCGGCCCACTCTATCTTCAAAGCTAGTCATGACGGGGTGACTCCTTCTCATGAAGCCACCCCTCTTGTTCTGACTCTTCTGCCTCCTGCTTCTTCTTTTAAAGACTCTTGTGATTATGTTAGGCCCAGCAGATAATTCAGGGTACTTACCCTATTGTAAAGTTAGCTGATAAGCAATGGATTCCATCTAAATCCTAAACTCCCTTTTGCTATGTAACACGATTTGCAGGTTCCATGGATTAAGACGTACACATATTTGGGGTGGCTATAATTCTGCCTGCCACAAACTTTTTTTTTCCATTGTTTTTAAAAAGGCAGGGAGAGAAAAAGAAAGGGAAACATCAATGTATGGTTGCCTTTTACCTGCCTCCAGCCATGGACCTGGCTGGAGACCTGGTTTGCAACCTGGTTATGTGCCCTGGCTGAGAACTGAACCAGTGACTTTTGGGTTTGCAGGCCAGCACCTATCCACTGAGTCACCAGCCAGGGCCACACAAACACTATTTATGTTTCGTTTACATCTTTTTATTTAATTCTTAAAACAATTCTGTAAGGGAAATCATTATTTACTCATTTCGTACATGAGGAATCTGAGGCTACCTGTAGCACTTTGAGGACTTCAAATAACTTAATCCAAACTGACAGGCTTACAGGAAATATTATAAATGTTTCTGGAACTGAACCAGAAGAACCACAATTCAAGTAGCACAGCCTCTACTGGCCCATTAAACACCACACAGACACACAGACACGCACACACACAGACACGCACACACACACATTGAGGTGAAGGGAAATACACAAAAAGTTAGGCTTTTTATTGCCACCTAACTCAACCACAACTATCTCTCCTCTCTTCACTTTATATTTGAGATCCCTTTGCATAATTCTGTTGAAAGAAAAGTTCTTACATCTCTACACACTATGCTACATTCCATTTCGACTTTGATGTATAAAAAGAGATCATATGTTTAGAAACAAGGCTAAAATTATGTGAAAAGGTGACCTACTAGTTGTAAAAACCCAAATGCATTATTTAATATTTCTGAAACCTCTTACCAATTTTGGATGAACTCCAGAATTTAAATTTGTAGTTTTCTTCCTAAACTGTACAGTTTTAGGTTCCAGATTTGAACATATATTTTTAAAACTATTTTAAGCATTCAGATCCATTTCCTAAAGTATAATATGCTAGATTAGAGATTATCAATTTTAATACTTGACATATATAATCTATTATTTTTCAGGATTCCATTAACCATATGGGAACGTATACTTTTTAATAATTGTTGGGATAATGTAATTGATTTCCAGGTATCCTTTCTCATATGACAATGATCTCTTATGATGCTCCTTGACCCTTCCCTAGACACTTGGGTAACAATAATTTGTCTTTTTATGTCCTGTAAAAGGCTAGAGACACAGAATAGAGATTGGGAAGGGGCCTGGGAGGACAGCAGAAGCCTTGGTGTTAAAAGTGGCTGTCAAATGTGATTGAACTTGTACCTCTAGAGTGGTCCTTGTTAATGTCACCTGGATGATGGCCTTTGCTTTGAGACTCTGATGAACCTGTGGGCCTCTCACTGTAAAAATGCACATGAACACGTAGTCAAAATTGTTCATGCAACTTATTTTATCGCATTTTAAATCAATTACCAACACAGATGCCAGTCCTTGCAAGGATATCTATCAGTTTTGGTTTTATTCCAAAATTTGCTACACCCAGGAATAAAATCCAAAGTACTCAATAAAACAAACCAAACTTTATATTTTGACAAGTAGATACCAAAGTAGTGGTGATTTCAGGCTGCAGAGCACCTGGCACCAAAACACAATTGTGGGGAAAATCCACCTCTTTCATATTCTCCAGAAAAAAACTGGCAAACAGGTGTTAGAAGGCTTGGGCCCCAATAGTAAGAGAAGATGACTGTGGACTGAATGTAATGAGTGTTCCCCAAAACAGTGCTATTTTATGCTTGCAAATATTAATGAAAAGATATGGTTTCACAAATTGGGAGCTATTATGATAAACTTTAAATATTTGGGGGCAAAATGTATTATGTTCCTAGTGGAATACAGGCATCCTTCAGAGGCAGGGTGATCAAGCCAGCCCATGCGGTGAAAAGAAAATATTGGCAGAGTACTCATGTGTGTTATCTTAAATGTGAAATGTGAGCTTTCCAAATATTCAACAGGTGGAGCTGACAACAGCACCCCTCTCAGCTCTGCCTCAGACCACTTCAGCCTTGGGGCACTTACCTGACCACGAGTGCTGATGCTGTGGCCTGGCTCGCTTGCCCTCCAGTCACCTACCCACGCTTGAAAAGCACTTTTTTAGTTGAGCAGAGGGCAAGCACAGTTGTGGAAATACAAGATTTCTCCCCAGCACCATTCCAGTGTCCACTGTCCAGCGTCTTGGGTGACAGGAGCAGCAGCAGCAGAGGCTCCTGGTGGGACGTCCTAACCCCGGACTGCAGCTATGGCTCTGTCCCGCAGCCTCCGGGGCCCCTGGAGGCAAGTGCAGCAGAGCTCTAGGGGTACGCCTGAGCTCCCTTTGCAGATGACCTCTGCATTGTCACCCTAAAACCTGCGGTTAGGCCCTGTTAACAATTTGTAAGCACCTGATACCCTGTATTACATCTCTTTATCTTAAGATACTCAGAAAGGCTTCTGTTTGTGACACACAACATATTCTAAAGGAAAGGCGGCAGTTTCACACCTGGACCCAATGAAGTATACTGGCAGATCTCATTAGAATTATATCACTCACTAACAAATTTTTAAAAGACTTTCATCCCCTCAAAAAAACTACATTAAACATAGTATTAGTAAAGCAAAATACAAGCAAGCAACAAGAAAATGGTAGAACTGAAAACTGCCTGTTACCAATACTAGTGCTTTATCAAAAATTGCAAGAAAGTGATTATCTTGTAAAATGTAAAACTGTAAAACTTTTAGGAAAACATGTAGGAAAAAAAAACTTTGAGACCTAGGACTAGGTGAAAAGTCCACAGGTAAGACACCAAAAGAAGAATTCATTTAAGAAAATGTTATTAAATCCAGTGCATTAAAATTTAAAACTTTCTTGCTCTATAAAAAAAGACCCTGTTACAGTTGAAAAGACAAGCTACAGATGGAAACAAATTTTACCAACTATCTATGGGACAAAGGATTTTCATCTAAAATATGTAAAAATCTCTCACAACTCAACAATGAAAAAACAATTCAATCTGCTCATTAGGGAAACAATTCATCTGCCCAGTAAGAAAAAGCAAATTTAAGACACAATGAAATATCACTAAACAACCATTAGAATGACTAAAAGAGCCCTGGCTGGTGGCACAGTGGATAAGGTGCCAGCCTGCAAACCCAAAGGTCACTGGTTCAATTCCCAGTCAGGGCACATAACCAGGTTGCAAGCCAGGTCTCCAGCCAGATCTGTAGCTGGAGGCAGGTGAAGGGCAACCATACATTGATATCTCTCTCCCTCTCTGCCTCTCTCCTTTCCCCTCTCTTTAAAAATAATAAATAAAATCTTTAATAAATAAAAGAATGACTAAAAGTTTTAAAATAGTCAAAATAGCAAATTCTGGCAAGCATATGAAGAAACCAGATCTTTCATACATTGCCAGTGGGAATATATAGCCACTCTGGAAAATAGTCTGACAGTTTCTTATAAAACTAAACATGCTTACAATATAACCCAGCAATTCCACTCTTGGGAATTTACCCCAGAGAAATGAAAACTTTTGTTCACAAAAACCTGTGCATCTTTATTCCTAATAGCCCAAAACTGGAAATAACTCGTGTGTTCTTTGACAGGTGAACAGTTAAACTTAGACAGTACATCCATATAATCAGCAACAAGAAGAAATGAACTACTGACACGACAACATGGATGGTTTTCTAGGGCATTGTGCTGAGTGATTCAGAAGGTTACATACAATATGATGCCATTTATATAACATTTTCAAAATGACACAATTATAGACATGGGAACAAATTAGTAGTTGCCAGGAAATAGGGAGGTGGGAAGGAAAGGACCTTCAGATGCCTGCGGGAGTTTCTTGGCAGTGATGGAATAGTACTACATATTGAGTGTTGTGGTTAAATGAATCCACACATGAAATATTGTCAAACTGCATAGAATGACACACACATACACATATACATGAACGAGTGCACTAAAAACCATGAAATTTGAATATGGCTACTTACCAGTATTGTACCAAATGTCAGTTTCCTGGTGATGTGATGTGATTATATGAAATATTAAAATTGGGAGGGGCTGAATGAAGGTTACATAAAACTCCCTGTACTATTTCTGCAACTTCCCATACGTCTCTTAATTTTTTTCAAAATATAAAGCTTTTTAAGCTATGGCATGCAATCATACTTACTTTAAAAATTATTAATGTTTTAAGTGGGACCAAAAGTGTGGAACTAATGCATTTTCAAATGTTTTTCATCTATCTCATTTTTTGTTAATTTCTTATTACATATATAATATGTAGTATATAGTTTACAACAAACTTATACATGCTAGGAATAGACACAGTTTTTTTCTACTGCCAGGTATAACATAAAATTTCTACAGACCCCTGTGATAGAAGCTACATATGTCTAAGATTCTATGATCTATTCCTTCAACTTTTTACTTGGATGAGCATACACTAGAGCAGGAAAAACACTGGACTAGGAATGGAAAAGAACTCACTTCTGTCCACAGTTTCATAAAAAAGTCACCATCTCATTCTCATCTACAAGATGTCAGAGCTCTATTACATTATTCCCAAGGGCATTCCAGCTCAACCATGACTCTATGAACTCCACAACAGAAAAAAGTGAAACAACCATAAAGAAATCTACAACTACAACTCTAACCAGTATTTCTTACAGGTACACTGAGGGTTCAGTATTGCCAGGAATATTCCATGTAAGACACAGGTCGAAGTTGGCATCAACACACATAGAAAAGGAAGATATTTTATCTCAAGAAAAATAGATTAATTACCAAAAGATCCAGTTTAAATATAAATTATCTAGAAAACAGGCACATGCAGCATTGTACATGCATCCTTACAGTTCTTTAATTAGGTTCTGTTTTACAACAAATATCCTGGTATACATGCTTGGGGTTGTGATGGGTCTTGCAAGAAGTAGAATATCAGAATATCAAGGCATGCAAAAATTAATTATTCTCCATCCACTTGAGTTAGACTTAAGACAGAATTAAGAGGTCCATAGTTCAGGGGAATTTAGACGTCTATACCACTCGGTTATACCACCTCCTGCTATCCAGAAATATCGCCTACCTAAAACATAGCCTAAGACCAGAAAAGAAGAGTCCTCCAAGCAGTAAACACCAACAAGGTCCTGGCACTGAAGCTCCATGCAGGAAGTCCTCAGTTCCCATTTCCCACATGAAGCCTTCTATCACTTTTACCACAATTCAACAAGTGTGGTTATGGGTTCCAATCTCAGAACGCACTAAAAGTACTAAATTGGAAAGGCAAGGAAACTTCTACAGATAGGTGTGATGAGAGCAAACAAAGAGATATACTAACAGTGAAACAAAAAGCAAGTCAACTCCAAAGCCAGACATGATTTACAAAGGCACAGTCTTACCAACCATAAACAAAATATGATGGTCTGTATATGGCTGACGAGGAGACTAATGGCTAGAGGTTCTTCTGCAAAGACACAAATGGAACCACCAATGTTAGTGTTTTGTTTTGTTTTTACCAGTATAATAGTATAATCCATCTTAAGTTTTTATATGGAGAACAAAACCAATAACTACATTTAAATTATCTTTCCAGTGCCTGGGATCAGTGTGGCTCAGTTGGTCCCACAAAGCAAAAGGTTGCTGGTTCGATTCCAGATCAGGACACATGTCTAGGTTGAGGGTTTGGTCCCAGTCCAGGACGTACAAGGGGAAAATTGATTGATATTTCTTCTTCACATGTTTCTCTCCCTTTTTCTACCTCCCTATGCCTCTAAATAAATACTAAATATCTATAAATTCTTTTTCCAGCATCCTTCAGTATTGAACTAAAATTACATCACACCTGAATACTACCATGAAATACATAACAAAAAATAAAAAAGAGCAAAATACAACAACATAAAGAACATTGAGAAGTTGAAATATTATGTTGAAATCCATTCAGGCAACAAAGTATATGAGTGTATACCAATATTTTAAGACCTAAAATATGAGGCTGCATTGTAGTTAAGTGAACAAATTGATATCCCTTTCTCAATTTCCTGACACCCTTAAAAAGAAACAAAAACAACACTTTAGCCTGTCCGATGTATGTATGCTCCAAAATAGAGATGTGTCTTACAATTACTGTCATTCAACGGCAAATGCAGTTGGGGAAAATCTCATGCTAACAAATCCTGGAAACATCAAGAAAACAGTGGCATCAAAATGTCCCAGGTGTGATCAAAAACGGCCATTCAAAATAATCTTTAAAAGATAAAGAAATGATCACAAATCTGTAAAACTACAACAATGAAAATAATCCCAGAAAATTTTCCAAAAACATCATTTTACCTTAAAAGACAGTACCTATAAAGAACACAGCACAACATTTAGTAAGCACTCAATAAATGTAGGTACTCTCGCTAGCACAAGATGGAAAATAAGGACTAGTAGAGCTGATGAAAATATCTATGGTCACAGTGATCAGGCAATCATTAAACACGTGCCTACAAGGACACCAACACTGTGCAGGGGCACATAAAGTTCATCACAATCAACCTAGGAAGCATTATTTGTGATCAAACAAATGGTGAGTTGCACAATACCTGGAACAAGTATGGTAAAGATCACATTATATTCAACAATGACTAGAACTTATTAAGTACTTTCAACTTCTTTCAAAGTAGTGTCCTTTATTTAAGTCCAGTATGCCGAACTCAAGCCATGAATTGTTTACTTAAAGGAGTCACCAAATGATTAAATGAATATAAAGAAGTGTCACCAAAGTGAGTCTTATGATATTCATAGGGGGAAAAATAATCTCTTTTCCCATTACTCTCCAGGCTTAGGTAGAATAAGGATTTAGATAAACTCACTTTTAAAGAAAATATTTCTAAACTTAGAAGTACACATATCACCGGAGACCCTCTCCACTTCTAGAATATGCATGCACTAAGAGGAACTAATTTATATAAGATACATTTATTAAAATATAATTTTTCATGTGTATGAAATGTCCCAAACAGGCAAAAGTATAGAGATAAAAATGTAATTAGTGGTTGTCCAGGGTTTGGGGGGGCGGGCATTGAGAATGTGATGGGATAATGAAAAAAGTTCTAAAACTGATTTTGGTGGTGGTGCAAAATTCTGGAATATGGTAAAAACCACTAAATATTATACACTTGAAACACATGAGTTGTATGGTATGTAAATTACACCTCAATAAAGCTGTTATTTTTATTTTTTAAAGATTTTATTCATTATTTGTAGAGAGAAGGGCAGGGAGGGAGGAAGAAAGGGAGAGAAACATCAAGGTATGATTGCCTTTCAACTGCCTCCAGCTACAGATCTGGCTGGAGACCTGGCTTGCAACCCAGTCTAAAGTCCTGACTGGGAATCGACCCAGTGATCAGGAAACGACCTGGTGACCTTTGGGTTCGCAGGCCAGCAGTTTTAAAACTTGAACTCTTCACAAAATCTGACAAATTCATTATTGCGGCACTATGGTCACTCCGTAGGATGTACCTGTCTGTCAGAGTATCTTCCTGGCCTAGCTGACTCCATCACTGACAGACAGTCCTACAAGGTTCATTTCTTAAAATCTGGTTCTTTCCCCACAAATGCAAATATCAAGCAACAGGTATGCTGAGGTCACCAGGTGGGGGAGTCCATTTTATAAAAGCTACAAATACTTCAATCTGTATTTTAATACAAGTGATTTTTCCAAAGAATTACTATCAATAACATTTAAGTTTTTTGATTAAGGCATTTATTATAGCATTTTGAGTTTAAAATAATGTGTTAGAGCTCTATTGGCAAAGTGTGACTTATTTGCTAGAAGACAATGGAGTCTCATAATGGCAGTCTTTGAAATTCATTATCCCCGTAGGTTACATGGCAAAACACACCAATTTCTGTACAATTCCAGAAATATTCTACCACATGGGAATAGCTCCAGGGACCCCAACCCACCTCCTAGGGAAGACTAGGTTTGTTAGGATACTTAGGAAGAATCTATTTAGAAAAACAAACAAGAGCAAATGGATATTCACCTAAGCTGGTGCTTTGTCTCCAATGCCTTTAATCCACATGTACCATTATGTCTATTTAAGGATCCTACTCAGAGGAGTTCATAACTTGTGGTAGAGCCAGACTTAATCTTATCTTCAATGCCTATCATGTTGTACAAAATAGGTGCAATTCTCAATAAAAATGTGCTGAATATAGATTTCTCAGCTAATTAGGCCAACTTGCTGCTTGCACTTGGGCTTTCTATTTAGGAACCTTTAGGAAACCTTTTTCTCCTCTGGGCCATCCTTATGAAGCTTTTAAACAATAGAATCTTATCACCTATGTTATCACCTAAATTGTGATGCCTTTCTATGAGCAACTTCCTGTTAGAGTAAAGCCTGTGTACACTCCTTTTGTGGCTACCATGAGAAGTGCCTGTAGGCAGTTTCAAAATAATTCAAATACTCTCTAGAGATAAGAAAAAACAAGAAATCCAAAGAGATTATGCTTAGAATACATACTCAAAAAGTGTTTCAGGGTAAAGGCAAAAAACTGTTCAGGGACACAGGTTTTGAGTAATTTTTGCAATGAATATGAAGTCTATTTTTGAATATAAACATACTTTTGAATATAAACATAGCTTCATGACTCAAAAAAAAGGTGTAACAAAAAAGCCAGAATGATTGAACTGTGAGAAATTAATGTGTACAAAATTTACCTTTTTTCCATTCTCAGTAAACAGAACTTACTAATTAAAACTTAAAGCATGGTAGTTTAAGGCAGTCTTCCCTAAAGGTAATGAAAAAAAAAAAGAAGGGGGACAAAAATGAAGGATAAATACCAAACAAATACCAATAGTTTTAATGTGATAAGGGCAGTGTTATAGGAGTACTTTTAATTGATAAAATACATATTTCTTTCATGCTAATATTTTTAAATGCATGTGATACTTTGATAAGAAAAACAATGTTTCCTTTAAACAAACATACCTTCTCTCCCCCAAAAAATGTTTTTTGAACTTCTATATAGCTTAGTTTTTATAGAATACTAATGTTCTAATAAAACTGCTCAAATACTTGAGACAACAGTAAAAAGTGAGGTGGGGTGGGAAAAGAGGTCCTCTAACTTTTGTTAATGGTCTTTACCAAGTCCAAAATGTAATGAAGAAACACAAACATAACCCGAACTGCAAGTCAGAGCATGGCTTATGCTGCGAAAGGGTTTTACAGGAGCCGGAGGAAAGAGCAGTCCCTTCTGATTAGCAGAAGTAAAGCTTGCAGACAAGGTGACATTTCAGCTAGGATGATCCCTCTGGTGAGGTAACAATTGTTGAAATACAGAGCACATGATCTGCCCCCCTAATATTTTATAGATAAAAATAGTTCAACTAGAGAACATATACTCAGCCAATCCCCAAACATACTTCATTTTTTTATTTAAAAATCTCACTTACGTGTAGGATCTTTAAAAATAAAATAAAATAAATGAATAACCAAAATAAGCAGAAACACCTAAAGATATAGAGAACAAGCTGAAGGTTACCAAAAGAGGAGAGGTGGTGGTGGTAGGGATATGTTATACAAAGCAATGAAAACTTTGCAACCTCACCTAGGTTTCTTCCTTTAACATCTTGGCATCAATCCTATGTTGCTATTAGGGCAACTGTCACTGCACTGAGATAGTCTTTTTTCTTATGGGTGATAATTTTACATCTTCCCATTAAGCTGTATACCTTTGAGATAATGACTGTCACCTATTTCTACTTTTATCTTCCCCTAATACTCCTTAAATAAATGGGTAATCAACAGATGATGTTGGCAGAGTAAATCTAGCTCTAATAATTGTGACAATAAACTATCACCATCACAAAAGATGTCTGTGGAACACATATAATACTAAACATTAAATTAATTTTGTACACAAAGCAGGTTAATATATTTCCCCCAATCACTGAACCAACTGCTGTCCTTTTAACTTGTTTAGAAAGGTGTTTATTTAAAAAATTAAGTCTCTCAAGCAGCCTCTATAGAACGTTATCTTCTTCTGTCAAAAGACCTAAGACAACACATTTGCTGGGTACCAGAGAAGTCCTAGATGACATAGTGATTTTACACAAATGAAAGCCAAACCTAGTTCCCAAGGTTCTCAGGGAGCTGTTCACAACTCAAGAAATGTTTTGGCAACATGTACATATAAGACAATGTGGTTTTTAAAATGCGAAAAGCTTACAGGAAAGTATGTTTTTCAGGAAACATAACCCAGATATTACAAAGATAATTCTTTCTGAATGTTTTCTTTGTATGCACTCTTTTAAAAGTTCAAGAAATTCTCTTCTATATTGTTTAAATAAAGTGGTAAGTAAACCAAGATAGAAATTTGGAAACTTGTCTTAATCTCCTACTTTTATTTTTTAAAGATTTTTTTTATTTTATTATTTTTAGAGAGAGGGGAAGGGAGAGAGGCAGGGAGGGAGGGAAACATCAATGTATGGTTGCCTTTCACCTGCCTCCAGCTACAGACCTGGTTGGAGACCTGGCTTGCAACCTCATTATGTGCCCTGGCTGGGGATTCCAACCAGTTAATCTCCTACTTTTTATTATGAAATGGAAAGGAAGGTTATGTCTGCAAGCTTGTCTGCCATCCTTAGCAAAGAATATAGATTAAGGGGGTTGGGGTGGAAGGATATTATGTGTAACAATGTCAGTTACTATCAAGATTACTACAGCACAGGAAATATAGCCAATAACATTGCAATAACTATGTATGGAGTCAGGTGAGTACTAGAGCTACAGTAATGACCACACATTTTCTAAGTTATATAAATGTTAAATCCCCATGTTGAACACCTGAAACTAATACAATATTGTGGGTCAAATATAACTGATTTTTTAAATTAAATTTTAAATGTTACTACAAAAGATCATCATGTTGTGTGTCTACATTTCCTAAATTCTGTGGGAAGAATCTCAAACATTATTATCTGAAATTGATTTTCAGTTTCCCAAGTAGAGTTTCGCCTTTGTTGTTATTGCTGAGCCTGGGAACTTACGTTGTTATGTTTCACACCACTTGGAAAGTTACTAACTAGTGTGTTAACTTTCCAGTTACTTTTTGGGAAGCTGTAAGTATTGTTTAAAAAAGAAAGAAAGAAACGTTGGGTCAGGTGTTCCGACAAAATTCACACTTCTACAGAAGTAGTTTTACAAACTAACTCAGAATAAAAGAAAAATAAGATGGAATGTTAATTTTTTAATAATGAGTAGCAAAATAAAAGTCTACAGAATAACATACTGCTACTTTGTTTGTTCGGCTGTAACTTGTACATGCAAGTACTCGACAAAGAATGCACAAGAAACTGTCAAAAAAAAAAAAAAATGAATGCTATGAAAGCATTCCTTGTCTAAATAAGGTTTCTAACAAGGAATGTGCTGTTTTTAAGTATGATTTCTTTAGCAAGTATTGACAGGTACCGCACAGCAATAATGCTCAAGATGAAAAACCCTCTTATACTTGTTTTATCAACAGTAAAACTTGCTGTTAGTAATAATGCCTATGAGTTCAATAGTAGAAATTAACTTTACGGAAGATACCTGCTAGGCAAAGTAGCATTTTACAAAACCATTACTAAAAAATTATATTTTCTCCTAATCTCACAGACCCTAACAACCTGGCTTTCTTTCTTTTTCTTTCTTTTTTCTTTCTTTTCTTTTCCTCCTAAAAGAACCTCCGCCCAGTTCAAAGGTTAAGGTAAATTTGGTTTTGCGTGGAGCTCACCCTCACCAGCACCACCTAATTTTTTTTTTTTTTTTTTTTTTTTGTTATTGTGACCTGAGATATTTTAACGTTCCCATCTAGTCGCAAAGGTAGAAACTGTTTCATGTGCTGAAGAACAAAATTGGAATGGGAACATGACCAACAGCAATCAAGTACCATTCCGCCCTAGAAATCAGCCTCTCCAGAACGCAGGAAACAAGCCTATGCCCAAAGAACCTGCGGCCCAGAAGCCACAACTTCCATCAATGGGCAAAGAAAAGTTGCATAGAAGAGCTGAGCACCCAGGCAGCCTGCGCCGGTGAGGACTGAGAACCGCAAAGACACTTAGCAGGCCCGGACCGCCCTCGGGCGGCGGCTGCGGCGTCGGTAGGGCCACTCCGGCTCCCGAGAGCTCCGGGTCCGGGGGTGCGCGGCCGGCCCGGAGCGTTGCGGGCACAGCGCCCGCATCCGCACCCCTCCCTACCACCGCCAGCAGTGGGCGGAGAGAGCAAAGGAAAAGAGGGACAATGCTGGGCCGGGCAGGCGATTCCGCGCGCTCCGCGGGACCCCCAGCACCCCTTCCCCCTGGGGCCGCCAGCTGCCTCACCAAGTTTGCTCCTCCGCCCACCCTTCGCGGCGAAAAGGTGCCGACCTCCCTCTGCCTCGCTGCCACCGCCTTCCTCCCAGCTCGGCGGCTCCCGGCGTCCGCGAAGAGGCGGCGCGCGCGAGGGGAGGCGGGTGCGCGAAGAGATGGGACCGCGCACGAAGGGAGCCGGGCGCGCGGGGGAGCCGGGCGCGCGGGGGAGCCGGGCGCGCGGCGTTCCCCGAGGACCCGCTGCCGCTCCGGCGGGTTTTCGGTTGAGGCGGGGACTGTGCCGCGGTTTAGTGTCCGTTAGGAGTCTTGGACAGAGCGGCGCAGCTTGCCAGCCATCCTGGCCCACCTCCCACCCGGCTTCCATAAGGAAGGGCTGCCCAGCGAGGGCCAGCGACCTCGTCTCCCGCCAGGGCTGGGGCCGCCAGTAGGCGGGCATCTCGGTTCCTGCCGCTGGGGATGGAAAAGAAAGTGAAATGAAGCGCCTTTCCCCAAGCAACACCTACCCGTACCCAGTCCAAGTGCAGCTGCCTCCTCTTTAAGCGCCGCTGGTCCCCGCCCTCGGGCCCCAGGCTCCGTTCTTTTGACAATGGCGCGTCCCCTTTAAGGAATAATCCGATCGGAACCGATCTATGGTAAAACCTCCCTCCGACTCTGATTTTAACCGGATTTTTCTCTCTCCCTTTCCCGAGCCCGTCGGGCGCTCGGCAGTGCTGCGAGCCCTAACCACCCTTCCCCGCCCCGCCCACTCCCTAGCCTTGCTAATTGGCGAGGAACCCTACAACAGGAACAGCAATTCTCGCATCCCACTGGCTAGTCCAGCTGCCGCTCAAAATTACCCCCACCCTCACCCTGCCCCTTTTCCCGGGTTGGGCCTGCCCCTAATCACTCTCTGTCTTCTACTCTATCGTTGCTTTGGAGAACTGGCAGTCAAGGCTTAGCTTCCCGCCTCCGGAAAGCGAACTTTATTTTTATTGGTAAAAGGACATCTTCCTGTGCACCCGATTGGTCAAGGAAGGAGTTAGTCTGCACGCCCCTTATCCATTATAACTGCCTTTACGGGTTCGAGAAATAAAGCCTCAAAGTCCTCCCTACTTGGCTGCTTCCTAAACAAACGTCTTTCCCTTTACATTTTGGTAGGGGTCGTGGACAAAATCAAAGGCTGTATTGGAAAAAGCCGGAAAGGGAAGAAACTTCAAAATCTTCTCTCGATGAGTAATAATCCCGAACTGGAATCTCATCTTGTGAATGGAATGGTTACAATGAGTTAGATAGAACAGCTGAAATTCTAGCACTAACTCCTCCTGAGATGTACTCAACAAGTTTCCACTCACTGTCCACTCGCTTCCTACCGCCGATTCCACTGGCATTTCGCTACCCCGAAGCCCTTGAATTAAGCTATCTACAAACCGGGAGGTTTCCTTGATTGTCTTGCAATCCTTTACTTTGAAAATAATTTAAATAATGCCCTTTAAAGTTCTGTTTAATTCACGTCCTTTGTGGGGTTGGTTTTTTGTTTGTTTGTGTTTGTTTCTGTTTGTTTCGCGTTTGTCATGAGAACTAAGATACTTTTCTGAAAAAAATGAATAAATAGCCCCCCTTGTGCTAACTTCAAGTTGACGACGTCAGTCTCTCTTGCTGGAACTGTGGCCGTCGCCCAGGTTAAGCCTAAATGGGCACCAGAAAGCTATTTCTTAAGGTAAAGAGGGAGCCTGGCACCAGACGCTTAGCCCTGCAGCAAAACCTCACCCATGAAAAGAAGAGAAATTCTGAGGCAGCCTGGTACCTGCATCAGTGTGGCCCGACTTTCCTACGGGAGCTGGAAGAACACAAAGGGTTGTGACTACTAGAATTGGGTACGGTTAAGTGCTTTTGGTTCCCATCTAAGACTGTTAGGGGAAAAACTGTTTTCCAGTTAAATCTGAGACTTTGGCCCTCAGATTAGCGGTGTCTCTGCATCAGTGACAGCCAAGCGAAAACCAGTGGTGTCAAGAAAGTGACAGCACTCAGCCGAACCCTAAAAGAGGGGTTAGCGCCAGAAAGGGGAAAATAAACATCCTTGAATGCAGGTGATGTTTTCAAGTTCTTTGTAAAATACCTGCTCTATGACAACCGGACGTTTTGTTACACTAGCACATTGGGCCCATAACTCCAGAAGACAGTCTACAGTAACCTCCATATTATCTTCCTTACATTTAACCAACCATGTTGAGATCATCACCTTACAAATGTAATTTATTATTGTTTTCTCTAGTTCACGCTTATTGCCCCCAGGAAGATTATTTATCACTTTTTAGCTCACACACCCAGCTCCTGGGTACTAATACTCCTGTTGACATTTCACATTGAGGAATAATTTAGAAGACCTGCAAACCTAGAGCATTCAAATGCAGGTGATTCTTAAAACTGTTCAGTTACTAAACACAGCCCCAACTCTAACCCTGGAGAAATTTACTATTTGCACTTTCCATTCAGAGGTATTTTATCTACCATCTTCATTTCCCATATCTAAGCCAAATCCCCATTCTTTAAAAAGAAACATTCCCCCAATGTGCCAATATGACTATAGATTTATAACATCTTTGTATATAGATCTTCATTAAAGTAGTTTAAAGAGTGAAATACTTTATGATATCACTTATTCTCCCTATTTATATTCAAAGGTTTAAAACCATATTGAAGAACTACCCAATAGGTCAGTAGTTTTCCTTGGAAGAATTGTTACCATTTATATTGCAATTCTTTTCAATTCACCATACACTTATATAGTAACTACTATGTGTTGAGTAAAGAATAGGAAAAGAAATGGCAATTATATATCCATTCTCCTGAAAGTATAATGACTCTCCAAATTCTATTCATAAGTGGCATAATTTTACCCCTCACTCAGCACATGGGTGGAACATATCTATATATGATTTTCTACAATAAAATTAAGAAAAATTCAATCAATGTCAACCCAAAATCTTTTCCCCCAGCCCTTTCTTAATAGTAACATGAATGAGACATATTAAGAGAAAATACATCCATAGTATTTGATTTTATAACAAAATTTCAAGAATTATTACCTGGGTCTATAGAAAAGGCCCAGATCCTCCACCTATATGTTTCTTTGTCAAATGAGAATTGGTATTCATTGAGAATACCACTGAAAAACTTTTTACACATCAGTAAAAAAAAATCAACTATGTTCAGTATACTTGTTATGTGCTGTTGAGTCTACTCCGACTCCTGGTGAGTCTATGAATGAGTGATGTCCACAATATCCTGTCCTCAACAGTCCTGCTCAGCAACTGTAAACTTATGCTACAGCTTCTTTTCTAGAGTCAATCCATCCACATTTGGTCTTCTTTTCCTGCTGCTATTCTACTTATTCAAGCAGAAAGGAAATACTTTTTAAAAATCTTAGAAAGATTTCCAATTCTCTCCTGCTTACAACTTTTGAAGATTATCTAGGCACATATGAAATACAGTCCAGGCAATTCAGCAAAACATAAAACTCCCTTTATAATCTGACTCCAGGCTACCTCTCAAATTTCTTTTCTGGCCATTCTTTCATTTGACACTTTAAATGGATGCTTTAGCCCTGGCTAGTGGCTCAGTGGATTGGTGCCAGCCTGTGAACCCAAAGGTTGCTGGTTCGATTCCCAGCCAGGGCACATAACCAGGTTGCAAGCCAGGTCTCCAGCCAGGTCTATAGCTGGAGGCAACCATATATTGATGTTTCTCTCCACCTCTGCCTCTATCCCTTCCCCTCTCTCTAAAAATAATAAGTCTTTTTTAAAAAAATGTTGAGAAGGTTATAACTTCAGAATGAAAGTTCTTTGAATAAATTTGGCATGAAAAACTTGCACAAACCTTCATCTGAGTCTAGGCTACTCATTGCACTTCACATTACTGAGACTTCTTTTCATCTATTTTAAAATACAGTTTAGAAATAATGTCCCTAAACTGTTTTCCCCCTTAATGCCCATGGGACTGAAGGGATTATTTGACTACTTGTTAATTTCCACTCTACCCATAAGTAAACATTAGAGGTCATCACTAATTGCCTTGCTAGCTTCCTGCCAGAATATTTGTAAAGAAACTCTTAATGTTTATAGAGGCCCTTGAAAAATGCCACTTCAATTCCTTTTTTCCACTCTCTCTGTCTTACAGGTTCCCTTCCTTTCCTGTGGGAAGCTGACCAGTCTTTAAAAACCATTGTTTAGTCCTTAGAAAGTTCCCCCATTGTTTGTCAATGAGTCAAACAATGAAAATGGAAGTGGTTTTTTTAAGAAATTTTACCCATGTATTTTCTGAACTCCCAAAACATGAGGTTAAATGCCTGATAACCATCAACGACTATTATATTGACTATGCTGTCTCAGTTATGATAATGGTACCATAAGCAATATTAAAGCACATAGGGAAATATTTGTGTTATATTAGTGCTATCTATCTATCTATCTATCTATATATTTACTTTTATTAGTTATATATGTGTGTGTGTGTATGTGTGTCCAATCAAATACAAATTCTTTATGATGGGTAGTTCATAATGGCTAAACATCCTATAGGAAAAAAATCTTCTGATGCCATGGTAAAGGTATATTAATACCACCTTCTAAATTGGGTCAAATAACTAATTTCTTATTTTGTGGAATACATAAATAATGTATATGAGATCATCTTCAATTTAATAAATACATTTATTTTGACTTCAATTTCTATACCTATTTTAGATCATTTGTAGCTTTATATGTTAAGATTTTCATTAATAAAGATATTATTAAGATCTTAACTTTATCCAAAATACATTTACTACTGCTGGTATGTTGCTTTTCTGCCATTTTTCTTTCCTTTAATCATTGCTAGGGGACTTCCATTCCGAACAGATCTGTTGTGTGAAAATGCAAATGTTTTAATTGAATCGATTGGGGTGACATTGATTCCCAAAATCATACAAGTTTCAAGTGTACAACTCAATAAAATATCATCTGCACAGTGTATCATGTGCCGATCACCCCAAGCAAAATCTATTTTGGTCCCCATTCCTCACCCCTTTGCCCACCTCCACCTACTCTCCACCCCTCTTTCCCTCTGGCTATCACCACTCTGTTGTCTATGTCTATGTGTGAAAATATGTATTTTAAAAAGGGATAAATCAAGGATTAAATACTGACTTTATAAGTGAATTACTCTGACGGATATTTTTAGACTTTTACTTAGTTTAGATCTAGCTCCTCTCACAATTTTTTAGAAATAAAGGTCATTATATAAAGAAAGATACCGATATTCAGTACAACCCTCTTTGTCGACTTTATCACTAAAAATATATTTGAATTCAGTAATCATGAGCATACACAGTGGTTACTTTTAATTTAGATTTTTAATTTAAATTATTTACAGGAAAGAACAGTTCATCTGTCTGTGTTGGGATGATTACCTAGTACTATGGCAAAATCACTTTGATACTATCTTAAAACATTGTTAGATTTGAATGTGTATTTTATTTTATTTTATATTTTTTAGAGATTTTATTTATTATTTTTAGAGAAAAGGGAAGGGAGAGAGGGAAAGAGGGAGAGAGACATCAATGTATGGTTGCCTTTCTCCTGCCTCCAGCTGCAGACCTGACTGGAGACCTGGTTTGCAACCTTGTTATGTGCCCTGGCTGGGGAATCGAACCTGCGACCTTTGGGTTCGCAGGCCAGCGCCTTAGCCACTGTGCTACCAGCCAGGGCCCTAATGTGTATTTTAAAGTGTTGCTCTGGGAAGTATAAATTTGTAACTGGAAAGGGATATTAGTCCCCTTAAAAGGAAAACAACAGTTTTTTATCTATTCCCAGTGTATGAGAAGAAGGAAAGTTGGTGGGAAAATGTAGGCTGTCTTTTTAATTCATTGCTGCAACTGATCAACTCATTATCTCCTTTAAGGAAGGAATTCATGAATTAATCCAAAGAAAGAGGAAATAGATTCTGATTAGAGGAAAGTCACATGAGCAATCCCCTGGCAGAAGAGTATAACATATGACTGACCTCTTTGGGGGGCTGCTGTCTGTTGATGGAGAAGCAGAAAAACAAAGAACAAAGGAAAGTCTCTTTAATTAATCTACCAACTAAGCAAAACAAACAGATCACTTTGTTTCAGCAACAGAAGCAAACTGTTAACAATTGAAAAAAGCCACCTGCAGGTGCTTTTGAACACAAGCTGTCCCAGAGCCCAAAATTGCTATTGTTTAGCACAAGGGTCAGCAAACTTTTTCTGTAAAGGGCCAAGTAGTGAATATTTTTGTTTTGCAGCCTATGCGCTCTCTGTTACAACTCTTTGACTGTGTCACTATAGCACAAAAGTGGCCATAAAGAATAGATACATAAATGAATATACAGGGTTATGTTCTAATTAAGCTTAATCTATGGACACTGGAATGGAATTTTAATCTTCATGTATCATAATATATCATTCTTCTTTTGATTTTTTCAACCATTGTAAAATATAAAAATCATTCTTTTTTTTAAATTAAAAATATTTTATTTATTATTTTTCAGAGAGAGAGAGAGCAAGGGAGAGAGGAAGAGAGGGAGAGAAACATCAATGTATGGTTGCCTTTCACCTGTTTCCAGCTACAGATCTGGTTGGAGACCTAGCTTGCAACCTGGTTTTGTGCCCTGGCTGGGGAATCGAACCAGCAACCTTTGGGTTTGCAGGCTGGCACCTTATCCACTGTGCCACCAGCCAGGGCTTAAAAATCATTCTTAACTTGAAGAAATAGGTAGTGAGCTGCCCTGGCCAACGTGATTCAGTTGTTTGGAATATCATCCTATAACTGAAACGTTGAGGGTTCAATTCCCAGTTAGGATGTACACCTAGGTTATGGGTTGGATCCCTGTCTGGGCATGTTCAGGAGGCAATCAGTTGATGTTTCTCTTTCATATTGATATTTCCCTCTCTTTCTAAAAGCAATTAAAAAATGTTATCAAATGAGGATTTTTTTTTTTTTTTTTAATGAGGTAGTGGGCAAAATCTGCCTAGAGTCTATAGTTCTGATTCCTGGTCTAAACATAACTCTAATTCATTTTTTGTGGGGATTTATTGTTGGGTTTTTGTTTTGTTTTGTTTTGGTTGAGTACCTAGTATGTGTTAAGTATTATACTAGGCCTGGGAAATACAATGACTAACAAGATAGGTGTGGTTCCTGTCCTCATGGAGCTTATGATATAATGACCACATAATTATAAACTATAATAAATGGCTATGAAGGAAAAGCAAAGGAGGCCCTAAATTATGAGTTGTAATCTAGACTAGGAAATCTGGGAAGGCTTCCTTGAATTCTTTGACAAAAACTGAAAACTTAGTAGAAATCATGACGGTGAAGGGTTGGGGAGGAGGAAACTATTTCAGGCTAAAAGACACAGCCCTTTGATGGTACTAAAAGGCCTGTATGCCTGGAAAATACAAAGTGAAGGGAAAAGACACAGTTAATATGGAGAAAAGGTTAAAATCAAAAGCATTGAGAGCCTAAAAGGCATTTATTTAAAGCAGTAAAAAGCCACTGAAAGCTTTAAAGCAAAGCCAGGATATAGTCAGATGTGCATTTTTAAAGGATCACTAGCTGTATAGTATGGAGAACAGATTAGCAAGGGGAGACAGTGGTGACTATAATAGTCAAAGGCTTCTAGACCCTGGACTGTAGTCCCTAGAGTCAATATTACTTCTGTACCATGCCAGCACTCTTCTTACTACTTTACATGTACTAACTCATCGGAATTTCACAACCTATATATATATATATATATATATATATATATACCCAACACAATGGTTAGGTCATATTTACAGTAATAAAAGTCCCTGCTGTTGATCTAAACATATTAGGTATCTTGTATTTTATCTGACAAGTTTAAGAAAGCAAATGCATTCCCTCCCATAAAACCTAGAAGTCAGCTGGAGACACCTGGCCTCTTAAGATTTAGAAAATGCGCTGAACATCTTCTCCAAGTCCGAAACTCTTTCCAAGGATTTCTGTGAATTATCAGGGGAGGGGGGTGGAATGAGAAATTCTGTGATCACCTTTGCCTTCAGGTTCGTTCCTTTTCCCTGATGATGCACTTCTGAGCTTTTCCAATATCCAGAAAACCAACAAACCTATGGAAACATTGTAAGAGTGGCAGATTTCCCAGGACAGCAGAGAGTTGAAGGGCGCTGTCTCTCAGGCACAGCCTCACAAGCAGCTCACAGTAGTATTTTATTTCACTCTCCTCTTTAGAATCCTTTCAACCAGCTTCTACCAATGGTTTCTCATGGCCCTCTGCCCTGCTCTCGGGGTCATTCTCCCTCTTGACACACCCACCCTTTTCCTGACCCTGCCTTCTCCACATCCTCCCAGTGGCCAAGAATTTTTTCTCCTAGGAGAAAAAAACTGCTAGGTTTGGGAATCAAGCAAAATCCCAAACCTAGCAGTTTTGACTCCCTCTCTAAAGCTATGCCACCAGTTGATGTCCAAGAGCTCAGGGTCTTCGTCGCTTATTGGGACATACTTTCAAAACAAAGACAATTTGAAAATCTCCCCCAAGAAAAATTGTGATGCCAGCAGTTGAAACAATAATCAGTTTTTAAAAAATTGTTGTCATGATGCCAAATTTTTTGTCAGCAGGAAGAAAAAAAGACAGCTCTCACTTTTGGTTGTATCCAAGGGGGCCCATTTTTACTAGTTACATCATCGTTTTCTTAGGGGAAGTTTAATTGTGTTTTAGATATTTATTTAAGGGGTGGGAGAGGAACATCAGCTTGTTGTTCCACTTACATATGCACTCATTGGTTGATTCTTGCATGTGCTCTGACCAGGGATGGAACCTACAACTTTGGCACATAGGGACTAACTAACCGAGCTACCTGGCCAGGCTTAATTGCTTTTGACCCTTTGACTAGAAACATCAAAGATTCAGCAAAACATAATGGGCAGCAATTTGGGTTCCATTATGGATTCCTGCAAAACCTGTCTTTTCCTCTGCCTTTAAATGTGATTCAAAATTAAAGCTGATTACTTTTGTCAAGGTACGGAAAGAATGTTTTGGTAAATAACATAACTGCCGGTAGCTGGAAGCAGTGCTTGGTCTTTTTTGGGGAAAAGAAGAGAAAGAAAAAGAAACATTATCACATAAACTCCTCAGGTAAGAGAAGGAGAGAGGAGCAGAAACATGGTCTTTGAGGGATCACTGCATGTGCCTTGGCTCAGACCCTATTCCATGATCATTTTCAATTTTATCTTCTCCACTTAGCTTTACTTGCTTATTTTCTAGATGGCTCCTAGATAAACCACATAAAGACACACAGATATAAGTAATCCTGCTAACCAATTAAAATAATAATAATAATACAAAGATTTACAAATAAATATTTCTGAGGTCACCTATAGCTAAATGAAATCAATGATTTGATCAATCACATTTGTATATTCAAAATTAGCTTTGTCCCAGCTACCTCAATATTTAGCCATCTATTGATTAATATCTTTTTTGTTTGAACTATCAAAACCTTAATATTTTACAAATAAAAACCTTAACATTTTACTCAGTTTCTACAATTGCACTGTGAATTGTGCAATTTTAATGTATTGATAACTGATATTGAGCTAATGTATATGTGTATTTGTATATTACCCATATAATAATTATGCAAATGACAGCCTGATTAATAAGATAAGTCTTATTAATCACCCTTATATTACTATACATCATATAGTAATATAATGTATTACTATATTACCAGTAGTAACACTAGTAATATAATAATACAGCAGAAATTGTTTATTTTATATACATCATAAAAGTGCCAACATGGTAAATATTTTTACAAATCAACTTAAAAAATAAATAAAATTCTTTTTCAGTAAGCTAGTCCTAATATAGAAAAAGTCCTGCATAACCAGACAATATTCTAAATTATCCTTCAGAGAGACATCTTACCTTTAGAGAATCAGGCTCTTTCAGCGAAGCAATAGAAGTCTTCATCTGTGATGGGTTTCTGTCCTCCTCAAGAAAATACTCAACTTTCCATATCCTGTTACTTTAGCAGGTTACATTTTCCAAGTTTTATAAATTATATGTAAATATCTGATGGCTGTTATAAAATCCCACTCAACACAATTTTGTATTTGGGATTTATTTATGGAAACCCTGTTATGTGAACCTTTTTAGCCTATACATGTCAGCCTGGTAATTTTTATGCAAATAAGAAAACAATTTGTTCTAGCCTCCAAAATGGTACTGACATCAAAAGTGTTCTTCACAACCCTGGCCCAGCGGCTCAGTTGGTTGGAGTGTTATCCTGTACAGCAAGACAGTTGCAGGTGCTAGCCCCAACTGGGGCATGAAGGAAGCATGCTCCCTCTCTCAAATCAACAAACATATCCTCAGGTGTGGGTGGGGGAAAAAAAAAAGTGTCCTTCACATGGGAGAAACTGGGACTGAGAAAAGTGCAGTAAAAGCAGTAAAAATGGGAAAATGGTGGCAATAGCATATCCAAAGTGGTGCTAATAGAGATCCATGGCTCTCCCTGGCCAGCACAATGGAGTCAGCAGCATTGTTGAGTGTTGGCAAGGGAGAAAGCGTCTGGGCTTCAAGTCGGTCTCTTTCTTGACATGGAGACTCTCTATGCCAACCTCAGAGAACCTGGGTTGGAACTGTTGTTACGTTCCAGACCCCAACCTGTATTTCTAGTGCCATCTCTTACTGTTCTCTAATATCTAGATGGATTTGGTCTATATGCTTGCTATTCCTAGGATCCCTTCATTACTCTTGACTAAATCACAGAGAAAGGTCTCAGAAGAATAGGGTCCAAGAAGGTTAATAATCAAGAGAGTAGTGTTTGATCATGGTGACATGAAAGCAACTGAACTAAAAGAAGCCTGAATGTAGCTCCTATAAATTGCCCCCAAGAAACCTATAATTGAATCTCAGGAAGATGAGAATAAAACAGACAGCAGAGTTCCTAAGACCTCTCAGTTTATTCAATGCCCATGAACAGACGAGCCAAGTGGGGCATAAACTACCATCAGTATTTGGAGACTGCATTCAAGTGTCCTAAGGAATCTGGAAGGAAGAGGGGTCTGAAGGTCACCTTGGAGACCATTGTAAAACCAACACATAGTGCTTTAGAGAGATGTCCAAAGTCACCATAAAGAGAGTGGCTCCAGACTCTACAAGGCTTGTCTCCAAAGGATACAATGTAACATATCTCATGAGATACAAGTCCATTTAAACAGAGTGGTTAGCCCCAGAGGCAGGGAATAGGAGAGTCACAGAAAACTGCTCACAACCTTCATCCAATCTCCAGAGAGAGAGAGAGAGAACATGTTGATGGAAGGGGTCAATTTGTTAATGCAAGTGTCGGGAATACTATTATTCTATGTGTGCTAACTTAATGACTTCCTAAAACTACCAGGTAATTCTGTATTGGTCAAGGTGTTTCATTGCAAATGAAAGAAACCAACCCTAACTATAGCTTAAGCAAGAAGAGCATATTTGTGAAAGAATACAAAGATGTCATCAGAAGGGGTAAAGTACGGAGGGAATGAACAGTCAGTGCAAATGCCAGAAATGGAGGAAGTTGAATTGAAAATTAAGTGACAAAGCGAAGATGGTTATAATAGATCTTAATGGGTTATTACAATACAAAGTAATAGGAAAGTGTGACATTACTTGAGAGGGACAAGGTTACTAGACAGAATTTGTATCCTGTTTGTATTTTGATGGGAATGACCATGATGACAGGGAAAAATCATCAACGTAGGGGAGAGGGGATATTGCTGGACTGAAATCATTGGTGGGCCAAAAAGACAGGATCGGATGCACATGTGGAAAGGTTGGCTTCAGGTAGAATCACTGGTAGTTATACAGGTAGCAGAAGGGAAGACAAAGTACGTAGGTACATAGGTGGCAGGCTGACAGATCTGGTGAAGAAATAATGAGGTGGTTTTCTCCAAAATGCTTCTATTTTCTTACAAAAGTAGTCATTATCTAAAAATGAGAAGTGAGGTGGGGATGTGTGAGGTTTGAAGATAGAGGAGAGGCTATGAAATAATTATCTAGGAAAGTTGGGAAGATTAGAGAAATGTAGCAAGACTGTTGAACAGGATAAGCTGCCTTGGGGTTTACGGTTTAAATTTTTGAAGGAAGAGCGGTTAATATGGATGCATATTGTTCTCTAGTCATGTTCAACAGTCTGGTGCTAACATGAAGTAGATATAGGGTTACATTGAAGACAGGGTTGGGTTTTTCTAGCAAGATGGCAAGTGAGAAGGACAAGACAGTCGTGAGCCTGGGCAATGGTGTGATTGGTTGCAGTAAGCTACATAAGGAGAAAACAGTAACAGAGGTAGAAAAATGGACAGTGAAGAAATGAAAGGCCACTAGATTAGTTGCTCCAAAGGGATTGAGTGGGAATGGTGGTAAAGGTAGAGTTAGAAAGGTAAGAATGATAAGTTAGAAAGGTAAGAATGATACTGAAAATCAACATTTTAGAAGGTAATATAATGATGTGGAAAGAAGTCCTTTCCACATCATATTAAGGCATATGACCATAATAGTGTTTTGCTATTATGAAATGTAGTAGAGGGAAATAATAGTAGAAATGAGGCCCTGGCTGGTGGCACAGTGGATAAGGTGCTGGCCTACAAATCCAAGAAGTCACTGGTTCAATTCCCAGCCAGGGCACATAACCAGGCTGCAAGCCAGGTCTCCAGCCAGGTCCGAGGCTGGAGGCAGGTGAAAGGCAGCCATACACTGATGTCTCTCTCCCTCTCTGCCTCTCTCCCTTTCCCTTTCTCTAAAAAATATATATAAAATATTTTTTTTAAATGAGAATATTAAGAAAACCAGAGGCATGGGTGTTTACATTGATAATTTTTGTAGATGCTGAAGTCACCGAACATAGAGGTATGAAGTAGTAGTGGAGAGAAAGAAGACTGAAATCTAAAATCTTTGTGGACAAAGAAGAATTAGCAAGAGGCTGGTAGATGACTGAGAAGGAGGGACAGTGGTCTGATAACATGTGCTTCAAAGAAGCTAAATAGGTGGCGGTGGTTGTTGAGGGAGGAAAAACAATAAAAATATCTCACAGTAGTGACCAGAATCAAGGATATCACTTCTAGGTCCTCCGTAAATGATGTGTAAGGGAGACCACAGCAATCAGTTGGGAAAGCTGAGAAGGGTGCAGTGTCTTCAAAAGCTAGCCAATGGGTGGAAGGCAGCAAAGGGGGGAAAGTTAGGACAACTGTAATAGCAAAATAAATAAAATATATTTAAGAAAAAAGAAAAAAAAAGCTAGCCCAGCTTCAGTTAAAGAAAGAGAAACCAAACATTCCAAAGCACACAGTGGAAGGATTTGGCTGGTTAGGGAGGAGGGGAACCAGGGCATGAATTAAACTCTGAATAATAACGAATTTCCCAGTGGCTCGGACTTCTGTTTGTGGGGCTGATGTATATAAGCTACTTGATATAATAAGAGTTCATTCGAATGGTCAGGCAAGCGAAGGTGATATCAATCTTTATTCTCTGCTTTGTGCCTGATTTCTTTCCACTTGGTAGGAGAGAGACAAGTGGTTTCATGATCCCTGAGAGGTGGCAACTTGTCAGCTCTGTGGCCCTGTTCAATCCTGCTGAAGATGACGCGACAGGAGGGAGAGGGCTGACTTTACTAAGGCCAAACAAGTTCTTGCGCCCCTGCTTTAACTCCCTGGAGCCTTCCTTCCTCCAGATACATTCCATTGAGCCATTAAGAACACGCTCCCTTGGAAAATTCCTCTGTTCAGTGTTGAAATGCATATGCTGTGGCTCCCAGGCACATCAATCAACAGCCTAAACAGCTCCTCTGTGCCCTGCTTATCCTGTAAACCCTTCAGTATTGAGATGAAAAAGCATCTATCTAGGCCCTGGCTGGTGTGGCTCAGTTCGTTGAAGCTTCATCCCAAAACATCACCAGGTCCCTACACTGAAAAGTTGTGGGTTTGATTCTGGTCGGGACACGTGCCTAGGTTGTGGGTTCTTTCTTTCTTACCATCAATGTTTCTCTCTCTCTTTCCCTCCCTCCCTCCCTTCCCTTCTCTCTCAAATCAATGAGCATTCCTTGGGTGAGGATAAAAAGAAAGCATCCATCGAGGAACGGCAGTGGCCTTTCCCAGATTTATACCAATGAATATTGATGTGGTATACTGTCTCTGTCCCAAAGGACTTAAATAGAATCACTAAGAAAAAAATCTCATAATTAATGTTCCTTAAATTCCATAATAAAATATCATATATGAAAATCACTCTTTAAATATATCATTTTTTGACAATTGTGATCTTACTTCCCAGCATACTTAAAACATTCACTATAAGCCTGGATATAGCTAAAAAATACAAAACAACGCAGTGCTAAATAAATTGGCAAGAGTTTTGAAAATTAAAAAGGAAAACAGAACGAACAAAACCTTAAACACACGCACACACACACTAAAAACCAAGAGAAAACTTACAGGCTGCTAAATGCTTACCCAACAATGAACTATTCTGGATATAGTAGGAGGACTAGAGTTCAAAGGATTGCAACTCACATCCCAATAAGCTAAAAGCGATCACAAGAGCCTGAGTCACGGCCTTTGACTCCTACCCTAACACCTCAACATAAATTCATGAGGCAGAACGATGTTTGAGACAAGGAGTGTTTTGTTTTAAAGTTTCAAGTCCAAGGTGTTGATGCTTACTACTCCAGTTTGGAATGCCCAGATGGTTGGGCTTCGCACCTGATTTAACATGCCCAAATCTTGTTGGGACGCAACATAAGGTTAATGCAGGTGGTCAAAGCAGACAATTTTGAAATACACTGTTGTTATGATTTGGAGTAGGTCTTAATGAAAGCCAAATTAAAAAGGAGAGTGGTGAAGAGCATTAGAAAACATGTTATCAGTTTGGCTCATGTAAAGTCATAAAAATTTATTAAAAAAACATAGTGGCGAGGCAGGTAAAAAATAAAATGTGATACAACAGCCTTAATTTAGAAAGCTTCCTTAAACGTTTTAAACAGATGACTTCTGTGTGCTCAAACTTTTCCATTTTCCAGCTCCACCTATGGATGCTGTACAGTCATTGCTCCCCTTGAGAATCTTCTCCAGCCTTTTCCCCTCAAGCCTTTTCCCAAAGCTGCTGCCAAAATCAACTTCCTCTGTTGCCATTCAGACAATGTCACTCCCTTCCTAAAATTCCCTTCAGTGGCCTTTGCTAGCCTTTTGTTAGTGGCAGGCTTCTTGCTCTGCCTTTAGGACAAACACACTACTCCTACCCAGATTTATTTAAGGCTTTATGTATTTTTACAGAATCACATGTAATTTTCCTTTCTCTGCGGACTGATTACCTTTCAGCTTCTTAAGTTTTTATGCTCATTAATAATGTTTAGATTGTAGGTCCTGGCTGGTGTGGCTCAGTGGATTGAGCACTGGCCTGTGAACTCAAGTGTTGCTGGTTGGATTCCCAGCCAGGGCACATACCCAGTTGGCAAGCCAGGTCTCCAGCCAGGTCCCCAGCTGGAGGCAGGTGAAAGGCAACCATACATTGATATTTCTCTCCCTTTCTTCCTCCCTGCCTTCCCCCCTCTCTAAAAATAATGGATAAAATATTTTAAATAAATAAATAAAGTAAACGTTTGGATCTAAAAAGAAATAAAAATAAAATAAATGATGCAAAAATATTTAGATTGTAAACATTTTATTTAGTTTTGGTCAGAAAGAATTCTCCATTTTACCTCTCTACCTTCTCCCTCACCCCAACACAAATACATACACACTAAAAATCTCTAGCACTTTTTGCCTTATTCAAATTTCTCTTGGAATCAGATTGCTTTTGTAAGAACCACGCAATTTTTTTTTTCACACTGAAAAAAATTTTTTTATTTTTTTTTACTTTTTAAAAAAATGTATTTATTATTTCCAGAGAGAAGGGAAGGGAGAGAGGCCGAGACAGAGAGAAACACCAATGTATGATTGCTTTTCACCTGCCTCCAGCTACAGAGCTGGCTGGAGACCTGGCTTGCAACCTGGTTTATGTGCCCTGGCTGGGAATCGAACCAGCAACTTTTGGGTGAAAAAAATTTTTTTAATAAAAACCAAATAAGAGCAAATACAAAGTACCCTTAAAAGATGAAAATAATGCTGTGGAATTTCCCTAAGGAGTGAAAGATTTTTCAGAATGAGTCACAGGAAAAAAGTATCTAATAATATTATTTGGGCAACTTCTAGGAAAAGGTTCTTTAGTTTCTTTTTTTGTTTTTTAAAATATTTTATTCAATATTTTTAGAGGAGAGGGGAAGGGAGAGAGGCAGAGGGAGAGAGACATCAATGTATGGTTGGTTGGCTTTTACCTGCCTCCAGCTACAGACCTGGCTGGAGACCTGGCTTGCAACCTGGTTCTGTGCCCTGGCTGGGGAATCAAACCAGCAACCTTTGGGTTTGCAGGCTGGAGCCTTATCCACTGTGCCACCAGCCAGGGCAGTTCTTCAGTTTCTGAGACACATTAATACTATGTTCTTTCTTTTTCATCTTTTCTTTTCTTTCTTTTTTTTAAAATGTTGATTTTTTTTAAAAGATTTTATTTCATTATTTTTAGAAAGGGGAAGGGAGAGAGGCAGAGAGACATCAACGTATGGTTGCGTTTCACCTGCCTCCAGCCACAGACCTGACTGCAGACCTGGTTTGCAACCTGGTTATGTGCCCTGGCTGGGGAATCGAACCTGCGACCTTTGGGTTCGCAGGCCAGCGCCTTAACCACTGTGCTACCAGCCAGGGCACATCTTTTCTTTTTTAAACCTAGGCTTGAAGTTAAGTTCCGGCTTTGTTATTTACAAGTTCTGTTATTTTTATTATTTAATATCTGTGAGAATCAGCTTCTTGTTTGTAAAATAGAATTATCTATACATTTTCATTACAATTCAATAACAATTGCAAAAATGATTTGAAAAGTGAAAAGGGGACTTCTGGTCAAGGTAGAGGCATAGATAGACATGCTTTTCCTCCTTGCAAAACCATAAGAAGGATCATAACTAACCTCAAAGTAAAAATCACCTAGAATTGCCAGAAAATAGAACTGTATGGAAGGCCAACAACCAAGGATTTAAAGAAGCCATGTTCATCCAGATGGATAGCAGTGGTGGAGACAGGGAGCCTGCATAGAGGAATGTGGTCTGGTGGCAGCAGCTGGCGGAATGGGCAGTCTCACACTCACATGTGGTGGATGGAGGGATCCCAGCCCCAGGCCAGACCACACAGCCCAGGGTTCCACCGCCTGGAAAATGAAGCCTCATAACTTCTAGGTGTAAAAGCCAGTGGGGGCTGGGGTGGTAGAAGAAACTGCCCATCTTTGAGGAGAATCTGTTTAGAGGTCCCCCACCATCCTAGAATATATGCAAATCCACCCATTCTGAGAACCACCACCAGGACAACAGCAAGAGGAGTGCCAGTCACATATGAGAAATGGATGAAATAACTGGAAAAGGGGTGAATACTGAGCAAACCTCCAGCAGCCAGGTAATGAATGGCACTGCCCCTTGCCGACCCCTCCCCTGGATACAGAGCCACAAATCAATGAAGCAGTTTGCCTCGCCCTGGCGTTTGCCTAAGGCTCCACACTTAGAACTCAATAGGTACACCAAGACAGGCAGTCAAAACAGCGCTACCTAATACACAGGAACAAACACAAGGAAGTGACCAAATTGAGGAGACAAAGAAATATGGCCCAAATGAAAAAACAGAACAAAACCCCAGAAAAAAAACTAAACAAAAGAGAGATAGCCAACCTATCAGAGGTAGAGTTTAAAACACTGGTGATAAGGATGCTTAGAGAACTCATTGAGTATAGCAAAAGCATAAGGGCTGAAATGAAGGCTGCACTAAGTGAAATAAAGAAATATTCATAGGGAACCAGCAGTGACGGGAAAGGGCTGGGGTTCAAATCAACAATTTGGAACATAAGGAAGAAATAAACAGTCAACCACAAAAGAATGAAGAAACAATAATTGAAAAAAGCGAGCAGAGAATGAGAAGACTCTGAGACATCTCCAAAAGTGCCAACATCCAAACCATAGGAACGCTAGAAGGAGAAAAGGAGCAGCAAAAAATTGAAAACATGATGAAAGAAAACCTTCCCTAATATGGCAAAGGAAATAGACATACAAGTCCAGGAAGCACGGAGAGTCCTAAACAAGCTAGACCCAAACAGGACCACACCAAAACACATCATAATTAAAATGTCAAAGGTTAAAGATAAAGAGAGAATCTTAAAAGCATCAAGTGAAAAGAAGAGAGTTACTTACAAAAGGTTCCCATATGACTAACAGCTGATTTCTCAGAAGAAACTTTGCAGCCAACAAGGGACTGGCAAGAAGTTTTCACAGTGATGGAAAGCAAGGACCTACAACTAAGATTACTCTACCCAGCACAGCTATGATTTAGAATGGAAGGGCAGATAAAGTGCTTCCTAGACAAGGTAAAGCTAAAGGAGTACAACATCACCAAGCCATTATTATATGAAATGTTTAAAGGACTTACAGAAGAAAGAGAAGATAAAAACTGTAAACATTAAAATGACAACAAACTCACAACTATCAACAACTGAATCTAAAAAACAAAAACAAACCAAGTAAACAACTAGAACAGGAACAGAATCATAGACATGGGGATCATGGGAGGGTTATCAGCTGGGAGGGAGGAGAAAGCGGGGGGGAAGCTACAGGAGTTAAGATGCATAATTGTTGGGCACAAAATAGACAGGGGACTGTTAATGAACTGATGGATGTAATTTGCTACACAAGTTAACTCATGTTTGCACTTGGCATTAGCTTTCATATAAAATTGCTGGTCAACAACATGTTAAGAATAGCAAAGGAAAGATAGAAGCCAAAGAACTTCTATGTATGACCCATGGACATAAACTAAGAGGGCATTGCTAGGGGGAACCAGGAGGAGGGTGGGAAAGGAGAAAAATTGGGCCAACTGTAATAGAATAAACAATAAAACATAATTAACAAAAAGAAAAGTAAAAAGTGTTACTCAAACACAAGACATTATTGCTCCCTTCAAATGTTCCCGTTGAGTACTTTGCCAGGATTTTCCTTTTCCCAATGAGTAAAAAGAAGCAAACTAAAAAAGTCAACGGAAATTGTAGAAGGTGTGCGAAGGAATCTTGAGAAAGAAATTTCATGTATAAATAATGCTAAACCCCTAGCTGGTGGCATAGTAGATAAGGTGCTGGCCTGTGAACCCAAAGGTCGCTGGTTTAATTCCCAGCCAGGGTACATAACCAGGTTGCAAGCCAGGTCTCTAGCCAGGTCTGTAGCTGGAGGCAAGTGAAAGGTAACCATACATTGATGTCTCTCTCCCTCTCTGCCTCTTCCTTCCCCACTCTCTAAAAATAATAAATAAAATCTTAAAAAAGTAAAAAACAAACTTAAAAAAATAATAATAATGCTAAAATCCAATTATGGGAACACGCTTATCCCCTAACCCAACAAAGACCACTAACTATATTAATTCAGATGGAAGCTGAAGTGGCAAAGTAAGTAAATAGGGCCCTGGCTGGTGGCACAGTGGACAAGGTGCCAGCCTGTGAACCCAAAGGTCGCAGGTTCAATTTCCCAGCCAGGGCACATATCCAGGTTGCAAACCAGGTCTCCAGTCAGGTCTGTGTCTGGAGGCAGGTGAAACGCAACCATACATTGATGTCTGTCTCCCTCTCTGCCTCTCTCCCTTCCCCTCTTTCTAAAAATAATGAAATAACATCTTAAAAAAAAAAAAAAAAAAAGTAAATCGGCCCTTGTAACAACTGCTGAGGCACAGGAAATTTACTTCTCTAACTCTTACTGGCCTCCTGGCCTCCAGAAAATTTTTGATGGTAATTGTAATTTACACCATTATGTTCTTACAGTCTTGGCTCCAATTAAACCTTAAAGTTACAGTTCCCAACTGCACAATTAGCAGGAATCAGATTAATAATGAATGGCACTTGAGTGCTTCCAATGGGAACTAAATGGACCACATTAAAATAAAAACAACAATAATAAAACAGTAAAATGGGAACCCATCTCATGGTCAGATTGTGAAAACTGAAGTCATGTATGGTTGTGCCCTAAACTATAAGTAAATATTATACTAGGTGCAAAAATGCAAAAAGCAAAAAAGTGAGACAGACATCAAAAGTTGGGTCTGCTAGCTTGCAAATTAGAAATGATCCAGAATTTTTTTTTGTTTTTCCCTTAATGAAGGACCTTAAGACCCGACTGCTTCCCATTTACCAACTTTTCCCTTTTATGAAAAATTTGATCTGAATTTGCATCCAAAGTTATGGTCTTGCCGCATCCCCAATGATCTACCATTTCAGCAAGACAAACACTGACACTAAGACTTCCTAGAAATAGCTTTCTAGGCCCTGGCTGGTAGCACAGTGGATAAGGTGCCGACCTGCGAACCCAAAGGTCGCTGGCTGGTTCGATTTCCCAGCCAGGGCACATAACCAGATTGCAAGCCAGGTCTCCAGCCAGATTTGTGGCTGGAGACAGGTGAAAGGCAACCATACATTGATGTTTCTCTGTTTCTCTCCCTCTCTGCCTCTCTCCCTTCCTCTCTTTCTGGAAATAATAAATAAAATCTTT
Source organism: Noctilio leporinus (assembly GCA_004026585.1). Taxonomy (NCBI): domain Eukaryota; kingdom Metazoa; phylum Chordata; class Mammalia; order Chiroptera; family Noctilionidae; genus Noctilio; species Noctilio leporinus. The sequence continues at coordinate 165,469 of PVIW01000004.1, read as the reverse complement.
AAAAAAAAAAAAAAGAAAGAAAGAAAGAAAATAAAAGTAATTTAAAAAGGAAAAAAAAAAAAACAAATAGCTTTCTTAGCACTGTGGGACCACATTACGCAGTCAAGAGATAGGTCATTGCCTTGATTTTTTAACCAAAAGGGAGAATTATGGACCAAAAAGGGTCCACATACTAAACTTGACAAGCTCAGGGGAGGCCTTCATGGTGGGCCTCACGTAGTCAGAGACAGAAAGAAACCACATAGGATGGTTTGAACATAAATATTTCTAATTAAAAGGGAGTCATGGTGAGTCATCATGTCCCAGGCTTGTAGCTTCCTTGACAAAGGTCAACCTTTATTTTAACTGAGTCTTGTCTATTCTGTTTTTGCATCTAACATCACATACCTTTGAAATGTCTGCGTAATCTCTTTTTCTAGACCCCTCAGGACAGGCACAACCATTGTAATAGAGCCTAAGACCAAAGACCATCTCTATGTGCTGTGTCAATTATTAATTCCCCTGTACCCACCAATGTAAAAGAAGTATATGTCCCCCTGTTTTACTTTTTATCCAATCCCAGAGAGCTCCCTGACATTGCTTTCTCCTGTTCCTTTAATCAATCACGAATACATTCCATGTAACCCTCCTTAAATATTCTGCAAAACAGCCATTCTCCAGGGCATTTTTTTCAACCCATTAAGAGTTTGCTTCCCAGCAATTGTTGTCAGTTTGACTCAAATAATCTCATAAAAATTCTCTACAGGTTTGTCAACAGAAGTATATAAAAGAAAAAAATGTATTAGTAAGCTCGCCACCCAAGAAAAAACTACTAAATTTTTGCTATCTTTTTAATCGTTCCTAATGCATATGTATAATCTTTATGATGTGTTTGTACATGCCAGGTATTTACATGAAGAATTTACTCATTACACCAACCTTGGGAGGTAGGTACTATGAGCATCTTCTACCTTTCATGAAAACAATTAAAAAATCAGTTCAGAGAGATTAACTTGCTGACATGACAGTCCTGTTAAGTGGTGGGGCTACCTGATGCTGAAGTCCCTGCTGTGAAGTGCTCCATTATCCCACCTACAATGCTATGATCCTACTGTGTGTGGCACTTGTGCCTCACTTTTTTCAAGTATCATAAAATGACGACAATTTTGCTGCATTATTATAGTATATGCATTAAAAACTTGATTTTTAATAATATTTGTTGTTTGGATGAGTCATGATTTATTTAATTACCTACTATGGGATAATAGTTATGCTTTTACCATTTTTTCACTATCATATTCACTTCTTCTAGTGATAATTAAATATACACTCATTATCCACATTATTTTATTTTATTTTTTAATATCCACATTTTAAAAATAAGGAAATATGTCATATAGTAATTTAAAGTCCTCTCATTAATTAACCCCTCCTAACAGTTTCATATATATTCTTCCGGGATTGTTTTTCTTATTTTTATTTTTTACAAATCATGGAATCATCCTACATGTTTTGCATCTTGTTGTCCTTGCAGGATTTCTTGGACATTTTTCCATGTCAAGGTCCAAGTGCGGCAATCAGGCCTCTTTCTGGGGCAAGAATGACATACCAATTCGAATCTAACCAGATTAAAAAGGGTTTCTTTTTCGCTCATTCAACTGCAAAGTCCAGAGATAGATCTGTACCTCATGTGCAGCTGGATCCAAGTACTCTAAAGATAGCATCAAAAACCCTCTCTCCCTTTCTCTTTCCACCCCCACTTTGGTCTCTGCCTTCCTCTGTGGTAGCTTCCTTCTAGGCAGGCACCCTTGGAAGCAGTGCACCTCTTTCCCAATACTTTCAGCCAAAATTCCAGAGTGGACAATCATCAACCGGGCTTGTGTCAGGGGCCCACAGCTAGAAGAGTGGGGTGTCATCAGCTCCCACCACACCACGCTAACTTAAAGAGAGCAACACTTGGTTTCACAAAGGAAAGTCAGGCGCTGCTATCAAAAAAGGAAGAAAGGGCAAGTGCAACCATAAATGTTTGCTGTGGTACATGTAGCGCTGTCTCACCATATGTAATAGTTTAGTTTTTAACTTGATAATAGCATCATCATTTGTTGAACTAACCTACTGCCTAAGTTATTCTTACCAAATAATCTGAACTCGTACACTTTATACATACATTGTCTGATTTTTTAAATTTTCAAGTAGCCTTAGTACTCAACTGATTTGTTAAAAAAATGTATCATAGCCTTCTTATTAATTGGCAGTGAATGTTTCACATAGAAATAAATATATCATGTGTTGATTTGTTTATTCACAAAATATGTGGAAGTCCTAACGCCTTAGAGTATGACCTTATTTGGAAATAGGATCTTTACAGTGATAATCAAGTTAAAATTAGGTCATTAGGGTGAACCCCAATCCAGTATAACTGATATCTTTATATAAAGGGAACATTTATGCGGGGAGCCTCAAATGCTGGAAAATTTTAGTTTAAGGTAACAGCCAATAAGCTTAGTAATAAATGTATGTAAAAGCTATTGTTTCAGGAACTGAAGGAATGAACTACCAGTTAATAAACTTAGTAATTAATGCATGTAAAAAGCTATTCTTTACAACAACAATAAAGTTAAATTAAAACAAAATGACAAAAAAAATTAATGTTAAAAAACTCTATTCTTTTAGGAACTGGAGGAATGGCCCACCTTGGCTCTAGGGTAAGAAGACCCAGGACAAAGAAGAATGCTGCATTTTGATCTCATTAATATTTTTCTTAATTCCAAACCCTTACCTACACCCTTTTTCTCCTTATAAAAGGGTAGAACTATAATAGAATGTAAGACAGTCTGTTAGGGTGCAAACCCGTTGGCTTCTCAGATCACCTGAATAAAGTGCCCTGTCTCTGCTTATTGGTTTTGGTAGCTGACAGGCAGCATGAACACCAGCTTTCCTGGTTTCATTTAGACAAAGAGGCAGACATGCAGGGAGACCATGTGGAGACACAGAGAGAAGATGAAGGTGTGACTGGAGCGATGCGTCTCCAAGTCATGGAACACCAGAATTGTCAGCAAGCACCAGAAGCTTCAAGACGCAAAAAGGGATTCTTCTCTGGAGCCATCAGAGAGAGCATGACCTGCTGACACCTTGATTTCACACTTCTAATCTCTAGAGCTGTGAAATAATCCACTGCTGGTTTTAAATCACCCAATTTTTGGTACTTACTTATGGAATCCTTTGAAACCAATACACCACCCTCACCTTTCCTGAAGGACTCTATACTTCAAAATGACAGTGAAATGAAAATGCAAACAACAATAAGATCATTAGAAAGCTGGGTTGAGCAGCCAGGATTGAGAAAACACTACATGAATTACAATCCAACAGAAAACCAGGAAACAGTAGGGTATCAGAAGCTAAAAGAAACATAATATCATTGAGGAAGTGATTAACAGTATCAAATGCTGCAGAGACCTAAAAATAAGATGTGAAAGGTATTCAATTCAATTAGAGATGAATAGATCTTCAATGACCTTTGGGGAAGGGGTTCAGAGGAAAAGTGGGGTTAAAGGTGAGTAGTTTGAGAAATAAACAGGAAGTCAAACACTGGGTATATGGAAGGTGGGTGACCCTTTCAGGAAAATATATAATCACCCACTTGACAGACAACTCTGATATCAAGTTGTAGTTCTACACCACAGACACTGTGGTGGATTTAAAATACCTCCACAAAGCCTTTGAAACTCTTCCCTTTAAAAGGTGGAGCTAAATTTCCTCTCCCAATGAGTGTGGGGAGATTGTGCTAGAGATTGTGACAAATGAATATGGAGGAGTTGATGAAGGTGGCCTCTCATACTAGGTCATAAAAGGCCTCTTCTTTCTTTCTTGGAAAATCCTCTCTGCAGGAACCAATTCTCTGATCATGAAGACACTCAAGCAGCACAGTGGAGAGGAACTGAGGTCTTTGCCAGCAACCATGTAAGTAAGCTGTCCTGGAAAATGAGCCTCCAGCCCCAAGTGAAGCCTTCAGGTGATAGTAAATCCAGCCTACATGTTAACCAGGGCCTCATAAGAGACCCTGAGCCAGAATTACCCAGCTAACCTACTCCTGAGTTCCCAAAACCCACAAAACTATGAGACAAGTTGTGTGCATTCTTTTAATCTGCTACATTTGTGGGTAATTTTGTTACCCAGCAATGGATAGCTAATATAGAGGTTATATAATAAACATTTTAACTCTTCATATGGGCCCTGGCTGGTGGCTCAGTGGATTGGCACCAGCCTGGGAACCCAAAGGTCACTGGTTCAATTCCCAACCAGGGCACATAACCAGGTTGCAAGCCAGGTCTCCAGCCAGGTCCATAGCTGGAGGCAGGTGAAAGGCAACCATACATTGATGTTTCTCTCCCTTCTCTCTAAACATAATGAATAAAATATTTAAAAAAATAAATAAAACCTCGCATGACCAATACTATGTATGACTTGAAGGCATACGTCACTTTTATCCAAACTTGTCTAAACATCTATATGTGTTTAGTTTGCAGTTATTTAGAAAAATTATATCATTTAATTTTAAGTGGTGAGCAATTTTTTTTATTATGTGGCTATGCTAGTTTTATAATTTAATGATCCTCACAAAAGACAATATCCCTGCCCTCTAAAATTAGAACTACTCACATTTTATTCATTTATAGTTTCACGTCTGCCTTTAGCATTTGTCATTTAAATTTGGGAAAACATTTGAAATAAAGTAATACATTTTTATTGCTTTCATTAGAACATTTTCTTTGTCAACCTTGGGAATGGACTTGATATTTTGTTGGTTTTCATCCTTTCCCTAGATTACATTTACAATTCTCTTTATCTTCTCTCAGATGATTCATAAGCACTTTAAAGTTCAAAATGCATTGATTTAGATCATGGGCTAGTTTCAAAACCTGACTCACTTATTAGCCATGTGACCTTGAATAAGCTACTCATCCTCTCTGTACCTCCAATACCTCATAAAGTGTGGATAGTACCTATAGGAAAATTGTGAGGATTTCATACAATATTGTACTAAAATGTTTAGAACAATGCTTGACTCATAGGATGTGAATTACTATTTCTTGGCCTGAATTTTAAAAATTTGGTGTGAGTTGTTAACATCCATGCTTTTTACATTTTCAGAGAATAGAATTTTAAGGCTCAGTCTCTTAGGAGTTAGTATTATAAAGTCAATTATTCACTTTGTGGTTCTAACCTCATAAATAATTTCAAAACTGAGAATGACGTGTAGAAACCAGCTGCAAAAATTTAAAATCAGCTACATGCAGCTGTACCCTGGTTCCCCTAATTCATCTAACAGCTTTTAGTGGTTTCTGTGACATTAGAAAAGGCACAGCAGATGTGCACGATGGCTCCTAAAATCTAAAGTGGGACAGATGGTCCTCTGGTTGATTGACAGCAAGGGTCACCTCTAGTGGAGGACGCCCCCACTCCCTGCATTCTGCCTGCATGAATGAAACTGTCATGGAAGAAGAAGAAGAAGAGGAAGAAGAGGAAGAAGAAGGAGAAAAAGAAGAAGAAGGAGGAGGAGGAGAAGAGGAAAGTAGAGGTGGCTATTCAAAAAGTCTTTGTTTTCAAATATTCATTGTAGTGAAAAGATTTTCAGCAAAAGACCTAAACCTGGATAAAACTCTCTAACCGACCAAAGAGTTGAGTTTTTAAATAGTTAAAACAAAGTAGACTTGAATATAATAGTTAAGCCTAACTGAAGATTGAGCTGAGATTAAGAAAGAACAAAGAATTAATACAATTGGTTCAACCACCAAACAGCATTGATTAATACCGGACTATTTCATCTTTGAAAGCCTTATATTGCCCTTAAAAATAAGCTTCTTGTTTAAATTTTAAATTTTAATGAGAAAGCCAGGCAACTATTTGTGATTGTTAATCAGGAATTTACAATCTAGGCTACATCACTTGTATGCTTATTTCTCCAAATTCCTTTCTAGTCCTTCAGATCTTCAAGGGAAAAAAAAAAAAAAATCCTAACATTTAATACATGTAAACTGAGTGATGAACCCTGTCCTGGGTGCTTTCTTATAACTTTACATGATTTAGGATCTCAGAGATATTAATCAACATTTTTTTCTTAGGTTCATATTAATACAGAAACATGAGCCCCTAATTTTATTGATATGACTCTTCATCTCTCCTACTGTAAAAGGGAAACCAACCACAAAATTATGCTTGGAAATATATCCAAGCATAAGTTGAGAGGTGCAGGTGGCCTGAACACCTTAAAAAAAGACATATTAACTACAATAGGCCAGACATGCCCAATTAACATGAAGACTGAGACGTAGGGCTGCTCCCTGGAGTTGCACTTAATAAGAGCCTCTGTCCTATGATCTTGTGTCTCCACACTTGGCATGGCTGCCACGCTCCCTGGGCATCTAGAATATAAATATTTCTGGTAACCGCAAGGGCTCCTTGCCCTTGGGCTGAATTTTCTGACATTTAAACATGGAGAAGAGCTCAATGTTGCTCATGGTTCTCATCCCTTGTGGAGTACATGGGCATGCCGTTGGGCTTTATTCCCTACCAAGTTTTCTCAGAGGACTTCAAAAAAGGTTGCTCAAGCTGCAGGGAACTGGCCTGGGAACTCTGCCCACAGCTCATCAGAAAGGCTGAGTGGGTCAATGGTTTGCGGCACATTCATGGAACACCACCAGCTGGGAAATGTGCCTTTTGCTATTCGTTATCCCCTCTCATTCCCATATTTTCAACTCTTGTCTTTACTGATTCTTCCCCTTTGACAATTACTGTCAAGACTCTATGAAATTAAAAAACAGAAACAAAACTAATCTTTATCCATTCCTTATTCTCCTCTCAGTTTCTACTGTATGTCTTTCACCAAACAGCTAAGCTTTTGTACCAAGTAGTCTATACTTTTCACATTATTCCTGATCATTCTTTTTTCATCCTATTGTAATCTACATTTTAATGAAAATACACTTGACAAAGTTACACATAACTTTATTGCTATGTTTAATAGGTAGTTCTCAGTCCTTACCAACATTTGATATGATTGACCATCCTTCTTGGAAACTTCTCTTTCCTTGGTCTTTATGACATTCCATTTTGATCAATAACTATGTGTTGAACGCTGAGAATAAGATATAATCTCTACCCTCAGAGAGTATTAATGGAAATATGCTGAATAATAATTGTGATCAGGAAGTTCAAGAGTTCAGCTGATAAGATAACCTCTTCTTGACACTGAAATCAAGGTATTTATTGCATGGGCTTTGTTTTTTTTAGGTATATTTTATTGATTATAATTTTTAAAGCATATTTTATTGAATACACTGTTACAATTTCTTTTTCCTTTGCTCTCCTCCATCCAGGACCCCCCTCTTCCCTCCCCCAGTTCCACCCTCATCACTCTTACTTCATGTCCATAGGTAATACATGTAAGTTCCCTGATTTCACCCTTTCCTATATTATTCTTAACTTCCCCCTATCTTGTAGCCATCAACTATGTTTTCTAATCCCTGCACCATTTTCCCATTTTCCCCTCTTTCCCCTTCCAGGCTGACCCCCATGCCTATGATTCTTTTCCTGTTCTGGTTGTTTGCTTAGTTTGTTTTTGTTTTTATCTTTCTGGGTTCTGCTGTTGATAGTTGTGAGTTGTCATAATTTTTTTAAAGATTTTATTTATTATTTTCAGAGAGAAGGGCGGGGGGAAAGGAGGAAGGGAAAGAAACATCAATGTATGGTTGCCTTTCACCTGCCTCCAGCTGAGGACCTGACTGGAGACCTGGCTTGCAACTTATGTGCCCTGGCTGGGGAATCGAACCAGCGACCTTTGGGTTCCTCGGCCAGCATCAATTCACTGTGCCACCAGCCAGGGCTTCAATTTTAATAATTTTGATCCTTTTTCTCTTAAAGAAGTATCTTTAACACTTCATATACTAATGGCTTGGTGATGATGAACCCCTTTCTGCATTTGCTGTAGTCAAGCATATCTGTCAAGTCTGTGAGCATCTCTATCACAAGCCTTTCAAACTTTACATTTGTTATGTTGGTTATTTACTGGTCTATTAGGTTGACTATCTCTTTGTTGCTTAGTCCTCCCCCTGGAACATTGATCTGTTTCCACAGAAAAAGGACTACATCCTTTCATCAATAGTGATTAGGGTACTGGCCTGCAAACCCACAGGTTGCTGGTTCGATTCCCAGCCAGGGCACATAACCAGGTTGCAAGCCAGGTCTCCAGCCAGGTCCGTAGCTGGAGGCAGGTGAAAGGCAATCAGACATTGATGTCTCTCTCCCTCTCTGCCTCTCTCCCAACCCCTCTCTCCAAAAATAATAAATAAAATATTTTAAAAAAATTGAATTCTGGAATCTTACAATCTAGTCAAAAAGCAAAGAACAGATTTTGCTTTATCATAAAGCTCACCCAGTATGCCTTCTAATTTTTCTTTTTTTATAAAAATATATTCAACAAATTAATTTAAAAAAATATTTATTGCTCTGGTTGGTATGGCTCAGCGGATTGAGCACTGGCTATGAACCAAAGGTACTGGTTTGATTCCCAGTCAGGACACATGGCTAGGTTGTGGGCCAGGTCCCTTGTTAGGCTCATGTGAGAGGCAACCAATCAATGATCCTCTCCCTCTCTGTTACCCTCCCTTCTCCTCTCCCTTCTCCTCTCTCTAAAAGTGAAACCAGAAAAGCTGATGTTCCTGCTGCCTGTCATCTACCAAACCCAATAAGCACAGATAGGGATTAAATCTTTATGGGTGTTTTATTCATATGGTTGGTGTTCTGAAAAGACAGCAGGTTTGTACCCTAACGGACTCTCTTACATTCCATTTTAAATGGTACCTTTTTAAAAGGAGAAAAAGGGTGTAGGTAAGGGGTTTGGAATTAAGGAGAAGGTTAATGAGATCAAAACTGCAGCATTTTTCTTTGTCTTGGGCAAGGTCTTTGTGTCTTGGGTGCAGGTCTTCTTACCCTAGAGCCAAGGTGGGCCATTCCTCCAGTTCCTGAAAGAATAGCTTTTACATACATTAATTACTAAATTTATTAACTGGAGGCAAGGTGGGTCATTCCTTCAGTTCCTGAAACAATAGCTTTTACATACATTAATTACTAAGCTTACTAGCTGTTACCTGAAACTAAAATTTTCCAACATTTGAGATTCCAATCAAAAGTAATAAAATCTTTTTTAAAAAGGAAGTGCTGGGTTATAAAAAAAAGAGAACTATTTGTTGATCTCAGACTAGGTGCCAATCTATGCTAGACAGGCTCTGTGTGTGTGTGGGGGGGGGATGAGAATATAAAACAAACAGTTGTTTTAGAGCAAGGTAAGTGCTATGAAAATAAACAAGGTAACATGGAAAGTGATTGGGGTACTATTTTAATTGGATGGTCAGGGAAGTCTATTTGATACAGCACCTCAAGTGACATCAGCTGCAGCCTGAGAGTAGAAGCCAAGTGTACCTCCAGGGAAAGGGTTCTCCAGGAAGGAACAGCAAAAGCCCTGAGCCCAGAACCCGCTTAGCATGTCCCAGGGCCAAAATGAATATTAATTACTAATATCAGTGATCTTAAGGATACATTTAGAGTGTAAAGATTTATAAGCCAAGGTCTCTGTCCTAAAGGAGCTCTATAACAGATACAGACATAAGCAAAAACAACACAACCCAGCGCATAATGGACGTTGTAGTGACAAACAGTATGTGTAAAGAGTGCTAAGGAAGAGTGATTAATTCTCTGAGGTGTGTTTTTGAGAACGCTTTACCAAGGAGGTGATATGAAAGCCAGACTTTGAAGTATCAATAGAGTTGACAAGGCAGGGAAGAGCATTTGGGGAAGCGGGGGCAGGACACAGCCTACAGGTGCACATTGTGTCTTTCTAGGATGAGCAAACACGACAATAGAAGAAAGCGAGGCTCAGGAAGACAGAGGCCAAGCCACGAAGGGCTTTATGTTCTGCGCATGATGGGAACAATCAAAAGGCTCTAAGGAAGGAACCACAGGACTGGATTTGTGCCTTAGATGGATCATCACAGGCCGTCCTCCTTAAATATGTCTGTGGAAGAATAAATTTGGGGCAGCTCTAGAGATAGTGACAGAGATGGAATGAGGGGCTCAGAAAGAGACAAGAAATCTGAAAGGTTTTTAGGAGTTGAGGCAACAAACAGGCAGAGCAGATTGTTCCCCGCTAAGCTACCAATAACTAAGTACCTGGCTCATAATAAGCACTCACTAGGAGAATGAACAAAGGAATGAGTGGTGGACAGGTCCGGCAACATGGTGTCTGAGGAGCGTAAGTTATAAGCCCCGCTTTCAAACAGCAACTCTTCCATGAATAGAAAAAAATGTGTGCTTAAGTCTCTTTTAGGGTGTGTTGCTCTAATCCTAACAGCTCTATGAGGGTTCGTTCCATTTTTGAAATGAAACCCCCCCTGAGACTCAGAGAGGTAAGGTACCATGCTCCAAGTTCTAAACTCGTCCCAAGCTAGAGTCTGACAGCCAAGTGCGCATGCTTGGCAATTACTACTTTATACACTTGAGTTTAGAGGTTCAAAGAATGAAGTGGTTTATGTTGAGCCTAAAAACAGGGCCATCGGTGAAAACTCGGGAACTTGCAACAAGGGCGCAAAAGGGGGCTCTAGAACTTCGCGGCCAGCTGGTCACCGGAAGATCCGAGCGTGTGATCGCAGCCGGCAGCAAAGCTCCCGGACAGGGGAGGAGCGGGGCGGTGGCAGCCGCCACCGAGGGGCGACTCCAGCTCGTGAGCGCCCCGGCCCGGGGTAGCAGAAAGGAGGACCGAGCCGAGCGCGGTGCACACCGACTCCTGCCGGTCTCACCCGCGGCAGGGAACGCTGACGTCACTTCCGTTCTGGCGGTCCCAGTGCTTCCGGGTTGGGTTGCGGTCATTTTGAGCCCGTATCTCGGTGACTTTCTGGCTGCCTGGCTGCTGTCGGCTTTCCACCCCCAGCTCAGGTGCGGGCCCTCCAGCCTTGCAATTTCCGCAGCTTTCCCCCCTCCCTGACCGCGCCGGGCCTTATGCCCCTGATCCCCCCCGGGCTCACCGCGCCGTCGCCCGGGGCTGTGTCTGAGGTGGGTGGGGTGAGGCTGGGAGCCCTGTTCCGCCCCCGCCCACCTACCACCTTAGCGTCGCCACCCGCTGCCCGGCGCCCTCCGCCATTTTCCCGCCTGTGAGAGTGGGTCGCTTGCACTTGGGTCTCGGGCGTGTGGGTGCTGGTGACCGGGGAGGAAGGGGGAAAGGGAGAGAGAGAGAGAGAGAGAGTGTGTGTGTGTGTGTGTGTGTGTGTGTGTGAGTGAGAGAATGAGAGTGAAAGTGATAGATTCAATGTAATGGATGGGGGGGGGCTGTAGCAGGTGGAGCTTCCGCTATAGTGGGTGGGGGATGGGGAGCGAGAATCTTAATGACGTGGGTTCAATTCACTTCTTTTCTTTGGGATGTGAAAGATTAAAATGTTGTTGTCCAAAGAGGCCTTTTAGGCCTTCACAGTCTCTTTTTCGGATTTCTAGGTAGGATGCTGTTTGGGAAATAGGATTTCATTTCTTCTTTTATGGTTGTTACAGGATGTGAGTAGTTTATTCATCAAGTTCCATCCTTGAATTCATCTTAGCATCCTACCATTCCTTTTCCTAGTGAAGGGATTGTTATGGCTTCGGCCCTCAGTGATGGCCAATTAAGTAGTTACAAGAAGGGCCTGCATTCCTAATGCTATTTCCCCATTTAATGTAAATTGTTTTTAAGATGAGAATAACCATGAATCTATGTGAACATTCTGCAAAATACAAATTATCTACTGTTTTGATTTCTTAATTCCCCAGGCATAGATTTAAACAATAAAAGTGTTCTTGGAATGCTCTGCATTTTTATGTCATCATTCTTCTAAGTGTATTTGGGAAGAGAGGATAGTTTGGAGCTACATGCAGACTTTGTTGTTAGCTTCACACCACTGGGAGAAGGATATGACGTCTTTGTTATTCCATTTTTTGGGAGAACTGCTTTTTGGTATATGTTTTATGTTTCCTGATAATTATTTTAAAAAATGGAAGCCCAGAAATTAGTTTGGAAATTTTCCTTCTATTTTGAGGATTATCCTAATCATTGGGCATACATTTTTTGAAAAGATCCAAGCCTAGGACAGTGTGAAATAAACTAACTTCAGGAGGAAAAATATGTGATATTTACTGATGTCCTTTTACATTTTAACAATATAATCAGTTGATAAGTATTGTACTAATAAAACATATTCTTTTTCAGTTGAGGGTCCTAAGATGAGGAATCATTTCCAAATTAGTGAATAGGTCTGTGATGTTTTTATTTGGGTAGCTTTTTATTACGTCAGCTGCTTCAGATATAGTAGTGTTTAGTAAATATTTGTTGATTGATTGCCATGAAAACTAGTAATATTTCTAGACTAGTCTGACTGACTTTGACCTATCTCATGATTATTTCTAATACCTAATATAAATGTTTTTGATGCAGGAAAGATGAATGGCAGGGCTGATTTTCAAGAGCCGAATGCTGAAGTTAGAAGACCAATTCCCCGTAACTATCAATTAAGTATTTATGATTAGAAGCACTTTACATGTTAAGAAATTTAAACAGCTTTGACTAACAATATAGCAGCTGGGCTAGGTTCATGTTGTATAACCTTGTAGTCAGTCACACAGGGAGCTGCACATGGTTTAATGATTTACTGTTGCCATCTTGAAATTCTTAATAATTTGAAGAAGAAGAGTCCATTTTTATTTTGCAATGGACATGGCACATTCTGTAGACAGTTCTAACTAAATATCTTTAACTTCTGTTTGAATTAGTTTGTTAAAAGTTGGTAACAAACTTGTTTCTTTTTAAAAAATGGGTATGTTTCATCATATTTCGATGAAGGTAATTTTTTTAGACTTAGTTTTCCACAAGTGTTTTAATGTTTGCCTTTTCCTTGTTAAAAAAGACATAGGGGCCGATTACATTCCAACTGAGGAAGAAAGAAGAGTCTTTGCAGAATGCAACGATGAAAGCTTCTGGTTCAGATGTAAGTTAAATTCTGTAGTCAACAAAATTTCACCCATAGTGCCTAAAATTTTAATGACTTCATATAGAACAAATTGGCACACTTTGGGTGTAGCATGATTGTTGCTGAAAGAGCTTGATTAAGGAAATAGAATGGTGTGCGGTTTACAAGTACAGACCACTAACCCATAGCACCACTGGAGCTCCTGTGTGCATTAAAAATTTTTTTTTCAAGATTTTGTTCATTATTTTCAAAGGGAAGGGCAGGGAGAGGGGAAGAAAGGGAGAGAAATGTCAATGTATGGTTGCCTTTCACCTGTTTCCAGCTAAGGACCTGGCTTGCAACCCGGTTATGTATTCTGACTGGGAATCAAACCAGCGATCTTTGGGTTCACAGGCTGGTGCTCAATCCACTGAGCCACCATCCAGGGCTTCAGAGTTACAGATTTTAGTCATAAAATCTGATCATTCACATGTTTTTCTTACCCTGGTTCTTAAATTGCCTGTATAGCCTAGACCAGAATTGAGCAAACTACAACCTAAGGGCCAAATCTGTTTTTGTATGGCTATGAGCAAAGAATGGTTTTTACATTTTTAGATGGTTGAAACCAGTCAAAACAAATAATGTATTACATGCAAGAATTAGTGGCAAACAGTTCCCTCCACTCACATAAACCTTTACCTAAATGATAAGTGTCTCACTGTACCTAAATGTTTAAATTCATGTTTTTGCATTCATAAATAAAATTTTATTGAAACACAGCTATGTGTATTTGTTTATGGATTGCTTCAGTGCTTTTACTTTAAAATGGCAGTTAAGTAGTTGGAACAGAGATTGTGTGGCTCATAAAATCTGAAGGTTTTTTTTTAAAGATTTTATTTCATTATTTCCAGAAAGAGGGGAAGGGAGAGAGGCAGAGAGGGAGAGAGACATCAATGTATGGTTGCCTTTCGCCAGCCTCCAGCCACAGATCTGACTGGAGACCTGGTTTGCAACCTTGTTATGTGCCCTGGCTGGGGAATTGAACCTGGGACCTTTGGGTTCGCAGGCCAGTGCCTTACCCACTGTGCTACCAGCCAGGGCAAAGTTTTTTTTTTTTTTAAAGATTTTTATTATTTTCAGAGAGAGTGGCAGGGAGAGAGGCAGAGAGGGAGAAAGATTAATGTATGGTTGCCTTTCACCTGCCTCCAGCTACAGACCTGGCTGAGACCTGGCTTGCAACCTGATTATGTGCCCTGGCTGCGAATCGAACCAGTGACCTTTGGTTCGAAAGCAGGTGCCTTATTCACTATGCCACCAGCCAGGGCTAAATCTGAAGTATTTACATCTGGCTTTTTATAGAACGATTCCCCATCCTGGTTTAGAACTGCATTGTCCAATGTGACAGCCACATGTAGCTATTTAAATTTAGAACAATTTATGGGGAAAGGATACGAAGCAAAAAAGTGAAGGTAAAACATGGGGTGAAGTCCAGAAGAAACCAGACAAGAGCTTCCAAGAGTCCTCTCCCAGCGGATTTCCATACAAGGGACTTGCTAAATTTTTCCAGCTGCATAATACGATGAAGTATCTAGGAATTTAGTTATCTAGGAAGGAATCTATCTCATGAGAGACTCAGCACCTGGGGTTTTTATTGGGGGCTGGTTATGGAGGCCCCGTCAGCCTAGGAGGTACCAAAATTCCATGCTCTCAGAAGGAAAGCAAAGCAAGTGTTCTGCATAAACTATTGGTGCAACCAGTTTAGCCATTTATCATTCAGGTTGGGTTTTATATTGGTGTAGGGAACTGTTTCCCAGTCAGGTTCCTAGACATCACCCAGAACCTTTGTATGCAGTTGTTTCTGACTTACATTGTTTAATATTTTGTAATGTTTCTTTAAAAGTGTTACCTTTGTATTTCCACTGATGATACAGTACAGCTTTTAAACATGGGAAAATCCTCTTTTAAAAAATCTTAAATGTGCAACATACTTCCTGGGTGGTTTCACTGGTATACATTTATCCGAATGAACTGAGACAGAATCCTTTCTTTTTGTTGATGTTGACAAACTTCTTTTTCCTCCTATAGCTGTGCCTTTGGCTGCAACAAGTATGCTGATTACTCAAGGATTAATTAGTAAAGGTAAATATTTAAAATTTGAATTTATTTAGCATTTTGGATATCATGTTTTTATATGATATTTTCCTGATATTTTTAGATGAAGTAAATATGGTACTGTATCATAGTAAATGTTATCGTTGATAATTTCTAGCAAGGCGGAAAAGTCATGTTTCCATGGACCCACTGAAACAAATACCCTGTTTTGAGTATTTGATACCCTCTTGCATTGTAGCAACATTAATGATCTACAAGAACAAGAAAGTAAAGGCCTATGGATGGGGTGCAAGGTGGCAGAAAGACAAACCTGATCTGTATAAGGTACTCACTATCACCTGAGAGTGGCTTGAAATGCAAATTCGTGTGCCCCAGCCCAGCCCATTTGAACCAGAGTCTCTTGAGTTAGAGCCCAGGAATTGGTTTTAGCAAACTCCTGATGATTCTTATGCACTGGTTTAAAGATGATTGAGTCCCTAAACAGGTTTGTCTTATCATAATTGTAGGGTAGGGACACTTTCTTCTCCTAAATCCTGTTGGCTTAAATAGTACATTGTGTTCGTATTTGGAATTGAGTTTAGAATAAGTATTAAATGTATCTACATCTTAAAATATACATAATATTTATTTTATGAGCTATCTCCTTGGAATAAGGTGTGCCAGGAAAGGGTGGAGACCTTAGGATGGCCTCTAACATATCCTAAAAAATTGTTCTTTGAATTAACTATACTCCTATAATGTGACAGTGATAAGAAAAATGATACCTTTCATATTAGCAATATGAAGTAGTATTAATACGACTAGTTAAGAAAAGTAGTTTTGGAGGGAAATGGGAGTAATTTGAGGGGCTAAAATTTTGTTTTGTTAATTAGAGTACTCCCAAAGAACCTCATTGTCATGTGCTACCATGACAGGAATCTTAAATATGGTAACAGTCCTGGCTGGCAGCTTACTAGAAAGGTGCCTGCCTGCGAACCCAAAGGTCGCTGGTTCGCTTCCCAGCCAGGGCACAAAATCAGTTTGCAAGCCAGGTCTGTAGCTGGAGGCAGGTGAATGGCAACCATACATTGATATTTCTCTCCCTCTCTGCCTCCCTGCCTTCCCCTCTCTCTGGAAATAATAAATAAAATCCTAAAAAAAAATATATATATGTATATATATATATATATGGAAGCAAGTCAGTATACATATGTACTTACATGTGCTTTAAGAGTAAGTTATTTGATAGACTAGGGTTCTTTCTATAGTGAGAAAACCCATTTCATCACAATACTTTGAAGGAAAAACTGGCACAAAGAGCTATGAACAGAGAAATTATATATTTTACCTAAATTCAGTCATTTAATAATGACTAAAATTCTCTGAAGAAACTACGTGAACACAATGTTGAAACAAATAGAGAATATAATTAAATCTTTAATAAGTTACTAAGCTGTGTAGTAGGGACTTAAAAGAGCTGTAGGTTTCCAAAGGAAAAAGGTTTCGTCAGGGCTCCTGGAATCAAGTTTCTTGAAAAAATGGATTTTGTAGATGGGCAGGATTTATATGATAAGAGAAGGAATATCAAAGGAAGGTGGGACCTGATTATCAAAATGAGCATGACTATTGGGAGGGACAGCCAGGAGAATGACTTGACCAGAGTGACAAAATCATGCAAGAAGTGAAAACTATTTACTAGCTAAGGTAGAACCTGGAGAAACAGTGGTTTTGGTTAGGTTACAGAGAAGGTAAACTTCTGGAGTTTTGGGGCTTAGGTAGAGTAGGATACTATATCTTTGGTGGGCTTGAAGAGAAGTCAGAAGCAGTTATAGTTGGGAGAGTGAGTGAGGTCATACATACTTACTTAGACTTAATATCTGCAACAGTAAAATCTCACCACTGCTGGGCTTTTTGTTTGTTTGTTTTGTCTATCTTGAGACAAGATAGGATGCCTTGTTCCTATCTGTAAATAATTTTACTGAACCAGACAAATTAAATGAGAGACATTCCCTTTTTTCAGTTGCAGATATATCCTATTTATATAGTTTAGGTGAAGCCGACTGAAAATAATTGGACCTGTGACTGGGGAGGCAAATTATTATTGTAGCCAGAATTCTCCTGAATTTTTGATTGCCATTTGGCGATTATTTTACTTGTCGTCAATGATGGTTTATGCCTGTTAACGATTTCACTTGCAAATGTCATACCATGAGTACTTAATTGTTCCAGTGTCCTTCTCTGTAATTGTTCATGACTGACCCTAGAGCCTTACACTGGAATTCAGTGTTCTGTTTTTTAGAAAGGATAAATTGTTGAAATGATTTAACCTGATTTGTAGAATAACATTTTTAGTTGAACATGTCACATGTCATCTTCCTATGTCAGTTGTTATTGTTGGGGTTTTGATTGTACTTTTGCATAAAAAATTTAAAAACCAACAGTGGATGATATATCATTCATGTAACTGAGAATTAAGATCTTGTTGATACTGTATTGCGGTCTTGTTTTTTAGGTGGGATATTCAAATACAAAAGTCAACGCCCCTGCATATTTGAAAGAGACTTTAGAAAAAATTAAGAATTCACCAAGACATTGTACATTTAATTAAAGTGCCTAACATTTTGTAAATGCTTTTATCCACAATGTGACATACTCAGCATAGTCTTAGCTGCTACCTGTGCACTTGTTCTTTTTCTGGCAAAACAGTTAAACATGTTCAGGTCTATGCTGACTTGAGAATATACAAAAGGAAAATCTTGCCTTGTATCCCTTCCCAAGTGATTGCAGCTGTCTTACATTTGAAGTCAGACTTCAAGAATGAGCACATCATTTTATACTTCTTTAACCCATTGCAGTCTAGATCATAGATTGTGGCTATATTCTTACACTTATCAACACTTTAAAAAATGTTATCAGCACAACGTCTTTGTTGCTTACATTTTTTTTTCCTTTGAAAGATTTTATTATTTTTAGAGAGGGGAAGGGAGAGAGCCAAGAGAGAGAGACATCAATGTATGGTTGCCTTTCATCTGCTTCCAGCTATGGAAGACCTGGCTGGAGACCTGGTTTGCAACCTGGTTATGTGCCCTGGCCGGCAATTGAACCAATGACCTTTGATCACAGACCAGCGCCTTATCCACTGTGCCACCAGCCAGGGCCTTGTTGCTTAAATTTGATGGACAGTTTTTGTTTTTGACTATTAACCAGTTCTTGACATTTCTACCCTTGACTTTCATGACACTATACCTCTGATTTTTCTCCTACCTAAAGCAACTCCCCCCCCCTTTCTTTTTCTTTCTTTCTTTTATTGAGTGATATGAAATAGCACTAAAAGAGAAATTGATGATTTCTTGGTACTTACATTCTAGTGTGGGTTTTCTTCTTCTACCCCTGGTTTATTTCACAGTTCAGTTTTAAATCTATTATACTATTACCCAGCAAAATGTGTGTTGTAAGTAGTCTGTATTTGGAGGAAAATATTTTCTGTGTAAAGGTAGATATTATTACCATCCTCCATTTTTTTATTTGTATAAGTAAAGGAACTGAGACTAACAACATCAATTAGTTATATTTTTATGCTTTATGTACGTGAAATCAGACAAGTAAGTATTCTTTTCACATTGTGGGATTTATCCAGCGGTATGCTTAAATTGGCTTATATCAGCTGTAGAAGGGTGATTTTTAGATGTTCAAGATTTTGGTAAACTGATATTTAAATCATTTAGTGCATTGAAGTTGATCATGGTCCAAGTACTTTATGTCCATGGAAATCAACCACCATTATAAATCAGTGCTTTTTATTTGGAGAGCTGGTTTTTCTAGCACATAACTAGATTCATCAACACCGTTACATGTAGTTGTAGATTATTATTTTCATTGACATACAGTTTTCCGTTATGTGAATATACCACAGCAGTTTGTCCATCCTTTTGTATATTGGCAATTGAATAGATTCCAATTTTGACTGTTGTAAAGACTACTGCCATGAATAGTTTCTCTTGGAAGTTGTTAATAAATTATCACCAACACTTGCTATTTTTGTGTCTTTCCTACTTTAGCCATGTGGAGGGTGAGCAATGATAGTAATTGCATTGTGATTTGAATCTGCGTCTGATGACTAATGTAGCTGAGGGCCTTTACTTTTGCTTATATTCCATTTGACTGTTGTCCATTTTCCATTGGGTTGCCTTCCTTTTCTTAATTGGTTTTGTAAGTTTTCTATTTGGAAATGAGTCTTTTGTCACACATACATATGATATTTTCCCCCCTATTTTGATTAACTAGTTCTTAATGTAATGCAGCCCAATATATCAGACCTCTACTTTATGCTGAGTGCTTTTTGTGGTCTGTTTAAAATTGTTAGCTGTTACAAGGACATGACAAATCTTAAGCCTTCTTCTGTAAGCTTTATTTTGTCTTTCATGCTTAAATTTTCAAGTCATCTGGGACTGTTTCTGAATGTTGTATGAGGTAGAATCTAGGTGCGTTTTCTCTTTTATATAGTTGACTCAGAACTAGATTTTGTAATTACTTTTTGTTGTTGTTGTTGTTGTTGTTCACTTCAGTGCAGTGTGCCTTTGTCATAAATCAAGTGACTGCTTCTGTTTTTGGACTCTTCTGGTTTTGGTCATTTTATCTATTCCTGCACTTAGAACAAGACTGTTCTAATTACTATAGTCGTAGATCTTGGTATCTGTTGGCAGTTCTCCAGTTTTGTTCTTCAATATTACCTTGCTTATTCTTGGCCCTTTTGTGTTTCCATGTGATTTTTA
Source organism: Noctilio leporinus (assembly GCA_004026585.1). Classification (NCBI taxonomy): domain Eukaryota; kingdom Metazoa; phylum Chordata; class Mammalia; order Chiroptera; family Noctilionidae; genus Noctilio; species Noctilio leporinus. The sequence goes on along the minus strand of PVIW01000004.1, from coordinate 145,605 downwards.
GAATAAGCTTTTTAGTTTGGGAGAAAACTTTCTTTGATTTTAATTGGGATTATGTTCAATTTATAGATGAATATATTTATGGACACTTGCCATCTTTATAATATTTAACCCTTGGTTTATGAGCATAGTGTATTTCCCCATTTGTTAGGTTTTATTTTTTGGTAAGTGTTGTAGTTTTCAATGTAGAGATCTTTCGTATTTTTTATTGATTACTCTTGGTATTTGATGTTTTTGGTGCTGTAATAAATTGTATCTTTAAAAAATGTTTGTTTTTTGTTTGTTCCTGGTATAAAGAAATAATTTTTTTGGTTTATTGACCGTGTATCAAATGATCTTGCAAAATTCACCTATTCTGATAGATTGTGGAGTCTTCAGCTTTCTGCTGATACTGAATTTAGTTGGTTCTCTTTTAATACCTTTAGACTTCTCTAGGGTTATAGAAAAAACTCGTGTTGTTAGGTAACATTTCAAGAGTGTATTGATTTTTCCCTTTTATACTTTTCCTTATTTCTGCTGATAGACATATTCTCATTTTGCGTTGCTAAACTTATTTTCTCTTACTTTGCAAAAATATTTCTGCTAGTCATTACATGGTCTCTTCCATGTAATGACTAGCAGAAATAGTTTCTTTGCATATTTACCACAATTTCTGCGTTACTTTCTTAATTACTCTTAGCATAAACTTGATATAATCTATTTTATCTTAGTAAAAGATATAATCTCTTAATTATTTAAATATGTTTTCCTCTCACAGTTAATGTTATTCAGAAATAATTTACTTTTGTCTTTAGGAATCCTTTCAAGTCATCCCAAATATGGTTCCATCCCTAAACTCATATGTAAGTATAAATAAGTTGTTTCCTTAGCTTTTTACATAAGAATGTTTATATCAAATATTTTGCCTTATTCATAACAGTTATTTGGTTATTTGCTTTGACAAATGAGTTCGTTTAAGCTTTTCATTAAATGGATTACTAGGATTTTTTATTGTTAGCATTAAAAATAATGAGTTACTTCAAAGAGGCATTTTTTTCTTTTTATAATGTAATAGAATTTTTAAATTATTTTGAAAAGGTATAGTATTTGAAAGTAAATTCTCTTAACCTATTAGGAAAGAAAGTTGTTCAGTAATTCTGATCAATCAATATAAAGTGTATATTAAACCTAATTCAAAAAAAATCTTTTACATATACATTAAAAAATGTAAATAACTAATTTACATTTTGCAATATGCCTAATAGAAAAGAGCTAAGTTGCTTTAAAAAAGATGCCTGAGACTATGCATCTCTCCAGGTTAGCCTCTCTTTTGTATGTAAACAGATGCATGATTCAGTAATAGCCGTATTTAGGTAGCATTTAATTTTCATTATTTAAAAAATATTTTTATTTATTTTTAGAGATAAGGGGAGGGAAAGAGAGAGGGAGAGAAACGTCAATCAGTTGCCTCTTGAACACCCCCAACTGGGTATCCGGCCAGGAACCCAGGCATGTGTCCTGACCAGGAATTGAACCAGCAACCTCTCAGTTCACAGTCTGGTGCTCAGTCCACTAAGCCCCACCAATCAGGAATAATAATTCATTACTTTAAGGTATTTGTTGTACCTAATTTTAAAAACAATCTGAAGAAATTAGCTGGGCAAATGGTGTGATTCTTATTTTATAGGAAAATAAATGACCTAAATCTCTGATTTAGGCTAGAGCTCTGCTCTTAAGATTCCTTATTCCATTATATCTTTACCACATTTATATTCATAAAGTAGTAAAGTAGATCTTACTTATTTTACAGCAACCTTATTTGGGTTATTTTATTTTGTAAAAGTGAATTATATCCACAGTCTTTCTATCAATTCTGAATCTGATTTAATGTGATACTTTTACCATTATTTCAGGAAATATCAGTATTTCCACACCAAAGACCAACTTTTTAAAAAAATGTAGTTTTAGAAAGATTCTTGTCCAAAAAAGAACATTGAGTTACACTTCTTCTTCTTTTTTTTAAATAAGTTGCTTGTATCATGGGATACTTTGCTGGAAAGCTTTCTTATGTGAAAACTTGCCAAGAGAAGTTCAAGAATCTTGAGAATTCCCCTCTTGGAGAAGCTTTACGATCAGGACAGGCACGACGCTCTTCACCACATGGGTAGGCCAGATTCTTTATTAAGGTTTTTTTCATTTTAGCCAAAAAAAATTATAACTGGATGTTGCTATAACTTGCGGTATGAAAAATATTGCCGAACTAAAGGACCATTGGAAACTTGCCACTTTGTTACAAGCTAAAGCTAATTTGGTTTTTAAAGGTAGAGCAAGATTTGTCTACCTTTGTTTTGTATATAGATTTGCATCCTATTGGAGTATATATTTCAGAATGAAGGATTTTAATTTAGCCAATACCTTTGGTTACCTGTATTTTGAACTTTCTTTTGAATTGCCAAATTTTAATCAATTCTAGCTCAACAAATTTCAACTTTTTAATCTTGTTGTTTAAAATAGGGGAATTGTATTAGGTTTAGATAAATGAATCTGTCTGAATAGGTAGATAAGTAATAAGGTAATTAAGTGCATTTGGTAGATATATTGTCATATCATAAATGACAAGCAGTAGAAACCCCATGAGAACTAGATTTACTTACATTGCTTTACCACAGCAGAGGTAGCTTCCCAGGTAATGTGGGAAATAGACATGTTTTTCTGATCTGAAATATCTTTTCTCTCTGAAAACTTAAATCACATTAAGATGATCCCTGCAGCCTCTTGTTGGAGAAATGAATACACATTTTTTTCTCCTGTGTATTTTAAGTTATATAAGTAATTAGAACATATTTAATTTTTATAACAAATGAATAGATTTAATTTTACTATTTTAAATAACTGTTAAAATCATGTGATTTACTTAGAAAGTCAGATAACTGATATTCATACCTCAGCATACTTTTTAAAATAAGTTATAGGCAATATTCATGTTCTAATATAATATGAACTTCTTTTATAGGCACTATTCTCAAAAGCCAAAATATGACTCAAATGTGAGCGATCACTCATCTTTTGTGACATCCCCAGCAGCAGACAACATGGAAAAAGAGATATTTCCTCACTATGAGCCAATTCCATTTAGTGCTTCTATGAATGAATCCACTCCCACTGGTATTACTGATCATATTGCTCAAGGTAGAAACTTCTCTTGAAATGAATTTCAGCATTTAATGGTCCAACGTATGTATAAACTTTATTTGATGACCTTTTCTGCTGGGTGTCACATTCCACCATCAGTCCAATCTCAGTATGATCGTTCATTTGTGTCTTCATTAACGTCTTTTGAGGTCCAGTCTGTTAGAAGATGTATAAATAATAAGGATAACTTAGTAGTATGTCCTATTAGTTGAAAATATTAAGCAAGTTTAGTGGACTATCAGAGAAGTAATAAGTTGTACCTCCAGGAGGCTTTTAAAGAGGTTACATTTGTTAGGCTGGTCTTAAAGGCTTTCAGCTTTTTTATTTGTAATGTGAGAAAAATAATAATTACCTGCTTTACAGAACTGTTCACAAGTGAGAAAACCCATATGAAAATGCTATGTGACGTGTGTGTAAATACTAGCTTTGAAGATTACATAATGTAAGTGCAACCTGATCGATTTTGGATTAAGGCTTGGATTTGAACTAGGATGGACATTTACTAGCTATTTGACTTTGGGCAAGTAACTGTAATTTGTGATCCCCTCAGTTTCTTGATCTGTTGAATGGAGATGATAATATTCTTTTAATGAGATAAAATAATCAGAGGCGACACCTGGCGAGTAATAGACTCTTCAAATGTTAGTTGCCTTCCCTTCTCTTGCAGTCTGATTTGCAGTGAAAGGTGAGGAATTAGAAGCAGGAAGTACAGGTCTGCAATTCCTTACCTGAAACTTTACAATCCAAAAGGCTTTGAAAACAGAAGTCTGACCTCCACTCATTTCAAACCCTGACCTACACCGATATGTTTGTTTATAATCTCTATCTTAATATGATTTTTATTAAATTTTATTGCAGAAATACTGTTTTTACTCATTGCTGTTCCCAAGTTCTGAGTGGATGAATGTTAAATAGTAGAAAGGGCTACATACTCTAATATTTTTCTAAACTCTGAGAGAGTCTGAATTTTAAAACATTTCTGACTTCAAGGGTTTGGATAAAGGATTGAGGATAGGCTATTCTTTTAAAAATGCTTGCTTTGAACTAAATACAATGAGACAGTAACTATGGAGAACAAACAAAGTTAAAAGAACATTTGATTTAAGATGTGAGAGGTTTGACTGTCTACCTACCTACCTGCCTACCTACCCTCCTCTCCTCTCTCTCTGTCTTTGTTAAGGGAAAGGGAGAAGGTGATTATAGGTCAAATGAGGTTCCAGAGTTCTGGCTACGTCAGAATATGAAGGACCCATTGAGGGTAGATGACTGTTTAAGTGAAGTTGAAAATTGAATTCCTTAGTTGCTTTGACGTCGCTTCAGTTGTTCAGGAGCCATGTGTGCTAGTGGCTGTTGTGTTGGACTGCAGGTCCAACACATTCTCATCACAGAAAACTATGTCGGATAGCACTGCTTTAGAGCAAAAGTAAGGGGGCATTGCAGAAGAGACAGGAGAGAATGGAAAGTAAGATAATTTAGATTTTGTTAGTGGAAGAAAGTTGAGAGTTTTTTGCTTATTTTTATTTTTTTAAAGATTTTATTTATCCTTTTTAGGGAGAGGGGAAGGGAGAGAGGAAGAGGGACATCCATGTATGGTTGCCTTTCACCTGCCTCCAGCTACGGACCTGGCTGGAGACCTGCCTTGCCACCTGGTTATGTGCCCTGGCTGGGAATCGAACCAGCGACCTTTGGGTTTGCAGGCTGGCACTTATCCACTGAGCCACGAGCCAGGGAAGAGTCTTTTTTTTTTTTTCCTGCTTTTTTCCCCCCTGAATGGTTGGGAATAAAGATACCTAATTAGAGTTGACCCTTCAACTATATAAGGTTTGAACTACATGGGTCCACTTAACACAAATCCACCTATAAGTGAACCTGTATAGTTCAAACCCATGTTGTTTAAGGGTTGACTATAATCAGGAAAGGGGAAGGAGCGGAGCACATTAGAGAATGTGGTTAAAGTAATTTTATCTCCAAAGGCAGCTATTCTTGTCACTCATTACATCTCCATTTATCCCATTTCTCATGTTCAAATCCATTCTGCTTGTGTTCCAGCCTTGTAATGACTCGTATCCTTCCCTGCATTTGTATTAGCAAATTCTATTACCTGTTATATAGTTCCTTTTTCAAGTAATAGCAAACAGAACAGAAGACCACAGCAAAGGCTTCTGTTTTAATATATTCTATGTCCTCCAAAACAGTTCTATTTGTCTGGTGCTGTTTTCTCACCTTTCTGAGTCAGGGTTCCAGCTCTTTGCTCCCCACAGGGCCCAGAGGCAACCTTTGCTTTACCCCAGCTGCTGTCCCCCTTAGGAAGCCACCCTCCCCTTTTGCTGAAGCAGAACTACTTGCCCTCTTAGTTCTTCTTTTACCAAGAATTTAAAGTTATCCAGGGTAGAAAATACTCCTTCATCGTTATGACATTTACTATAATTTATTACAGTTAGATTTAAATCAGTGCTATTTTCCATTGTCTTATTCCTTCCAGCTCTATATAACCATCCCAAAGTAGTAAATCATGCTCCCTACACAATACAGGATGTTTTCATGTGGCTTTTGTAAGTGCAAAATATTTTTCCTAACATCCTGCCTGAATTATGTTTCATTATTTGTCACAGAATTTCATGATGATGAAAAAAGTATTAGACCTGGAAGGAACTTCAGAGGTAGATTATTTAGTTAAACTTCCATATTTCACAACTAAGAAAAACAAGATTTAAAAATGCTTAGTGATTTGCCCAAGGAGAGTCACTAATTATGGGCAGAGTGGGAATGAACCTAGGGCTTCTGACTACCAACTAGCTCCTTCAGAATTTTTAAGGTGAAGGGAAAGAAGTCCAGTAATTACTCATTAGTGAAATATAAAGTGCTTTTTAAACCCAATAAATGTTACAGTATTTTTGTTCACATTCTTTTGAGCCCAAGAAAAATTTACTTTTCAACAGTGGTACATTAGTAGAACTAATAAGGAGAAATTTAAATGACCTTTGTATCAATGCATTCTGCTTTGTATGAAAGTAAATAGTTATGGTTGAAAGCATTTAATGTATAAAAGTTCTGATTATTCATTGGGACAAAATTGTTTATAGAAAAAATAATCATAATTAAAATAATGTGTCCAATTGTGCATGTCTTATTAAAAATGTCTTTGAAAAATACTATTTTTGGAGTGGTAAGATTGTGAGTAGTTGTTCATTGAATACTGTGTTAGCATTAGTTAGTTTTTAAAACAATATTTATATGGCCTTTTTTGCTGATTATACACATGTTACAGAGTACGTTCCATATTTGTCCCGGTTAGCCAGTATTAAGAGTAACCACTGCATATGTTTTGTCAGTATTTGACTCTGATCATATGTATTCATACTTTGACCCTTTGGGAGAGGTAAAGAGTAAAATGCTGGTTCCTGGTTGAAATTATACTTGCTGCTTGGTTCTGTCTGCCTCAGTATTGCATTTATCAGACCTATGTGAAAATGATGCCGACTGCTTAATCGCTGTGTTTTATACTTTTCAGTAGCTATTTTCAAATATGTTTTAGATACAAAGATGGTAAAATAAAAACAGTAGCTTGAGTTTGTGCTTAGACTATGGATATAGAAACATTTAACTATGGAAATAGTACCAAATGAAAGCTATACTATATCAAATTTTGTTCAGTTGTTACTAGTAGAATAAATTTCTCTGTATATCAGCACTACAAATAATTTCGCATTTTAAAACAAGATATTAATGAGTCTAAATTGTGCTGATGTACATTATGTTATCTGTTCTTTTGGCTTGTTTTTTTAATGTTAATTTTAAGTTTTAGAAAGTCTTGAATAGGTGTGAGGAAGTTGATTTTAGTTTTACAGTTACCTTGGGGAAAAATATAGTACTTTCACATTGATGGTTATAATTTGATTCTTTATTTCACTTTATTCTACTTTTATTATAGATAAAGAACATTTATAAAATATAGTTGCTTTGATTTATTCAAATCCTTTTTGTCATCATTTATTAACTGTTTGTTGTTTTAGGACCTGATCCCAACCTTGAAGAAAGTCCTAAAAGAAAAAGTGTTACATATGAGGAATTAAGGAATAAAAACAGAGAGGCATATGAAGTAACTTTAGCACATAAGACTGATCCCTCAGTCAGGCCTATGCAGGACAGAATGCCCAAAAAAGAAGGTATGACAGTTGAGTCTAATCACTACTCTTTAGGATTGGATACTGCAGCATTAATTAAAAACATTAATCATACTAATGTGATTTAATTCCACAAGTAATCAAGATAACATTTTTAAAAAGAATACCTATTTCAGTTACCAGATCTTTTGTTTGTTTGTTTTTTAAGATTTTATTTATTATTTTCATAGAGAGGGGAAGGGAGAGAGGCAGAGAGAGAGAGACACACATCAATATATGGTTGTGTTTCACCTGCCTCCAGCCACAGACCTGACTGGAGACCTGGTTTGCAACCTGGTTATGTGCCCTGACTGGGAATCAAACCAGCAACCTTTGGGTTCGCAGGCCAGCACCTTATCCACTGTGCCACCAGCCAGGGCAGATCTTTTGTTTTTAATGTGTTCCAAAGGCCATTTGTGTTAGAAAATAATGAAGTCTAAATAGTTGTATGACTTAAGATAGATTAGTTTTGTAATACAATATAAAAATTATATATCCACTTTGACTGTTTTCCCTTATAAGAAGTCACTTTGTAAACCATGTTTAAATGATGCATCTATTACATAAAATAAAATTAACAACAAAGATTGACAATTGGGCTGTAATGCCACTTTTGGTGGAAGCACAGAATCATGATTAAGTAATGAAATTGATTTCCTTAGGTTTGTGAAATTGGAATAGAGTTTACATTCTTTATAGAGCAGCTTTAGGACATTTCCAGAAGAGGAGTTTGGCTTCTTTTTAATAGTACCTTTGTTCTATAATTATAAATTTTAAAATCACAGTTTTTAAGTCATTTCAGAGTACATTTTCTGACATAGAAGTTTACTTCTAATGGAGGAGGGTGTTTTAATTAGGGTTTGTAACTTTTTTAATATAGAATTTTGTAACTTGAGGGATATTAGAGAATGTGTCATTGTTTCAAAGTTTTCTACTTGTTTAAAATTTGAAGAAATAGGTCTTTGGTACCTTCTTACAAGTTATATGCCACAAAGAATATAAAAATGCATAAATATTTTTAGTATTTTTTATTCTTTTAGAGCCAGATTTATTTCTAATTGTTTGTGATTGCTTCATTTAGACTTCTGTATTCATAATAATGACAGATAATATGTCACTATTGGTGTAAAAAATCTAGCTTTAAAATAGATTCGTAATCATCATTACTCAGTAATATTATTTAAAAAATTAGTGTAAGTAAACCTTATGCATTCAGTAGGCATTACTCTGTAATATGTAAAGACTTTGTTCTGCTAAGTAATTTGAGATTTAGACTGTAAGCCCCATGAGGGTAGGCAGTAGTATTTTTCTCATTTTTGTAATCTTTTATATGTCTGCGCAACATGATACCATACTCTGATAAATCAGAAATGGAGTGTTTCGTTGGGCCTTCTGTAGTAAAAATTTAAAAAAGGATACGGTAGACCTTTGGCATTTGCTAGATTTTGACATTTGTAGTTTTGACTGTAAGGAGTCTTTTTTTTTTTTTTTTTTAAGATTTAATTAATTATTTTTTAGAGAGAAGGGCAGGGAGGGAGGAAGAAAGGGAGAAAAACATCAATGTATGGTTGCCTTTCATCTGCCTCCAGCCATGGACCTGGCTGGAGACCTGGCTTGCAACCTGGTTATGTGCCCAGACTGGGAATCGAACCAGCGACCTTTGGGTTTGCAAGCTGGTGTCTGTCTGCTGAGCCACCAGGCAGGGCCTGTAAGCATTCTATTACATGACATTTAAATCTGAAATAATTTCTTTATAAAAAGTAACCAACTTTTTGTGCTTTATTTGAAAAAAGAAAGTTATGAAATAGTTTCAGTGATTTTTCTAGAATGTTCTAGAATCCAGATAGAAATTTTGACAGTGCAGTATAAAATCACTAGGTCAGAAAGGATCACTTTAATTTTTCAGTTTTAGTGTTGTGGATGACATTTACCTAATTAGAAATTAACTGAAAAAATTCAAAAACGTAGGCATGTTTTCATTTAGCTGTCAGGGCAATGATGTCGCCATACCATCTTCTGGAAGATTTTTATACCAATGAAGGAATGAAAGCAAGGGGAAACAGCATAGTACAAGTGAAAAGGACAGACATTGGTACTTTGGCACCTGTGTTAATTTGTTCTGGAACTCGTGATACATGCCAAAATGGACGAGTACCGACCGATGCAGCATTTTTTCTTGCGGGGCAGCATCGTGATTCATGCAAGTTCTAGCAAGTGCGATGAGTCCTGAGCAAGTACTGAGGGCTGAAACAGTTTTTCTCATCAAAATGCATTAAGTACAGGGATTGATGAGTTCCGAAGCTGATGAGTACCAAGGTAGGACTGTATATATCATGTGTTAATATAATAATGACATAGTTTTGACTTCACCACAAACTCTGAATGAGTCTTTGGGAAGAGGGTCCCTGTTCCACACTTGGACAATTGCTCCTTCACATTGTTATGACTTTGTAATTCACAGGTGAGGGCTACGTAAAAGAGAGGCTAAAAGGCGAAAGAGTGGAGAAGACCAAGGGGCATGCTTCAAAGTACAATTTATGTAAAATGTAGGAATGTTGGAAACTTTCCTCCTTAGCACTAGTATCATGGCTCATAAGAGAGAAGATTGAATTAACCGTAAACTGAAGACTTGACTGTTACTGTATTTTTTTGTGAAAAACAATTTAATTTTGTTACCATTAGTTTTTAATTTCCTGGTACATTTTTTTGTATGTGTTGTAACTTATACCATATTTAGGTAGCATGGCAAAGTTGTAAAGGCATCAGGCTTTGGAGCTAATAAACAGATGTGTTCAAATTTTAGTTCTACTTGTTTATTAGGCTTGTACCTTGGGCAAGTTACTAATCTGTTTTCCCCGTAAAATGGGCTTTGTGTTTATAAGGTTGCTAGGAGGACCGAATATTTACGGAAAGTTCTTGTTCCATCCAATCTCCAGTTCACTCAAGTCTGGCCAGCCCCTTTTTAATTGGACTCTCCTGTGCATTCAAATGAGAAACATAACTTTTCATCATAACAGCAAACTTAAAATAGTGCCCTTTACACATTACTGTTTGGAATTATCATCTATTTGTGCTTTTCTCCTAGTCAAAGTAAACAAATATGGAGATACTTGGGATGAGTGAAAGTGCATCATCGGACCTACTGGAGGAGTTCCCACACCCAGCTTCATCTAGGTGGTCCTGAATCTCTGCATGCTTTGAGCTCAGCAGCAGTCCTTGTAAACACACTTACAACTAGCACCTGGGTTTTTCATGGTTTGGCTTATTAAAATAATGTTTAAAAAATACAGGTCTTAATATTGTGTGACTGTATTAACCTTGGGAAGCAATACGAATAATGGTATTATACCACAACCATCTACAATTTGTGAAATTTAAGTTACAGGACAAAGATACTCTTACAAAACCATCGAGTTTGCAGTGCTGTAGAATCAGTGTATGTGAAAATAAATGATATCTGCATGTTGAATTGGGGCGGGTGGGGAGACCAAGCATAATTTTAAGTGTTAAGCTTTACGTGAAAACGTTCAAAGTTTTTCTTCAATGTTTGCTGTATTAATGTTTATGGTAAATAAAATATAAAGGAACATGCATCTTCATTGATTTTACGGTTTTGTGTTCTGTTTTTAAGCACAATTAGAAATAAGTGGTGTTTTGTAGGGATAGGAAATAAAGACACCTGTCGCTGAATATTTAATGATACGACTAATGTGAGTCATGGATTAATTAGCATACAGCAGATGGGTCCACACCTTAAAAAGCAGTGGTGATGTTCAAAAACTAAATTTCAGGGGAATAAAAATTGGGTACACTTTTTTTTTTATGTTCCTGGTTCAGGTGAATAGAAAATAAAATTGTGGTTTTATCTAAATTTTTAGTTATGTTACATTCCTACCAGTAACTTAGTATTTCAATTAGTGATTTATCAAGGTGATCACAGTTACATAATTTCTAATTACTGGGTTGTACACTAAAACGTGTTTATCAACTGTAATTTAAAAGTTATTTTTAAAAAACCCAATTTTTTGTGTGGGTCAGGAATTAAGGATTTCCATCGAACGATTTGGCCCTTGCTCTCAGGTTTGGAGTAGGATGCCGGATGGAGTAGGAGGGAACAGCAGGGATGCAGAGCTGGGGGCCTGCAGAGCGGCCTTGGCTCCATGCAGTTTCCAGGTCTTGTCACGTTCTCTCCAGGGCTTAGGGGGGCCCCTCGCAACAGTGCTCACAGCAGTCAGACTGTTTGCGTTACCCTTGGGGCTTGGGCATGAGTGTTTTGAGCTAGTATGTTAAAAGCTGCATTGTCATTTATTAACCAACAAACCTCAAGCCAAGCATTTTCACAAACCTGCCTATCAGAGGGCAGGAGCAAGAGACCCCCACGCTCACAAATTTAAAGGAACCGAGTAGTGGAGTAGTGGGATGGGATGTTTTCTGACTACATGCCTTCCCCCCAGCATTCATTCATTCACTCCCTCCCACGTGCAGTAATCACCTCACCGCTTTTCCTAGAGATTCCTTTGAATCCATTCTAGCAGCTCAACATCTTAGGGGCTTGTCATCTCATCAGGTCCAGGTGTGAGGCACTTGGGTAAAGGTCTGAAGCCCTGTGAACCTACAATACTTATTAGGCATAATACTACAGTACATGTCCTCATCCAAGAAGAGGGAAATGTAAGGCACACACCAGTCAGTTGGCCAGCACTTTGGAAGCAGAGCCAGTTACGTTGCCCTGGCGTATCCCCTGGGAGTTCATCCTGGCTGCCCCCCACCCCCACAGCGATCATATGCTTGCAGCTTCTCAGCCTGCCGAGAGAAAGCAAGGATCCCAAAGCTGCCCTTGTCCAAACTGGTATAATCTTAAAAATCTGTTGGGGGTTCTTAAGTAGGATGGAAGGTGCACTTCTCGAAAGCCACCCTTACCTACTGGAAACCTTTTCTATTTTGGGCTCCCTGTGAAGCTGATTCTTAGAAACCTCAAACAGGGTCTGCAAGGTTATGCCTGTAAGACAGGTAGAGGGCCATTTGGGTGTCTAAAATGTCCTGTGACGCACTGCCATCTTTCTGAGGTCTTGAACGAAAAGTCATTGCCTCGCTGGATTTGATCTTTGCCTAGAAGCCATTTCTAAATAGGAGAGCACTCCACTTGCTGGTGTAATGGACTGGGGCCTGTAGGGTTTCTCCAAGTCGCTTGGTAATGGGGGAATTTTTGTGTTTCACTTCTCATTGTAGTCAGCAGCCAGGTGGCACCCTCAACGCTGCTCAAAGATCTTAGTAGATCAAGTTCATCAGGCACATTTCCTATTTTCCATGTTACCACAGGTGACAGTTTTGCTAAACTTGCCTGCTTAATCAGCCTCTTTCAGCTTCCTGTAATGTTTTCCTCTCCCTTCTGTAGTCCCTCCTTGGCAGCCCTTTAGGCTTCTGTTAACACCCTCCTCCAGGCCCTTTAGGTTTTTACTAACGACCTGTTCAAGGTCCTGCCAGCATCCATATGCCACTTGTTCCCAACACCATTGCCACATGTTTTAGGTTTCTGTTATGTAAGCAGCCTACTTTTCAGCTACCCAGTTCCTGTGTTAGAGTTGGATAGAAAAGTAGCATTACATACTCTGAATGATGCAGAGTGGGGGTTCATTGTAGGGATGAGACCTTAGGCAGTTGTGGAACTGATGGATCAATCTGCAAGTTACTGCCTCTGCATTTTAGTGCCAGACATGTTCTTGTGTTCATGATATCGACATAAATGGAAACAGGACTCTTGAGGCCTAAGTTGAAACTGGCACACCTGTTCTGCCTCATGTTTTGCCTAGCGCAAGTCATATAGAAAAGCTGATGGTCAAGAGACCGGTAAATATGCCCCACTCACAGTGAAAAGAAAATGCAAAATTGCATGACAAAAGGCATGGATGTGAGGTAAAGAACTGGACCAGTAATACAATCTGCAAGGGCAGCAAAAGTGACCACTCCTCCCCCTGCATTCTACTGGCATTTAGTTTCTATCTCACACAGAGAGAGATTAAATTCAGTTTACTGCAGCTATTTAGCTATACATCTCTCTTTAACCTCTTTGAGAACAGGGTCTAGCATATATATGAATGTATATGGTAGGTCTTGAAAAATATTTGTTGAGCTAATGAAGTCATTTCTGGGCTTACAGTCAGAAGACATGGATGGGGTGACAGCCCTGATTTCTAAAACTTAGGTTCCTTTTTGCTCTTTCTTTCACCATCATTATTCCACCTCCTAGCTCCCTCCTCTTTTGTTGCCTCCCCAATCCAACCATCATTCTTGGCTTACTCATATCTAGAGATGAGAGCATCTAAGGAACCAAACTATTTGATGTTTGAATTTTACAATAAAACCTGCTCCTTTGAGACAATCATTCAGTTGACAAAGACCATTGGAGCGTGTGCCATGAACACTACATACTAAGAAACCAAATGGGCAAACGATGTTTTCCAACGCAGGTGACACATTCACACGTTCAATCACACATTTTGGCCTGAAAAGGACAAATAGTTGGCCCTGAAAATAGCATCATGAAACTGAGAAGAGGTAAGTGCATATATAATGAGTTACACTGATCAAAATGCCTGGCTGTATAAACACAAAATGGGAAGAATTAACTTAAAGATAAGTCATGCGAAAAAGCCTATCGTGGGACACAATTACACCTTCCTGGACTGCAGTAGCAGTAGTAGTAACTAACATCCATTGAATGGCTACTCTGAGCTATGCACTGTTTCAAGCATTTTCTAATTATGAGCTCATTTTATTCTCCTGAATAGCCTACAGGTAAATCTAAAATCTTCCCATTTTACAGATGAAGGAACTGAGGTAGCCAGGAAGTGGTAGAGTTGGATTTGAGCCCAGGGCCTGATGTAGAGCCACTCTTGCTATCAGTTCACGTGCCTAAAAGAAAAGGCACAATAATCCTGTTCTCCTCTGAACTGATCAGTTCACTTCTGGAGACTTGATGTGAGGACATCATAAACCAAAGGTTGTCCCCAAACCAGGATGTGACAGGGCTGGAAACTCACTCTAAAGGTTGGGGAAAACTGGGCCCTTTTGCTAGATTCTGAAGGGATTGTGCCTTGCAATATTTAAAGGCACAAGAATAAGAATTATGCAAAAGAATAAGAATTTCTGTAGCCACAAGTAAAGCACAAGTTTAGGCTGACATTTACAAAGTGCCAAGAACTCTGTTTGGGAATGAAGATTCAGAGACGAGTGAAAAAGGAAACACTTTCTGTCTTGGAGGAGCTTCTGGTCTAGAGGGGTAGGGAGGCCTGGGCTCCCCCAGACATTTCTGGAGTCTGGCACTGGCCAGCGAACTGGGTTGCACCTGGGGCAGACGGTGTCCTTCCCCTGGAAGTACATATGTGGATCCTGGAACCTCACCTGTCCAGACAGCAGAGGGGACTTCCACAGTGGGTGGGAGGTTGGGTCTGAGCTCAAACCTCAGGCTGGTGATGAGAATAGAAAGTCCAGGAAGGTGGTTGTGCTCACTGTCACATCCGCAGGACCTAGGTCAGTGTCTGGGACACAGTGGGTGCTCAATAATTAAATATATGAAAGAATAAAGATTTAAAATACAGGATATTACACATAAAAACCTGCACTTATTTGTTTTGGCAAATTGGAAGATTTGGTCAAAGCAGGCCCACATGCTTGCATGTGTGGAAGTGAAGATGATGTCTTCACTCAATTACGTCATCTATTTGGTTCTGGACGTCGCAGAGTGTGGCTTAATTACTGAAATCTCTGCTAACTCTAAATGCCTGCAAAATCAAACTACCACTGAAATTCGGGGGTAGAGTTCCGAAGTATAAGTTTTCTGGCAATAAACATTGCATTATTTGAATATCAAGAAAATGACCTACATAACCTTTTCATGGTTTAATCACGTCAAGATAGACTTTATTACTTTTGTAATATTCATACAAAATAGATAAATCATCTATTCTGACAGCAAGGGAAAAGAATAGCTTTTTAGTGAGAATTGTAAAAATATGTAAGCATTATATACAGTACATCATATTTAATTTTATTTTTTTTTTCATCATGAAGGTACCACTTTCATAAGCTTATGCTCAGCTTGGTGATGATGTTGTTGGCCATTGCTAAATGCTCAGTGACAAATGCCGCTCCTTTAACACATCTTCATATAGAAACAGACATTGTCTCCCAGATACTTGCTTCCTAAGGTGTACAATAGATAATGAAGCAAAATATTTGAGACTTCTCAGATAACTTTCTAGATTTTTCCCTCATTGATTTCCTTTCACACTAAGATCATTGTGAAAAACCAAACCAAACCGAAAAAAGCCTGCTTCAATGAATAACTTAGCTATGTAGGAAAAGCAGAGAGCCCCAACAAAAAGCCCAATTTGATTCAAAACTATGACGATGTTGGCAGTAACATAATGTGCATTTTCAACAATAATAGATTTATCTTTCCACAGTACCTGAAGACTGATTTCTACCTTGACTGGCTGTGCTTAGCAATGTGAAAATGTGCTAATCCCTGGGAGAGCATGTATCTTCTGGAACGCAGGAAGTACATGTCCCCAGTTCTGAATTTTTACCAATAGCTGAGATAACAAAGAGTCACCACTTGCTAGTTGTCAGAGTCAAGACTGAAACTGCATCCAAGAAACCAGAACATTGGGTCTGTGTTCTGAATTACAGAAGAAGAACTTTATTGGCTGAGAAATCAGGATATAGAACATAAAGAAATAGTCTATTTCATACACTTGATGCTCATGTAAATTAGGAACTTGGCAAATAATTTTGGTATTTAAAGTAAAATATTTCATATCAAGTATTAACTTCTGTTGAGATTTCCCTTCTTATCTCTCTTGGTGCTGGTGTCAGGATTGAGGTCTGTCCCGAAAGTATCGAGCCAATGTCAATATAATTAAAACAGTTTGAGTGACTGATACTTCCCGGTCAGATCTCGTTTATACCACAAAACACAAACAAGTACACCCACATGCCTATATGTGTCAATGGTGACACATATAGAAAACGTTGTTCGAAGATGCAAGAGAAGTTATTTTTTGTGTTTCTTGTAAGAGAAGTTTTTAAGTAGGCTCAGACAACTTACTATAAAACAAAAGGTCCTCAATGGGAGAGTTTTGTTTTTGTTTTCATTTTCTCGCAAAAAATAAAAACAAAAAAACCCTGGCATATAAATGGTGACGTGTATAGAAAACATGCAAATTCAAAGATGCAAGTTTTTTGTTTGTTTGGTTTTGCAAGAGAAGTTTTTAAAAGGGCTCAGACAACTTATTGTAAGACAAAAGGTCCTCAATGGAAGAGTTTTGTTTTTGTTTTTGTTTTCTTGCAAAAAACCCCACAAAAACAAACAAACAAAAAAACAACTGGCAGCAAATAGGAATCCAATTCATTGAATGGGCTGCTTCTGAGCACCCTACAGCCCTAAAAGTTTATTATTCTATAAATTAATTCTTTTTGTGATTCCTCTCATAACACACTGTCTCTTGAGAAATGGTGTTGATTCTTTCCCACCACAAGCAGTACATTAAAGGACCTCAGGGCTGGATTGCTGACCACGAGCCAAGCCGGGACCATTAGCTAAGCAACCCTCCACCTCACTGATAATAGAAAAGACCTAATGTCACCGAGGTCACTGAACGGACAGTTGGTTTATATTGTGGCTCTTTCAAGTGATATATTTTTCATTAAGTTAAAAATCTTGCTTTTCACATGTTAGAAAGCATGCTACACACATGCAAGAAGCAATTTTTTTTTGGTGCTCTGTGTTTCTACCTGCACTTGTGATGGATTTTCTTTGGGGAAGGGCTCCCCAGTTTTCTCAGCCTTTATTCCTGTCCACTAGAACTAAAGCAGCAGGAAAGAATGAATGAGGAGAACCAGAGAGGACTCTAAATTCTTTTGCTTTGTTGTAAGCAAGTTAGAATACAACATAATTTCTTTTTGGACTCTCCCTGCATTTTTCAATCATAGTAGGAAAACAAACAAATGCTCAAAACAACTGAGAATCTTCCACAGAATGCATTTCAATAGAATCACGATGCTCTGTTCCACTCGAAGTACATTATTTTGAAATACATTTGAAACTTGAAATGTGCACACACATTCAGAAGTTTAGGAAACTTCAAAAGCCACAGATGCAGAGTCTAGGAAGCTGAAGGCTGTGAATGCTGCTCCTCACTTAATCCATGCTTAATTTTGCATTCCTCACAGGTAAGCAGGCAGTGCCTAGGACAGAGACAAAAGGAGAGGCTGTGCTTTGAAACTGGAAGCTTAGTCTTAACACCATTTTCCTAGGTTGAAGTTCACAGGCCTAATTTCTTAAAGAATAACAGGAGCTGTTTCTCGGTTTGAGATGGCTAGGATTCCATTCAACAAGAAGAGCAATTAGGGGCTTTTCTGTGGGAGTGTGGGGTGAGGAAACTGGGTAGAGGGGAGCAAAGGGGGTAAAACTGAGACAACTATAATAGCATAAATAGTCAAATATTTCTATTTTAAAAAACGCTAATGATCTTCATGCCCAATGTCGTTTTCACAGTACTGTGCTGTTTCTCAATAGAATCTACTGTGACGAATGAGGGTCTTTAGTGAAAGGTGTCCCCAACATGAGTCCTCGAATATTATAGTAGAAGCAGCTATTATTTACTGAGCACTTACTGAATGCCATAAATAGTCATTTCTATTCCTTACAACATTCCACGGAAACAATTCTGCTCACTATTTTATTCGGATGAGAAAACTGAAGATTAGAGAGTTTAAGAAACTTTTCCAAGGTTACACAGTTTATTTAGTAAGAGGTAGAACTGGTTTCCCACCCAGGTACAGCAGAGGTAATGCCCTTAACTGCGGAGTCCAGTTGTTTATATCCCCAAATGAAAATCATGATATAGTAAAGGCTCTGAAAAGTCCTGCAGTAAAGAAACCTGTTTAAATACGGTGTTAACCCGTAACAGGGGAAACCATGATTGCTGATTAAGATATTCTTTTGAGACTTGCATAATGTCTTCAAAACAGTAGGTACTCACTAAGTGTTTGTTAAGCAAATGAAATAGATAACCAAGTTAAATAAGAAGTAATTATTATTGAAGTTGAATAGCAACAACTCAAAATTTGAGAGTTCAGGAGGTTTTATTCCCCAACACATGTATGCTAAGAAAAACGGTTTAGTATTACAAACGGTGAATGATTTTTTAATTATCTTCATTACAATCCCTCAGTCAAATAGATGACCAACCTGTTGTGCCCTGGCCCAAAACCAGCCCCACGTAGCTGATCGTCAAGGGAGTGAAATTTACTCTGGCATACTCCTATGTACGATGCCTTTCCAAGGCCGTATCCCAAGATACCAGCAACTGTAAAAGGAGGTTAGGAAAGATAGATTATAGAAAGGTTCTGAATCTCCTCCATTAGTTATCTTCTAGAATTTCCTTTATGAATAGTTGTATTTTTAATATCAAAAGAACCATGTTCAATCAATGAGCATGAAGCCCCCTTTCAAAGAGCAGGATTAGGAACTGGAGACTTTCTGACTCATTTTGAATTGGTGGTAGAAAGGCCAGGACAGAGCAAGCTAACACGTGGCCCGCCCGGCAGGCTCAGGGAGGCCCAGCCAGCAAACATGCCTGAGGCCACCAGGGGATGGGAAGGGGGGAGTTGGGGTTGTGCCTATTGGTAACCTCTAAATCACTGGGTGGGAAATGCTCTTTATGGATTGGAGTTTGGGAAGCTGTAGTCCATCCTGCCCGCAGTGGGGAAAGAGGTCAACCAGGCAGAGGAAACCTCCCAGGGAAGAAATCTCCGACCCGCTCCTCCTGCGGGAAATGAAGTTGCGGACTGCAAACTGGAAAGTATCCTCTTTGTATATAATAGATCTATGTATTGCGAGCAGAAGAAGATGAATCCCCGTTGATGGTAGGTGTATTATTAGGAAGTCCCTGATTTTTAAATAATATTCATTCACTATTCTCACTATAAAAAACATATGAAAAGATTGGCCAAAAGAAGAAAATGTAAATCCCAAAGGGATCTCTTATTCTGAGGCTCTGCTGTGGACACTCTCTGGTGTGTCCGGCCAGGTGCTCCTAGTCCATGCTTTAAAGGGGACCGTCTAAGGTGAGATCCCTATTACCTAACTTGGTATCAAAAAGTGTTGAATGAATTAAGAGCTGTGAAGTGGCCCAAAATAAAGGCTGATCTTTTGGAAAGTCAATGCAGGCAGTTTGGTTAAGCTAAACATTCATATCTCCCGTTGCTGTAAACATCTTTTTTTTTAAAGATTTTTATTTTTAATTTTTAAAAAGATTTTATTTTATTATTTTTAGAGAGAGGGGAAGGGAGACAGGAAGAGAGAGAGAGAAAGACATCAATACATGGTTGCCTTTCACCCGCCTCCAGCTACAGACCTGTCTGGAGACCTGGCTGGAGACCTGGCTCGCAACCTGGTTACATACCCTGGTTGAGGAATCGAACCAGCAACCTTTGAGGTCACAGGCAGGTGCCTTATCCACTGTGCCACCAGCCAGGGCCCTATAAACATCTTTTTTTTTTAACTTAAAAAAAAAATTTCTTTGACTTACGTGCAACTTTAGGCAATGCTCCAAATCTTGGGTTAGCTGATAAATAACCTAAGGAGTAATATATAAATACATTATTATTTCACTTTATTACATATTTAAATTTATAAAGTATAAAGAAACCTTCAAATTGAAGATGTACCCAAATTCTTAATCAGAAGAGATGGCCCTTAAAGAGTTATAATTCAATTCTTGATTGAATTTAAATCTCAGATAGCCATTTGTGCCAAGTAGCCAGTGCTAGCTTTAATCTTTAGAAAACAGAACATGATACAGACAATTCAAGAACTGTTTTAAGATAAGAAGGCAAGGATGAAGCTAACAATTTGTTCTCAAGCAATTAATTAGTCACTGCCCCTTTCCTTTTTATATAACTCAGCACAGAATTTCAACTTAGCGATTCACAGTACCAGTCATATGTCACCTAACAACAGGGATGCATTGTAAGAAATGCATTATTAGGCAATTTTGTCATTGTGTACTTCATAAAGTGCACTTACATAGACCTCGACAGTGCAGCCTCCTACACACCTAGGCTGTACAGTATAAGCAACGCTGCTAGACTACAAGCTTGAACAGCATGTCAACATACAAAACAACACAAGGTTAAACCAAGCATGAGAGAAAGCGGAACAATCAAGAGACATCATAAGCCCGTGGCCTACTGTTTCACAGTGAGCTTTTATGGAAGTAGGAAGAGTACACTCTAAAATAATGATAAAAAGTATAGTATAGTAATCATGAAAACCAGTAACATAGCTACTTATTACCACCATCAAGTATTATGTACTGTACAGAATTGTATGTGCTATACTTTTGCATGACTGGCAGCGCAGTAGGCATGTTTACACCTGCGTCACCTCAAACACCTGAGAAGCGCTTGTGCTTCAACATCACCAGGGCTATGATGTCGAGGGTCCATAGGAATCTCCAGCTCCATCCTAATCTTATGGGAGCGCCATGGCATATGCAGTCTGCTGTTGACTGAAATGTTGTTATGCGACACATGACTGTATATATACCACAATTTTCCAATAAAAACCTTACAACCTGTGATAGGCAGAATAATGGTCTCCTAAAGATGTCCATATCCCAACCCCTGGGAACTGTGAACATGTTCCATTCTGTAACAAAAAGGAATTTAATCACAATGACCTTTGAGTGTGGAAGAGGACTCAGAGACACCCAGAGAGCTGGCAGCCTGTGAAGAACTTGGCTTTGTCGACAGAGGAAGTGACCACGAGACTAGAAGAAATGTGGCTGGTCTTGAGAGGCTGGGAAGGGAAAGAAAGCCAGAGAGCCCCCAGAAAGGAATGCAGCCCTACTGACACTTGGTTCAGACCCATGACACCCATTTTGGGCTCCAAATCTTCAGAACTGTAAGATAATGACTTCGTACTGTTTTAAGCCATGTGTTTGTGGCAATTTGTTACAGTAGTCATAGAAAATTAATACACAACCCTGGAAAATTATATTTGCACACATGCAAGAGATGATATTGAAAAATTCAATATTTATATGATAAAATCCTTCTTCATGTCATGACCTTATGTTGTTATTGTCAGAAATGATCTGATAAAGACTTGTTACTGATTGATGAATATATTTCTATAAAAAGCCTATCTTCAAGTTATAAAAATATATTTAATAAATCAACTTAAATCCTTAACAGTCAGATTGGTTGGAATTCTCCTAGATAAATGACATGTGGTCTTGAAGAATCCAGAAAGAACTAGATCATCTTCTTTCATGTTTGCATGGTACAAATACCCTTTTTAAAATCCTTGCCATGAGCAGTGTTCAGTGGGCTTCAACAGGGTCAGGTGCCTTCTTGCTATTTGGGAAAGAAGCAATGCCTGTGGGTTCTCTGGTGACCTGGAGACTGGGAGAGGTTATGTGGGGAGATGCAGGGTGGCTGCTAACCCTCATGATCTGCTGTACAAATTAGACACAGCACAGCTTCTCACTAGGACAAATGGCCTGATGGACAGAGCTCGGTGGGGTTCAGCACCCACCCCTCCCCTGGAGCATCCTTGTACAGGGAACATTCTGTCTAACATATGCTGAGTCCCTGGGGGACATAGGGACTCTGGTCCAGAGAAAGGCACTGTATTCGTTTCCTAAGGTTGCTATGACAATTCACCACAAACTTGAAGGCTTAAAACAACACAAATTTATTACTTTATAGTTTTGGAGACCAGGAGCTTAAGGTGGGCTTCCCTGGGTTGTCTCAGCCTATTTGAGCAGCTATAAAAGATTGGGGGCTTATAAATGACAGAAATTTATATTTCAGTTTCAGAGGCTAAAGTCCAAAATCAGGCTGTCAACAGGATTGGTGAGACTCCTCTTCGGGTTTGCAGATTTCTTGTGGTGGAAAGGGCTAGGGAGCTCTGTGGGTCTTATGTGTAAGTTCACTGCCATTCTTGTGCAAGAGCACTCCACCCTCTCGGGCTAATTACCTCCTAAAGTCCTCACGTCCTACCCAACACCACCACCTTTGGGTGTTAGGATTGTAACACGCGAAATTGGTGGTGGGGGTTGGGGACACACATACAAACATTCAGACCACAGCAGCCACCTAAAATCAAGGTCCAGGGCTGCATTCCTTTCCAGAGGCTCTAGGGTTTCCTGCCTTCCAGCTTCTGGAGGCCACTCGTGTCCCTGAACTCTGCACCTCTGGCCCTGCCTCCATCTTCAAAGCCAACTGTGTGGAGTAAGTCCTTCTCATACTGCCATCTCTCTGGCTTTGTTTTCTGATCCAACTTTTAAGGACCCTTTTGATGACACTGGGTCCATCTGGATAATCCAGAATAATCTCTTTATTTTAAAGTCAGCTGATTAGCAGCCCTTCCATCTGCAACTTTAATTTGCCACGTAACCTAACAGCCACACATTCTGGGGACTGGGACATTTTACAGAGAGGTGAAGGGGGAGGGGGTTATGCTGCAAATAGGCAAAAGCCTGCATCAAGAAATCCTTCACCACAAAAGAAATGCCAAGCACCGAAAAGTAGCCAGGGGGGCACAGAAAGCTGGGCTTGCTTAAGTTCAATCATTGAACAGATGCTGACTCTTACCTTGGTGGACTAGTCCTTGGGTAACAAGCATGCTTACAAGAGAAAAAGGCAGAGCTGTAAGACAAAAATGCCCTTCAATACTGGTATTTCAGAGTTTGGCCCCTCACCGAGAAATCAGGGAGAAGTACTCTCGGTTTTTCCTCTTACTTACCTTGGCGATGACTTCTTAGTCATTTGTTATTTTACTTATTCAACAAATATGTATTAAGTACCAGCTAAAAAATTGTCTTGGGGTCTTTCCCAGGCACTGAACAAACCTAAAGTCCATGGATCCCCATCTCTGACGTCCACCCTACTGATGGATGCCCACCACTCACCAGGTTCTGATCACTATATACATACAACACAGGCATCTTCAAGTGTGTGTGGACATGCAGCTGTTGGGTTTGGGAGTTGCCTTTAACTAGATATTTTGAAATTTTCAATCCTACACGAGAGTGAAAAACCAGTACCAAAACCTCCTGCATATCCTACCTCGGGTAGTTGTCTGCTTTTCTCTTTCATGACATTTTGCAGCACAATTTGCATATGTCTATTTTCTAAAACAGGCACATTAGTCTGGAAAGGGTGGTTTTTAGTTCTGTCAAAATGTGTCAGATGACTCCTTCCAAAAGCAGAGAGCAGTGACGAACATCTAGCTCTTCCTAGCAACCAAAGCAAGTTAAATAGCAACCAGCATTTCCACCCATATCTGCCTGGTGGTAGGTAACGCGTTGGTCATACGATGTTAGTCTACTAAGGGCTTAATTACATGACTTACTCATAGGTTGTCAGAAAAGACATGAATTGCTAGGAGCACAGTCATAGTAGTAATGCAGGATGAATATCAACTTCTAAAGAGTGTTTCTTTCAGAACAACTGATACTGACATGGAATGACTTAAAAAGTCAAAATGAGTGTTTCAAAGTGAAATTATCCCTACCTCAGCAATGTTGCAGACATCGGGACTGTATCTGTAGGCTCTACGATGACATTTTCAAATGGCAAATCATGAATTTTTTAAATCGGAAGAGATGTTAAAGCAGGGTCTGAATTCACACCCTTGTCTTGTTTATACAAAGCAGGCTGACAAAGGAGATGACTCAGCAGAAAAGTGATTTCAGAGCCATTGTCAGAGAAGTAATAACAAATGCTGCCAACTTCCATTCATTCCACAAACATCGACGAGGTACTTTCTATATGTCAAGCACCGTGCTTGGCTCTGGGACGAGGCAATAAACCTGACATTATTTCTGAACTCACTGAGGTTTGAGTCTAGTGGAATTTAGGAAAGTTTACGCTTTCAGAAAACTCTAAACGACACTCTCGGTACACTTTCTGTGTCACATGAAGCCAAGTGTTATGTAAGAATCGCTTTCTGTTGCGGAAAAAGGTTCCTAATCAGATATGACCTCTGCTCTCAATGGGGATTTAAACTCTAAACAGCCCAGATATCAAAATTCTTCAAGGAATTTATGCAAAGTCCCAGCTTACAAAGAAATCATTACCATAATTCTAATGTGTGACTTAGGCAGTTTACCGCAGCGCATGGTGTTAGTAAAGGTTAAGGGGCATGCAATTACCTCTCTTCCAGAAGCTTTCTTCTTGGCACTCTCTGATAATCTTTGTAATCTCCCCTCTGTGGATGTGCAGTTTTGACTTTGGACAAAACAACAGGCTCTGGAAGGAAAGTTCTGTGGTGAGCTGACTGAGATCATCAGGAAAGCATCTGCTGGTTTTTTGTTTTGTTTTGTTTTGTTTTGTTTTTTTGAGAAGGGCTGGGCGATCTCTCCACTCTGATCAGGCAGTGTGTCGTTCTGTGCTGCCAGCACAGAGCTGTGACCGGTTTCACCTGGGGACACGGGAGGGACCAAGGCAATAATCCCAGCTGCAGGAGCAGAGGTCTGGTCGGAAAGAATGCCTGCGGAGGCCTCTTGCTTTCATCCGTCCAGCCTCTGTCCATGCAGATGCCGGCAGTGCCACCACTGCTCCTGCCTGCTGGCTTCCTGCAGACCCCGTTCCGTGTGGCCCCGGGGTGCAGACACTACAGCACACTCTTTACACACCTGGGGCACCACTCCAAGCTCTGCATTACAAGTGTTATATTTATAGACCTATATTCTCATTCACCTCTTTACACTCCTGTTTACGCTTTTGGACTATGAACTCATCAGCAGACTGGTTTGTAGTTTTCTACAGTTTCCTTTTAATTCTGACAATTTTCTTATAAACGTAGTTTATAAGTGGTCTGCACATAATTTCTGGTGGACTGATCGATATGTTTGACATAATTACTTTGATTTATTCTACAGTATTTTTTTTCATGTTGATATGCTGTAGTCTGGACTAACTCCCATCTTTCCTGATCTTCCTCCTTGCAGATATGTAGGCATTATTCAGTCGTATCCACACTCTCTGCTCTCATTTCCCT
Source organism: Noctilio leporinus (assembly GCA_004026585.1). Classification (NCBI taxonomy): domain Eukaryota; kingdom Metazoa; phylum Chordata; class Mammalia; order Chiroptera; family Noctilionidae; genus Noctilio; species Noctilio leporinus. The sequence goes on along the minus strand of PVIW01000004.1, from coordinate 120,195 downwards.
CTGCCCATCGCTGCTATTCTGAGTGTTTAATGTGGATCTTTTGTATGTACACATTCTTGCAAAATGTTCCCTGTTTTGAGTGCATGTGTCTTTTCAATGTAAATGGCATTGCTTTATATATTTCATTTTATTTTTAAAAATATTTTTAGACAGGTTGCAAGCCAGGTTTCCAGCCAAGTCTGTAGCTGGAGGCAGGTGAAAGGCAACCATATATTGATATCTCTCCCTCTCTGCCTCTCTCCCTTCCCCTCTCTCTAAAAATAATAAGTAAAATCTTAAAAATATATATATTTAGGGCCCTGGCAAGTGGCACAGTGGATAAGCTGCCAGCCCCTGAACCCAAAGGTCACTGGTTCAATTCCCAGCTAGGGCACAGAACCAGGTTGCAAGCCAGGTCTCCAGCCAGGTCCTTAGCTGGAGGCAGATGAAAGGCAACCATACATTGATGTCTCTCTCTCTCTCTGCCTTTCTCCCTTCCCCTCTTTCAAAAAATAATTCATTTTAAAAAATATAAAAGTGAGTTCTGCAATACACCATTTCTGTGATTTTTTCCAGAGTAAAATAAGTATTAAAAAAGAAAAAAAACTGCTTAGCCCTGGCTGGTGGCACAGTGGATAAGGCACCAGCCTGCGAACCTAAAGGTTGCTGTTCCATATAGACCCATAGAACATTTTCAGGTATGTATCTAGAAGTAAAATATATGGCATGCATATTTCCAATTTGACTAAGTCTTGTTACATTGCTCTTCCCACCAACTGTGCCTGAACATTCCTCTCAGCCTACAGAAACTGCATAAGGCTACTTGCGCTGGATTTCAAGGTGGATAAAGAAAGGATTTTAAAAATTTTGACAGCCTAACAGGTATAAAGTAATAATTTCTTGTCTTATTTGCATTTCTTGGTATTTAATGTGTTTGAGCATCTCTAGGTACTCTTCAGCCAGACTGCCCACTTCTCCTCTAATGTTGAGGCTATGAATTGTTGCAGTTGGCCCTGGCCTGTCACCAGTGGTTATACGTTGGCTCATTAACTTTGTATTGTGGTAAAATACACATAACATAATATTTAGCATTTTAGCCATCTTGAGGTCCATACACAATTCAGTGACGTTAAGTATAAACGTCTGCAATGTTGTATGGCTGCCACCACTATCTAGTTCTAAATTTTTCCATTTGAAACCTCAGGCTCATTAAGTAGCCTCTCTTCATTCCCTCCACCCTTTAGCCTCCTGGCAACCACTAACCTGCTTTCTGTCTCTATGGATCTGTCTCTTCTGTAATCTTATGTAAATGGTGTACAATGGATGACCTTTAGTGTCTGGCTTCCTTTCTTTAGCATGTTTTCAAGGTTCATCCTCGTTGTAACATATATCAGTACTTTGTTCCCTTTTGTGACACAATATTCCATTGCACATTTTGTTACCAGTTTATCTCTTGATGAATATTTGGATTGTTTCCACCTTTTGGCTATTGTGAATAGAACCGCTATGAATATTCCTGTACAGGTTTTTGTCTGAACACATTTTTAATTCAACTGGGCCATATGGTAATTCTATGTTTGACCAAATGAGCAACCACCAAACTGTTCTCTATAGGAGCTGTACCGCTTTACAATCCCACCAACAAGTATGTAGATTTCAATTTCTTTACATCCTTGTCAACACTTTTCTGTTTTTCTTTTTAAATTATAGCGATGCTACGGGGTGTAAAATGGTATCTCATAGTGGTTTTGATTTGCAGTTATTTAATGACTAATGACATGGAACATCTTCTCATTTGCTTCTTGGACATTTATGTATATTCTCTGGAGAAATACCTATCCAAGTCCTTTGCCCATTTTTTAACTGGTTCATTTGCCTTTTTGTTGTTGAGTTGTCAGAGCTCTTTATATTTTCTGCATACTAAACTCTTATCAGATACATGATTTGCAAATAATTTTTCCCATTCTGTGGGTGGTTCATTCATTTTTTTAAAAAACAAATTTTATTGAATTTGTTCCTTACTAAAAAGCCACACTTGTACTTCCTTGTTTGTGAATTATTTATGTAGGTTCTCTGCCATTTACCATTGGGGATTTTAGTGTTTTTCTTGTTGAGGTTCAGCTCCTTGGCTTTTGAAGTTTACCCTGCTGATTTTGCCTATGTCCTTTTTGGAACCTTTTGTTGGTAGCAGATGTCAAGGTGGAGAATGGTCACCACTTTTGGAGCACTGTCTCATGGGCTTGGCACAGGGCCAACCATGGAATATGTATGCATAACAAGACAAATGGACCCTGTGGTACCTGTGCCTTCAGAGCTCTACAAGCAACCCACACAGGTGACCTTTCTCTTCTTTCCCACAGCATAGTCCATGCAGGTGGTGGCCAGGGTAAGTCACAGTGACAAGAAAGAGCTGCTCTCACTCTCCATCTACCTTAGTTCCTTAGCAAACACTCCTCCAGTGTAAATTCTCCTCTTGGTTCTGCATGGGCTGAGGCAGAAATAAGAAACACCTTTTTTCCTTTCTTCACACACACACACACACACGCATCCAGGGTTAGGGACCCCGACTATCACAATGTCCTGTAGTCCAGATTGAAGCTCCAGCAAAGCCTCCCTAGAGGAGCTCTGGTGCCCTTTTCTATATAACCATGCATGTTTTATGGCTCTCCATTTCACACAGGCAACTCGGGTGTCTAACTACCTCTCCTTGTGACTTGATATCATTTGTCTGTTCGCCTCTCTTAAACTTTGCTCCTTAAGTATCACCTCCTCCACAAACTATTCTTAACTTGAAAAGTTGACCCCAGAGAACATAAACTTCATTTACCCATCACACTACTTTCTCTTTTCTTCATTTATGTGTCCCTGAAACACATAATATTCATTCTCCACAAGTTGAAAAGTTGGGTTCTCAGTCTTTGCTAATTTAGTAGTTAAGGGCTCTGCCCTCCTGAAAAGGAACACCTGGCAGCAGCACACGTTTAGTAAGGTTAGCTTTGGTAGCAAAAGTGTCAAATCAAGCACCATCTATCATTCTGTTCAATTAAATAAGGAGTTTGGCTGCTGAGGGGAGCCTCTTCAGTCACTGACACCCTACGTAAGAGTTGCTTAGGCTGGATGCTAAACAGGGAAGAGTAGATAAAGGGTGTTGTAAATAAAAATGGAAAAGATGCTTTTCAAGGCAGTCAAAAACACACTTGTCTTTCCCATTTCATTTTCTCTGAACTCATCCAACAAAGTGCCAGACTGAAAACAGGAAGATGACTGGTCAAGGATGAAGTTTGAAGAAAGCCCTGTGTGATGCTCCTCTTTAGATGGCAAACGAAAACTCTACCTGCTGGCTTGGTGGTGGCAGGTGAGGCGGTTTATCATGGTCTCCGTGAGCGGACCCTGACGACACCATGTTGACCTGGCCTTTGCTTCTCTCCTAGTTGGGGGTGCTCAGCTGACTTGGTGACCCAGCGTCTAAGGAAAGTAGAAGAGACTCACTGTGCTGTGACTGAATGCTTGTATCAACCTTAAAAACACCCTTAGCCCTGGCCGGTGTGGCTCGGTGGACTGAGTGCTGGCTTGCAAACCAGAGGGTTGCGGGTTTGATTCCAATCAGGGCACACACCTGGGTTGCAGACACGCTCCCAACTGGGGCACATGAGAAGCAAGCACACATTGATGTTTTAAAAAACACCTTTAATGTCAACTCACCTCTTGGGAAAACGCTTGCATTTTGTCTTAGTGTCCAACACCCTGCAAACGAACTTTCTAATGTCTCCTCCCACCACATACAAATGTGAAATGTCACACTGTGAACAGTGAATTGTTTTACTACCTATAAACTGTGTCCTAAAAGGAGTTTCAATTCATTACAAGGCTACTAACTACACAAATATTTACTGAGTGTCCGTGAGGTGCCAAGCCAGGGGGACATAAGGACGGATAAGGTAAGCTCAGTGACGAAGGAACCACCAGCCTAAACGGGAAGGCGAACGTCAGCAGTTACCCAACATGCCCAGGGTTTCCCCTGGAGCTAGCCAGGCCAGGGTGCTAAGGAAGGCGAGGAAGAAAGGTCTCATCTCTCTGGCCAGGTCACACCAGAGACTAGGACTTGAGCTTGTCGAGGGTGGATGGACGCCCCAGCATAAAAATCAGTTTGAAAGGTGCTATCGTAGTCCAGGCAAGGATGCACCGAGACCTGAACCAACACCCTGGCTGCAGCAGAGAGATGATGGACTTGAGTTTGGAAGTGCCCGTGGTGTATACACAGCAATCTGCCAACAGGGAGTAGCTTATTTATGGATCTGGGTCTGTAGTTAGGGATTAAGGGGAGCCTGGAGAGATGAATCTGGGAGCTGCCAAATTCATGACAGGTCAGGCAGGTAACAAAATTGTTTAAAAAGAGTATTAGAGAACGTGAACATTGTGGTCAAATGAATACCAACAGAAGGGGGGAAAAAGGCCAAGGAAATGACTAGGAAAAAAATAGTACGGAGGGGAGGGAATGAATCACTGGGGTCACGGCTCAGAAAAGCGATTTGGCAATGATGGACACAGTCCAGGTGGGCTCTGAGCCCTCACCAGGCCAATGGCCACTGCACTCCGCAGCCTCGGGCCCCATAATCACCACTGACTGCCCTGCGAAATGAACGTCGTATCAGACACAATTCTGCTTCCCGTAAACTGTCGGGCATGCGGGCCAAGGAGGTCCTTACCTGTATTAAGTTTCACCTTAGGTACCTAAAGTTATTGAAGATAGAATGATGCCCTGCAGTAGACAGTCCTGAAATCAGAAAGACCTGAATTCTGATCTTGCCTCTGCTTCTTGCTAGCCCTGTGCTCTGGGGCAAATGACAGGATGTCTGTGCCTCAGCATTCCCGCCTGTTAAGTGGGGGTAATGGACAAGCAACCCTGAGGGGCTGCTGCAAGGATGAGAGGTCAGATCCTTAAGCCCCAGCCCCGCACCCAGCACCCAGGGCGCTGAGCGTGTGAGCAGTCAGGGGCAGCTGTCAGAGTGGACCTGGGCACCTTAATTCCAGAAGCTCCCCAGGAAGTCTTTGCTGACCTAAGGCCAATGAGAATATCCATGCTTAGTCAGGGTTAGGCTGTTGCTTTTAATCAAGAAGCAAAGATAACGTATCTCAGCTGTGTCGGTCAAGTCCCCTGCACGCAATTAGTCATCAGTCCACCTCTAAGCAAAGCCTCTGAGGGGTTGGCCTTCCGGGTGCAGTTCCCACCTCTGGGCCCGGGTCCCTCTGCTTCTCAAGGGTGGGGAAAGAACGCTGGCAGGTGGGCGGTGGGAGGGGAGGTGCGCAGCAGGGTCAGGGGCTGGGAGGGTCACCAGACTTTTGATGGGGCAGGGAAGCCCAGAGTCGATGTGCGGGAATCGGTGCCAGCTCCCGTCAGCGGTCGCCGGCCCGACCCCGAGGCCAGGGGCGGGGAGCTGGCAGGGGCGACTCCAGGCGGCCCGTGATGGCCCGAGCGGCCTGCGAAGTGCCGGACTCCCGGGGACCCCCGCAACAAAGCGGCCGCTGGGGGCCTCCTTCGCCTCGCCCTCTCTCCCGCTGCCGCCGCCTCCCCTGCGGGCTCCCCTGCGAGGTGAGGATCGCCGCCCAGGCCGCGTCTCCGCGCCCTCGGAGTGGAGTCCGGACCCCCTGCGGCTGCTGGCACCGCCGCAACCGCCTCCCGCCTCCCCCGCCCGCCCCTGCCCCTCGCGGCGCGCGGGAGCCCCAGGGCTCACCTCTCTGCTCAGGCTCGCCAGCTGCCTTCTCCTTCCTCTCCTTGCTCCGCCCTCTCGCTCGCGGCTTCTCGCTCAGTGCCTGCACCCCTATTCCTCCCCTTGCCGCCCCTTCCTCCGTCGGCTCATCAGCGCCCACACTTAGCTCTCAGGCCCAAACCTGGCTCTCGCTAGAAACTCCCACCCCACCCTCGGGAACTGTCTTGATATCTGGTAGATCCTACCTCTTGGATGTCCTTCAAGTAACAAACTCCTTTTCGCCCGTCAATAGTGAAACAATCGTTTATGGAACACCCCTCCTGGGTTTGGCATTGACGTTCCCTTATTTGCAATCCCTTTTTTTTAAATTGAGATACAATTGATATATAATATTATATCAGTTTTAGGTGTACAACATAACAATGCCACATTTGTATACGTTGCAAAATGGTCACCATAGCAAGTCTGGTTAACATCCATCACTATACATAATCACCTAGTTACTCCTGCCCCAATTTCCCTCCTTGGAATGAGGACTTTCAAGATCTACTCTCTCTCTCTCTCTCTCTCTCGCTCTCTCTCTCTCTCTCTCTCTCTTTTTCTTTTTTAAAAATTTTATTTAGTTAGTTTTAGAGAGAGGGAAAAGGAGGGAGAAAGATAGGGAGAGAAATGTTGATGGAGAAAGAAACATTGATTAGTTGCCTCTCATTAGTGCCCTGACCTAGGGACAGAACCTGCAACCCGGGCATGCACCCTGACCTGAATGGAACCAATGACAGACCTTTCATTTTGCAGGATGATGTCCAAGCTACTGAGCCACACTGACCAGGACAGAATCTACTCTCTAGCAACCTTCAAATATGTAATGCAGTGTTATTCATTATATTCACCATGCTGTACATGACATCCCTGTGATTCATTTATTTTGACTCCCTTGACCCATTTCACCCACCCCCATGCAATCCTCTCTTGAATCCTTTAGGACGATTACCGTTATCCTCTTGATGAACTAGGAAACTGAGTTTGTTCAAGGCTACACTGGGAGTTTACAGTCAAAGCCATCAGCTTGGTCCCAGGCTTCCCCCCACTGCCCCATTTTTCTCTGTCCATGTCTTCTAGCATCCTGCCACTCCAGCCTCTGACTTGTTGGGGGAAAGCTTCTGGTGTCTCTACCTGTGTTGAGTTGGGAAAGAGGTTGGGGACCATGTGGAAGGGCCTCTTCCTTTCTTGCCTTTTCCTACTATTGACATTGGCCTCTATGCCTCTTACCTTAGCCCCTCCACAGTGCTCACCCCTTCGCTGGTACTTCCAACCATCCACCCTGGCCTCCTTTCCGTCCCTCATTTTCACCTGGCTTTTTCTAACCGAGTCCTGGCATGGAACCTCCCCTGCCTGGAGGCCCCTCCCCATCAGTCTTGTCCTGGTGTTTTCCTACTCATCCCTCTCTGAACCTTCCTCAGGAAGACTTGCCTTGACCCCTGCTCAGTCTAAAGTGAGGGTTCCCTTCATTTCCATAGCAGGATGCTCTGTAGTTTTCTTTCATTGCATCTATCATGAGTTGTTTTTATGTACTTTTTAGGGTGTTTGTTTCAAGCCTGTTACCCCTGTTTCAGTGTAATTTTCATGAGCTACAGAACAAGAGGGTGTCTGTTTTGCTCACTGTTGTATACTTGGCATCCCAAATAGAAGAGGGGCTCAATGCATAGCAGTTGAACAAATGAATGAGTGAGCCTGGGTTCAAGGCTGTTTGTCAATATACTGTTGTTTGGGAGGATGTTCACGTTCCCCAGTACATCCTCCAGACCACGTTCCTTTATGTGATTCACTGGTTTTCTTCCGCCCACTTACCCTTTCCAAGAGAAAGGGGATGTAGTTCTATTGCTAATTTGACATTGTGTTACTAGAAGTCAGAAATAACCTTTTGCCATTTTATGGTCTGGAAGGCACAGATTTCTCACTGGTTTGTGATGGAAATGAACAGCTCTCCCTTACACAGAAGCCTAGCTTCCAACAGATAAGCCAAGGACATTTCTCGTTTAGTCCACATTCCACCTTCATTTACACATTTCGCCGGAATGTTCCAGTTAATTGCTTTACATAGCTAAAAGTTAGAATTATGTAATGGGCACAGATTATATGAATTTATCATTGGTATTTGTTGGGCAAATCGGGTTTGTCTGTGGATTGTTCCAGGCACTTTTAGAGATAAGAGGGAAAAAAGGCAAAGGTCTTGCCCACAAAGAATTGATTACTTCCCAAAGAATTAAAATAAAATAAAATACGCTTGGCCCTAGAAGTATATAATACTGAGCAGAGCCTTTCTTAGGCTTAGCTTTAGCTTCCTACTGGGCCTCAGGGTCATGACCACAAAGCTGATTATCATTGGCCGATGCTATGAAGAATGCAGTGCCAAAGGCTTCATGGCAGGCTCTGACTTGAACTATTTCCATAGCCTTGTGCTGTCCTCTGGCAAGTTTTAACTTCATTAGCAGGGCCCCACATGATTCAGCTCCTGCCTGCTCTCCAACACATCTATCTTAGGCTCTTCAAAGGCCTTACAGAGTGGCTGATGTTTTCATTCTTTTATGTGTGCTGGCACTTCAGCCTCCCTCTGCTTCTTCACCCCTCACTCTTTTGCTCCCTTTTAATTCTCACCCAAGGGCATGCCTATTCATTTTAGAGGGGCAGAAGGGAAGAAGAGAAAGAGGGAGAGAAGCATCAATGTGAAAGAGAAACATCAATCTGTTGTGTCTTGTGTATGCCCCGACTGGGAACCGAACCTGCAATCTAGGCATGTGCCCTGACTAGGAGTTGAATCTGTGACCTTTTGGTTTTACAGGATGATGCTCCAATCAACTGAGCCACACCGGCCAGGAATCTCTTATTCTTAAAGACAAGTACAGAATCTTGATCAACAAGGTAGGGAGTGGGACCCAGACAAACTGTTTCAGAGAGGCAGGAACGAGTACTATGCCCTGTGGCTGGCTAAAGACCCAACCCTAGTGGGGAAGGAGTGGGACAGATCACCACCATGGGAGCTCTGGCTTAACTCACAACCACCTCTTCCCTGCTGGTATAAGGACTCTCAAGACACTGGTTTCCTGGTGGAGAGGTTTCCTGGGATGTGTGTGTGGGGAGGGGGTATCTTGGTGGCCAGCAAAGCCCTCACCCTCCATCTGCCATCTTTTCTTGTCCCAACTCTCCACTTGACATCTGCCTAGCTCTGTGAATCACAAGATCTCGTGAGCCACTCATTGCTTCTCTAAGGAGCAAATAATGTCGGATCTCACTGAAGCAGAGCAGCCAGGTATAAATGAGGTGACATTCAGCAGACTGAACTCGGGCTCTGCTTCCTTTCACGAGCTGGCCCTGCCATCATGACAGGCACCTTGCCACTTAGCTTCAGCTTCGGGGCCTTTGACCCAGAGCTTGGGCTGCTTTCGGTTCATCTGGATTTGATACTCAGACTGCCAGAGTCAGCAAGAGGCCCCAGAGCATCATCTCAGCTCAAGTAGGAAAAATCTGAAGTATGAAGATGAGTATACACTGATTTGGTTGTATCTCAAGTGTTCCCCGAGACAGGCCCATCCTTTATTTCACTCACGAGTGCTACTTACAGACATCCCGAGAGCAACTCTAGTGCTTTAACATTCTAGACCTGCTTGCCACAGCCCACGATGCAAAGGCCTTTGAATACGTAAAACTGAGTGCTCCTAATATAGCAGAGAGAATATATGGTCAAGCAGAGGCCAGTGATATTGTGTGGCAGGTATTTTGATCTCCTTCCAAAGGACTATTGTCCTAGTTTCCCATGTTCTATCCCAACCGTATCTCTAGAGTCATCTCCCTATCTAACTAGAGTCAGGGTGAGAGAAAAGCAATTTGATTTTCTGATGAAAAAAAAAAAAGACAAAACCAAAAACTCACAACAGGGTGGAAACCCAAGCATAGATTTAGTTTCTTGCAGGGCATAATTCCATCATAAAAGATAGGTTTATTAATCAAAATCAAATTGATAGAAAGCTGAGTTAAGATTTACTCTTACCTTTTAAAATAGGCGTTATTTTTTAGAGCAGTTTTAGATTCACAGCAAAATTGAGAGGCAGATACAGAGGTTGCCCCACAGCTCCTTTCCTCCCTCTCACATACCACTTCCTGTTATCAAGATGCCCCCACTGAGCAGCACATTGGTTACAAGTGATGGCCATACAAGGACATATCGCTACCACTCAGAGTCCATAGTTTATATGAGGGTTAACTCTTGGTGTTGTCCATTCGGTGAGTTTGGACAAATGTATGACATGTATCTACCATTACAGTATCATAGAAAGCAGTTTCACTGCCCTGAGAATCCTCTGTGCTTTGTCTATTCGTTACCACAACCCCCAACCCTGAAACCACCGATGTTTTTAGTGTCTTCATGGTTTCATCTTTTCCAGAATGTCATATATTTGGAATCATATGGTATGTAGCCTTTTCGGGTTTGCTTCTACTTATTAATATGTATTTAAGGTTCCTTCACATTTTTTGCTGGCTTGATAAGTTCATTTCTCTGTAGTGCTGAATAGTCTAGTGATGACGTACCACAGCTTATCATTCTACTGACAGATAGGTATCTTGGTTGCTACCAAGTTTTGGTAATTATGAACAAAGCAGCTACAAACACCTATAAGTAGGTTTTTAGCATGGGCATAAGTTTTCAACTCCTTTGGGTAAATAACAAGTAGTAAAATTGCTTGTCATATGGTAAGAGTATGTTTAGTTTTGTAAGAAACTGCCAAACTTGCTTTCCAAGTGCCTGTACCATTTTGCTTTCCCTCCAGCCATGCATGAAAGTTCCTGTCACTCTACATCCTTGCCAGCGTCTGGTGCTGTCAGTGATGATTTTTACTTTCGAGAGGAATGTTCTGGAACCCCTTGATTACCCTTGTCAGCTGTCCTCACCTGATCCACTTCCCTCAGCATTAGGGAAACAAGTGTCAGTTTCTTGGGGGTGCACATCTGATGAGTTGTTGGAGCTTTAACTGCACCTGTTTCAGGTGGTACAACTTCAGCTTCTCTCTTCATCGCATCTCTCAGGGTGCTTGCAAGCTGTGTCCATCCTACCCTTCTCTCAGACACCTGCCCTTGTTGGTGGCAAGCTCATGTTTAATACTTACTCTTCAGGTCTCATTGGAGACCGCTGTAGACTAGGGATTTAGGGCAGGGACCCGGGAACCACATTGCTTGGGGGTCCATTACAGCCCCACTGTAACTCTATATCTATATAAATAATTGCCTGAAACAGTGCCCGGCACATAGGTAGGCAGTGCTGTTTAAGTTCATTACCACTTTCTCCAGAAAAACCATCTGTTGTCTCTACTGCAGGGATCCCTCCTGTGTGCCATTTTTTAATGGCCTCTTTATTTGCCTCTATCCTAAGATGTGAGATTCCTGAAGGCAGGAACTGTTTTCCTCACCTTCAGGTCTATGGCTTGAAAACCACATAAAATAAAGATATTAATTTATGTTATTAATTCGGCAGCCAGAACAAATAGAATGTAGTCTCCCTTCCCCATTCCAAGAGGGTCACCCAGGGTGTCCCTCCCACCAGGATGGTTCGTGGCTTTCACCTTATAGGAATAAAAGGAGAGTTCATAAAGAAAGCATGACACAAGCTTCCAGAGTATTACAACTGTGTAGAATTTTGTAGGAAAACAAAAAAGCTCCAGCAGAGAGAGGAAGTAGTGGACCAATTCTAGAGAAAAGATTCTGAGCTTTTTGAGAAACTGGAAAGGGAGCAGAGGTGCAAAGGTCCTGGGGTGGTAGAGACCACAGCTCTGGCTGTGGAAGGACCTTGGGCGAAATAGCTGCTGGGTGCCCCGAGAGGAGACTTAGTTAACATTTACCTTCCCAGCCTTCAAAAGCTCAGCCCATTACTTTTAAAGGACCCTGTGACTTTTTGACAGGGACAGCTCAGAAATAGCCAGAGGGGATCAGAGGGCCTTCTCAAGCTTTTGGACTGTGCCAGACCCCTTCTTCCATCCTAGGGAGAAGGGTGACCTCCCTACCGTGCCCACAGCCAATTCAGGAGACTGAATTTCTGGAGCAGATGGAGACTTTGGACAAATGTAACTTTAATTGAGACATAGCTTTCTTTGACCCTAAGTGAAATGAGCTGAAGTTCCACACCTCCGACACATCCGTGGTTCTGGTAAAAGCAACCACATCAAACACCTGGTGAGTAGATGAATGCCAGGAGCATCTTGAAATATATCCAGCCTATTTTAATAATATCATAGAAACAGTTTGTGTTTGCCTGAAGATCTAAATGAAGGTTCTCCAGGGCTACTTCCTGAGCATTTACAGCACAATGAAACGACCTGGCTTTGGACAAAGATTCAAAAGACTTTCATGACTGCGTGTTAGTAGCAAGTTTAATTTATAAGTTACCAGTCTTACATTGCTGGTTTCCTAAGCAACTAAGCCTGGCTGCTTACACTTTGGTTCTGGAAAGACTGGCGTCTCCAGTCAGAACTTGTACCACAAAGCCCCACCTAAACTGACAACATCCGTTAGAGATAAAATGAAAAATCCTGCTTTGCCTATTGGCATTTTTTTCACAAAGCTGCCTTGTGTCTAACAATTCTTAGCTAGCCCTTGCTCCAAATGAAAGCAAGTTTGGCTCCTTTTTTTCCTCTTCTGTCAATTACTGGTGATCACTAGTCCACGGGTTACTCAGTTGAATTAAATCTAGAGATAATCCCCAAATATTTTTTTTCTTTAAGATTTTATTTATTATTTTTAGAGAGAGGGGAAGGGAGAAAGGCTGAGAGGGAAAGAGACATCAGTGTATGGTTGGTTGCCTTTCACCTGCCTCCAGCTACAAACCTGGCTGGAGACCTGGCTTGCAACCTGGTTATGTGCTCTGGCTGGGAATCAAACCAGCAACCTTTGGGTTTGCAGGCCAGCACCCCAAAATATTTCTTTGGACATTAGTTCTTGCTCAGTCGCCTCTTCAGTTTTCAGAGACTTCTATACCAATCTGTAGACCTGCTCTGTTTCCTTGCCCTTCTGAGTATCAGAAGAGTATCTAAATGATAAAGCATTCAGGCAAATCTTGAAGTTGGAATATTCCATTGGAAAACTATCCTGGACTCTCAGGAAATCAGCACCAAAACAACAGAAACCATTATAGAAGAAAAGATGTTTAAGGACTGCAAAAAACTCTGACTCATACACAGTATAAGCTGCCTTTAAACATATATCCCTTCAAACAAACTGATACATAATGGTTTGGGACTATAGTTTATCTTTGTCATTAACAAAATAGAAAGAGGGTAAATATGATTTCATAACTATATTTCAGGTTTTCAGTTAAAAACTATACTTTAATTAATATTCCAGTGGCTTTATTTTTGAATGTTTTCTGCCAATTTTGGATCTTTAGTATAGCTGAATAGTTTTTTTTTTTTCTATTTCTTTCTTTTTTTCCCTCATTTTAAACACAGCTTTTGATCTTTAGAAGCTATAAGGACTTCTGGACAAGTTATAGCAGCACATTTATCAACAAATCTTTAAGATTAAATGGGTGTGTATAAGAAAGGTCTAAATAATTAGGTTAAAGATTACAGTCATGAAAAATTATGAAAATTATTCACCTTTGCCTACTAAACTAACAGCCTCAGAAATAAGAGTATTGTTATGATGCTACCACATTGGAATTTCACTAAAGTAAAGCATTATTTAAAATGTACATGTAAATAACTTTGAATTCTCTGATACTGAGTGACAAGTAGTGTGTTAAAGGGCTTTTCAGGAAATGTTTCATTTCTTCTTGCTACAACCCTGGATTTCTCTTGAGGGAACTGACACACTGACAGGTTAAAAACTGGTCCAAGATCACATTGGCAACTGTGATCAAGGCAGGCTTGAAATATAGACTCAGTGAGTAATTATTCATCCCGGCAAATGTTTATTGAGTACTTACAGTGTCAGGCTCAGTTCTAGCTTCTGGGGATACTGAGGCAAACAAAAAATATCAAAATCCCTCCTGTGGGTATTGTGAACACAGCAGAGTTTATTGGTTTGAGTCATACCTACTTCTCCACAATTATGCAGTATGGTAGCTGGCTTTTTGGAAGTTTAGCCCCTCTAAGTTGATTTGATTTTCCTGAGGGAAAAAGGCCCCTAAACTCATTCTAAGTCTCTGAAGAGTGGAAGTCTGGAACAAAAGCTGGATTCTTCCAGAAAACAAAACAAAACAAAACAATTCTCTTTGAAATAGCTACTTTCTTAAAAAGCCAAATAAACGAACAACCAACCAACATCACACACACACACACACACACACACACACATACACACACAAATCTTTTCAAAGCATCCTGTGTTCTAGACAAACTTTATAAACATGAAGCAGTACCTTTTACAGTTCATGGTTGCCAGGCCAGTGGACTATTTTCCCCTATTATTTCCATACCTTACAGTAAAAAGGAAACCATTTTCCTTTTTTAGAGTATTTCCATAATAGAGTGACCTGAATTTGCTGGGAGATTCCCTTAGCAGGCCAACTGCCCTTGTGCTGCGGTGGACACCAACGCCTGCAGTCTGTGGTGGCTTTAACCCGCATTCAGGACTAGGAGTAAGTAGTCTTGTTGGTTTCAGCTGCCTCCCTCCCACCCTCTGGCCCACTGTAATTCCACTGGGGAGTTCTCAGAATTCTTCTCATCAAGGACAATGTGGCTGGAGAGGAAAATGCAGTAGAGAGGGATCATGGATTGGGACTTTGTAGAATAACCTAAGACAAAAATTCCGGTGCCTGTGATTTATCGAAGCTGTGCCTGGGCTCAGGGAAGAGGGACGGAAGGTAGAAGAGTGCAGTGGAAGGAACTAAGCAACGGTGTGGCCTTAGCTGGTGCAGCCCAGCTCTGGGGGCTCTAGATGTGAATCAAGATGCAGAGTGCTGCCTCATGAGACAAGTGGCCTCATAACTGTGGGTCATTGGCAGCAGCTGCTGGTGAGGTGGTTTCTTAGTCCCTGCGGGCTGCTATCACAAAAACCACAGATTGGATAGTTTATAAACGACACAAATTAATTAGGCACCGTTCTGGAGGCTGGAAGTTGGGCTCAGAATGCCAGCACGCTAAGGGGAGGACTATCTTCCAGCCTGCAGACTTCTTGTGTGTCATATGGGGACAGGGCTGGGGACCTATGTGGGGTCTCTTTTCTAAGGGGCACTGATCCCACTATTAGGGCTTGACCCTCATGACCTCACTTCCCAAAGGCACCATGTCTTAATACTATTACATTGTAGGGTAGCTAGGCTTTCAATATCTGAATTTGGAGGGTTGGCAGGCAGTTGGCAGATTTTAGCCGTAGCATTTGGCTAAAATCAAGGTGCCAGCAGAGATGACTTCCTTTTTGGAAGTCCTAGGCAATGGCAGCGGACAAAGGAGAAAAACGAGATGTTCTGAATTAAAATGACAGCAGCCAGAGAGTGCGAGAAAGAGATAGAATGGTCAGTCTGTGAATAACTGTGAACCAGCTCTGACAAAAGAGTGGTCGCATGCCTGCATATCTGTTGGAATTTCGGATTAATTTCCAAAATTAACTAGGATTAATTTGGGATAATTTGCGATTATCCGAAAAAGAGACTAGTTGGGTACCACGGAAGCCCAGGAACCTCCCCTTCCTGCTAATTTACACAGGAGCTTCGTAGTCTGATGTGGACTCTGCGGCAGAAGGCTGAATTCACCTCAGGCTAGCCCCACCCCGGCTTCCCCACTTTGTTTCCAGCAAATACAAATCCTTTCAGAAGAGGTGACGTCTTTCTTCCCACTGCTTGATGTATAAAAACGCTTACAAAACTGGACACAGTACATATTGTCTTTCCCACCCAGCGGTGCTACTGGTGGTTTAGACTTCTTGCCTACGATCAACCTGGTTTTTCACTTTTATTATTTTTTTTCTAGCAATGGCCTCTTAAATCCTTTTGTTCAAAAGCACTTTCAGCCATGGAAGTTAAATTGGCTTAACACAATGAAGAAATGCTGCAGGGGCACCTTGTTGCCTCACTGCTATGCCCTGGGTGAGTCAGATCTGGCTCCAAACTGGCCTATTTCACACACAAAGCAATGGCCCTGCTGCGGGGCAGCCCAGCACCCTCAGAGAGCAGCACGGCCATCAAAGGCTGCTTATCAAACTAGTGCCAGCAGCCACACAGTATTTGTCCCCTAAAGGAGCTGTGGTGGCTTCGTACAATGTCAACTACACGTTCCAGACACCCAGATGCACGAATATCCTGGATGGTTCAGAGTTACGGTGGCTACGAGAAAAACTGGTGTGATATTTAAGAGGCAGAAACAAAACAGCAGCCGTTCCACTTTGAAGGTTGGTAGAGGCAATTAGGGACAGCACAGAGGCGTCGCTGGGTCCCACGTTGGTCTTGCTTTCCTTGCTCCAAATCCAGCTCTCCTTCCCGACTGCTAGCTCTGCTGACCAGCAGTGACCCCAGACCCACCGCGCCATGTGCCGCTGGGTGTTCACACAGGGGGAAGCCACAGAGGCCAACAGCCTCCCAGATTCTTCCACACCAGCTGCCTCTGGGGCTCCTCTTCCGCAGTTCAGAGCTCAATAAGCTTGACTTGTCCACCGGCATCAGGGTTTGTTCAGATTTTTCTCTGGGCCTGCCTGGTGTGGCTCAGTTGGTTGAACAGTTGTCTCAAGAACCTAAATGTTGCAGTTTCGATTCCCAGCCAGGGGACATACTTAGGTTGCGGGTTCAGTCCCCCATCGGGTGCAAGAGGCAATGTATGTGAGAGGCAACGGGTGTTTCTCTCCCCCTGTTCCCCTCCTTCCCACCCCCTCTAAAAATCAATTAAGTATATCCTTGGGTGAGAATAAAAAATAAAAAGGCTTTGCTCTGGTACTTTTTGGACTTTTTCTTCCTTAGCTCCTCCCAAAATTGTGTAAGGCCTAACTTCATAATAGATAATATGTCATAGTTTTGCTGCTCTGATTTGATCCTTTCTGGTACAGGAGAGAAATATAATTATCTTTATCTTATTACGAGTCCAGGGAAATCTTATCGTTTCGTAAATATCGCCACAACGGACACCTTTCTGCCTGGCTGTCCTCAGAAATAATCAATATAGATCAATATAATCAATGCGATATTGAACACAATGGCCTTCAGTATCTGGAGGGAAGGGGCATTAAAGAACTCTTTTTAGGAGAATATTAATCAATCTAAAGATCCTAGTCAGTGAGACAAACAGGAACTGGGGCCAGAGATACAGTGAAAAGGCAAATCCCCCCGCACCCCCCACCCCATCCTGCAGGGTATTGGATGTCTCTCATCTCCTGGGCTGGACCTGTCACCACCCAGTTTCTTCTCCATGGTCTTGGCTTCAGTCTTCCCCCCTTGTCACACAGCACCATGCTGAAGGGAGGCCAGCAGGACTTAATTCAGTCATGAAATTGCTATATTTATTCATTCATAATCTCGAGGTGTAACGGGAGGCATGTTCGCTTGCCAAGAGCCCTTGTGGGATTAGGAAAATCATCCAGCCTCTCTGAGCTTCAGTTTCTTCATAATTTGTTTTCTAATGCAAATGCTAAATGAATAGATTCCATCTTCTACAGGGTAGGTGCTGTAAAGGGTGAACTTAGAGCCTGCCTTTCCCAACCCCTCCTTTTTTTTTTTTTCTTTTTGCCCTTTCTTTGATACAAACTTTTCTATGGGTGCCATCGGGGCAGCAGAGGCAGGAAAAGGAGTCATGACCCTTCAGTATCTCAGATGATCTGGGAGTAGTGCATAAAACACACTCTCTGCAGGCCCCCTCAGCTGATGGCAGCCATTTGAAGTGTGTAAGAGAGGAAGCTTGATTTAAGGAGCTTAATACACTGAATTCATTGTAGTTTTACCACTCGCTAGGTGAGTGACTCACTGGACTGCTCTCAGCCCCACCTCCCGCACCTATAAAATGGGCCAATATTTCCCACCTCTCAAGGACTCTGAGATCATCTGTGAGCTTACCTACGTATGCTGCTTGTATATAATAAGTGGTCCAAAATGCTTCTTTCTTTTCTCTCTCTTCCTCTGAAGATTTTGGTCAGCTTTTAGCAAAACCTAAAGATGCTGGATTTCTTTAAGTTCAGCAATATATGGATCCAATTATAGAAACATTTTTAAAAAGATTTTATTTATTATTTTTAGAGAGAGGGGAAGGGAGAGAGGCAGAGAGAGAGATATCAATGTATGGTTGCCTTTCACCTGCTTCCAGCTACAGAGCTGGCTGGAGACATGGCTTGCAACCTGGTTGTGTGGCCTGGCTGGGAATTGAACCAGTAACCTTTAATAGAAACATTTTTGAATGTTGAAAATAATGGGTAATGTATTTGAAACTGTTTAAATAAATTACACATTAAAATATAAGGCATTACACACGATACTTTGGTAAGTAAACTAAGCTAATCATAATTAAAATTTGAATGTTCCTAAACAAAATGACTTTAGATAAGAAAGGATAGTGAAATAACTACTGGAAAGTTTCCCATTCATGTCACTCCATTCTTTTTCCAAGGGTCATATTTTATTTTCACTTGAAGTTTCAAATCATGTATAGATTTCTCTTTCCTGGTGGTCGAAGTAGCCAGTACGGTATAAATATCTTACCAAATGCTAACTCAGAACAGTCAATGCACTGTCCCAAGTTACTAAGAACAAAAAATGTGAGCCTTTCTAGGGCAGTGCTATTTGGATAAATATTTTGGGGAGAGCACTTTGAGAACTGGCTGGCTTTCTTTCTTTCTTTTTTGCCGTTTATATTTTACAATATATATATATTTTTAATGTTTTTTTAAAATATTTTATTTATTTATTTATTTATTAGAGAGTGGGAGAAAAGAGGGAGAGAAAACTTGATGTGTGTTCTGTCAGATGTGAAGTGTATCTCATTGTGGTTTTCTTTTCTTTTGTTTTAAAAAAAAAAATATTTATTAGTTTTAGAGAGAGGGGAAGGGAGGAAGGCAGAGAGGGAGAGAAACATCAATGTATGGTTGCCTTTAACCTGCCTCCAGCTATGGACCTGACTGGAGACCTGGCTTGCAACCTGGTTATGTGCCCTGGCTGGGAATTGAACCAGCGACCTTTGGGTTCCCAGGCTGGCACCTTTCCACTGAGCCACCAGCCAGGGAGTATTTTATTTTTTAAGAGATTGTATTTACTTATATTTAGAGAGAGGGGAAGGAAGGGAGGAAGAGAGGAAGAGAAATATCGACATGAGAGAGAAACATCAATCATTTATTTGGTTGCCTCTTGTACGCACCCTGAACTTCAAGGCATGCGCACTGACCTGTAATCAAAATGGTGACCTTTCAATTCGTGGGACAATGCCCACCCAATTTTGCCACACAGGTCAGGACTCATTGTGGTTTTATTTATTTATTTATTCATTCATTAAAAAAAAAATTATTTATTTTTAGAGAAGAGAAAGAAGAGAGAAACATCAATGTGTGGTTGCCTCTTGCTGGTCCCCAGCTGGGGACCTGGCCCACAAACCAAGCCAGTGCCCTGACTGGGAATAAAACCAGTGACCCTTTGGTTCACACTCAATCCATTGAGCCACACCAGCCAGGGTTCATTGTGGTTTTAATTTGCATCTCTTTGATGGCTAGTGATGTTGAGCAGTTTTTCATATGTCTATTGGCCATCTGTATATGTTTCTTGGAGAAATGTCTATTCAGGTCCTTTGCCCATTTTAAAAATTGTCTTCCACGTGTTGAGTCATATAACATGTTTTTTAATGTATTTTGGAAATTAAACCCTTATCCAATGTATCATTGGCAAATATGGTTTCCCATACAGTGAGTTCCTGTTTCACTTTGATGATAGTTTCTTTAGCTGTGCGGAAGAGAACTGACTATATTTCTAAGGAGCTTTTAGTAATGATAGTTTCTCCCAGTATGAGCATGAATGAAGATTTGTACTTAAAAATAAATGAATAATGTGCCCTGGCAACCTGGAGTTTAACCTTTTCATTAGTCTTCCCCTGCAGCTGGAACATCTGTGGGAAGAAACAACAAATATCATTATCTAGAGAGTTTATGTGTAAAGAGTGAGGTGTAAGAGCTCTTAATTTTCTATTGCAGCTGAGTAAATCTCTGTCTGGAGTGTTGGTTGGCATACACAAAGTGAAATGTACAATTAAATTATGGCTTGGCTGGTTTTATTTACCCAAGGAAGGTCTTCATTTTTTTATTTTTAAACATGGGAGCATCATTATTATTATTATTAAATTCAATTGTTTTTTTCCATTACTATTCATTACTCTTATACTTCCTCCCCCTTGCAATTACCACACAGCTGTTGCTGATATTTTCTTTTGCAGCTTTAATTAGCTTACATGCAAAGCTGACATGTTATATTTATGTGACCATGTTAAATTTATTTCTCCTTGTATTTATCATCTTCCTTCAAAAGAAGAAAGAAAATATACAGATTCATACAATTAGTTTAATTATTTATTAAGAGCCAACAAGGAAATGTAGTTATCGGGATTATCTAGTATTTTTTACTGCCTTACTTTCAGTTGGGTTGATTTCTCTGCCTAAGGAAAGATTTCCTTTTTTTCTCCTGATTTGAAAATTGTTATGAAGATTAAATAAGATACATGTTCACTATTGACATGTAGCAAGTTTTCAATAAATGTTGCTTCTCTTTTCAGCCCCTTCCTGTAACTTGTCATCAAGCCTGATGATGTTAGTACAAGTGGTTCTCAAATTTCACAGCATATCAGAATTATCCCAGAACTTTGTGAAATATACCACCACCTGGCACCCACTCCAGAGCCATAGGGTCAGGATTTCCTGGACCGTGTCTAAAGAGCTCTGATCAATAGATACCCAGTATCAGAACCACTGATCAGAAGCTAGTTTAAGTCAAGTACTACCTCAGTTTTTGGGTTGGTTTATTTGGCTCCTAAGAGTTGAATGAATTCAGAATTGGTCATTACAAAGAGACACTTGGAGCTAGAGAAGAACTTAGTATTTATTCCATTTCTGTCTTTTCCAGTTCAAACTGAATCCCAGAGAGGCTAAGGGTCTTGCCAGAGAAGCTCCATCAGCTGCTGTGGGTGGCATGGCTGTCCCTGTGCTCTGTCCTGTGCCGGGGCTGGCTTGGAGCTTTAAGTCTTTCTTGGCTTCATGTGTTAGAAACATTCACTTTGGAACCCAATTTACCTACTTTTGCTGCTTATACATAGATGGCTCCATCCTGAATTTGTCATACTGATCCTGTACTTTGAGGCTGCACTTTGTATAAAAATAGTTTCCCAGTTCTAATTGCTGACTATTTCTCACTTTTATTACCTGATATGATTAACCCTTGTCCAGTCTCCTGTGTCGTTCTGTGATTCATGACTGTTTTTATCAGCAGACCTACATGCCCTTTGAAAGGAGTGTTATGAGCAAAGATTATTGATCAAATACCATGCAATCCCATTTGATTATGTTAATGTCTCAGGAGTATGAAACATTTATGTTGGTACTTTTCCAAAGGATTGCTTCCTTTTACTGTTTTAAGTCAGGTTGGCTTTAGGAAGTATAAAGTTGTCTCATTTTTCAAATATAGGAACAGAATTTTTAAGTGTCTGTTCACCTATTTTAGAATTGTATTATATGACCTTTGGATGAAAGGCCATCATGTATGATTTAGAGTGATGTTTTTGAAGTCAAATTCCTAAAATTGAAGGAGTATTTCAAGATTAGGTTTAACTCATGAGTATCCTTTCTTCAGTTATCTTAATTGATCTTGAGTATTGGAAATTAGTCCCTCTCAGCCGGTCCCTTAGTGTTTTCTCAGCCATGCCCAGGATGTATTTCACATGTCTTCCCACCTGTTCCTCCCACCTGTTCCCCCAGCTGTGGCCTGGTCTATGGCTGACTCCTGAGGGATTCTTCTCTGTTGGCTGTGGTGGTCCTCTACTGCTAACTGATGCTATTACGCTGCTTACATTCCTGTACCTCTATTTTAAGGACAATCTTCTGAAGATTCGGTGTAATGAAAGGGATGTATAATACAGCAGAGAAAGACCAGGCCATTACTCAGGCTCCCCAATAGTACTTAGTGCCCTGCTTACCCCCAGATCTCTCTTCACTAGACTGGGGCACCTCCCCCCTTACTGGAAGGCTCTCCAGGCTTCAGGGTTTGTGCCAACTGTCTCTCATCCCTAAAGAGAAAAGGGAAATTCTTCCTTACTTCTGTCTTTAGCCTACTTGCCTTAGACCATTAATCTGTTGCCTAAATGATTCAGAGTTGTAAATGCTCATTCTCTGGATGAGAAACTGTACCAGAGGGAATGTCCTGGTCCCACGGCCTCGGTAAGATAATCACACAATGGCTTGATGTTCGTACATTTCTAAAAAGCTGGGTTATTCAGTCTCAAATTAAATCATGGCTGAAATATCAAGAACCCAGTCCAGGCTGAGTTGTTCCAGGCTCAATCCAGGTCATTCTGTCTCTTTTCATCAGAGGTTTCTCACTGGGTAGGGGTGGGGGGTAGGGGTCTAGTCTTTCCAAAGTCATGTAGGTGCATGGAGAAAGTGCCCTCCATGTCGTACTTTCTGAGCATGCGAAGAGAAGCGCCTTCTGTGATGGCCGCACTCCAGGGATCCCTGCAGGTGGCAGATGTTTGAGTGTCTTCTCCTCCCGCAGCCTTCCATGCCCTTCCTCCCAAGGCCACCAGCCTGGAGGACAAGGAAGCCCAGTGCGGAAGTCTGTAGGGTCAGCCCCATTGGACACAGAGCAGGGCAGAAAAGGGCCCAGGGTGGATCTGAGGGAGCAGATGCAGAATAGTCAGCACAATGCCTGAGGTAGGGTGTTTAGGGAGATTCTGATTCCCTGCTGGCAACTCTACACCAATCCTAGCTCAGCCAAGGCCTTGGGCTTTCCTAAAGATTGGATTCCTAATTGTAACCTGTCTCTATGTACGTATGTCTCTCTGTGTGTACATCTGTGCATGCATATGTCTGTGTGTGTCTCTCTTGTGTCTGTGTTTATTGTGTATAGGTGTATCTGTGTGTGTATCTGTATATGTGTCCATGCATACATGTATATGTTTGCAACTATTTTGTATCTCCCTGTGTGCTGTGTATACAGTACATGCCTGTGCATGTATCTGTATGTGTCCATGTATACCTGCACGTGTACATGTTTGCATCTGTTGTGTGTCTCCCTGTGTGTCTGTGTATACAGTACATGCCTGTGCATGTATCTTTATGTGTCCATGTATACCTGCACGTGTACATGTTTGCATCTGTTGTGTATCTCCCTGTGTGTCTGTGAATACAAGTCTGTGTGTGTGTTTCCCTGGAAGCATGATTTGGGCTGGAACAGAAGAGAGGAACCTCTGGTGTAGAAGACTCAGAGCTCCCGCACTGTGATGGTTCTGAGTCTGTGGGGCAGCAGCTCCCAAGAGCTGGCCAGCTCAGGCATCTTGGGGGCGGCTGGCACCCGGCGAAGGGGTCTTGGGAGCCTGCATGACTGGGTTTGCTCATGCCAGGCCAGTTTTGGCATGGTGCACTAGGGTCATCCTCCTTAGAAGAATCAGCGTCCCTGCCCCTCCTATTTGAGGGGCCCAGGGTAATAGTATAATGAAAACCTGTATTCCACATGTTTAAATCTTCAGAAGTTATACATCAAACTACATCGAAGGGCTCTTGTGTCCAGCATGGCGCTTGTGTCCCCAGGACTGTTCCTGCAACCTTTCCTCTTGACTTTGAGCAGCAGCCTCAGGATGCTGGGGCAGGCCAGGCGGGCCCACGTCAGGGCACAGACTCCACGGAGTGAGCTCTCTGCCTGGGCTCAGCTGTTCTCCAGGCGGGCCCACGTCAGGGCACAGACTCCACGGAGTGAGCTCTCTGCCTGGGCTCAGCTGTTCTCCACGCGGGCACTTTGGTGGGGGTGGGGAACTTCCTCCCTTAAGCCTAGGTAATGTTCCAGGACACCAGAGTTCTCCAGCACACCTAAGGGATCGCTTTTTGGGGAAGAGTGTTTGGATTTCAGATGCAGAGGACTAAATGAATCATACTCTTCAGTCTATAGCACATAATCATCCCTGGTTCATGCAAGGTACCCCCCTACTTCGTTCATTCATTTAGCCGCCGTCCATTTCTCATTGGGGCAGAGGCTCGGTGCTTTGGGCCCACAGTACTTTAAGGGGCCTCCAAAAATGTTTCAACTTCTTTCAAATCAGAAGTAAAAATGAGCTTGCAGGTCAAAGGAGATGATTTTATACATGACAATATATTTATCTTCCTACCAACACAGTTGTAAAATATGATTTTTAATATTTTTTTATGGATGAAAGGATTCATGAATGCAAAAGGGGTTGGTGCGTAAGGAAATCAGAATGCAGCCCTGCATTTATTCATCTCTTTTATCCTATAACCTATTATCCTCAATAAAACAACCCTTTCAATGTGTATATTTATTTCTATTTAAATGTGTTTTTTAAAGATTCTTTTAAGCCCTGGCTGGTGTAGCTCAGTGGATTGAGCCCCAGCCTGTGACCCAAAAGGTTGCAGGTTCAACATGCCTGGGTTGCGGGCCAGTCTCTGGCTAGGGGGTTGAGAGAGACAACCCACTGATGTTTCTCACCCTCCCTCCCTCCATTACCCCTTTCTGAAAGTAAAAAAAAAAAAAAAAACAAAACAAAAACAAAAACGAGGAACATAGGAAAATGTCTTTTTAAAAAGATTTAAAATGTATTTATTTATTTATTTTTAGATAGAGGATAAGGGAGGGAGAAAGAAAGGGGGAGAAACATCGACGTTTGGGAGAAACAATCAGTTGCCTCTCTCGTGTGCCCTCAACATGGGACTTGGCCTGCAACCCGGGCATTGGGCCCATCCATTGGGAATCAATCCAGGGACCTTTCAGTTTGCAGGCTGGCACTCAATCTGCACTCAATCAATAAATATTTATTCATTTATTTTTAAATTATAGATCAAGGAATTTTTTTAAAAAAGATTTTAAATTTATAATTTTTAGAGAGAGGGGAAGGGAGAGAGGCAGAGAGGGAGAGAGACATCAATGTATGGTTGCCTTTCACCTGCCTCCAGCTACAGACCTGGCTGGAGACCTGGCTTGCAACCTGGTCATGTGCCCTGGCTGGGAATCGAACTAGTGACCTTTGGGTTCACAGGCTGGTGTCAATCCACTGAGTCACACCAGACAGGGCTAGAGCAATTTATATTACAATGGAATTAATTGTTCTTTGAGACTATAAGCAACGTGACAGCTTACTGTTAAAACCCATTTATATAAAAATTCTCTGCAAATGTTTTCCATTTCTTCCTGGGCTGTTGGTTCTAATAAACGTTAACAGTTGTCAACCTGATGTTGGCACCTCGGCAGGAATAAGTTGGTAGGAGAAGCGTGAGTCAGCATCCCTCTTCAGCTCTAAGGCTCTAACTTCCCTCCCCGTCCACGTCACTGAAGAGATGTAAAATTTGTGCTACCCAGACAGCAGGCAGAAGAGAACAAGTGGCTTGGACTCCAAAGATGCCTCTTGACATCTCCCAGGAGGGGATAGAAGCTCTGGGTGTGGCTTCAGACAGGTTTGCCTTTGAGTCGCTTCCACAGTCTGAGAAAAGCTCACCTATGGGACAGTTACCTAACCTCTCTGATCCTGTTTTCTCAACTTTTTTTTTTTTAATTTTTAAAAAGATTTTTAATTTTATTATTTTTAGAAAGAGGGGAAGAGAGAGAAGCAGAGAGGGAGAGAGATATCAATGTATGGTTGCTTTTCACCTGCCTCCAGCCACAGACCTGGCTGGAGACCTGGCTTGCAACCTGGTTATGTGCCCTGGCTGGGAATCGAACCTGCAACCTTTGGGTTCACAAGCTGGCACCTTATCCACTGTGCTACCAGCCAGGGCTCTGTTTTCTCAACTTTAAAGTACCCAACTCATGGGATTCTTGCTATTCTCATTGAAATTATGTAAATAAAGCAGATGACATTGTGTATGGCACCTAGTTCACTATAGTTGCCAATTCTAAAATTTATTTTCATAGTCCTCTATTTTGCTCAGTGTACTGTCTCCAGCATCTAGCACAGGGCCCAGGCCCAGGATTTGTTGAGTGGATCACTTTCTGCTCATGACAGCATTTGTATCACTCTTCCTCAGCTGCTGGAGCTGTCAGTGTTGGATGCTACTGGTTCCTGAGCGATTTACTTGGGCTCCATATGGAGCATTCATGCTATGTAAATGCTGTGATGATTGTTTTACATAAGATATGTTATGCTGGCAGTTAGAGGGGTAAAGCCACAGCCATATGTTTAAGGGGTGGCATCATATCTGAGGGGTGAGGTAATATATTGTGTCATTAGCTGGGTAAGAGGTCTCTATCCCAGAGCTAGGTGGGAGAAGTGAGTGGGTAACAGAATGGAGCTTTTATTTCCCTTGGACTTGACTGCAGAGATGTCAATATGTCTTAGAGAGAGATGGTAAGGAAGTCTTTGCATGACATCTTTCATGTGGCCACTTTCTCTGAGTTTCAGCCCTTTCTTATTCTAACTGCCACCTGAGTGGCGACACTGGGGCTCCAGAGGGCAGGGGGCTCTCCAACTCTGACCAGGGATACTCAACTTCACCCCTATCAACATTTTGGACCAGACAATTTTTGTGCTGGGCATGGCACGAGGGTTAGCAGCATTGTAGCAGCAGAAATGGATGCCCTATTCACTAGATGGCAATAGTGTCCCCCCAGTTGTGACGATAAAAATGTCTCCAAACATTGGAAGCCTGTTTGTAAACCACTGCATTTACTTCTTCTGTGTACCCTTTGGTGTTTTATAAAGTCTCCTTGAAAATTCTACCCTGTCTCTACTGTGCTAAGATTAAGGAGATATTTTTTTTTTTTTTGGGGGGGGGCATGCACAAACGAAAAGGAGGAGCAAGCAGACTTTGGAAGCTACTGGGGTTGATGGTGGCAGCAGAAATCTCAGCAAAAGAATTCCAAGGGGTAGGGCTGTGCAGAGCCATGGGGACAGCTGTAATAGAACAACAATAAAGGGGAAAAAAAGAATCCTGAGGGGAAATAAACTCAGGGGCTTCCCACCTGGAGATTTGAAGACCTGAACTTCAAAGAGCTGGATACTTAAAGAAGGGGTGGTGTTTTGCTTATGTTCTTCTTCCCATGAATTTTTTGGATTTTTCCCCATAATGAGGCAGGTGCACATTTAAGAAGCTCTGAATAAACGTTATGCTACTTTACTGAGGCCTAATTAGAGCTGAATTGTATGGTTGTTAACTGGGAAAGGGAAATACAAAGAGTAGAAATTTCTTGGGCCTAAAGCACAAGAAAATAAAGATGCAAAGTGCTTTATGGCTTTTCCAACTAGCTGAGAAAATAAGAAGGATGATGCTATTTCCTGGTGGCCAAGCATCTGGAAATGTTTTTCCTTTGTTGTCATGGGCACCATGTTGGACTCACAAGGGATCCTCCCCTGTGGCAACTTGTTGGCACAGATAAAATGTATGGATCTTTCAATTTCCCATGCTTCCTTCTCCTTGTCTTTTGAGACATCCCATCCAGGCCTGAAATGTGAGCCAGTGGACCAACATGAGGGGGATGGCTTGCAAAGCAGGTGAAAACCTCCCAATGCAGGTTTCTCTGGACAAGGTACAACTCAATAAATGTACGTCCTGGGGCTAAATGTATGTTCTGGAGCTAAGCTGTATTTTTTAAACTTGGGGGCAGTTGGCATAAGTGAGTTTAAGAAACATTATGAAATGACGCAAGGGCTTGGGCAAGACACTGGATAAGGAGAGGAGGCTCCAGGCAGGGTTGCTTTGGGGAACATAGGGAGTGAAGTCAGCCCTGCATGGAACTATGACACACTTGACTACATTGCAGATGGCCAAAGGCTACATGGGAGAAGAGGAAGGAGAGACTATTTCTGGTCCAGACGGATGTGGGATGACCTCATGGAGGAGAAGGAATTTGAGCTGAGGCCTGTAACTGTGCAGGATTTTGACAGGGGAGTGGTTGGCTGTGAAAGGGCACTATGGCAGGGGGAATAGGATTGTACCAGCGAAAGGAACAGGAAGGAGCAAGGCGTGTTCAGGGGTTTAATTATGTTAAAGTGGTACTTTGTTTATCCGCCAAAGACGGGAGTGGAAGATAAAGGTGGAAAGGCACGTAATAGGTGTTTAATAAATGAACATTTATGAAATGAATACATTAAAAAAAGTTATAGTTATATTGCAGAGGCTTTGAACACCACGGTAGGCTGTGGACTTCCTGCTGTAGGAAATGTGCAGCAGTGGGCAGTGACAATTTTTATATTGTATTGTAAATGTGAGAAGTTATGCATACAGAATCTTTTGTTTTTCTTAAAGATCACCTATGTAACAGCCTGATTAAAACAGCACATGAATAGACTTTAAGGATGATTCCTCAAATAAAAAGAAAAAGAGGCCCTGGCTGTTGGCACAGTGGATAAGGCGCTGGCCTGCAAACCCAAAGGTCACTGGTTCAATTCCCAGCCAGGGCACATAACCAGGTTGCAAGCCAGGTCTCCAGCCAGGTCCGTAGCTGGAGGCAGGTGAAAGGCAACATACATTGATGTCTCTCTCCCTCTCTGCCTCTTTCCCATCCCCTCTCTCTAAAGATAATAAATAAAATTAAAGAAAAGAAAAGAGTCTCCCTCATTTTTGCTGGTAGTGTTAGCGTTACAACTGGCCAAATAATTCCTGCTGTTTGTGGGTTCAGCAAAGGGAAGGATGGCAGGGGGTTGGGGGGCAGACAACACTCACTGGGGTGCAGAGAGACCTCTTTGTCTGGATTATCAAGAACAACCTTTTACAAAAGTACAGCTATATTGAGATATAACTTACATACCACCAACTTCACCTTCTTTTCTTTCTGAAACAGCTGAAAAAAACTTTTTTCATTATTTTTAGAGAGAAGGGCAGGGAGGGAGGAAGAAAGGGAGAGAAACATCAATGTATGGTTGCCTTTCACCTGCCTCCAGCTACAGACCTGGCTGGAGACCTGGCTTTTGACCTGGTTATGTGCCCTGGCTGGGAATCAAACTAGCAACCCTTGCATTTGCAGGCCGGCTCCTTATCCACTGTGCCACCAGCCAGGGATAACTTCACCTTCTTAAATGGAATACTCAGTGGTTTTTTTTAAAAAAAAGAGTATGTTCACAAAATAGCTCAACCATCATCCTTCATTCCAGAACATTTACATCACATCATCCCAGAAAGAAACCCAGACCTCTTAGCAGTCACTCCCTTTTCCTCCTGTGGCAGGCAGGTGGACGGGCCTTCTCAGAGCCAGGACAATAGCCAGGTGCGAAGGTCACAAGGGTGGAAAGGCCCCAGGCATC
This sequence comes from Noctilio leporinus, assembly GCA_004026585.1. Classification (NCBI taxonomy): domain Eukaryota; kingdom Metazoa; phylum Chordata; class Mammalia; order Chiroptera; family Noctilionidae; genus Noctilio; species Noctilio leporinus. The sequence continues at coordinate 91,124 of PVIW01000004.1, read as the reverse complement.
TAGCAAAGGGCACAACTGGAAAATAAGAATCTTGCCCCAAGAGTGACCTTCCCTCCCCTAGCACATCAGTGATCATGTGGCTCAGAGCCGCTGGCCTTTCCTCCCCTGGCGTGTGGCTAGTCATGCCATGGACCACCTGGGAGGGGGAACGAGGGGCTGAAGAGTGACCTCATGGGACTCCATGCGGGCCCTTGCACAAACACTTCCTTAAGCTGTAACCCCTGAGGATGATATCTAGGCCTCAGTTGTGTTTCAGCTCCAAGCCCAGAAAAGTAAAACCAGACAGGCAATGCCATGGCTGACACCGGGACCAGCTGCACTGACCAACGAGCCCCTGCCCCACTCGTGGAAGAGTCCATGACCCTGAAAGGACACACCTGGAAGGCTGATGAAGATCCTATTGGATGTTCCCCTGAGACCTCCAGATAAAAACCCTCAGGCTGGAGACCAGTGGCTGACTGGCTGTCTCTTGTTTTTCTTGTTCTCTTCTTTCCCCAGGCACATTACCTTTATCTTTCTCTCTTTCTCCTAAACTCCAAGGGCTCTTTTTTTATTTTATTTTATTTTATTTTATTTCCATTTTTGGGCCTTGTAACTTGTCTCCGGAACCCATTTCTTCTATGGGACTTCCTTCTTCTACCTTTGTGACTTTCTAAATAAACTTTTGCTTGGATTTGATCTTGGTTCTGAATTCTGTCTTAGCTAGGACTCAAATACTGAGGTTGCTCAATTGAGGTCCAACTGTTACAGAGTGAGAGAAAGCCAAGATCCCCCGTTCTGCAGTTTGGGGATTAGGGTGGGGTGAGGCCAGGTGGACTAGCCTTTGTCCTTTTGCACCAAGGAAATAGGAAGGGCCTTACCCAGAGGGTAGTGTCGAAAGGCTTATAGAGCTATGCAAAGTTCTGTCAGTGGTCAGAACTGTTTACTGTTCACATTACATCAAAGAGGACTTAAAATATGGGGCAGACATCAATCTTGGGGTCTCCTACCCTGGATAAGCAATCTGGGCTTCTCCTCCCCGGGTTGAGGTGCAGAGGGCCCTCCCTGGGTGAACATGGTTAGGGGCTTCCCCAGAATGACATGGAGAGACACATGGTCTCTCTCTCTCTCTCTTACCCTCATTCCCCTGGATGGACCATAGACAGACACTTGGCCTGAGAAGGGAGCGGGAAGTGACGGGGAGAAAGGTGACATGCAGCCTGCCTGTGGTATAAGAGGTGGGGAGTGTGCACAAGATATTCCCCTAGTTGGGTACAGCAGCTGCTGGGAACTTGGCATTTATAACTGGAATGCTAAGTTGTGAACAGTTGTGTCTCTGAAAGACGGTATCTTTTGCTTGTCTGTTTTAAAGCTAGCCTGATCAGGCAGGACTGTATATTGTGGGCATTTTTAAAGGGAGGGGGGTTAACGGCACCACTGCACCTTTAATATAATTTGTATACTCCTCAAATAAACAAAAATACCTTTCCTTTTCACCAAACTCCATGATCAAGAGTCATTCCTGGCAGTGGTCAAGTCGAGCCCATTAAAACTGGGGCTCACCCCCAAGGACCCTGTTACAAAATCACCAGGAACATCTGGGGCCATTTCGCCGCCAACACTTCTCCCGGCCCCTGGGATTCACTGATGTACTTTCTGCCTTTATGGACTTGCCTATTCTGGACAGTTCATATAAATAGGGTCATGTAATGTGTGGACTTTTGTGACTGGCTTCTTTTATTTAGTATAATGTTTTTAAAGTTTATGCGGTGGCCTATTTTTGGAAAGCACTTAAAAACAGCAACAACAAAACACTTATAGTCCTCATTAAAAACAAAACGAAAAACTTCTAGTTAGCCTCTGATTCTTCCCAGCCAGGTGGTCCTCCTCTCCTCTCCTCTCCTTTCTTTTCCTTTCCTCCCCTCCCTGCTTCCTCTCTCTGTCTCCCTCCGCTTTTCTTTGTTTCTTATGGAAAATAACCTTCTGCCAGCTCAGCATTTCCCAGGTTTTAGCACATCTTAACTATCCTGTGTTTCACCTCTTTTCCCCTTTTCTGCCCGGTCTTCCTTTCTTCCAGGCTAAATTTAAAAACCAGAAGGAACAATCTCTTTTTTAAGCACACAGCTTTCTCTTCCGTACCTGCTGACCGATCATAGGGAAACTTGCTTATTCTGGGAATAATGGTGAAGGACTTCCTCTGGACAATGTTATGTGAAGGGCAGGCAAGCACATGTTTGTGCGGAGAGCCAGAATCTTTTCAATTAACCTGGGAACCTGTAGTTACTTAGTGCATGGCACCATAGAAGATGCTCTGTGGGCTATAAACAGGAAAAACCAAGACCTGAGTTAGGTAGCTTATATTCCAAGAAGGGATCTAAAACATTGCTGAAAATATTGCTTCATAGTCATTTATTGGACTGTACTCTTTCTAGATAGTTAAACTCAAGGGCTGGAACCATTTCTGTTAACCTTTCCAACACACATGGTGCCTTGCATAAAGTAGGCCTTATTTTTGTTACAATGCCTTAGAGAAAATGTACATAATGTGCTGAGAAAGGTCATATGAGGGGACAGTGACTTCTGGCTGGAGGGATCCAAGAAAACTTCATGGAGAAGATGGTTTCTGTAACAACCTGTGAAGGATGATCAGGATGCAGATGTGCGGCACTGGAAAGAGGATTCTGGAAAGGGAGGAAATGCAGAGGTGAAATTGTGAGGCTTGGAAAGGGAACCAAGTTAATGATGACTTAACTTTGAAACAAAAAAGAAGGAAGTTGAGAAGGTCACATGAGAAGGCCTAACTTCCAAGTAAGGAAAGAAGCAAGAGTCTCTTCAAAGAAGGAAAGGAGTGCGGGGAGGGTGGTGGTGGTGGTGGGATTTGGGTCTAAGGGAGCATACTAAAGGTTTGGCTGTAGGATGTGGGTCAGAAAGTCAACTAGACATCAGGCATGAGATCCTGAGGTGTTAGTGGGTCCTACAGATAGACATATCTACAAATATTGAATATCTAGGTTATAATTCAACTCATTTCTTAAATATATTAGTGCACATATTTTATGTTTTTGCTAATTTACATTGTATTAAGGTGAAAACATAATGTACACTTATTTATTCATTATCTAGTCAACACATATTATTAAACACTGTTTTTAGACTTTGGGGACACAGTACAATGAACAAGGTAGGCAAGATTCCTAACTTTTTGACCATTTACGTTCTGGGGCCAGAGTGAGATAGACAAAAATGTACTCCAAGTAACAAAATTGTGAGTAATATTAGCAGGAACAAGTCCATATTGTTAACCATCATTAATTCAAAGTAATACACAAGTGCCAGGAACTCTTTTCCAATACAAATATTAGGAAAAACAAACATAGTTCATTCAAAGCCCATTTTTCTCTAGAGCTTCCTATGTCAAATTAGGTTTCATAATATCAAGGCAAGGAGTTAGTCAGCATAATATGAAAGGCAGTTTAAAAATGTCCTAGACACTTCAACATGGCATATTTATAGATAATTTCCAGAGAATCCTGCTAAGAGTGGTAAAGTCTTGGTAACAATAGATAACACTATTCTTTTTCCCTCTTGAATGTATATAGGTCTGTCCTGAAAGTATGCAGTTGTCAATTGCACATTGGCTCGATGCTTTTGGGACAGACCTCGTATGTACATATTTAGATGCAGCAGATGCATGTATACACATAAGACATCATTCCTACTGTCAAAGAGCTCCCTTCCGGTCTAGAGGAGGAAAGGATGCATTAGAAAGCTGACAAATTACACTGGATAATAACTCATTCCAAGTGCTGAGAAAGGATGCTGAATCTTGACATTCCCTAATGTCACAAATACGTAACTGCTGAACCTGGCCTTCAAGGGTTTGGAGAGGGAAGTTCTGCTCAGGTGGAAAGAACTGCATTAACCAAGGTGAGGAGGTTGTATCATTTTATTGACCAATGTCACCCCAATGAGGAAGTAAGTGAAGAGAAAAGAGACTAATATTTATTGCGTTCTGAGCATGATGATTAATTAGTACATAGTAGGTACTCTATAGATATTTATTCAGTGGACAGCCATTCTTGTTAGAAAAGGATCATTGCAGCCACTTTGTAAATAGAGAAACTGAGGTGTAGAAAGATTAACTAATTGTTCTAAAGTTATGCAGCTAGAAGTGGTAGGGTTAATTTTGATCCCAGGCTGCCTGCTTAGCAAGCTTATGTGTTCTGTTCTGTCCAGCTGAGTGGCCAAAGTCTAGCGTGTCTGGGTGAGAGAGTGGGCATCACAGCCAGAGAAGAGCTCAGCTACTCAACTTGAGGCTGGACTTCGGCAGCCCTTAAACGACATTCTAAGGAACATACGCTGTCCTTTGCAGGAAGCCACCAAGGGTCTTAAAGTAGGATAGTGATGTCATCAGCTTTTAGTTGACGAAGACAAGGGTGAGAGTGAAAGGTGGAAGGTGGAGATGGGAGCGGTGGCTATGACAGTAAACTGATGAGCAAGTTAGACAGTGAATGCTACTGTGCAGAGATGAACTGGACGCATGTAAGACTGAGTAAGGGCTGTGGGAATGGAGATGAGGGGATGAGGCCTGAAAGCAGGTCAGAGGAAGTCACCAGCACTCACAGAGCTGACAGAGCCCCGGGAAGGGAAGTGATGCAAGATAGTGCTGGGATTTCTAGCTTTGGCGAAGGGTGATGCCATTAGGTGAAAAAGGGACTATGAGAAAAGCAATGCAGTTGGGCAGAAGGCACTGCTTTGGATGTGTTGAGCGGAGACATCCCAAGAGGGTATATAATGGACAGCAGGAGAAAGTCCAGCCATTGTTAATGTAACGAGAACAGTTTGTGTGACATTGATGTAACCTGGCAACCAAGGACAGTGGATTGGAAGAGTCATGTGTAAACAATGACATTTTCGCTGTACTAGTCAATGGGGGCAGTAGATGCCTTCCAGTGAGAATGTGTACTGTGTGGCCGTTGCATTAAAAATGACTGAGTGGTGGGTAGAACAAACAATCTGCATCAAATTTTGCATTAAGCTTAAACATTCCTCCATGGAAACTATTGGGATGATTCAGAAGGCAGCAGCTATGGGAAACTGGTGATGGGCAGCTTCATCATGACAATGTGTCTGCTCATGTATCGCTTAATGTGCAGAGTTTTTTGCAAAACTTTAAATCACCTAGGTGATTCAGCCCCGCTACAGCCCAGATTTGGTGCCCTGCAATTTCTGGCTTTTCCCCAAACTAAACTCACCTTTGAAAGGGAAGAGATTTCAGAACTTGGATTAGATTCAGGAAAATATGACAGGAGAGCTGATGGCAATTGGGAGAACTGTGTGAGGTCCCAAGGTGCCTACTTTAAAGGGGACTGAAGCATCATTGTCCTATGTACATGTACAATGAATGTTTCTTATACCTCCTTCAATAAATGTCTCCACTTTTCATGTTTCATGGCTGGGTACCTCCTGGCAGACCACTTATGTGAGATGGGAGCAAAGGGGAGAGGTGAGAACAAGAAGTGTTGGAAATCTCTAAGTCTCCAAGCTGGGGCCAGAAGGATAAGGGACCGGGAGAGGTGGACAATGAGAGAACAGAAGGGGCAGAGAGGGAGGCTGCACACGAGGCTAAGGGTTCAAGGGCAGAGATATAGACTGACTCCAGAGGGACCGGGTCAGGGAAGCTGAGGCTAGGAGAGGTGGGGCCTACTAACCGAAGGTTCTTGGTGCCTTCAGCAAGGTCAGCTTTCCAGGAGTAGGTGGAGCAGAAGCTCAGTTGGAGATGGAGAACAAGTGACTAGGTGGTGGGGGGTGTGAGGACAGTCTAATCTTTCAGAATTTCATAGCCAAGAAAGGAGAGACTGCCTAATTTGATGGGAGTGCAGAGTAGAGAAAAATCGTAGACACCATGGGAAGTTTTAGAGCTGGCAGCTGCCTTGGTTAGTCACTGTAGGGGAAAAAGCAAGCTCCGTCAAGTTCTCCTTCTCTCTCTTCCTCTCTTGGGCAGTGCAGCTTTCTTCACATGGAGGGGAGGGCCAGACCTAGCGGTAGCATCCTCTTCATTATTAAAAAGACCAGAATATTGTGATATTGTTGTTCTCAGGGTATGTTCTACTGATTGTTTTTGGAACATTGTTTTCTTTGGAAGGGATAAAAATCGGAGTGGACTTGTAGCAAAGGCAGCAGCTTGTGTCTCAGGGCCTCAATTTGTGAACCAGGCTGCCTAGATTCAAAGCCCAGCTCTGTCACTTGCTGTGTGACTTCAGTAAATTATTTAACCTCTCTGTGGCACAGTTTCTTCATTTGAAAACAAAAGTGATAACAGTTGCACCTAATAAGATTGTTGTGAGTGTTATTCAAGTGAATAAACCATGATGAAGGACTTGGGACAATGAGGGGCACAGAGCAAGCCTCGTGAACATATTAGCTACTATTTTTAAAGAGTTGTGTCAGGATCTTGGGCATCATTGTTGGAAAGGACCTTGGAGTTTAACCGACTTAACGATCTTTCTCCCTACCTCTGGCCCATGGTGCTGCTATGATTGCTCTGGCTGTTCTTTATCAGCATGAAATTCTTTTGGTTTTGCACGTAACAGGTCCTGCAACTTAATATTTGCTTTTCAAGATTAGAAGAGGCTGTTCTTAAGCGGAAAAACAAGGCCTCTCCTGGAGGGTAATAAGGAAAACACACACACACACACACACACACATCTTAAGAGAAACTAATTTTGGTGTAGGAAGACTATGAGGCTTAGTGCACCTAATGGCATAATGACGTAATTATAATATCAGTGAGTGGATGGAGTCTATGTGCTGTTAAGTGTGATTCTTTTAGTCTATTTTGACTGCTTAGGGAAAACATATTTGTGCTTCATATCTTTCTTAAAACATTCTTCCTCTAAAATATTCCAAAACACCAAAGTGAAATATCTGGTACAAGGCAGTATGCAAAAATAACCTTTATCTCCCAGCTATTAATATTTTTAATGGCAACTGGGGCTACTATTTGGTACTTTGGTACCTCGCTGCCACCTGCTGGTCAAGGCCAAGTACAACTCCCAGTCCCAGGACCAAAGATGGTCAGGGTCTAATTTGAGTGCTACCCAAAGGTTGCAAAAAGAGGATCTGAATTTTTCCTATTAATAAAGTACATTGTCATTTTAATTTACACCCAGGATCAGGTCCTGGGTTTGTGATCTTTAAGGTGAAAGAATACAGAATTACAAATACAAATCTCAGGTATGAAAAAGCATTTTAAAATGACAACAATTATACATTTCAAAAACATGGACAACTACCACAAACAGCACAATCCAGAAAAATAAAATAATTTTTATGAATTCACTATCTCACAAACCTCTCTAATACTCTTTACCCCTACATTTAAAAATTCTTTGATTGCCTATTTGTAAAAAAATGATTTTGTAATATTTTCTGTGCTGAGAATAGAAATATAATTCAGATTTTCCTCAGTCATGATTCATAAAAATTTGTTTACTGTTGATAGTTGAGAAGAATTTTCCTGAGCTTCACAATTCATTTGTAAGGTTATGTACAAACGCAGAGAGGTTTATGGTTAAATTTGGGGAAATTTCTACCATGCATGCATGTACAAGCTGTAAAATCACAAGACATTTTATGTTTTTCTTGTGCATTGTCTATCTCAAATACTGTTTGAATTGACATCACTTATTAATCTTGTCTCTAAGACCCCCTTGTACTGGTCTATTATAATTGCTGTTATCTTTTTTAGATGGCAGTATCAATGTCAAATTGGCCTAGAATCCCACCTTCTTATATTATATATACAATTTATATAGAGCCCATTTGTAAAATTAATTGTCAAATTAATATTGTATGTACTTGTATATATGAACATATTACTAGGTAAATCATAATTGTGTCATTAGGCTTTTGTTTTTATTGTTACAAATGGCCACTTCCTGGGGGAAAAGGCTTGCTTTAAAAATAACTTAAAAGATAAAAACCTTTCTTCTATGATCTGCTTTGTATTCCCAAACTTTATTGTCTCTTGGAAAAGATTGATGCTATTTCCATCATGGCCAGCCAGCTTGCAAGTCTTTAGATTCCTGAAAGCAGGTGTTGGGTCCCCGGAGTGCAGCAAATTCATTTCCATCCTTCCCCATTGGCCTACTTTGCATTCTAGAGATCCCCAGGACAGTGCCAGAATTGCTTCTGATGCACCCTTTGTCCTCCTCCAGTGCTTTCTGGACAATACATTTCATAACTGAGAGAAGATGAAATGACAAGAAGGTGCCCTGCAGTCCCATTGCCCACAGAGAACCAGCTGAGATAACCAAACACCTTGGTTGCTCCTTGGGCCACTTGTTTCAAGTTGGCCTGGTAAGTTCCCCATTACAAACTAGCGCTCACATAGTCACTATTGCCACATATGGGGGGATACCTTGGCCCATAGGGACACTTAATAGAGTAACACGTGTCCTCTTAAGCCACCTTGCTCACATCTTTCCCCAGGTGTGGGAGGAAGTTGCTGGCACACAGCACACAGATCTGCCTTCTTCCTTTCTCTCTGGGATTGGTGGGCAGAAAGCATGTGTTCTCTTCTGCAACCGGCCACCCAATAAGGGCTCTTCCCGTGGGGCGAGACCTGGGGTTTTCTAGGGCACCTACATCTGCATGGATGAGTCTGCCAAGTTTGGGGACAGTTATCAGGACACCCATTGTTGTTGCATATAAAACAGCTGCTCCCATTCAAGCTGCTAATTCCTTCCATCTGCTCACTTCCTTTGTAGCTTTCAGATAGTTCAGAGGCTGGTGGGCAAGAAGAATGCTATTTATCAGCTCCCGCAAACCTCCGCACTGTGGGCCACGACACAGGGACCTACATTAATTGAGACACTCTGCTCCTCTCCAGGGTGAGTGGACAATATACTAACCATTAAGACATAAAAATTACTAACTTGCAGGGCTCACATACCAAAAACAGGGCAACCCCAACCTTTCCCTCTTTATCCACAGCACAAGTTATTCCCCCTCTAGACGAGTCATCTTCTTCCCACAGGACAGTTCCTGCCATGAATGAAACTAATAGTGTGGGCGGAATTGCAGAATGTTTTCCATGTGCGCGTTGGAATGGGAGGGAGCAGACAGGGAGGGGTGACAAGGGAGGAATCAACAAACTGAAAGCATTTCAAGTTGACTCTGGTGCTGAACTCGTTTTAACTTGTCAGGGAGCAGGGGAGAATATGATCACATCTGCCTTCTCCTGTTTGTGTAAATCAGCATAATGCATCTGAGCATGTGCCGAATGGCAGGTACATTTTTCCTTCTTTGGTTCCAGAGTCCCTTCATCATGAGGCTGTGCTGGCATGCTCGGGGAAACTTCTGTTACAGACTGATTCCTCCTTGGACTTCAAATACAACCTGACTTTTCCCCCAACTTTGTTCCTTTTTCAGATGTCAACTCCAGAAAGAATGGTCTTCCTTCAACCTCCTTCCTTTATAATCCTCTCAATCGTTCACAGCCCACGTGCCCCGATCATCTTAGTGGATGTGAGACTTGGATCTGTATAAAAAGGACCCTCCTTTGCTATTTCTGAATCTGTTTCTTTAATGAGCACTGTGCTGAATTTCATTTTCTTCTCCAGGTTTCTCTAGTGGAGCCCCTGAATTGGGTTTTCCTGGTCTGTCATGGCAGGAGTCTAATATAAAATGACTTCAGGGACACAGAAGCCATCTCTCCCGTTCCTCAGAAGACACACGTATGGATACCTGATTGGTTCACTTGTTCACTACCTTGTTTCAGCTCAGATTATACACTCATGGAGGGATGTATATTTTGTCTCTTTTAAGATACTGATATAATAATGGATTTTTAATTAATGGCAGAGAAAAAAAAAAACAATGAAATCTTACCATTTACAATAGCATGGATCTACCTACAGGCTACTACACTCAGTGAAATAAGTGAGACAGAGAAAGACAAATACCATATCACTTCATTTCATGTGAAATCTAGTAGAAAACTAACAAAGCAGAACAAACTGAGGAGGGTTGCCACAGGGAAGGGGGTTGGTGGGTTGGGTGAGAAAGGCGAAGGTATTCTGAAGTACAATTTAGGGATGTAAACTATAAGAGAGGGAATATAGTGGATACTATGGTAATAACTATGTATGGTGCAAGGTGGGTACTGGAAATATCCAGGGATCACTTCATAAATTATATAACTGGCTAATCACTATGCTGCACACCTGAAACGAATCTAAAATAATATTGAATGTCAACTGTAATTGAAAACGTTTTTACTTTTTTTCTTCACCCTGTTGAATTCTAGAAGACATATTAAAGAAGTCTGCTATGATCTCCAAATGCTTTAGCCCAGAACTTCATATGCATTTTCATCCTTCTCTATATATCCATATTTATTTTAACATAAAAATGTTATGACTTGCCTATATTGAATAAACTTAATGCTTTGACAAGGTGTACAGTGCTGAATTGCTGAATCTATATATCCTCTGCTATACTGTTGCTCACCTCTGCTGTGTATTCCCATTTGAGAAGCATAAAGAATAGATGTTCAATTAAGATTTATTGGGTGAATACATGAGTGACAAATCTGATGATACCAGTAGAGCTCTTGAATTTATGTAGCTACTGCCAGAAATTCATGTATCTGTTCTCAGCCTTCTAAGGGAGCTACCTCATATCTTTCAGGTTAGACCAGTTAGTGCACAGGTGCAATTATGTTTTAGGTTCAATAATGGGCTTCACTTTGCAGGTGGGAAAGTGGAGGCTTAGGCAGGTAAATGAGTACTGAAATCAGCCATGAGTAACTAGATCATAACAGCCTTGCCTCCGGGGTGGGGGTGGCCCAGGCTGACTCACTCCTGGGAGCCCCGAGGGCCCCCCACCCCACCCCACCCCCTGTGCCACCACTGCAGCACTTTTCACACGGGCTGTCAGTACCTGAGCACTTCAGACTCCACTGCTGGGCCATGAGCTGCTCCTGTCTGGGCTGCCTTGATCACTGCTATGCACTCAGGAATGATGACAACCCCTCCCACACAGAAGGCCTCCAGGAAATGTTAGAATGAATAAATTCAAATGTATAAATCAAAGAAAGTGCTGAATGGTCCTTGAAATTCCAGGCCTGTCTTCTAAGTGAGCCTTAGTTTAAAACCTGTGCTGAGATGGTGCTCTTGATTATTAAGTGTAAACGAAGAAAACCTAATTCTTTTTTTTTTTTTATTTTTATATATTTATTATTTTTCAGAGAGATGGGAAGGGAGAGAGGCAGAGAGGGAAAGAGAAATCGATGTATGGTTGCCTTTCACCTACCTTCAGCTTCAGACCTGACTGGAGACCTGGCTTGCAACCTGGTTATGTGCCCTGGCTGGGAATTGAACCACGACCTTTGGGTTCGAAGGCTGGTGCCTATCTGCTGAGCCACCAGCCAAGGTGCTATTAATCATTTTTATCATTACTCCTACAGGACCCCCAGTTTAAATTGGCTTCCAGTAGATATAATGAAAGTCCCATGCTAACTTTTTTTTTTTTTTTTAATTAAAAAAAAGATTTTATTCATTATTTCCAGAGAGAAGGGCAGGGAGGGAAGCAGAGAGGGAGAGAAACATCAATGTATGGTTGCCTTTCACAAGCATCCAGCTATGGACCTGGCTTGCAACCTGGTTATGTGCCCTGGCTGGGGAATTGAACCGGTGACCTTTTAGGTTCACAGGCCAGCACCAATCCACTGAGCCACCAACCAGGGGTCCATACTAACTGTTTTATAGGCACAGATGGCAAGGCTGTAACTTATAAGAGTTTTATTTTTTTTTAACAGTTTTATTGAAAATAAAGTCACATATAATAAAACTTTTTGTTTTATAAAGAAACTGTTTGGATGATTCCGAAGTCTTGTGGGGAGGATGGAATGAGAGCAGTGCACATAAAAGTTTGGCACAGATGCTTCAAAGATGCTTGAGAATCAGTTGAAAGTGATCCACATTCTAGAAGGCCTGCAACAAACAGAACATTTGAAAATATTGAATGTGTATGGGCTATTTCTGGCTTTTCCCCAAACAAAAATCACCTCTGAAAGGGAAGAGATTTCAGTCCATCGATGAGCTTCAGGACAATACAACTGGTAGCTGGTGGCGATTCCAACAAAGGATTTTGTAGAGTGTTATGAATAGTGGGAGAGAGAAGGGAGAACTGTGTGAGGCCCCAAGGTGCCCGCTTTGAAGGGGACCAAGGCGTCATTGTCCTTTGTATAAAGTTTCTTGTGTCTTCTGTAATAAATGTCTCTATTTTTCATTTTAAAAATAGCTTTATTGAGCTAGTTCTCATATTATGAAAGGCAGTTTTAAATTAAATGAATAAATTAAATTATATATTGAAAGTATGCAATTGAGAGAATTTTGGTGTATTCAGAGCTATGCAACCATTGCCATGCTCAATTTTGGAATGTTTCCATCCAATGTTGGACCTCTTGAAGTTGTCACGGAGGCTGCTTATACTATCCTTGCTTTTTTGGATTATTTTTTCTTCCTGTCATTCTGTGTGGTTGTTTTTTGCTTCCTTATGTTCCAAATCATTGATTTGACTCTCAGCTTCATCCACTCTACTGTTGTTTCCCTATAAATTGTTCTTCATTTCAATTAGTGTATCCTTTGTTTCTGACTAAATCTTTTTTATGCTGGTGAGGTCCTCACGATGTTCCAAAGTTCCCAAGTTCCAAAGTTCTGAAGTTCCTTGAGCATCCTTATAACCAGTGATTTGAACTCTGCATCTAATAGATTGCTTATCTCAGTTTCATGTAGATAATTTTCTGGAGTTTTAATACATTCTTTCATTTGGGCTATGTTTCTTTGTCTCCTCATTTTGGCAGCCTTCCTGTGTTTATGTCTATGTATTAAGCATGGTTCTATGTCTTGGTAGTGTGGCTTAATGTAATAGATGTCCTGTAGGGTCTAGTGGCACAGCCTCCCCTATCATGAAAGCTGGGTACCTGAGGTACACCCTTCATACAGGCTGAGTGCACCATTGACAGATCAATGTGGGGGATCTCCCCAGGCCAGTCAGCTGTAAGGACTGGCTGTGACCACTGACCACCAACTTCTGCTCTCTTTATGGAGGGTCAGCTGTGCAGAGGTAGGGTGGTGGTGCTCCAACATGGTCTGTGGCTGTCTACTGGGTGCTCTGGCCCTGGGATTTCCCAGGTGGTGCAGGCCAAGGTCAGCCCTTATCAGTGTTTTCCCTGGGGCACCCTGCCTGAGCTATAAAGCAATCTGAGATGCTGCTACTTGTGCTGGGCTTGGAGATTCCCAGGTGAAGACAACCTGTGAATCTAGGCTGACTGCTGCTAGTGCCTGGCCTAGGGCTCACTGAGGCAGCTGCTGCTTGTTTGAGAAGATTTAGGAAGTTGTGCAGCAGGAGACAAAACCAGCCATTCACATGAAAAAGCAGCTTGGGTGGGTCATAAGTTGGGTAAAGCAGAGTCTCTGGGGCTCTCCAAGGTGGGTCAAATAGTGTTAGCCAGGTTGATGGAGTTTCAGATATGGCACCAGCTTGATGGCTCTGTGGCTCTGTTGGGGGAGGTTTTAGAAAAGAGACAATGGCCTCTGCTCGTCTTGATGCCAGGCACTTATTTCAGTTTCTACCAATATGGTGTCTATTAAGCTGCTACCCATTTCTGGAGCTCAGAGGGAGTGAGTCTGAATAGCTGAGTCCATATGTAGGTTCTTTAAGAGGAACTGTTTGTAGCTCCAGCAGTTTCGTCCACTGACTCAGTCCCTGCTGATTTTTGCAGCCAGAAGTTGTGGGGACTTATCTTTTCAGCACTGGGATCCTGGGTTGGGGGGGCTTGGTGTGAGGCTGGGACTCCTCGCTCCTGAGACATTTGTCCTGAATTTTTATCCACCACATGTGGGTAAGGGACCAGCTTGTTCCACATCTGCGCCCCTTTTACCAGTCTGGATGGATGTGGTTTCTTTAATTTTGTGGTTGTCAGACTTCCATTCAACTAGATTTCTGATGGTTCTGAGTGGTGACTGTTCTGTATGTTAGTTGTAATTTTGATGTGATTGAGCAAAGAGGCAAGCCATGGCTGTCTATGCCGCCATCTTGACCATAAGTCGTCTGTGTTTTCAACTGATGAAAATACTGATCAAACTGGCTTGAACCAAAGGAAGAATTTATTGACAAGCAATGGAAGGGACTACATGCAGCTGGGTCTTAGGAACAAATAGAATGAGGGACTTGAAGGTTGCCAAGACTCTTCTTTCTTTTTTGCCATTCTCTTCATGTAGTATTCATTTTATTCAATTTTTCACAATGCAAACTACTTTCTGCCACATAATGGGAAACACATTGTATCTCCCCTGACTTACATTGCATGGTCTTTACCACCAACTAGCTAAAAATAATTCTGAAGCCCAAAGCCACCAACATAGACATAGCCTCCCTGGAAGACCACTAGGCCAACCTTTTAAAACCTAAATTATTGATCTGTGGAGTGGGTTTACTTCTGGGGGATATGATGATGTTGAATTTCAAACACAGTCTAACTTATAAAACAGATGTGGTCATTGGTGGTAGCAACAATGCAAGGATATAAAAGTAATAAATATAAGGAGGCATGTTTAGTTCACACCATGTGCTTAAAATATAGCAATAGTAATGATAGTCATATAGGTACAATGAAACCTATTGGAGGCATCATGAAAATAAGGTTAAAAACAAAGATAAAATAGGATAAAGCATTAATGCAATTGGATGAGTAAGTTCTGGTCAATGGCCTGCATATGGAAGCAGTGTGTGTGACTTCTAGAAAACGTTTTTCAATGGCGACCTTTCTTCTTCCCTTTTCTTATTCTTGGTTAAAAATAAGAATTGGAAGCCTAGAGCTGAAGTTATCTGGAATCATGAGGCAGAATCTGCCTGTTGAGGATGGTGAGAAATAAGATGAAAGAACCTGGGTTCCAGATGACTGTGAAGCCCTCCTACCCGCCTGGGATTACTTTGGCCAACATTTAAGTGAGAGAGACAAAGCATTCATCTTGTTCAAGCCACTGTTATTTAGGAATTTCTGTCACAATTGGGCAATCCTTGGGATGAATAATTGCAATAAGATGTTTCCTGTTCTAATAGCTTCTCAGTCTCAGTGGATTATACTGACAGGGTAGAATCACGGCACATGTAGCCTCAGGAAAAACACAATATGAAAAACCTTACTTCTGGTGTCTTCTTTCTCAGGAAGCCACTGGAGTAAACCAATTCAGAGGAAGGCGTGGAATTCTGGAAACAGGGAGTTCGACACAGGAGAGAGATGAAAGCAATTCCTCAAATAACGCTGAAGAGAAACTCAGGACGACAGCTCCACAGCCACCAGAGAGCACCTTGTGCAGACTGGAGCAGGAAACACGACTCCAGGGACGACAGCGAACTAATAAGAGGCTTCCTGAGTTTGACTTTCAGGAGACTGTAGCTCTGGAGGGTAGGTTGAAGAAGCATTTGTGATTGTCTCAGGTAAGTAAATGGAAAAAAAAATCAATTATAAAGTAAAGCAGACACAAAAATTGTGTAAGAAATTAAATATAATTTCAGTATTCTGCAAGGCTTGGCAATGACATAATCATAAAGCAATGAATACACTACTGATTTAGTAAAATTTTGTGAATTAATGGAAACCACTATATTGGATGGAAGAAGGGAAGAAGTCTGTGTGTGTGTGTGTATGTGTCTATGTGTGTAGGGAGAAGAGATTTAAATATCCATCTTGTATAATTTTAAAAAATCAATAATGTCTAACTTTTTGTAAGAAATGGAAGTAAAGGCAAAGGAAGCAGCTAAGGAGTTGAAACTGGTTGTCTCTAAGGAATGGGGATCAAGGGTGGGGAGGGAAAGATGTTTTGTCCTTACCGTGTGACTCTTGAACTATGATAAGAATAAAAATTAAATTAATGGAATAAAAAAACTATTTGACTAAAAAAACCCAAAGCTATTTGATTATATAATCTCTAAGCTCCTTGGAGAAGTTGGATTGAATGCAAAAATATTAGGAAAAAATAAGAAGCAAGGAGGCCATTATTAGAATTAGTCTGCAAAACAAAGTCCTAGTTTAAAATGATTTATGTAGCTTTGTCTTTGTTATCAACCAATAAGAAACAATGTGTTCATTCATTCACCAACAAATATCTATCATTTATTCTGTCACCAACAAATATCTGTTGAGGCCTTGGAATTTGCCCCAGTCCATACCCAGTGACAGGCCTACCAAGACCAACACAGCATAGTGCTCATCCCCCAGAGTTTACACTCTGATCTGGGTGCTTCTTACCCTGTTCACTCCCGAGTTAACTAGAGCATTGTTATTTTCTCAGAGCCTACTCTGAACCAACCACTTTTTATATAGTGATGCAAATCCTTACAATGACTCTGCAGAGGAGGCTTTACAGATGAGGAAGCAGATGCTTGGAAAGTTTAAGACACTTGCCTGATTTCCTGGAAGGCTGGAGTCAAGATTTGAACCCAGGAAAGACTGACTTG
This sequence comes from Noctilio leporinus, assembly GCA_004026585.1. Classification (NCBI taxonomy): domain Eukaryota; kingdom Metazoa; phylum Chordata; class Mammalia; order Chiroptera; family Noctilionidae; genus Noctilio; species Noctilio leporinus. The sequence continues at coordinate 74,615 of PVIW01000004.1, read as the reverse complement.
CCCACCCATTCTCCTTCTGTTGCTTTCCCAGACACTCTCAACGTGGTTAGTGAGAAGAGCAGCTCCCAGTCACCCAGGGCCTGTTACACACTAGGTATTGGGCCAAGTGCTTTGCATGCTTTCGTACTTATTTGTTTAGATCTACATCTAAGGAGTCTATTTCCTCTTTTGGTACTGAAAATTCCCATCACTTGCTCCCTCAGGCTTTCTTGCAGTAGGGGCACATGGTCTAATTTCCATCAACCAGACTTTGACTCAGGAGCCAGTAATGCCGAAGGACAGGGCAGGCACACTCCTTTGGCAGCATGGGGGTATGCCACTCAGATCTCCCTTCAAGAGAACCTGCTGTGAGAAGCAATAAGACTATTGTTTAACCTGCAATTAAACAGAAGTCTTTGGCTTCCACTGCACCATTCAGCCCATGTCTCTGCCCTAACCAGGCAGCTGCCTTCAGTGAATGGGTACAGGGCAGGTCCAGGAGCTGGGCCATTCTTCTCCAATGTAGGAGACTTGAAAGGGCTCTCGTTCTGCCTGGCCAAGACACTGGCAGAGGTCACAGCAGTCTGCTTCTCAGCCTGTCTTGATGTCAGCTTCCTGAGGGGTTTAAACTGACCCATCCTCTCTGCAGGCGAGGTCTGGGGGTACTAGTGTGGCTTTGAAACTGGGGACAGAGGAGTTGCAGGATGGTTGAGTGCCTGGCACAACATGGCAGTTGAGCAGGGCAGGTTCTCTCCTTAGATACAGCATGGTACTGGCTATTGTTCTGGAAAGTTTGGCCATGAGCTAATCTATGGGATTGAAATGCAGGTTGGTTGATCTCGAAGGCCCACTCTTAATAGTTGCATTACGTCCGCATTGTTCCAGTTCAAGAAAGTACATGGTGATTTCACATGTAACCTTACCTGAAAATTTGACAGAAGAGCGTGGGAGTGGAGGAAACTGGATCCCTGCTTGTACTGATTTCCCTAGACAGTGTTGGGTGAACAGCATGACAATTCCTAGAAGGGAAATTAGTTTAAATACCACATTCATGTTTTGTAACCTGGTTATTCCCCTTTTTCTCTCTCTTGTGCCCAAAATGCTCAATGGAATCCCCTGTAATTTTTATACTCCCTTAACCTCTAGGGAAAAGACTGAATGTGGGTATATTGGTTTGGCCACTGCTAGTTCTGTGTGCATAAACCTCAGTATGTCAGTGGCTTAATCACACATAACAGTTCAAGGTCAGTGTTTGCAGTCCATGGACTAGCTTTCCTTCTTGTAGTGTTCGAAGGACCGAGGCTCCTTTCCTCTTGTAGCTCAGCCTTTCCCTAAGACCTCATTATCCCAGGCAGAAAAGGAGAGAAGGGGAGAAAAGCAGCACCCTTAAGCCTCCTTGTCTGACAGGCACTCATCACTTCATTTCCCATTGGTGAGAACTAGTCACATAAGACCCTATGGAGGTGGCAGGTGAGCTGAGCTATGCAGCCCCTGGTTGGCAGCTCCTTTCCAGTAACAACTCTGTTCTGTGGACAGCGGAGGACAAGCAGGACTGTTTGGTAGACAGTTAACCTTCTCTGCTGTAGAGAGCTCTCACTTTTTGTCCATTCAAGGAAAGAAACTTACCTGTCCAGAGTGGAGAGGGGCAGGCAAATTATATTCCTCTGTTTCTTCATGGTCACAAGTTGAAGTCTGATCATCTCAAGCAATATCTAGTATCTTGGCCATGGCCAGGGGTGACTCAGTTGTCTGGGTTCATCCCACAAACTGAAAGGTCACAGGTTCAATTCCAGGTCAGGGAACATGCCTGGGTGGCAGGTTTGGTCCCCAGCTGAAGCTCATACAAGAGGCAACTGATCAATGTTTCTCACATCAATATTTCTCTCCTTCCCTTTTCCTCTCTCTAGAATCAATAAAAGAAAAATCCAACATTTTGAAGACTATAGCTAAAACAGAGCCAAGGACCATCAGCTTTTTAGAAAAGTTCATTACTTCTTTCATTTTGTTGGAGACATGTAAACTCCTCTCTCTCTCTCTCTCTCTTTCTTTTATGTTTGGAGCCTGTTTACTTGAGTATTACCATGAAGAAAGCAACCTAAATATCCATCAAAAGGGGAATAGCTCAGTAAAGTACATATAACCATGTTATGGAATAATGTATAGCCATTGAAGGTCGCTTTGTAGGTCATTTATTGCCATGAGAAAATATTCTCCATGCATCAATATTAGAGGGAAAAAAGATAGGGATTCAAAAATAATAATGAAATAACTATTAATCAATGGCTAATTAAAATAAAAAGGACAGTACTATACTATACATACATCCTTATTTTTTTTAAAAGGAAGGCTGTAATAGAGGACATTATTGTTCGTAAACACTTCCTGCCTCTTTGAATAGGCACTGCCGCACTGAGGTCTGTCTGAGTCAGACCCCTGGGTCTGCTGTGTGTGAGTGGAGGGATGTGGTCGTCCATGAGACTCTGCAGGTAGAGGCTGCTCCCTCAGCCCAAGCCCCAGCTTCATGACAGTGGGGCTCTGCTGCAGCAGACCTGTCATGGGGGTGAGAAATAAATCAGAAAATGTGAACTCGGCTTACTGAAAGCAGTACAGGTGCTTTAAAAAAAATTAATAAGCATCATCAAGAGCTTGAAGTGACCTGAAGGGGTTTCTTTTTATTTCTGCTTTTCAAAGGAAGCTATTTCTAGTTGTTCACTAGGCCAGAAGATCTTTATTATACCACAAAAGTATTATCTCATATTAGAGATTCCAATCTTTTGATAAAACGAAAAAATGATCTCATTCTGACTGAACTTGACGTGTTCATGCCCCAAGAAACAGGGGGAAAGGAAAGAAGATGTGAGCAGTGCTGTAATGGGCTCCACTCATTTCCATGTAAAATAAAAATACAAATGGCAGCTTGAGGTCAAAGGAGAGATTCCAACATAAATAAGAAGATGATGGCCTTTAATTAAATTAAATTAAAACCAGACAGATTGCAAATGTTAAAATCAAGGTAGCAATGGTGAATTTACACATAATGGATAGATACATTCACAGAGCAGGTAAAACTGAAGTATGCTTTAATCAGTTATACAGTAACTCATATCCTGTGTGTAATGAGTAAAAATTATACAGTACCAGTGGTTAAATAACAAATTGAACAGAGAGCAAGGTAATTAAAAGTTCAAATAAGCCTCATCTGCTGTGGCTCAGTTGGTTGGGTTTCGCTCTGCAAATTGAAAGGTCACCAATTCTATTCCCCATCAGGGCACAGGTAGGTTTGGTCCTCAGGTGAGAGTGTACAGAAGGCGGCCAATTGATGTTTCTCTCTCACATCAATGTTTCTTTTTCTTTTCTTTTCTTTTCTTTTTTTTTTTTTTAAGATTTTATTCATTATTTTTAGAGAGAAGGGCAGAGAGGGAGGAAGAAAGGGAGAGAAGCTTCAATGTATGGTTGCCTTTCACCTGCCTCCAGCTATGGACCTGGCTGGAGACCTGGCTTGCAACCTGGTTATGTGCCCTGGCTGGGAATCAAACTAGTGACCTTCAGGTTCGTGGGCTGGCACCTATCCACTGAGCCATCAGCCAGGGCCACAAAGCTATTATTTACTGAATACTTGTGAATACCGTAGGTGATGTGCTCAGTGCCTCCATACTTGAGCTACTTAAATCTCAAAATGACACTATGTATAAAGTATATATGTATATATCTTAGCAAAGATAGACAGCTATTTACCATAAGTTGGTTTTTTTCTTCCTGGGTTCACAGCTAGATTACATATTCCCAGACTTCCTTGAAGTTAGCTGTGAGCTACCTGTACAAGAAAAATAAAACAAAATAAAACACTGAGACTAAAATCTGAGCTCTGAGTGGAAGAGAAAACACACTGCCTCCTTAGTAGAAGTAATGTTTTTCCTAGCACTTAGCTTTGAAAAGAACAAACTTTACAGAGCACCTACTAGGTACACACAGCAATGAAATAGATGTTTTCATATAAAGGTCCACAGAAAATAAATTTATGTGGTAAAGAGGAAGGAAAATGCAGTGTCTCATGCTTTCAGTCACTAAAGTCCTTCACACATTGAAGAATGCCTGATACTAAGTGACTATAACTCAGCCAAAACATTTTTACAAAATATAAGTAGAATGAGTTGCATTTTAAAACTGCCTTGAGATATAATTCAGACACCATATAATTTAACATGAAGAATGAAGTGTTTCCTAAATATAGGCACATATTTAAAAAATATGTGCAACCATTGCTACAATCTTAGATTTTTATTCCCCCTTGAAAGAAACTGCATGCCCATTAACTCCCTTTCTCTTACTACCTGTTCCCCTAACCCTAAGCAATCACTAATGTATCCTAGGCCACTATAAACTTGCTTATTCAGAATATTTTATATTAATGGAATCATACAATATTTGATTTGTTTTGTGACTGTCTTCTTTCACTTAACACAGTGTTTGAAAGCTTCATATATGTTGTAGCTTAATTCCTTTTTATTGATGAATAATATTCTATTATATATTATCCATTCATCAATTGCTGCACGTTTGGGTTATTTCCACTTTATGGCTCTTACGAATAAATAAATACCCATGCACAAATTGTGTATGTTTTCATTTCTCTTGGGTATACATATCTATGAGTAGAATTGATAGGTTATATGGTAACTCTTTTCATCATTTCAGAAAACTACCATTATTGTCTTCCAAAGTGACTATACTATTTTACACTCTCACTAATAATGTCTCCACATCCTTATCAATACTTGTTATTATCTTTTTTATTATAGCCATCTTAGTGAGTATAAAGTAGTTTCTCATTGTGTTTTGATTTGCAGTACCCTAGTGAAGTGACATGGAATATCTTTTCCTGTGCTTATTGGCTAATTGTATGAGGACAAAGTTCTATAAAATCTTTTGTTCATCTTTAAATTGGGTTACTTGTCTTTTAATTATTGAGTTGTAATGTTGTGTGAGTGTATATTTGCATATTCTGAATTCTGGTTCCTTACCAGATGTATGACTTAAAAATATTTTCTTTCACTCAGTGCATTGTCTTCTCATTTTCTTGATGGTATCCCTTGAAGCACAAAAACTTTTAAAGTTATGAAATTCAATGTATCTATTATCTTTTGTTATTTGTGCCTTTGGTGTTGTAGGTAGGAATCAATTGCCTAACTGCAGATCATGATGATTTACCCTGTTTTCTTCTAAGGGTTTTATAGTTTTATTTCTCATATTTAGATCTTTGATCCATTTTGAGTTAACTTATGCAGTGCGAGATAGGGGGTCCCACTTTACTTCTTTTCATGTGGGTATTCAGTTGTCATAGAACCATTTGTTGAAAAGACTATTTTTTTCTCCATATAATTGTCTTGGGAAGTTTGTTGAAAGTCATTTTACCCTAAAAGAGGGGGTTTACTTTTGGATTCTCAACTTTATTTCATTGATCCATAACTATCTTGTGGTGAAGCACTAGTAAGTAATTAAGCAATTTGAAACTCTTTGCTCAAAACTTCCCTGGACTTTAAGCAAAAATAAGCAGTTTATCATTTATCGCTTCTGAAGTGATTCTTACATTTTAGGCAACCCATCATTGCTTCACTTCAGAAGCGATAAATGATAAACTGCCACCCCCCCAATTTAAAGAGAATAAAAATAAAATGCATTGAGAAGGTTTTGAAAACACCGAAGCCATTCTGAGGTGTGGTAATATCTGACCGAGAAATAACAGTCTTGTGCACTTAGCTCCCTTGTTAGTTAGAACTGATCCTCACTTTCTTCTTAGGGATGGGCACTCTCAACGTATTCATAGAGTTGAGGAAGGAAGTTCCTACTTGCACCTGTGTTTTCTCCCCTGAGCAAGTGCTGCAACGTCTCTAAAAGCCACTGAAAATCCTATAGCTTCTAGAATTCTTTTGACCGCCTTTCCAGAATGCAGTTTGTTCACTACCCAAGCCGAAAAGGAGTGGCGCCGCCGGGTGGCTCTCACCTCTCCAGCGTCGCCTGAGCCTTAAGAACACTAAGGTCCTGCTCACACTCGCTCGCCAAAAGCTCCAGAGCCCATTTTACACGCTGTCACTTCTACCTCTCCAGCTGTCCCCTTTGCTGGCTCCTGGCAACGCAACCCCGTGAGCCTTATTTAATTTAAACCAAGGCACCCCTGTCTTAGCTGCACTGGTTCCGGGCCTCCTGGACGCTGGCAGCGTTCCATCGCCGGGCTGCTCCAGGAGCCATCCAGACCACCAGATGGTTGACCGAAGGTGGGGTTTCCCAGGTCCTTACGCTCAGTCTGCATGTTCCCTGCAGTGTGCAGTCGTGGTGGCAGTGAAGGTGGCGCAGGGACACGAGGTGCCCTCGATGGTGACAGCGGTGAGCGCACGGGCGGAGCCAGGCCCCGCGGGTTGGGCTGGGTGCAGCGGGGCGGAGGCTGCTGCCCCACCCAAGCCTGGGCTAGCTACCGGGGAGCTGGGGGCCGATTAGGCCAGGGGCCGCGGGCCGCTGACGCAGCGCGGGTAGGACGCAGTGGCAGTCTGCAGTGGGGGCGCAGGGTGTGCGCTGGCGGGCTGGCCCGCGCTGCTGCTTTCCTGGACCACGCCGCTCGGCGCCGTGGCCATGCGCTCCCTGTGGAGAGAAATCCTCCTGGAGACCCTTCTGGGTAAGCTAAGGTCGTCCTCACTGCGCGTTGGCAGGTGCCCCCTTCCCCCGGCCCTGACCTAAGTCACATCGCTGGGCTGAGTTGGCTGAGTTCCACAAGGAAGAAAAGCGCGCTCTGTGCCCAGAAGAGAGATGCTTATCGTCCCCAAGGAACTTAGGCTACCGTAGGGGGTGGGGTGGGATGGGGGTGGGAAAGAACCTAGATTGTGGTTCCAGAGCTGAGGCCCCTGCAGGCGACAGGTCCTCCGGAGTTTCCACGCCACCCTGAGACTGCTCCCAAGGTGCGCGAATTCTCCCAAGTGTCAGCCTGAAGTCACGCGGCTGGTCCCGCCCCCTAGTCCCCCCGCCCCCCCCACCTTTATGTTTAACTTAGTAAATTCAGGACGGAGCTTTCATTTCCAGAAGGGAGGGGGGTACCTGTTTTCTCTGGCGGCTGTGGGCGAGCGCACCGGCAGCAACCGCCGCTGGCCGAGGCTGCATCTCGAGTCTCGAGTGCTCCCTTAGCAGCTCTACAAAAAATCCCGAAAACAGTTGCTGGTGTAATTCTGTGGGAGCTGTGTGGTTAAAATCAGGATTCCTAGACGTTTGGGAGACTGCTGGGATCTGGCTGGCTGTGCATTGTGAAGGAAGCATTCCTCTGGCCGGGGAGGGGCGCCTTCCTGGCAACTTTTGTCCTGGGAGCTGGTAATGCTCTGAAGGCCCGTTTTCTGACGCAGTCTGTGTCTCATGAACGATGGACAGTAAACACCCAGGGCGCTAGGTACTTCTGGTATTTGATCTCTTTTAATCTGAACAGCTCCTAGGTGGTTAAAAGTGCTATTTTGCTCTAATGAGCAAAGTAAGTCTCATGCCGACTTAATAGTCGGTAGAGATGAAACTGACTTTAGATCTGGGTGTTGCACTACCGCATACTGTTTCCTAAGAGCTCGGTGTAAAATAGTCTACTCTCCAGAAAAGGACTATTAACCAACCGTGTGTGTAGTCTGGAGAGGGAGGAAGGAGTCAACTGCTTATTGGCTCGTTAGTTTGCATATTTCTCATTCTGGAAGTCAACAGGAGGTAAGGAAATGTTACCATTCAAGGCCTTGACAGGAAGCCAAATTCAACCTGAATGGTCCAAATAAAGGGGCTTTCCTAAAGGGATGACCTATGGGGGTGTGAACAAGGTTAATGGAAGCAATGGAGGGGTGATGTTGAGGGTCTCACCGCAGCAGGGAGCCCTTCTGAACCTGGGGTACAGGTGGAGGGAGGAATCTTCTCACTGAAACCAGTTAAGGCCGGAGCTGTGAGGGAGGGCTGGCTGCCTGCTGCTACAGTTGGGCGAGGGTTTTAGAGACCAAGTTACACTTTGCCTTTCTCTGACAAATCTCTGTTTAAAAAAAAAATTTTTTTTTCTAGGATATGTTTCTTGGTCTCTCTGGCATGACCTGGCTCCAATGATTTATTACTTTCCTCTGCAAACACTAGAACTCACCGGGCTTGAAGGTTTTGGCATAGCGTTTCTTTCTCCTATGTTCCTAACAATTACTTCTTTCTGGACATTGGTGAACAAGAAGTGGATGCTGGCCCTGCTGAGGATAATTACTGTTGGTATGATTTAAAAGTATTTCTTTTAGTTTTTTCTTTTAAGTTAAAAATCAAGTGAAATATGTAGACTGTTTTTGAATTCTAAATGATTAAATAAAAATGTGTAAAAATAAAAGACTTCTCTCTCTTACTACTACCTTAGAAGAGTTTTAGTAAAATTGGAAGAATAGACCAAAAGCCAATGTATTTTACATTTTTATCTTTTCTATCAGATTGGATAAGCCTAAAAATCATTGAAGTGAGAAGGGAAAAGAAACCTTAGTAAACAGGTCAACTCTTGAAAATATTGAATTCTTTTTTTTCCAAATATGATACAAAACTCAGAAACCATTACAAATGATTAAAAGATACTGCATAGAAACATGAAGGCTATGCAAGATGGAAACCAGAGTAAGCAAAGTCAAAAAACAACCTAGGAAAAATGTTTAGTCGAAGGGCAAATTTCAATAATATATGGGTTTTTCACAAATCAGTAATAAAACAAGGACCAACAACTCAATAGGAAAGTGGGCAAAGTGAACTCTCAGTTTACTGGCAAGGAAGTATAATTGGTTCTTAAAAATATACTAAAATGCATAGAATATAAATAATACTCATAAGTACCTATTAGATTAGCAAAAAGCAAAGTGTGAAAGCATGATATTGTAGGGATAGAAAATAGACACTCATCCATTGCTGGTGGAAATGTAAGTTGGCAAACCTCTGCAGAAGATAATTTGGCAGTTCTTATCAAAATTGCAAATGCGTGCATACTCTTTCATCTAGCAATTCCACTTCCAGGAACATATCTTACTCACATGCTATACTCACATGCAGTATATGTAAAAGGACAAAAAGTACAAGGCTATTTAATCATTGCAGCAATATTTTAATAGCAAGATTGGAAATAACCTGAATGTCATCTATATAGGATAAGTTAAAGAAATTCTTGTTATGAAACTTGTACTATTATGGAATACTTTGCATCTATATAAACAAACAAGAGCTATTATTTATGTAATGAAATGGAATGTTGTTCAAAATTTAGTACGTGGAAGAAAGAAAGTACCACAGGGCATGCAGAATACTAACCTTTGTGTAATAAAAAGGTCAGATGAAAATATATTTAGTATTTAATAGAACATGCATTAAATTGCTTTAGAAGGATTAGAAAATCTGTTAGCATTTTAGTTGCTTCCAGGGAGAAAAATAAGGTACATAGAGAGAGGTATGAAAAGGCAACTTTTTGCACCATATACGTTTTATATTTTCTGAATTCTGAATTTAAGAATGTTCTATTGCCAAAAACAAATAGCAACACACAAAACTTTGAATGTACTCTTACTTTAACTAAGAATTGAGCATATTGATGTTAGTAAATATTGAAAGACCTTGGTGAAACAGTAGCAGTAACAAGTAAGAGGGAAAGATCATGAAGAAAATGTAAAAACAAACAAACAAACAAACACACAAAAAACCACCAGACTCCAGTCTGGTTGAAAGTGTAGCTCCAAACTCTGGATGTCTTGCCCCTTTGCTAGAACACAGTTGATTTCTCTGAGGGTCCCCCCAGTGGCATTTGTTTATAAACTACGTCATGTGTACCTTCCGTCTGGAAATAGTCAGTAGACGTATTTTCAGCAACTCTGATAGGAGTAACTAGAAAATTGCCTTCTGCTTTTATGAGCATCAGTCCCTGATGAAGGCAGAACAAAGTGCAGTGAGTTCTAAGAATATCCCCTAAGGTTTAGAATCCTGGTTTTTAAAGACTTGGGCTCAGAAAGAATAGTGGTTAAAGAGCATTGAAAAATGAAACCTTTATAAAGATGGTGCCATAGGAATGGAAGGACATGTGAAATGGCCATTAAATTTTCTGACCCGGAAATAATAGAAATGAAGCTTTTCATCCTAAGTTGAGTATATAGTAACAGTTCAAGTGCCATTGGCTTACAGTGTCCTTCTGTGAATTATTATGGCCTGCATGTTGCAAGTTTTTCTTATTTCCCCCATACTTAAATTTCCTGTAAGATTTTTAATATATTTATATAATTTAAAAAATTCTTACTTTTCGATTATAGTCAACATTCAATATTATATTAGTTTTGAATGTAGAGCGTAGGGTTAGACATTTACATAATTGACAGAGGGATTCCCTCATAAAGTCTTGCACCCACCTGACAAAAAGCCACTGTTTGAGCAGGTACAAGAAAAGTTTTTTTTGTTTGTTTGTTTTGGTTTTTAAATTAGTTCAGTTTAGTTCTGCCCCAGGAACTTCTGGTGGCTATAAGAGATACATTAAATAATTTGGGGGTGGGGATGGTATTTGGGATGCTTCCTATGGTTCCCCTTTCACCTTTTTCCTCCATGAAACTTATCACCTTGGGGTGATAGAGGTAGAAGTTTATTTGAGAAAGTGGAGCAGTGACTCAGAATTGAGGGTGAAGAGGCCAGTTTCTGCCAGATACGCTTTCTGGTAATCATTGAGCTTTGCTGAAGCCTAGCAAAAGCTGAGGTGAGTCATGATTTGTCTTAAACTCTATTTAAGGTGCTTCTTAAGGAAATGAAACAATTTCATTAAAGAATCCTAAGGCATTCTTACATAACTACAGAGAAGAGCTGAGTACTACATGCTATTTTATCTCTGGCACCTCAAATATTTAAGGTTAATTACTGTGAAGTTAACTATTAAATTAGTTCATACTCCTATTTTTTTACCTTAAAGATTGTGGCCATCTAGAATGGCTATAATAAGAGAAGATAGCCAATAACAAGTGTTGGCAAGGATGTGAAGAAATTGTAACACTTACACATTGCTGGTGGGAATGTAAAATGATGCCGTTGCTTTGAAAAACAGAATGGCAGTTCATAAAATTGTTGCCATATGACCCATCAACTCCATTCCTTGGCATATAATCAAGGAAAATGAAAATATATGTTCATAGAAAACCTTGCACACAAATGTCTATAGCAGCATTATTTATAATAGCCTGAAAGTGGGAACAACCCAGATGCCTATCAACTGATAAATGGATAAACAAAATGCAGTACATCCATGGAATGAAATATTATTCAGCCATAAAAAAAAAAAATGAGTCCTGGCTGGTGGCACAGTGGATAGGCTCCAGTCTGCGAACCCATAGGTCACTGGTTCAATGCCCAGCCAGGGCACATAACCAGGTTGCAAGCCATGTCTCCAGTCAGGTCTGCAGCTGGTGGCAGGTGAAAGGCAATCATACATTGATGTTTCTCTTCCTCTCTGCCTCTATCCCTTCCCCCCTCTCTAAAAATAATAAATAAAATCTTTAAAAAAAAAAGGAATGAAATACTGCAACATGCTACAATGTGGATGAGTCTTGAAAACATTATGCTAAGTAAAAGAAGCCAGTGACAAATGGCTATATATTATATGATTCGTTTATGTGAAATTTCCAAAATTAAAAAAAAATTCAGGCCCTGGCTGGTAGCACAGTGGATAAGGAGCCGGCCTGTGAACCCAAAGGTCACAGGTTCGATTCCCCAGCAAGGGCACATAACCAGGTTGCAAGCCAGTTCTCCAGTCAGGTCTGTGGCTGGAGGCAGGTGAATGGCAACCATACATTGATGTCTTTCTCCCCCTCTGCCTCTCTCCCTTCCCCTCTTTCTAAAAATAATGAAATAAAAATCTTTAAAAAAAAAATTCAGATGGACAGGAAGTAGATGAGTGATTGCTAACAGGCGGAAAGGAAGAAAAAGGAGGGGGTGAGCACTGGCTGGTATGGCTCAGTGGACTGGGCACAGGCCTGTCAACTGAAAGGTCACTGGTTCTATTCCCAGCCAGGGCGCATGCCTGGGTTGCTGGCCAGGTCCCCGGTTGGGGGCATGCGAGAGGCAACCCATCTGTATTTCTCTAGCACATCGATGTTTCTCTCCTTCTCTTTCTCCCCCCCCTTCCCCTCTCTTTAAAAATAAATAAATAAAATCTTTCAAAAAAAGAGAGAGAGAAAGGAGTGAGTGGTAACAGATATGGGTTTCTTCCTGGGGTGATGAAAATATTCTGGAATTACATAGTGGTAATAGTAATACAACTCTGTAAATATAGTGAAAACCATGAAACTGTACACATTGACATGGTAAGTTTTATGGCATGAATGATAGCTCAATAAAGAATTTAAAAGTATATACACATTCAATTATATATTACCTCTATCTTCCTGTGTATAAAAATGGTATCAGACACAATAGTTAGGAAATGCAGATCACTGAGTACCAATGCATGACTGCCAGAAATATTAGTTCTCCTTTATTTGTCTATAGGTAGCATAGCCTCCTTCCAGGCTCCAGATGCTCAACTTCGGCTAGTGATCCTTGCCCTTGGTGTGTCTTCCTCACTGATAGTGCAAGCCGTGACATGGTGGACAGGAAGTGGTATGCAAAGGTATGTTCATATCCTATGCACCTGTAGGTAAATAAGTGTAGTGATCAATTACCAAAGGGGAAGTTGGAACCAAGAATTCCAGGTTATAGTATTTACCTTCCATCTGGCATTGTAGAAACCTCCTTTTCTTCCCTTTTCACAAAATCCAGACATGAATACCTGCCGTCAGTTTTAATGTTTTGAGAATGAGGGAATTTTGATAAGTTGCCTAGGTGATGGGCTAAGTCATGTATATTGCCTATTACCAACGAGACTATTTCATATACTTATTCTATGAAACTAGGAAATTCATGATGGATATAGTTCTTTGAAACCACATAACAAGTCATTAAAAATTCTTTTGCACTTATAGGTACCTCAGAATCTGGGGGTTCATGTTAGGACATATTCTTCTTCTTGTTCTCCGCATATGCTACACTTCACTAAACCCACTCTGGAGTTATCAGATGTCCAACAGAGTGATACTGACGTTAAGTACCATAGCCACACTTGATCGCATTTCCACAGGTAGGTGTATGCCCACTTGATTTAGGGATTTTTCTCTCTTGCGTAGTTTATATTTCTGATCTGAATGTACTATAAATTGGAAAGATAAAAATAGTTCTTCTGCACTATTTCTTGACTTCAACATTTTCTCCCTCTGAAATATTAACAGGTATTAACAGTGGACTGTTACCTAAGCAGAAGACACCTTTCCCTTGCTCTTTCCCTTGTTAGTACAGGGGGTGAAAATAAAAAGTCATCTCTGGTTTGTAGCACTGTGGTGGGGGAGGCTGGACAAGGCCCCCAGCAGGATTTCAGCCTTTATCTTTCTTCTTTTCCCCATGGACAGAGCTTTCTGGGATGAGGTCCTTCATCCCTCTTCTTCTGACCCCATGACATCTCCCACATAATGAGAGGAGACTTGGCTTGGGGTGATGGCACGATGATGTTTTATTGCCATGTACACTTGAAAGCTGTACGGTTTTATGCACTAATGTCACCACAATAAATTCATTTTAAAAATGTTATTTGCCAGCTAGAGCTGTGGTAACTATCTCGGTCTTTTCATTTTCAAGAGTCTGAAGATAGTTAAACTCTAAATTCATTCACACCACCATTCAAGTCCCCTGTTTCTGCCTGGAACTGACTTTCTCCAGGATGAGACACACTTGCATACTCATCCTGGATATTTGCTTCATGTACTAACTTGACACCCTACTGAAAAGAAGGGAGAAGTGTTACTAGATTCTAATTAATTTGCTCCTGGCTTTTGTGCAACTCTCAATGAGTCACTGTTCTTTTGTAAGTACAAGGAGAAATCTCACAGATTCATGGAAGTGTAGAGGATTTTGGCTCACCATGAACAAAGTGCTTGTATAATCCCCCTTTGGCCTCAATTTTGGCATGAACTGGGGTTAGTGAGAATAGAAGAACATCATACAAGCAAATTGATTGAGTGACCTTAATATTAGTTAGAAAATTTAGAACTTGGCTTAGTGCTCTAACTCGTGTTTTATATTTCAGAGAACACTAACATCTAAAAGTAGAAACTCAGGCAGCAAATTTCACAGGTACAGCCTGATAAAAATCTGAACTTCAGGGTATCCTTTACATTTCCTGACTTCTGTTTTCTTCTTTCTCGCCTCTCTTTTAAATTGATGTGACCCAGTTGCTCGTCCCTTCCTGCTATTTCCGCTGTGCTCACATTTATGTAACTCCAGATGCCTCACCAGCTTCCCAGGATAGCTGGTCATACCAGGGATTTTTTTGTAGTTCTATTGACTATTGTACTGGGGGAAGGCTCACCCACCATAATCCACAGTATATTATTCAGTGCTTTCAGTTTAGGTTTTTGTCTTCTCCAAAAACTTGTCTGCTTAGTGTCCAGGCCTCAACCTACTCTCTGTGTTCACCACCCGCTCCTTCAACCTCCTAGCTTTCAGCTCTCTCCTCCTTCCTCTGATTTCTTTGTTGGCAGAATGGCTTTCTCCTTGTGAAACTGGACAGCCAGTCCTTCCGTCCTGCAGAGAGCATCACAGTGCCATAAAACATTTGCCCAGCAGGCTCTCCGCTCCTACAAAGACATACTGCCAGCATTTTCCCCACTGGTTACAGTTTCGTGGGGCAAGTCACTTATGCAATGAGTCTTGAGGCCTCTTACTTAAACAGCTGCAGAAGTACAGCCTAGTTAAACCCGCAGTCACTGGAGCTGTGTAGCCCGAGTTCTGATCCTGGTCTCTCTTTTCTTGGGCAAGACACTTCTTCTCTCTTTAGGTTTCAGTTGTCTAATCTATAAAACTAGATTAGTAATAGAGCCAATGTCATGATGTTGCTGGGAAGAGGGCTTAACATATACAGTTACTGTTACTGTCAGTCAAGGCCCTGCAATTACTCTGGGCGCACAGGGAGTTCAATGGGAGCCCCGTTCTTTTGGAGAAGAGCAGCCTGGTGCCCTGGAAATCGCCCACCCATCTGTTCCTGGAACTGCATTGGTTCCCTAAATCTACCATTCCCTTTTCCTACCTCTATTTTTGGCTTCTACCGTTCACTTCACATGAAGTAAATACCTTGGCAGCACTTTCACGTTCTCAAACCATTCCTGACCTAGCCTGCCAAGAACCACCTCTTTCCCACTGACTAGCTCCCTGCAGATTCTGCTGTGCATTGTAGGTGCATGTCCCACCCCCTTCTCCAGTAAGCTCCTTGACGCTGGATATCACTTCTTACTCACCAGAAGTCTGTTCGGTGGAGAGTGTACATTTCCACATAACTGATGCTTTTCCATTTTTTAATTCTAGATGGTGACTGCAGTAAACCCGAGGGAAAGAAGAGCAGGGAGGCAGCCGAGGGCATGGCTGGGAGGCCTCACTGGTTGTTGGCAGGGGCTGGCTTTGGCAGTCTTGCGTTCCTCACCCACTGGATTTTCGGAGAAGTCTCTCTTGTTCCCAGATGGGCCGTGAGTGGGCATCCTCATTCAGGGCCAGATCCTAACCCGTTTGGGTGAGTCTGCGTTTGGAAATTAGCTGCTACAGTTGAAGAAAGAAGTATCTTCTTTGTGGAACAGCTAGATCTGTGCCACCAGATGTTTCCTGGACCACTTCCTTTGTATCTTAGAAACATGGCGTGAGCTTATTGTGTGCTTTGGAGGTGGAGGAGCCAGATGGGCATTTGCCCCAGTGCTGAAAGGCTGCTGCAGGGTAACTGAGGGACGGCTGAGGGCTGAGGGCTGAAGACTGAGCACAGCTAAGTGAGAGGTCCTGAGCGCTCCAGCATGGGCATCCTGAGAGGCATCCCCACATGGAAGGCCATTCCCAGCACCAGAGAAGCATGGCACTGCCTGGCCATTTTCCCCAGACCCCCACCCCATTACCGTTATGGGAACCTGGTAGGACGAAACCAGAGTGCCCTTGGGAGATACTGGGTTGGCGTCCTGGGCACAGATCTCTGTTCTCTGCAACGGACAGAAGCTCTGGGAGGTCTCTGCATCCTCAGGTACTTTGGGACGTGCTCCAACCATGGGGCACCCAAGGACTTAGCAGTCTGGAGTTGAAGGACTGGTCCCGATGCTTGGTCCTCGTTAACCCTCACTCTGCTTTTCCTGAAGTCTTATTTCTCCAGCGGCAAGGTCCAGCCTTCATGTTCAAAAACTGGGGGGACCTTTAAAACATCTGCCTCAGATATCTGCTTTCTCTGAAAGTGCTGAAATGCCCATACTTGCCCACATGTAACTGCCTGCTGGATCTTTCTGCAGCAGACATCTGGGCATACCCCACAGGTGTCTCAAGCTCAGCCTGCCCACATTTGGACTCAGTAATTCCCAGTTCCCCAAACATGTCCTTCCTCCTCCATGCCTTGTTCGCTGTTCCAGTTCATCCTAGAGTTCTGAATCTTCTTCATTTCCTGCATCCAATTAGGCATTAAGTCCACCACGTCTCTGAAAGAACCTACCCCTTCCTCCCTATCGGCCACCCTATCTGCCTTAGTCCCCATCCCCTTTCACCAGGCTTTGCTGTTGTCTTCTAATGGCCTCTCTTTAACGTGGCGTTCTCCACACTGCCCCAGAGTGGTCTCTTTAAAGTGGAAATCGGACTCCATCACTCCCTTGCTTAAAACCTTGCAGGGTTTTATTCCCCTCAGTTTTATTCCCCTCCCACGCCAGGCCACATAAGACAGGATCTGCACATACCCCCTGACCCCCTCCTCCAGCCAACCCCCTAACTTTGACAAATGCTTCCTACCTTATCCCTGTGCCCATCTGGGCTGACATCACTTTTGTGTCCTTAGACGTACCAGACCGTTCCAGCCCTTCCTCTGAATGTACATGTTCTTCCCTCTGGGCTGCCTTTTCTGCCTGGACATCCTGCTCTCACACACCTTCAAACCCAGCGTAAGCATCTTCTCTGGGAACTCTTCTCTGATTATCCCCAGGATTCCTTTATGCCACATGCCACCTTGAATCTCCACCCCCACATCCTTTACTGTTATTCTGCATGACAATTAGATGTCTTTATTCCTTTCCAGACATCATGATCCTTGCAGGCAGGGAATGAGAGCAGGAACTAATATTTATCACTCACTCTGCATTGGGTGCTGAGCTAGGACTTGTGCATATGCTGTCTCATTCAGAGGGTACATTTCTTCAGCCATGAGTGCTCCAGCATATTTGGGAGGAGGAGAGAAAAGGGAGCGAGGCACAGAGGAGGACTGGGAGAGAAGAGTGTATTCTCATGTTTAAAGCTTTGATTCTGAAATTACCTTACCCTGTGAAAACAAGGGTAAGTTGTGTGAAAGAACAAAAGCAGGCCTGGACCAGCAGCTGGAGACCAGGCTGGAGGGTTGGAGTCCTAGTGGGCGAACTCTGGACTAGTCACATTACAACCCTGGGGCCCTGTTTTCTCACTGTAAAATGACAGTTTTCTTTTTTGGATATTGCGTAATTCTGTATGTTGGGGTGAGGCATTGAAGGTGAAGATGCAGCCCATGAGACTGTAGTCTGTGGAACACTGATTTCTTGAGATGCTAATAGGCCCTCTGAGAGGGGAAAACAGTCTTTTAGATCAGATAGGTGTAGGAAATACTGCATTTTATATTCCTTTCTTTGTGCTTCACAGGCACATTAGCATATTAGGGACTCTTGGGAGTTCCTTAGGCTTATTGGAACATGGTATTCCTTTTATCGAATACCTATCAACATCTCATAAAACTGGTGTTTCTCAGAGCCCTGTTGGAAAAATGGTGCATCATCACCCGTGACCAGTAGGAATTGCTTTCTAAAATTCACTAGATTTTACTTAAGGGAATGGGTCACCCATAGTTCTGATGGGATAGAGATGTGGGAGGTGAGACAGAGGTGAGAGAGGCTCAGAGGATGCTGAAGGGACTTTGGGAAACTGAAGGATCTGCAGACCGCAGACCCTGGGGGGAAGAGGAGGGAGCAGGAGTCACAAGTCCCAGTTTCCCATCAGCCCCCCAGTCCTCCAGGCCCGTTACTCTGCTGTGTGGCTTTCCGCCCTCTGATAGCTGATAGCTGTACTATTACTTAGCTGTGTTTGCTGTCTGTCCCCTACCCACACTGGAGTGTGAGGCCTGTGGAGGAAAGGGATCCTCGTTCACTGAGGTGTCCCTAGCCCCTAGGAGAGAGCCTGGCACGTCGTAGGCCCTCATAAACATTTGTTGTTGAATTAGGGATAGAAAAAGATCAACAGTGTCATCCCCATCCTTTTGTCAAATCTGGTCTTCTGTGGTCCCAGGATGATCCTTAACCTTAGAATGTGGAGGCAGGCAGGATAGTGTTCAGAGCCTCCCTCCAGAGTCTGAGCACTTGTTTAGGATTCTTTTCCAACATGCGCTGCTGTGTATGGTGGCTGCAGGCGGGTTACTTAAGTGCTTTTTTCCCCCAATGTTTCCTCTGCAAAATGGGATAGTAATGGCATTTACCTTACAGACTCACAAGGATTAAATGAACTAGTGGAATTAAATGTAATACTCTAGAATGGTGCCTACTAGGTAGTGAGTGCTATGTTTTTTGGCTTAATTTAAATTATAGCTACTTGATTGAGTGCCAAGTCCTTGCTGTTATTGCTGCTGGATTTCTCCATGAAAGTTTCGTTGAATTCTTGTCTTCCTCCTTCTACAAGTAGCAAGAATACATAATGTGTGGGTGTTTTAAAAACATACAACTATCAATTACTTTTCAAACTGACACAGGGTCCTGGAAGGCAGAAGCTGTTGATAAAGGCAGAAAAGAAAGAGAAGAGGCAAATTAAATAGAAATGATTCTTAATGACTTTTTTGTTGCCTTTGGCAGAATTATTTAAAATGAATCATATGGCCAGTATGGATTATCATTTCATAATCTGAAGAAACTCACAATTACTTTGCTCTATATTGAGCATAAGAAACTGCATACAACAACAATAAAATCAAAAAAAATAAATAAAGGAACCATGATACAAAAAAAAAAAAAAGAAAAGAAACTGCAGATTTATTTCAAGTCAGACTTGCTATTACTGAATGTATAAACGAGTATAATATTCATTCCCATGGGCTCTCATTGGCTCTTTCACACTCATATTATCTCTTGGGGATATCTAAAGGTAGGAGATATTTTTCTTTTTTGTATATGGGACAAAGAAATATTAATAATGTCTGAAGTCTTACGGCGTGTCCTTTTTTTTTTTTTTTTCTTTTTTTAAACAGAGGTGCAGTTCTGCTGGGTTTGGCGAGTGGACTGACGTTTTCCACTTGTTCATGGTTTCCGGGTACCAGTTTGATCTGGTGGGTTACAGGTATGTGGACTTTACCTGTAGGTAGACCAGCCATTCAGCTTGGTTGGCTAATCTGTTACACTTGCAAACACGTGCACCTAGGCTGGAAGTAGCTGAGTGGGACAGCCACATAATCATGTGCTGTTGGGCTATTATGCAGAGCCAGCTGCAGCCTTTATGACCCAGATGTCACCATAATTGCCAATGACAGCTGGCTCCGGATTTCACTTCCTCCTATTTCATTTCCCCTCCCCTCCTGTAGCTGTCTCATTCCATCCACACTATGCTGACATAGCTCCCTCACTCCTGAAACAACTCACCTAAGACGTGTGTCAGGTGCCTTCAGGTTTACTGACCGTCTGAGGAGATAGAGGGTGGTGTATGTACATGCTCTGCCTCCAGACTTCCTCTGCTCTGCAGGATTGCCTGTTTCTCTGGTTTTCAGGAATGCCCTCCTTTGGAACTCCATAATGAAGCTTAGTATTTCTACCTATTTACACATGACAGTTTAGTTCCTCCCCCCATACCCAGCTTTAGGGTCTCTGTTGGCTTATTCAAAGGTGTGGACTACCTCCTCCCGTTAGAATCCAGAATATTGATGAAGCGTTCTACTTATCTTTCTGTGACTGAATTAGGCCACCCTTCTCCCTTTTTTAAAAAGCAGAGATGATTAGAGTCTGTTTTAGTGTTAAATAAAAATGTTCCCCAGCCTGTGATTGAGCCAACAGTATACTTGATTTCAGTGAGATGTCCTTTTATGAATTAATGAACAGATGGATGTAGTTTGCTATAGGAGTTAACTAATGTTTACACTTGCATTAGCTTTTGTGTAAAATTGCTGGTCAACAATGTGTTAATTAAGCAGGTGAGCTGGAGTGCTGCACTAGGAGCTGTGTGGATATGTAAGAACAGAACATGTGTATCAGTAATAGATGCAGATTGAATAAGAAGTAAATTTCTATACATCTTAAGTGCCATCACCCTTGCATGGTGATGTTTGTGTCATCCAGATGGGTTGCTCAGTTAATGATGGCCAGGTCCTTGTCCTCCTGGATCTGTGAGAGTGAAATGTCGCAGCCCTGCTGAGCTGTTTTCACTTGCTTGTGTGCCTTCTGGTAGGCGTTCCCTGTGGGGTCTGAGGAAGTGTGTGTGAATATTGGAGTAACCTTTCTTCATCAGAGAGATGCCTTATGAGCTTCTTCCGGAAAAGGACCAGATAACTTTGCAATGAGCATATTTGGCTACTTAATCTGTATGCAAATGCTAAAAGGAACATGGAGTACAAGAGAAAGTTTGTTAAGCATTTATATCATGCTTTTGCTCATGGAATAGAAACAAAATGCTTACGGGGCAGAAATTAACAGCTTTATTTTAAACATGGGAGCAATGAGGTCCACAGACATGTCAGCTGTTAAAGAACAGAAAAGCTGAGACTTACGGTGTTATAATGCTTATACTTTCTTCCCCAGATAAGCAAGGTCATACCCATGAGAGTCAAATTTAATTTAGTGTTGTGGTCTCTCTGGAGTATTAAATGGTAGTTTAAAAGACTCTCGGGGCAAACACATTCAAGGCTTCTAATAGGCTCTTTGCTGAAGATAGGAAAGCAGGGCCATAATTCACAAGCCTCCTCTCCGATCACCCACTCACCTGAAATAAGTTGGAGTTCACAATTATCTAGAGCACCATGCCCACTTTTCACTGATCCATCCTTGAAAATCACATGAAAAAGCAGAGTATAAAAAAAGAAATCACATTTTTTCATTGTACAGTTAAAGTGGGAAATCCCAGTTGAATCCCCGCATGAATTAATTATGATAGGGACCAATATAATTTCATAAATGTGAAGAGCTTGAAATCTCGATGGCTATTAAATTAGTAAATTTAAAGTTCTATTTAACAAAATGTACTAAACATAGTCATAGAACCCTAGTGTGCTATACAGTGTGCCTATAATTTTACTGTACGAACAATTTGATCTTTTGAAAATGAACATATTAGACATTATAAATATTATTGGAATGTTCCATTACCATAATCCTGTCTGGTGTCTTAGGTGTTGTAAAGATTTGGAGAAAATTACTTGGGAGACTCAGTCTCAGACAAAAAATAGTTAAGGTATACAATTGAAGAAGGCAAAGCGACAAAGAATATGTGTCATGTGCCACCACTGGTGTACAGAAAGAGAAATGTGTATGCATGTATATTTCTTCCTTTGCCTAAGGTCTCTGGAAGGATGCAGAATACGCTAACATCAGTTGCCTTCTCTAAGGGGAACTAGTGGGTGATGATGGTCAGAAGGACTATTTTCTATCTTTTGAATTTTGGATTTTTGAATAGATAGCCTTTTAGAAAAATGCTATTGTAGTGGATTTAAAAATAAAGAGCCTACATAAAAGGTAGAAAGTAAATTAAAACTGATGGCAATAACAGTCGAAGGAGATTTGAAGAGGTGTTTCCCTTTCCTCCATGTAGTTCTCTGTGGTAAGACAGAAGAAACAAAGTCATTCTGATGCCTTTAGATTAGAATATCAAATCAAGACTCATTCTTTTAAAAATTAGTCATTGTAACCTAGTAAACAGAAAAAATTCAATCTCACTAATAAATATTGGGTTGGCAAAAAAGTTCAATTTTTTTTTTTTTTTTTGGTAAGATGGCTCTTGTGACATTCAGTTGCCTTTAAACTTAATTTGAAACAATTTTGCTAGATTGTATTGTGACAGGTGTCATATCAGCATGGATTTTTAAAATGTTAATTTTATTGTTGTTGTATTACATCCACCCCCTTTTTCCTTCCCTCTGTCCCCTTCCCCACCCACCCACTCCCCACAAAGTCAATCCTACTTGTTGTCCATGTCCATGGTTCTTCCATACTAGTTCCTTGACTAAACTGCTCCCCTTCTTTGTCTCCTCCTCCTTCCTACCTCCCCCCTCCCTCTTGCCCACCAAAGGTTTATTCATTGTTTTATGTATCTGGTTCTGTTTTGCTTGTTTGTTTGTTCTGTTCATTATTGTCCTGTAATGGGTGAGATCATATGGTATTTATCTTTCATTGACTGGCTTATTTCACTAAGCATAATACTCTCCAGTTCCATCCATGTTGTTGCAAAGGGTAAGAGTTCTTCCCTTCTTTCTTTCTTTCTGCTGTGAGTATGCATTTTTTAAAAAACATCAAAATTGGTGAAGTTTTGTGTAGCCATTTTTAAGATTGAAGATAGAAAAAAATATGCAACATTTTTGACATTATGGCTTATTATTTCAAGAAAGGTAAAAATGCAATTGAAATGCAAAACAATTTGCGCAGTGTGTGGAGAAGATGCTGTGACTGAACGTGTCCAAGTGGTTTGCAAAGTTCCATGCTGGAGATTTCTCTCTGGACAACCCTCCATGGTCAGGTAGACTAGTTGAAGTAGATAGCAATCAAACTGAGACGTTAATTGAGACTGTGTTATAACACATAGGAACATGGGAGATAGCCAACATACTCAAAATATCTAAATTAATAGTTATTGGTGAAAATCAAAACTGTATCTTTTATTTTACAGAAAAAACTAGGCAAACTTTTTTTGCCAACCCAATACAGGTAATTTAGAATGTGATAGTATTTTCATCATTAATTTGGCAAAGATTTTTAGAAAAAAACTTTGGCAAGGCTGAAAAGGTGAGACTTTGGGCGAGGTTTCTGAAGGAAGAGAGCACTGGTATGACCTTTCAGTAAAGCAGTTAACCACTGACCTGACTGTTTTAAGTGTTTCTACCTCTTTCCACAGTAACTGTACTTCTAAGAATCTATTTTTAGAAAATAATCAGAACTGTAATGAGAGATTGAGAAAAAAAGATGTTCCTTATGGTGTCAGGAGCTTCATACATGGCCAGTGATAGGGAAATGGATGCTTTCATTGCAGTGTATTTATCCAGTGGAATAGTATGTGTACATAATATGTTTTAGGCCAAAAAATTAATAACATGAGAAAGCATTCTTGATAGAATGTCACGTAAGCAGAACTAATCCTTAATATATAGTATGATTCTATTTACATAAAAATACTTTCAATGCCCTGGCTGGTGGCACAGTGAATAAGGCACCGGCCTGCACACCCAAAGGTCACTGGTTCAATTCCCAGCCAGGGCACATAACCAGGTTGCAAGCCAGGTCTCCAGCCAGGTCTGTAGCTGGAGGCAGGTGAAAGACAACCATACATTGATGTCTCTCTCCCTGTCTGCCTCTCTCCCTTCCCCTTTCTCTAAAAATAATAAATAAAAATCTTAAAAATACTTCCATACAGAAAAAAAATAGGAGAAATACATTGGAGTATTGACCTTGGTCAATCTTAGTCTTAAATGATTCTTAGTTGCTTCCTTATAGTTCTGTATTTTTAAAATGTCTATAGTGAGTAAGCATTAATGTTTGTTTGACTTCAAAATGAAAAAAATTTTTTTCTGTTATTAAACTAACCATTGCTGAGTATAGGCATTGTGTGGTCTCACTGTGGAGTTCAAGTCCGTTGACTTGGAGAGGGCCCTGGACTCGGTTCTCATGTTTATCTGACTTACGGTCCTTTGAAGTGGGGGATGGGGGTGGGGAATAAACAGTCATATGGTCTTGTCCTGTGCATGCAGAACATTTGGATGGATGTGAGCCACGGGGCATGAGCAAGCCCGCTGCAGTCGCTTACTCCTCCCTTCTCTGGCTTTTCTGGAGTTCTTACCCAGAGCAGCGAGGACTCTGCTGCAGACATCCTTGAAGGGTGGTCACAGCAATACAACATTGATTGAAATCTCTAGAAAATGTCACATTCTTCGGAAATGTTATTATTTGGTTGGTTCCAAAATGGGGTGCTGTGAGACCCTGATATACTCTTTCAAAGCTGATTTGACAGGAATTGGGAGAACTGTGGTATTTCCTCAGGATTAGCTCAACAAATAAGCCAGCATTTGCTAAGCACCTGCTGTGGGCCAGGCAGATAGCACAGCCCCGGCACCTACGAGGCTGTTGGACAAGGGATGAACTGACTATAGATAGACTCGCTAAAGCAGTATCTTTACAATACTATCTCAGTCACATCTTCTTTTGGATCCCTTTGGTTGGGAGAGTCAGCTTATTTAATGTAGGACAAGGGGCAGGCAGTATTTAAATGGATAGAAACGCCTTGAGGAAGGTCCTTAACAAAAACATTCTAGGAACTGTATCGACTCTATATGTCTTCTAATGTGGATCTGGCTAGTTAGATAAACATGTTTGTTTGGTATTACAGGTAAGTTCAGTTTTTTCAGTTTTTATTGCTCTTAGAATCTTAGCGCAAACAATCTAAAAATGCCTTCTTCCCTCCACCCACCATTCCTGAAGAAATATCACTGGACTGAGTGAGAGTCACTAGACCCATGTTCCATGGCCAGCTGCGTGAGTCACTGGGTATGTGACCTCTGGCAAGTCACCGCAACCCCCTAGGCTTGACTTTATCGTCAGTGCGAGGGTTGGACCAGGATGCCCCTGAGGTCCCTTCTGGCTCTAACGGCCATACATCGGTCATGCTATCCGCTTATTACCCCTTCCCCCCTTTTTTGAGAAAATAGAAGAGACTATTACTGCTTTCCTGTCTGATTTTTTCCTTTTTCTCTCAAAAACAGGAGCGGCTTCGGCTGCAGGCCTCCTTTTCTTGCCCACGTGGGCAGCTGCTGTTTCCGGCTGCGTCCTCGCCCTCTTCACAGCATCCGTGTGGCCTCCCGTGCTGGGACACCTGGTTAGCTCGGAGTCAAGCCCTGGGAAAGCCATGACGGTTGCCATGATATTTTATGTTCTAGACATATTTTTCTGTGCGTGGTGCACAGCTTTTAAATTTGTCCCAGGAGGTGTCTACGCTAGAGAAAGATCTGATGTGCTTTTGGGTGAGTACCTTTGAAAGGCATGGATTGAAATAACACTCCTGGAAAATACCCTTCAAGACTGGCATTTACATTTTACATGATAAATGGAAATAAATAGAATGATCTTGCATTTCTCATTAAAGTAGAGACTATTCATTAAAAAAAACCTGGAGTAATATCTAAGTTACTAATTAAAAGCAACTTTTTCTATTCATCTGAATTTCAGGAGTATATATTACTAAAAGCCCTTTTAAGTAAATTAGTTGCAGAGCACAAGTTTAATTCATAATAAAGTATAAGAGAGATACTATGTAACACTTGTATTTTATGATATGCTAGGAAGGGGTATAGTAATGATGTTCACATTGCTACTTCAATGGTAGGCTTATAAATGCATATAGGAATTATGATTTTTGGTTCTCCTGAATTTTATCTACAATTTTTATTTACTATATTTTTACCTATAAAAAATATTTTTAAAGATTTTATTTATTATTTTTAGAAAGAAAAGAAAGAGGGAGGCAGAGAGGGAGAGAAACATCAATGTATGATTGCCTTTCACCTGCCTCCAGCTACAGACCTGGCTGGAGACCTGGCTTGCAACCTGGTTATGTGCTCTGGCTGGGAATTGAACCAGTGACCTTTGGGTTTGCAGGCCCGGGCCTCATCGACTGTGCTACCAGCCAAAGCTAAAATATGTTTTCATATATGACTATTGGTATACATGATAAATTCCCAAATCCTAGAATAAATACATTTTTCACTTCAGTGATTATGAATTTAGTTACCAAAATTAAAGTTTTATAAACTTATCTTGGTTTTAAAGCTTTAAAAATTGCCTACTGGCAATAATGAAATTGCTGATGTATAACATGCACATCAAATGTTGCTTATCATTTTAGCTTTAGTAAAACATGTCAGATCCTGGGAAGGATAAAATATTTGAAAAGTGAGGAGCTAAAACATGTTAGTAGGAGATTCAGTTCTTGTTTTCAATGCATTTTCCATTTGTTCATTTACTCATTAAAAAACGTTCTTGCACACCTCCTGTGTTCCAGACACAGAGCCAGGTGCCGGAGATTTAAGAGACGTAGAGTCCTTGTCCACCTGAAGCTTCAGTGTAGTGGGGGAAGCACCATCCATAAAAATTAGACAAATACTTATAGAATTACAGGTGGGGTGAGTGCTGCACCTAAGTCCAGACTTCAAGCTGAGTTTCTTTGCCGTCCCCCTCATGCACTTGTGTACATCCAGCTACTCTGTACACTTTCACGTAAATTCTTCTGTTCCATGAGCTAGACATCGGTCAGGTCAGGCTGATTTGGAGGGTATATTTTTAAGTTACATGAAATCTGTAACATGGCTTCTGAGAATTTGATATTTCTGGCCAACACCCAAGCTCTCATCTAATTAGAGAAACCCATGGCTGCGTTTCGTCTGCGATAACCTTGGCTTGCGAACTTTGTGTTTCTTCTGGTTTCTTTCAGGTGTGTGTGCTCTGTTCTGCTCTGTCTTCCTGTGCAATGCCCTGCCTTTTCCTTCCTCCAGCTTGCTTAGGGGTCTGCCATGTGGAGGAAACGAAAGAAAGTAAGAGCCATTCAAAGCATAAGTTTCTCTCTTTCTTTTTACAATTTTATTGATTATTTTTATAGAGGGGAAGGGAGGGAGGCAGAGAGGGAGAGAGACATCAGTGTATGGTTGCCTTTCACCTGCCTCCAGCTACGGACCTGGCTGGGGACCTGGCTTGCCACCTGGTTATTATGGGCCCTGGCTGGGAATCGAACCAATGATAAGTTTATTTCTTTAGAGTATTATGAATGATGTGGTTTTGAGTTCTTCTCAACCAATTTCCTTTTTTAGTAAGAGCGGCATTCTATTGATAAGCCCACAAAATTAGGAAATGCTGGTAATGTTCATAGCAGCTCTAATACAATAGAAAATAATCTGTAGTAAATCAGAAACTAATTAAAAGTTTATTGCCTGGGTTTTTCTTGCTATTTTCTGGAAATTGCACATAATTATTTTGGCTAGCCTTCCACCTAAAATTAACTTTTACTTGACATTTCCTAATGTATGTATTGTTCAGCCATACCTCTCTTTCCATGCTTACTAGATCCAGTCTTACATTGAAATGTGTAATCTAATTGAGCTCAACTTCACTGACCCACCTTATTGGCACAGGGAATGTTTTAGCACACATCCTCTGTGAGGAATCTATGCTCAGAATACCCACATCCCAGGCCAGAATTATTACCGCAAACACTGCCACACTGACAACCTACGTAGTGTCTTTTGTGCTCCTCAGTTTGGTGCACATGAGATCTCCTTAGTGGATGATACCGCCCATAAGGCCATACAGAGGCTCTTGGGCTCCACCCTCCTTTGCCTGATCAAAGCAATGCACGTTCTCAGCCATCTAACAAGGAAACACTCAGGAGATTGTTAAGAAATCCCTCAGGGTTCTACCAAGCTGATTGCTTATGATCATCCCAATGGTCAAAAGTATACGACTTGAGTACTTGCTTAGGTACTGAGATAAATTCGCTTAATAACTGAATTTTGAGGGTGTGCCCATTTAATTGAAATCTTGGCTCCTGGAATTTATTATTGGAAGGCTTTTTGGATTAAATGTAATATAAATTAATATATTCTTTCTTTCTCTTTTAATAGGGACAGTGATGCTAATTATTGGGCTGAATATGCTATTTGGTCCTAAAAAAAGCCTTGACTCTCTTCTTCAAACAAAAAACAGCCCTAAAGTGCTTTTCAAGAAGAGTAAAGAATACATGAAACTTTGTAAGTATAGTTTTGCTTTCTTTTTAAAAAGCATTTATTAAAAATATAACTCTTCAAACACATATGAAATTAGAGTATAGTGAACCCTGATGCACCCTTCACCTAGTTCCAACAATTGTTAACAATTTTCCAATGTTATTGACAGCTACATTCCCTACATTGTTTTAGTGAAATGCTTTAAAGCAAATCTCTGCCATCATGTTGTTTCAACCATAAATACTCTGTTAGTTTTGTTTCACTTCTAACATAGATAAGACACTTCTAACAGGTAAAATTTCCAAAAGGCTTTGTTTTAATAGTTGAGACTATTTTATTTCTTGTTCTCCTTTTTAGGGGATTAAATATGTTTGTTCTTGGGATATTAATGAACTAGAAACTCAAACATGAAATGTTTGCTATTAAACATGACTCATTTCATAAGAATTGGATTAAATAAATAGTTATTGAATGTATAAAATTTGCAGATAGCCTATTAGAATACAATAAATTTCATAAATACATGGTGTTGTGTAAGATTTATAGACATGTGAAAACTGGTCTTCATCCTCAATGAGTTGAGACTTTACTAAAGAAGACAAAAATATTATAGTGTAAAGAGATAGAAAACAATTAAGAAGCTAAATATATTTCTTTAAAAAAAGGTTCCACAAAGCAGTAAGATCATTATATAAAAACCTAAATGAATATGTGTCCTATCATCATTAGAAAAGATTATTTTAAAATTTAAGAGGAATTTTTACCATTCAGGGTTTTTTGTATGTTCTTAATTTTTAGTCGTGTCCTGTGAAAACAGGGTCTGGCAGTGTTTGCTTGTTTGTTTTTAATCCCGACAGTCTTTGTCTTTAAAGAAATTATTATTATTATTAAGAACCAACTTACAAAGTTATTTAGTTATATGTGATTTTTAAAAATATGCATTAATTTTTAAAACTCATTTTAGGTTCATAGTAAAATTGAGCAGAAAGCACAGAGATTTCTCATATGCCCTCTGACCTCACAGACACAACATCCACTGTCAACACCCCCAGTTGGAGTGGTTTATTTATTATTACTGATGACTAGACACAGTTGTGTCATTGTCACCCACAGTCTATAGTTTGCATTAGGGCTCACTCTTGGTGTTGTAAGTTCTTTGGGTTTGGACAAATGTATTATGATGTGTATCCACCATTATAGTCTCACACAGAGTAGTTTTGCTGTCTAAACATTCCTTGTGTTTCACCTATTCATCCTTCGTTCTGTCTTCCAAATTCCTTGCAACCACTGTCTCCATTGTTTTGCCTTTTCTAGAATGTCAGTCTTTGTCTTTTTAACTTCAAATTTTAATCTACTTTATTATAATTTCTCATGTATTATGATTTATTGCTATCATCTTCCTTTCCTTCCTTTTAAAAAGATTTTATTTATTGTTTTCAGAGAGAAGGGCAGGGAGAGAGGCAGAGAGGGAGAGAAACATCAATGTATGGTTGCCTTTCACCTGCCTCCAGCTAAGGATCTGGCTGGAGAGCTGGCTTGCAACCTGGTTATGTAACCTGGTTATGTGCCCTGGCTGGGGAATTGAACCAGCGACCCTTGGGCTTGCAGGCTGGCGGCAATCTACTGAGCCACACCAGCCAGGGCATTCCTTTTCTTTTTCTACTTTCTCTAGATGTATTTTTTCTTGTTTATCTTGCTTTCTTCCACATTGATTGGGATTTTTTTTTTTATCCTCCATCTCCTCACCTCTTTTTCTAGTTTGGAGATTAATTTCTGTTCTTTTATTAGTTGCCTTTTATTTTTCTCTTAGTACTTAAAGACATTCTTCTGTTATCTGGCTTTTATTTTTTGCCGATGAGAAGTCAGCTGTCAGTGTAATCTTTGTTCCTTTGAAGATAATCTGTCTTTTCTCTCTGGCAGCTATTAAAATTCTTTCTTTGGTTGGTGCCCTGCAGTTTCCTTGTGATATTTCTAGATACATGTAGATCCTTCTTTCCCAACCCCACCCACCGCTCATCTTGCCTGGGAATCTTTGGGGCTTTCTGAAGCCAAGGGTCATGTCTTTTATCTGTGCTGGAAAATTCTCAGCATTATTTCTGCAAGTATTGCCTCTTTCTCATTTTTTTCTCCTGTTTTGACTCTTGATATATTTTCTCTCCTTTTCTTTTTGACTCTATAATTTGATATACGTTGGATCTTCTAATTCTCTTCCCCATGTTTCTCAATTTCTTCATATTCTTTTTTTTTTTTAAGATTTTATTTATTATTCTTTTAGAGAGAGGAAGGGAGAGAAGGAGAGAGACATCGATGTATGGTTGACTTTCACCTGCCTCCAGCTATGGACCTGACTGGAGACCTGGCTTGCAACCTGGTTATGTGCCCTGGCTGGGAATTGAACCAGCGACTTTTGGCCCAGCAGCCCAGGCTTCTTCACATTCTTTATGTTTGTTTTCAAGAGATACCTTGCACTAATTCTCCATTCAGCTTCATCTCATCAGATGTTAATCTTTTCCATTGAGTTTCTCCTTTCGATTATAGTTATAATTTTACTTCTAGACATCTATTGTTTTCTTTACAACTTCTCCTGATCATTGATTTAGTTTCATGTTCCTCAGCTATACTTTGAATGCCCTCTTTTATTTTTCCTAAATATGTTAAACATCTTATTTTATATTGATTCTGATGCTTTTTTAAAAATTGTATTGTTATATTACATCCATCCTCTTGTTGCTCCCTCCTGTCCCCCTGATTCTGATTCTTAAAGTTCAATAACTAAAGTTTTTGCGAGCTTGATTCTTCAAGCATGTTTTTTTCCTGCTGCTGGCTCTTACTCATGGAGAGTTGTTTTCTCATATATTACTTCCTGCATCTATTTATGATTTATTTTTACTTTAAGCTCATGGTTGTTGGAATATTTTAGGGAAGATTTTTGAAACCTAGTTTTAAAGCATGGGTTAAATATGCACGTCATACATGAAAATTCACCCAGGAATTAGACATTTCCGCTTTGCACAAAATCCTTGATTAATAGGTTCAATAGTTTCATGAAAATTATTTCAAGCAAACAATTTCTTTTCAACAACTATCCTTTCTTTCTATTTAGTTTTGTGGCTGCTTGTTGGTGTGGGATTATTAGGATTAGGACTACGACATAAAACCTATGAGAGGAAATTGGGAAAAAGGGTAAGTAATTAAAAATCTTAATATAGATTTGTATGATATATATGTATATACATACATTTGTATGCTTCACCATTATGATTGAACTCTATGTAGACCTTAATCTAATGAGTTTAGAGCCCTGTATCTCTTCTTAACCCTTAGGTCAAAAGCTGATGATGGTAGTAGAATTATTTTATGAAGCTGGGTTGGTTCTTGGAATAGTAGAGATTCATATAGGAGAGGCAAACTGCTCATGATTTTATTATATCAAATTATTTTTATTGTCCTATGAGTTAATATAAACTATGAAATAAAGAACTATTTTATAATGGGCTCCTTTTACTGCCTGGCAGAGGTTGATGAAGGTAATGATGTGAGGCTCTTTGATTTAAGAAAAAATACCTTTCTAGCCCTGGCTGGTGGCTCAGTGGATAGGCGCCGGCCTGCAAACCCGAAGGTTGCTGGTTCAATTCCCAGCCAGGGCACATAACCAGGTTGCAAGCCAGGTCTCCAGCCAGCTCTGTAGCTGGAGGCAGGTGAAAGGCAACCATACATTGATGGTTTTCTCCCTTTCTGCCTCCCTCCCTTTCCCTCTCCCTGGGAGTGATACATAAACTCTTAAGAAGGAAAAAAACTTTCTTGATTTTGCAGATTTAAGGTAACTTCTGTATTGAGTTGTGGAAGTCTCCTTTTCCATCTTTCTCTCTACAATTTTATATGTTTTATTGTCCCTTTCTAGGTTAGAAAGGTGGCTACGAGTAAATCATTGCAATGTTATGCTTTCAATCTGCTCTGGTAATTCAGTTAGGTACAGTTTTGGGTATAACACAATTTGCAGGTTGATTTTGGATTTTAGCAATCTATATTACCATGCGAATTTTTCATAATAAATATGAAACTGTACTGAGGATGCACGCTGTGTCTCTCTTGTTTACCTTGGCACTCCTAACACCTCATGGAGTACTTGGCACATATTTGAAACTCACTAACCACTTCTTAAATAAGTAAATAACTTGTTACATGATCTCTTTATTTTTCCCTTGATTTATTAGTCATTATTACTGCAAATAATGTCAGTCAAAAGAGGATAAATGTCAGGGACACTTCAAAAGGAGTCATTTCCATTGGATTTAATATGTGTTCTTTTGTTCATTCATTCATTCATTTGACACATTATTTTTTCATTTGACAACTCTTTATTGAATGTGTCTTTTATTCCTGGTGACAGAGATTTGGAGGTAAACAAGTGGCACAAGAGTTTACATTCTAGTAGGGGAGAAAGACTGTATTCTGAGGAACAAATAAGGAATCAAAGATGACTTCTGTATTTTAGCTTGAGCAGCTGGCTAGAGGGGGTAGCATTTACTGAGACTGGAAGAATGAGGGAATGCCAGGTTTTGGAGTGATAAAATCCACAGTTAATTATATAGTTGTATGAAGAGGGATAGGTTGACAACTATCATCATGCTTCTTGAAATCTCGATGGTTTCATTCTCTTTATAAGATGTTCCCTAAACTGAGTAATTTTTCTTGTGTAAAAGATGAAATGCCATGCTCACTGCTGGTGGCGCGCTGAGCTGTTCGTGTTGAGTAACGGCCCTCCCATGCCTAGAAGCTGCTACCCATTCCTCTCCCAATCTGAGTTTGTATGTCCACTTTGAGTTGTTTTTCAGTTGTGGTGATGGCTTGCTCTAATCCAACCAACTGCTTTCATAGGCTTCCTGTTGCAGATCAGGAGGTGTTAGTTTGAGATGGGTGGTGAGGGTTGTGGAGGACGGTCTCTGACTGAGTCCATGGACCAAAAAAGGAGCTCTCAAAGGGGCTGTGCTCCTGAGCCTTGGCCTTGCCAGGACAATAGGCGAATGACACCGTTTATAACCATTTATAAAGTGGAGAATCAGCTCACCACTTTATAAATATGTTAAAGGACTCTGTGTATCCTTCAGTGACCTCATTCTCCTCTGACGCAAGGGAAACCTCTCTCCTGAATATGGTACTTATCATTTTCATGCATTTGTTTATATTGCTATGATAGATGATATAACTCTGGACAATATTGTTTTTCCATGTTTTTAAATGACATATACTTTTTTACTTAATATCATCTTTGTGAGGCCCTGGCTGGTGGCACAGTGGATAAAGCACCAGCCTGCGAACCCAAAGGTCTCTGGTTCAATTCCCCAGCCAGGGCACATAACCAGGCTGCAAGCCAGGTCTCCAGCCAGGTCTCCAGCCAGTTCTGTAGCTGGAGGCAGGTAAAAAGCAACCACGTATTGATGTCTCTCTCCCTCTCTGCCTCTCTCCCTTCCCCTCTCTCTAAAAACAATAAATAAAATCTTAAAAAATAATAATAAAATCATCTTTGTGAGATTCATTCACATGTAGCCTCAACTGATTTATTAGCATTATGTAGTAGTCGATTATATGTATATGATGCAATTTATTTATTCATTTTCCTGTTGAAACAACAGCCAGATCATTTCTAAATTTTTGCTATTATAAATGATGCTTATTGCAAATACTTTCCAAACATTCCTTTTAACTTCTAAGTTAAGCTAGAAGGTCACAGATTATAAGAATACCATATAGCAAATATCTCCTTATTTTTATGAATTAAAAGTGAGCAAATCTCTAAAAAATCCCTTTGCTGAAATAGAGAGAGGCGAAAGAAGCTGGGTCATCAGACCCACCATTGTGTACAGTGATTCTAAATCACCATTAAATCTTCCGCAGGCACCAGCCACAGAGGTCTCTGCTGCCATCTGGCCTTTCAGGTTTGGCTACGACAACGAAGGATGGTCTAATCTAGAAAGATCAGCTCAACTGCTTAACCAAACAGGTAAGTCTTACTGGAATTGGTTCCAGGTTTTGAGAAACTGCAATTGTTGCTTTTATTTTGAGCAAGATCATAAGTAACAGGAGGAACATTTGCTGGGTATGAACTAATCTCTTTACAAGGCTGAGAGCAATTGATTCAGTTGATCCTGAACAAAGTCTCATACCAGTATCTGCTATGAGTTCTTGTCATGCCTTTGCTCTCGTCACTTGGGGACTCACTTTGGGGACCAGTAAACTGTCGTATTAAAAGGCAGCATGGGTCAAGGTGATGCTCATTTGTGAAGTAAATTGGTTTCAAGAGCCTAAGGGGCAAGTTTTAAGTTCCTGTGTTAGGGAGACCCCCATCTTTGTATGGGGCATCCTTGGAATTATGTGGGTGTTTGGTTCAGAGATGAACTGCACGGAGGGTGGAGCAAGATATATAAAGGGCTGCACTGTTTTGGTTATTCCTAATGATAAGCATGTCACCTGGGTTATTGCTGAGGGTCCTTTAGTCCCAATTACAGGCTTCTGAGGCACACCTACCTGCCCAGGGCCTGGAAAACCCAATACATTTAGTTCTGTGCCAGTACCATGGAGGTGTTTGCCCAAGGAAAAAAAATGATTGTGCACCTCTCTCTTGTTTCTGAACATAAATTGGGAATTTAAGAAAGGTATTAAGCTTATTTGAGATTGAAGAATTATGTTAATAATATTTTAACATTTAGAAAAGTTATGTTTTTATCCTTTCTTGCATTTTCTTAAGGTTCCCCATGTATTAATTGTGTTCTAAATATGGGAAAATTCCCTTATCGCTCAGGGGTAGTCTCCCTCTCATGTCTCATTAGGAATTTGGGTTGGATTCATGAGTGAATGCAAAGGGTTCAAGAGCCAAGTTTTACTAGTTGTTCCTGCATCTCTGTCATTAACCGCCATGTGCCTTTTTTTTTACTGAATAGGTGCGGATTTCATAACAATTTTGGAGAGCGATGCCTCTAAGCCCTTCATTGGTAACAATGACTTAACCATGTGGTTGGGAGAGAAGTTGGGTTTCTATACCGACTTTGGACCAAGCACGAGGGATCACACTTGGGGGTGAGTGTACCTGGGGAAGGAATCCCGAGCCTAACTCTGAAAGACTAGGCAGCGCAGGCTTAGAGTGGAAAGTTGAGATTGTTGTACCTTGGTCTTGTGACTGTGCCCCAGTGCTGCTTCTTGGGGAGTGAGGAGGTGCTGCAGATATGCACAGTCCATTATTATTTTAATGGTGTCCCCTTGCTGGATATTTTCAATTTATCATTATAAACCATTCAGCATGGGAGCTGAGGGTATGGCTGTGAGCATATCTGACCTGGACGTGGTCCTCAGGGAGCTGACATTCTAGTGTGAAGAGAGAGAAAATAAACACGTACATAAAAAATAAATAAGGTCATTTGAGATAGCGATTATACACTAGGTAGAAAAGGAGATAAGCTATGGAGAGACAAGGTGACGGAGTGGGTAGGGGCTAATACAGGCAGAATGGTCAAGCAAAATTTCTAATTTTGTGAATTGTTACTTTATATCCTTGCTGACAAGATCATACATTTCCAAGTGTATGATCTTGGAAATATTCACCCATCTGATGACTATTAGAATTGTTTATGCAAATATGTTGAGATGTAAAAATGCAAGTAAAATGGATTTTGTGTATGACAATGTTTCTTCCACTCCATACAGGATTATGGCTTTGTCAAGATACCCCATCGTGAAATCAGAGCATCACCTTCTTCCGTCACCAGAGGGCGAGATTGCACCAGCCATAAGCCTGACCGTCAACATCTCCGACAAACTGGTGGATTTTGTGGTGACACACTTTGGGAACCATGAGTAGGTTTCTTTGGTCTGTCTAATGCCAAGAAACATTACTAGCACATGGCTTTGATTTCTAGGCAATGAGCTATTTTACTTTCTTTTTTCTTTCTTCCTCCCAGAGTATTTTTCCCTGTGCGATTGCTTTTAAACATCAGATGTAGAAACATTTGAAATGCAGGCAGCCTGCACGAGGGTACAAGGCAGCAGTTAGGCTTGTGTGAGCCAGCAGTGACCGAGCAGGTGCTGTACTAAGGGCATTAATGTATTTAATCATCACCATGTATGAAGTAAATACTATTATAGCCCCCCATGTTATAGATAAACACGCTGGGTTGAGAGAAGTTACCTGACATGTCCACCCAAGATCTCACTGTGGGAATTAAGTAGACCCAACTTAGAGCCTGCAAGGGCTTGGAATCTTGGGGTGCATCAGACTGTAGAAAAAGGAAAAGGAAATTCCCTTTTCCTCTAGGGTTACTACAATTGGAAGTACTTTTGGGATTTGAGAGTATTAACTGATATTCCTTTGTCCCTCATATTTTCATAGTCAATGGATAGGTAGGCAGAGGAATCTTGCAGGGAGATCAACATATCAGTTTTACTTTTGATAAGCCTATTTGGACAACATGACCTTGTCCGTAGGGACCTGCTAATATACCCCCCAGCAGCACAGGAAACTGGCTTCCCACAGCAGGGGCAGAGTCTTCCCTGATAGCTCTCACATAGAGGGGAGAGAGTAAACCAGAAAACACCCTGTCTGCAAACTAGCAGTTTTCAAGGAGAGGAAGGATTTGAGACAAGCCTGCCCAGTTAATTCTTCTAAACATCATTAATTATAGAAATCCTCCCCAAGAGAAAAGAGGGGGGTGGGCAGACATGGTTTTCTAAGCAAGTCCCTCTACAAGGAGACACGAGGAGTGGGGAATGAGTTTTATCTCCCCAAAATAACATTCACAGCGAGTGACTCAGCATTGAATAACTCATGAATAATGCCAAGAACATATTGTAAAAACAAAGATAAACATATATAATTGATACTCTACCGTAGTAAACATGCTGTAATAATAATCAAGCACTGATGGAAAGTGCTAAGTGCTATAAAATAAAGCATACATGTTCTGTTCACCTTCCTAACATGAGGCCATAGAGCTTTAAAGTGACACATGAATATTAGAAAAAACAACATTGTCATACTAAGTTTTATCCAAACACAACTAATGGCTCTGTTACCCTTATTTTCCTGGTTACCTCACTTTTTTTCACAGTATTATGGGAATCTGTGAAAACATGCTTGCATATTTTCTGAAATAAGTCAGAGCATAAGCCTTATAAACAAGTCATGAGATCTATTCACTAATCAGACTGTTGCTTGCCTCCTTAGAAATAAGAAAAATGTTTGGAAGGTGGATGATATAGATGGTTCAGATCTCCTTTAAAAGCTGCCTGAAGGGAATGCCTTCTATTTCTCCCGGTAATTTTCATGTACCGAGTACAGGCCTTCCAAAATCATTCCACTGACCTTAAGTAGCACTGGAATTGAATTTATCTTACTTTTTTAAAAAGGTACCTTTGTGTTGAAAAGAGACAAGGTTGCAAGGTTTTAACCTAAGAAACAGTTGAATCTGCCCCCTCTTTTTTTTTTTTTTTTTTTAAGATTCTATTTATTATTTTTAGAGAGAAGGGCAGGGAGGGAGGAAGAAAGGGAGAGAAACATCAATGTATGGTTGTCTTTCACCTGCCTCCAGCTAAGACCTGGCTGGAGACCTGTCTTGAGACCTGACTTAAAACCTGGTTATGTGCCCTGACTGGGAATTGAACCAGTGACCTTTGGGTTTGCAAGTGGGAACCATTTCACTAAGCCACCAGATAGGGTGCCCCCTTTATTTTTGGCTTTTTCCCCTGCCCCCTTCAATTCCCTCCAAGCTCCTCTGGAATATAAAGAATGTACTTGAAAGGGAAGACAAGACTGAAAGATAGTGTTCAGGCTGTGTTTCAAGAATACCTGTGTCTAACTTTTCTGCCAACTACCCCTTTAAAGCCCTCTGAATAACACCATATCCTGTACTTGTTGTCCTACTCCCTTGATTTAATAATAATGATAACAGCAGCAATAACAATATAACTAGCCTTGACTGAGGAGATGTAACTTGAGAGTGAGAGCAGCATAGTTTAATGGTCAAGAGCATGGAATTCTGGAACCTAGAATGGGACAATCTGGTTTGAATCCTAACTGATTCAAATATAACTGATAGTATATATCCTTCACCAAATTATTTAATTAGCTTTCTCATCTGTAATCGGGGGCAATAATCCTGCCTGCTTCATAGGGTTCTTGCAAGAATTAAATGAGGTATGTTATCGAATGCAAAGTATACAAATAAAGTAAGTGCTTGATTAATGCTGGCCATTATTAAACCAAGTCAGGTAATGCTAAATGTAAAGTACATTGAGTTTAAAAAAGAATTCAGCCCTGGCTGGTTGCACAGTGGATAAGGCACCGGCCTGCGAACCCATAGGTCACTGGTTCAATTCCCAGCTAGGGCACATAACCAGGTTGCAAGTCAGGTCTCCAGCCAGCTCCATAGCTGGAGGCAGGTGAAAGGCAACCATACATTGATGTCTCTCTCCCTCTCTGCCTATCTCCCTTCCCCTCTCTTTAAAAGTAACAAATAAAATCTTTAAAAAATAGAAATAAAAAAGAATTCAGTTATCAGACAGAAATCTAGCTGTGTCTGAAGGACAGAGGGTGCAGCCTCTGTCCTTAGAGCCAAGCCCCAGTGTCCGTCCTTAGGAGCCCTGTCCATGAACACTGTAGCCTCTGACAAGGGACAAGAGAAAGTGCATGCTTCCGATAACTTGTGGAGCCATCACTACATATTTTTGTTTGCCCTTATTTTCTACAGTCCTAAGTACAAGACTCTTACTGTGAATAAATATTTAGAGATTTCGTTTTCTAGTGATTATGGCATAGAAACATGAAATGATATTAGGAACAGAATCCAGAGTGCATGTGCATATTGTTAGCTGATTCAACAAGACTTTAAAAATTACTGACTATGCAAGTACCTCTTTCCAGCCAGTAAATAGGAAATGGCAGCCTTTCTTACAAGTCATTTAGGTACACGCCATTTTTTAAATTCCACTTTAGGTAATTAACTAAGCCACCAGTTAATTGCCATTGGTTTTTTCTCTCATTTATAACATGCATAAATGTGCAAACAGGAAATAGCACAGAACCGGTAGTCTGAAGACCTGTGTTCTAGTGTAACATAACCTTAGTGAGTGTCAGATCACTTGTCACTGAAAATTGGGTAAAATGTTTTATTTAGCCTACGTTATAAGTTATTGAACTAAACAAATATTAACAGATCAGAAAATGTATATATCTATACATAGACTTTCTGTTATCATTGCGTAACATTTATCTCCTGAGAAAATATAAAATCAAATTCATAGGTTATTTTCCAATAATACGTTGGTAAAATATGGACATGCATACAAAAATGCTGTCTGTGCTACAGTGACTTCAGAATTTTCTATACCTGGCTTTGGATCCTGGTGCCATGTGTCAGAAAGAAGGAAATTCACTGTTGATTTCATGGATTGCTTACCAGCATGTTAGAAGGGTCAAAGGAACAGATAAGAGATTCTAAGGCAGCAAGACACTAGTAACAGTGGGGAATCATTAGCATCCCGAGTGTCCCCAGACAGAGCTGGAACAGGAGCTGCCCAGCATGAAGAAAGCAGTTACTGCGAGGAACTAGGGGGGAAACACCCTGACTTTTCTCTAGTCTCACCCTTTCATCCCCTGCTGGTACCTCCAGTTGGTGGAACATCACTGGAGATCAGCAGACAGGGAGCCCAGGAGATGGAATTTGCAGGGATGAGCTTCCCAGGGCATTTAGGAAGGCCGAGAATGGCTATGGGTAGGGGAGATGTGAAATAGCCATAGACATGTTAGTACTTTGCATCATTTAAAAATAGAGCTAGTGACTGCCTCTCAGTTATTACGAGAATTCAGTATCAAGGATGTTAGACAAATGGTCATTCCTTTCATTCTTTCGTTTCCTGAGACATCTTTTAATAGTACTCAGCTGTCCACACATACTTATCTAAGCTTAGTCTGATCTTCAGACCCTGCCTTAATGAGGTGTCTCCAATCACCTCGGTCCTTGGTGATCTCCCTCTATCTTCCTTCACCATTGTTTTTTTCTTAATCATATATTATCTATCCTTCTCTGTAAATATCTATGTTGTTCTATTGCCTGTTGGCTCCTGAATCCACTCCTGGCTTCTCTCCTCTCAGCTCCACAGTATGGGGAACCACATTTCCCATCTGTAGCCTTCTGGCCACTGAGCAGTCAATGGGAGGCACCCTGAAGGCTGGCGGGCAGGAGGAGTAGAGAAGCCAGGGTATTTCTCATCCTCCTTCTCTGCTTTCTCCGGTTTCCTGGCAGCAAGTGAGTGTCCTCGGTGGCTTCTGCCCCTCCTTAGAGGACCCCAGCTCCTTTTGGACAGCCACCTCCATAGCATCATCTCCCCCTACCAGACAGGGCTGGCTGCGGGGCCTCCTTCTGTTGTCCCTCTAGCTGTAGGGATGGTACTGGTTTTTCCTTGTTGCAAAACTCCAGTTGCCTCACGGAGGGCTCTTTGGCTTCCCATCACCTAGGTAACCAGGTTTCTATATTAAATTCACTTTGTATGAAACACCTAGAATGGTTTCCGTTGTCCTGGTTGGAAATTTTAAATCTGATGTCCCTATTTTTCCCTAAATCGATTGTAAACCACCCCAAAGCTGGATGCCCTTGCCTATTTATCTCAGTTATATACTTAACAGTATTTTGCATAATAAAACTATCATCTTTAGCCACTCATAGAAGATGTCAGTTAAGGGAGCTGAGTAGGTTACATAAGTCTGGTGTGTTCTGTGAATGTTAAGGTTCTCCCTCCTAGCAGGTCTGCTGCTATTGCTGCTTTAAAAAAGAATAGTTTTTTTCTGACTATTAGTTTTTAGCTGTAATACTGATTACCAGGTCTCGAACAATTATGGACATAATTTCTTCTGATGGAAAAAAACCCCACTGTTTTGGGAATAGATATTTAAATCAACTTGACTCCAGATGATTTGTGGGGAAAGGTCATGTTGTTCTTGGTCAAAAGTTCAGCCTACTCAGCTGAAGCTCCGTATCTTGGTCTTGTTCTTCTCTAATAACATTAAGTCATTTGCCTAAGTAGGAATTACTCTGGGTTTCTGTTCTATTTGAAGAAAATTTTATGGGAACTTAGGCACTTAAGACGTTTGAAAGTTATTTTGCAAATATAAAAAATTGCATTTTTTATTTGTTTTTATTTTTAGAGATGACCTCGACAGGAAACTTCAGGCCATTGCTGTTTCAAAACTATTGAAAAGGAGCTCTGATCAGGTGGTATTTCTGGGGTATATCACTTCAGCACCTGGTTCTAGAGATTATTGGCAGCTCATTGAACATGGCAACATGAAGGTAACACAATCTTAATGAGATGTGATTTATTAAGTAATATGTTTGTTCTTCAGGTAAAAATAAACTGACCCAACAATTTAATGTTTATTCTGTTATCTACTACTGCGTAGAAAACCACCTAAAAACGTACTGGCTTTACACAACAGCAATCATCTATTTGCTCATGAATCTGCAGTTTGGAGAGGGCTTGGAGGGTAGCCCATCTCTGCTGGACACAGCTGGAGCCCAGCGGGGGCCCAGGGGAATTCACGCTGCAGGTGGATTCTAAGCGGCAAGCTGGTGCTGGTCCAGTTGACTAGCAGCTCAACTAGAGCTTTGGGCTTGGGGGTCCTGGCTCCCCTCCATGGAGTACTTGGGTTTCCTCCCTCAGGATGACAGGGTTCTAAGAATAAGTCTCAGGAGAACCAGGAAGAAGCTGTATTGCCTCGTATAACCTAGCCTTAGAAGTCCTATCATGGGACTTCTGCCACTGTCACGGCATGCTCACGCTCAAGTGTAAGACACAAAAACCCCATTGAGGAGTATCGACATCACATTATAACGACACTGCGGGGAAAGTGAGTTATTGTAGCTATATTTCAAAACTATAATCTACCCCATTGTGAAAGCTAATTATGGTGTCGAGAGTAAAAATAAAATAAAATGGCTTACAGAGGGGCTGGCTGGTCAGCCAGACCTGGCCTCCTAAGTTGACACTGAATTAGTCCCTACTGTTCAGGTCTAAAACACTTGAGTTTGTCAGCGTACCCAGATATAATCATGCTTTGGGGAACTAACACAGAAACCAAATCCCGAAGACTGATATATATGCCAGAATGCTAACTGCATTAATTTATGAGAAATATAATTGCTGTGTTTCAGGAGGCCTTGTGTAGCAGCCTTTGTCCTGGATATTTTGTTTTTGACTTCATGACTTGAGATAATATCTGCAGACAGAAAAACGTATCCACCTTATCAAGTGCTTAAAAAGACATGTGAGGGACAGGATGGTATGATGAGGGCTTTCTCCGTGTGACAGAAAACAAAATGTGGCTTAAATAAAAGTAAAGTGTATTCTTTTCTTTTCTCCTTTTCTTTTCCTTTTTGGCTATAAAAGTGTAGCATTTCTTTATGTGAAAGTCTGGGTAGGTGACTCAGCACCAATAGGGCGGAATGGTGTCAGGAATGTGCTCCTTGTCTTGTGGCTCCACTTTACGAAGCTTCCGTTCCCAAGTTTGCTTCCTATCCAGGATGGCAGCATCCATGTCCTGGTCAGCAAGATCAAGAGGAAAGGATCAAGATGGGGCCAAGAGCATAGGCAATTTATCTTTATTGGGGAATTACAGGGAAATGAACTCCAGCACTTGTACTTCCATTTCATTGGCTGGAATTTAGTTCATGGCCACATCTTGAGGTATAGGAAGTTTGTATGCGCAATATTTAATCTTGATATACCCATATATCCAGCTAAAAATACTGCAATTTTAGAAGGAGAGCAAGGCAATTATTGGGGAGATGAGGTAATTTCTGGCATAGTGGATAAGGCAGAAAGTAGAGTCCAGATGGATTCCTGATTTTGGCTTCAGTCAGAGGGTTTATGATGGTGACATTTATTATAATAGAGAATATTAGGAAGAGTTTTGCAAAGAAGATGACAAGTTCAACTTTAGGCTGAGTTGAGGCATCTGTGGAATAGAACGGGGCTACTATAGACAGCCAGACATATGGAGCTGGGCTTGAGCAGGACAATTAGGACTACAGATGTAGATTAAGGAGAGCCACTCTCTGGGTGGCCATTGAAACCATGGAAGTGGGTGATATTGCTTATGGAACTAGAGAAGTGTGAAAGGAAGACCAAGGACAACCCCTGATTTAGCATGGCTATCGCATGGTGGGTGGGGGAGAGAAGGGAGGTCGCCTCAGGAAGGAGGTTAAGGAGACGCCAGAGAGTAAAGGGTCAGTTTGGAGAGCATGGAGCCACCATTTAGTTACCACCACAAGCCGCCTCAAACCTAGTGGCTTGAAACAGCAGTAGTTGAATAGGCTTATCATTTTAATTAAATTAATTTAATTAATTAAAAGGTTTTATTTATTATTTTTAGAGAGAGGGGAAGGGAGAGAGGCAGAGAGGGAGAGAGACATCAGTGTATGGTAGCCTTTCACCTGCCTCCAGCTATGGGTCTGGCTGGAGACCTGGCTTGCAACCTGGTTATGTGCCCTGGCTGGGAATTGAACCAGCGACCTTTGGGTTCGCAGGCCATTGCCTAATCCACTGTGCCACCAGCCAGGGCTTGGCTTATCATTTTAAGGGTTGACTTGGTGATTTTCTGTTTTTGTTTTTGTTTTGCCCCTGGATTCACTCCTGCAGTTGGCTGGTGGCTTGGCTGAGGCCGATGGTTCTAAGATGGGCCCACTCTGAGGCTCTGCTGCTGTCTGTTGGATGGGCGTCTTTCCTGTGGTCTCTCATCATTCATTAGCCTAGCTGGTACTGCTTGTATTAGTTGGGTGTGGCAAGTTACCTGACCTTCTGGGCCCCAATGCCTGTATCTATAAAGCGGTGGTGGCAATACTTACCGTATCATAGGGTTGTTATGATGAAATATAAGCAAATGTCTGCAAAGCTCTCAGTCTTGTATGTATAAGGCACTTGATATGTGATAGCCACATATATGTATTATGGGTGTCTAGATGTATATAGAAAATCAAATGAGATAAAAGTGTAAGTACAAGGCCTATGAAGCACAAAAGAATGTTAAGAAATGTGATATTTGACAAGCCTAAGAAAAAAAATTGCATCCTAATAAAAGAAGGAATTATGTGTGTGTGAGGGTTATGGGTAACATTAGGGAAGAGGAATTTTGACTCTTATCCTCTTGGTTGCTACTATTAATGGTCAGAAGCTGTGTCAAGATTGGCAGTGGATTCTTATATAGCTTTTTTTCTATCAGTGAGCTTATTAATGCAGAGAATTTTGTTCATAAATGCTTGGATGAACAGATTTTTCTCTGTAAGAAATGAGTATATAAATTCTGTGGTCTTAAAACTTGACAGCATCTTATAATAAAATGATAGTTGAGCATATTCACAATTTATTATTTCCAGTATATACAGTTGAATGAGTAAATTTTTATCTCTTCCCAAGGCAAACCAGAACAGTCATTTTTTAAATTATTTGCTTTTTTAATCACTGAAATTTTTGTTTAAAATTTAATAGTTCTTATGTATACTTAAGGCATATATATATATATATATATATATATAGTGTGATATGAAATAGTAAAGGTTAACAAGAATCCATGTATCTACCACCAAGTCTATGGAAAAAATTCAGAAATAGACAATAAGTTGTGGTGTATTCTTTTAGTAATTTAAAAATGTTAAGTTAAAAAAAGATTTTATTATTCTCAGAGAAAAGGACAGGGAGGAAGGAAGAAAGGGAGAGAAGCATCAATGTATGGTTGCCTTTCACCTGCCTCCAGCTAGGGACCTGGCTGGAGACCTGGCTGGAGACCTGGCTGGAGACCTGGCTGGAGACCTGGCTTGCAACCTGGTTATGTGCCCTGACTGGAGAATCGAACCAGCAACCTTTGGGTTCACAGGCTGGTGCCAATCC
This sequence comes from Noctilio leporinus, assembly GCA_004026585.1. Taxonomy (NCBI): domain Eukaryota; kingdom Metazoa; phylum Chordata; class Mammalia; order Chiroptera; family Noctilionidae; genus Noctilio; species Noctilio leporinus. Next base: position 29,677 of record PVIW01000004.1, on the reverse strand, counting down.
ACTGAGATACACCAGCCAGTGCTTTAATTAAATTCTAATAGTAAAATTGAGAAATGATAAACAGGCATATTTTTTATTTATAGGATTTAAAAAATTGTACTTATTATTTTCAGAGAGTGGGGAAGGAAGAAAGGCAGAGAGGGAGAGAAACATCAATGTATGGTTGCCTTTCACCTGCCTCCAGCTATGGAGCTGGCTGGAGACCTGGCTTGCAACTGGTTATGTGCCCTGGCCAGGAATTGAACCAGTGGCCTTTGGGTTCGCAGGCCGGCACCTTATCCACTGTGCCACCAGCCAGGGCTGTATTTATAGGATTTTTAAAAAGAAGAAAATAGAAATTCCTTCAATAGAAAAGTTAAGTATTTATAGTTTTGCTAACACACTATAGGAGAAAAAAATACATGTATGTTCTTCTTCTCTGATGAAAAATAACCCTGGACCCAAGCTTTCAGCACCAAAAGACTCATGATTGCTCCCAAAATGTGTTTATTTCCAGTGATTCAATTTAACAAACACAGATTGAGTGCCTGCCAAATGCCAGGCTCCTTGCTAAGTGCCAAAGAGCCAAAGTGATTAAAGAGTTCCTCTGCCCAGGAAGGGGTGGGGGCAGGGAGAGTGGAGACATGGAAACAACTGCACAGAACAGAAGAGCTGATGGGCATCCATAGGATGACTGATGACGATTCTGTAAATTCTGCTGGAAATGAGTGACTTGGAAAGCTGCAGGGAGCCAGGAACTGGATTATAACCGTTGATTTCCCTACCTAACTCCCTCTCTAGACCATGTTCTCCCAGCATCTAGTACTGGCATAGAGTAGGTGCTCCAGAAATGTCTGTAGAATGAATCCTTTGGACCTTGAAGGATCAGTAGGAGCCAGGAGGAGAAAACAGCAGGCATAAACGCTTGTTTTATTACTGCGGCTCACACATTTTCTTTACATTTTCTTTAGGGCATTGTTTTAATGCTTTAAACATTCTCCTCTCTGTTATTAGGATATTGACAGCACGGATCAAGACAGGTGGTGTGAATACATTATGTATCGAGGGCTGATCAGGTGAGCGTAGGTGTTTGATTTTTTTAAAACAATCTATTATTACTGTGATGTTTGGGATCTTTTCTGGAGGGAAAAGCTATGGAAGCATTTAATTAATTTTGTTACTTTTTATAAACATTGATTTGGTTAGCTGTGCCGCTTAACATTTTTTTTTTTCAAGTTACAGCCTAATGATTTAAGAATGAATAGCTAAGCAAATCGAGCTTAATTATACAAAGAGGAAACTATGTAAGCTATTAAGCATAAGTATGTAACTGTCAACACATGTTAGGAATGACACCATTTCTGACTGTATGGCCTGATGGGAACAGCATGGGCCATGGAGTAAGAAAGCCCTGGTCCTGAATTCCAGCTTTGCCAACTTCTAATTATGTAATCTTGGATAAGTTAACTAACTTGTTAGAGCCACAACTATATTGTGGTGGGGTCTCTAGGTAAGTTATATCTTTTAAAAAAATCATCCCATGTCAAAAAGCGAATGTTTTCTGTATATTCCAAAATATCTTGCGTGAGAAGCAATTGGGATAGACAGAATATTCATTAGTGTAAAAACATACAGTAAGGTTGCCAAGTATGTTTAATTAATTAAATCTATATGCATGTTCTTTATTACTTACATCATAAAAGTAATGTGTTGATAACTATTTAGAGTAACAAATCAAGACAATTCTAGTGATACACGGGGTAGTGTTAAAAATGAGACGTTGGCTAATAATGGAGGTATTATCTGCTAGATCTCATCAGATGTCTGTATGATGGTAACATCTTGACAAACCATTTCTATTTCTGCCACAGGTTGGGTTATGCAAGAATCTCCCATGCTGAACTGAGTGACTCTGAAATTCAGGTGGCCAAATTTAGGATCCCTGATGACCCCATTAATTATAGAGACAACCAGAAAGTGGTTACAGACCACAGGAAAGTCCCCAAGAAAATTCATTTCAATCCCAGGTGAGTGAGCTCCTGCATGTTGTAGCCTATAGTTATGAGACACTACATCTCTAAATATTACCCTACAATGAGCTACAAATTATATTTGCTTCTAGAAGCTCATTTTGGTAAAGGAGTTCATGGTAAAGATGACAAAATCTTGCTCTGGGTTGAAGCTATTATGGCCCCTGCCTTCTGGGATAGAGGAACGTGTTGTGGTCCCAACTTCAGGTAAAAAAAGATCACATAGGCATCATCATCACTATCCCCACCATTAACACCGTAATAGCTGACATTGGAATGTCCTTATGTCCCAGACCCTGAGCTAAGTGCTTTGCAAGTTATCTTGATTAATATTAGTCAAGCTCTGAGCTGACACTTTTGTTCTCATTTTCCAGGTAAGGGAGCTTAGGCACAGGAAATAACTCCACTAGAGTTACAGGGCCAGTCAGGGACAGAGCTAGGAAGTGCAAAGGAAGCCTGTCACTATCTTTGAGTTACTGTGATCTCAGTGCTGCTGCATGTTAGACTCTCCTGGAGAGCTTTTAAAAACTGCCACCATCGAGGTGCCACCCCCAAACCAGTTCATCAGCACTTCCTGGGCTTTGGATTTTAAAACATCTTTCCAGGTTATTCTAACATGCAGGTAGGATTGAGACAATGGAGAATGGGTTGCTCATTTCCAATCACAGATTTTCTGCCATGCAAAATACATTGGATGTTGTTTAGTTTAAAATAGAGGTTATCTGGTACCTGGCTGGTGACACAGTGGATAAGGTACCGGCCTGCAGACCCAAAGGTTCCCTAACCAGGGCATATAACCAGGTTGCAAGCCAGGTCTCCAGCCTGGTCTGTAGCTGGAGGCAGGTGAAAGGCAACCATACATTGATGTCTCTCTCCCTCTCTGCCTCTCTCCTTTCCCCTCTCTCTAAAAATGATAAATAAAATCTTTAAAAATAAATTAAAATAATAAAATGAAAATTATCTGAGAAATCAATTTGCAACAAAAGATGTGATTTGGACTATCCTTCCATGATTGGATAATGAGAAGAAACATCTGCAATAAAACCAAGCTCAGAACACATCTTATACATTATTATCACGTGACATTTCTACTAGTTTTACAAATAGCTATAGAGATTTCTCAGATATATCATTTGTTTGGGGAGAAGAGAAGACATTGACTCACTTTCTTTTTCTTTTTTATCTCTCTTTACAACAAGAAAAACCTTGAGCAATGTGTAGGCAATGCATGTAAGGAGAGCTATAACTTAAGTCTTGATTTGCTTCCCTTCCTGTCCTCAATATTTCCCTTTGTAAGTGTAATATGGTTTGTGATGAACATGGGCTCTGGGGTCATGCTGCCCAGTTCAGATCCTCAGTCTTGCCATCGAACAGCTGTGTAACTGTGGGCAAGCCTCGTCTCTCATCCGCAAAGCTGGGGAAACGGCAGGACCTACCTCTTAGGTCATTTGCGTTTTGAATGGCACATCATGCTTTCAGAATACTCATGATGAATGCGCAATAGCCAGTAGCTGCAATAGCAACAGTAGCATTTGTTATATGAACTAGTAGAAGTAAAATGCATAGAAAGCTCCTCTCCTTTTGCGGATTGAGATAACTTCTAAAATGAAAGAAAACCTGGGAAGAAGCAGGTATTCCTATTTTCTCGTCACATTAGGAGTGTGGAGAAGTTCAAATAATATTTTTGGCTAATCACAAGTGTAATTGATCCAAACCAATTATAAAAAGAGCTAAATCCCACTCAGTTTAATTATAAAAATAACAGAAGCATAACTAGGGGCCCACCTTAATTTAAAAATTTATTTTAAAAAATATATACGGATGACAACTTGTAAAATATAAATAGTCAAAGAATACTAAATTCACCAAAAGTCCCATTCTTTAATTCGACAAAATATTCAGTGAGAACCATGATGCCAGCACCTGCTAGGCCCTGTGCTGTATGCTGAGGACAGAGTGGTGAACAAGACCAAGTCTTTGTTCTAAAAAGTATATATCTTGTGGAGAGATAAGCAATCCAAAGGCTATCACTGGTAAAACTTTTGTATATATTTTTCTACTTATGTGCATATATATTTATGTATCACACAATTATCCCAACTTTGCAAATGTATGAAATATACATATACATGTATATTTGTTCTATTTATTAATTTATTGTTAAATATTTATTTATTTTTAGAGGGGGGAAAGGGAAGGACAAAGAGAGGGAGAGAAGCATCAATGTGCCACCTGTCACATGCCTCCAACAGGGGACCTGGTCTGCACCCTAGGCATGTGCCCTGACCAGGAACTGAACCTGTGACCTTCCAGTTCGCAGGCTGCCACTCAGTACACACCAGCCAGGGCAATCTATTTGTCATCTAAATATATATTATGAACATCCTTCCATAATAAAGTATTCCTCTGAAAAAATTTTTTAATGATTGAACCATATTTCATTATATGGCTGTACCAAACTTGAGCTAATTGATTTAGTTGTTTTTACACAATTATTTTTTCATTAACATAAAAAGTCTTCCAGGGACTTCTTATATCTTTGGGTGTATCCTTGATTACTTTCTTAGGACTCAGTTCTAGACATGAAACAGCTAGGTCAAAGGTTGGACAAAATTTTTTTATTTCTTATCATTGTTGTTTTGAGATGATAGTGTAAGCCAATATCCTATTGCCTGCATTATGGAGGTTATTTGCTGATGAAGAACAGGAAATCAAGGGCCTCATTTTCTCAGGTTTTGGCTTCCTTTCCAGTGCCTCTTGTATTTTATCATACCAACTAGAGCTGTGCAATTAATTAGTTTTCATCAGTAAATAGATAGGCTGCAGCACTTGTGCCAAAACAGACTTCATACATGCATAATTGTGATATGAATAACACTTCAGATTTCATGATCCCTTCACCTGTAAATATTCACCTGTAAAGTGAATATTATTAAAGCTAAGGACTAGAGAGAAAATCCAGATTTATTTTCACTGATGTTTTTAGCCAATAAATCTTAAACAGTTGTGCTTTTTGAATGATCCATACCCATGGAAAGAGAATTGTGAAGGTTAAAATATTCATTTGCCATGTACATACACAATGAATCATTTTTTATTTCTTTATTTACAAATTGATCACATCTCTCCTGGTTTATGATAGGTAAGTAAAACCACAATAGGTTATGGTTGAAATTTTACTTAAGAACATACCTTTTGAATGATTTGACATGTCAATTACTTTTTTCTTAGATTTGGATCCTACAAAGAAGGACACAATTATGAGAACAACCATCACTTTCATATGAGCACACCAAAATACTTTTTATGAACTATTTAAAACATAAATTCATTGAGAAAGTCAAAGGAAAACAAAAGATGAACAAAAGTGGGACACTACACACAAAGAACCTCAATTTTGAAAATGTATGGTGCCTTATGTAGTGGCAAATTCTATCAATTTATAAAGTATATTGCTTAATAAAAGCATTTCTCCAAATTGTTTTTCTTAAATTTTTTGATTAAAAAATAGAATGTGGGGTAGTAGAAGGAAAGTTTTACTACCAGAGATAAAATCATCACAATATCTCACCTCCGTCATGCTTTAAAATGAGAAATTGATTTATTGAGGAGCTGGAAGAACTACTTACACAAATCAAGCAGTCTTAAATCCTTTTGGGACAAAGAAGAGGAAGAGTGTTGAAAGAGTAAGTTTCACTGCTAGAAGAATACATGTACATATAACTATTGCTTATCCAGTAGTGGCAGCATGCCTCGAACCATCCTCCTATGATAGAATCATCTGTCTCTCCTCACATGCTTGTACCACTCCAGGGCTGTGCGTGACACACTGTAGTGATGTCACCAATCATCCAGGTCACGAGTGCCAGGGAGCACCCCTCAACACATGGAGGGGTCCCACAACGTGAATTTTCTGCCCTAGAATTAAGCAAGTAGGTGATGGGAGAATTCAGCCCAGGAGCACCATCTCCATAGGAACAGTGATTTGATTGCTCTTCAGGAAAGCACATAACATCTTAGAACTGGAAGGAGCTCTGAATGTTGTTTTATTTGGGGTGGGGGGCAGAGGTAAAAATGACAAGACAGAGAATTTCCAAAGGGTTTCTATCACATCTAAGGTTGTTCCTTGGATCGATTTAATAGGCATGTCATATTGAGCCCCCATATGCAGAACATGATGTCCCAGGGTGGTTTCAAAACCATGTCCACAAAAGAGCTGGTGCTTCCTTCAGTAGGTGGAATCTAATTTGCCTCTCTTTGAGTGTGGACTGGACTTAGTGACTCACGTCAGAAGAGGAGAATAAAGGGAAAGAGAAGGTGTGTGCCTTCCAAGCTTAGGTAATAAAAGATACTGTGGCTCCTGCCTTAGTCTCACCTTCTGGGATCTGAGAGAAGCCAGCTGCCAAGTCATGAGCAACCCCATGGAAAGATGCTAAGGAGACTTCCTGTCAACAGTCATGTGAGTGAGTCAGCCAAGTTAGACTTCAGCCCCATTCAACGTCTTGACTACTGTTCATGAGAGACCTAAGCGTAGCCATCTAGTTTAGCTGCTCCCAAATTCTTTTTTTTTTTTTTAATCAAGATTTTATTTATTTTTAGAGAGGGAAATAGAGGGAGAATGAGAAGGAGAGAAACATCAACGTACAAGAGGTACATCGATCGGTTGCCTCTCACACGCCCCCAGCTGAATGCCTGGCTCACAACCTAGACATGTACCCTGACTGGGAATTGCAGAGATGACCCGTCAGCATGCAGACCGGTGCTCAACCCACTGAGCCACACCAGCCAAGGCTGCTTCTAAATTTTTAACAGATAATAACTATTGTTTTAAGTCATCTAGGTATTAGGGTGATTGGTATGCATCAGTGCATAGTAATGATACAGCCCTTGAACCTATTTATGTTTGGGGAATTTTGAGAAATGGCAACAACAAACATTTACTTGCTGTCTATCATGTCCATAGTACTGTGCTAGGCAGGTGGTGGTGATAGGAAGTGGCGCACAACTAAAAAAGACATTCCCCTTATCTTTGGATTCTAATTGCCAAGTGTGGCAGACAGGAAGATACTAAGCTTGAACTAGTAACTACGAATTATTGACTCTAGTGAGCCAAGTGCTTTACCAACATTATCTCCTGATGATATTGCAAGGTTATGGAACCTAGATGCTAGCTAGAGTCTCCTTACCTGCTAGCTCTGGATAAGATAGCCAGAACCCTCATTCCACTCCCTCCTGAAAGCAGTGTTCTCCCTAAGATTTCTGTGATTTTTGTGGTAGGCTAAGGGGCGAAGTTTATATTTTTTAGGGTTACCTCTCACTGATTACCTCCCACTGTCTTATTTCAGCTCATAGATGGTCTCACGTTTGCATTTCTAAATTGGATTATGCTACCGTGCAAGGTTAATGCAAGGGAAGAATGAGCTTAATGCACCCAGAAGTGCCTGGCACTCAGCAGTTGCTCAGTATTTCCCAAAGTTCTGTGGAAGCAGATCTAAACACAGACAGCAAGTACTGCCTCTGCACTGCATTAAATAAACACAGAATTCAGTTCTTTCCTTGACTTCCTCAAAACAAAGTAAAACAAAACACTCCCACCATGTGCTTTGCTGTGTAGCATATTTTACTGACGATCTGAAAAGACAGAGAGGGGATTGACATTATAAAATCACAAATGTCTTAATCTAGAATAGATACTCCTTTGTTTTATAAATCTTTTATCTCCTCCACATCAAGCACTTTAGGGAACCTTCTTATCTTTTCTGGTTTTCCCTACCTCCCCCAAATTGACTCTTATTCATCAAGCTCTTGGGACCTCAATGGATTGCATAATGCCCATCCATGTTGAGGAGAGCAATCTGCAAAGTCTACAGATTCAAACAGTAATTTCATCCAGAAGCACCCTAATAGACACACCCAGAAATAATATTTAATTTGGACACCCTGTGGCCAGTCAAACTGAGATACAAAATTTACCATCACAAGCACAGAAATCCCCTTGGGGCTTATTAAAAAGGTGATGTCTCAGGTCTTGCCTCTATCCTACTAAATCAGAATCTGCACTTTAAGATTCACACACAGGTGATACCAGTTCAAAAGGCCCTTATCTTGATAGATCAAAAATCTCAAGCCCTGCAAACCAAAAGGTCACTGGTTCAAGTCCCAGCCAGGGCACATAACCAGGTTGCAAGCCAGGTCTTCAGCCAGGTCCTTAGAAGGAGGCAGGTGAAAGGTAACCATACATTGATGTTTCCCTCCCTCTCTGCCTCTCTTCCTTCCCCTCTCTCTGAAAATAATAAATAAAATCTTAAAAAAAAATTTTTTTTTTAATCTCAAGCCCTGAACTGTGAAATTAAGATGATTCTGGATATCACTAGATACCTGGCAACATCAGTAAATGTAATAAAATACAAGTAACAACCTTCCTATGAGGAAGTTAATAGATCTCAAATGATTTTTACAAATAACCTTCTCATACAAAATGTCCAGCACATAATCAAAAGTTACTGAGCACACAAGGAATAAGACATCATAAACCATGAGCAGCACAAGCAACAGACCTGGGAAACAGACATACTAAGACTTCAAGTGTGAAGGTCATTAGATACAGACTTAAAAATCTAGGTTTCCAGGTTCAAGGACATAAAAGCCAGGCTTGAACATCCTGTCAGAAAACTAAAATTATAAAAAGTGACAGCAGACTTGAAAAAGAAAGACAAATTTTGGAATTCTCAAAAATTCTGTCACTGAAGTTAAGAATTCAGTAAAAATCATTTAACATCAGAATAGCCAAATAGCAGGAGGACTGGAAGAGAGGGCAGAAGAAACTCGGATATAGAGATGGAAGGCTCCCAGGAAGTAAGGATAAGGGGAAAATTCAAATGCATCATTTAACTATTTGCAAAAAACCCTATGCTTGTAACACACATTTAATAATCCTGCGATGCCTTCATACAGTAATGTTATTTGTGCAAGTCACAGTATATACAATTTTTTTTTTTTAAAGATTTTATTTAATTATTTTTAGAAAGAGGGGAAGGGAGAAAGGCAGAGAGGGAGAGAGACATCAATGTATGGTTGCTTTGCACCTGCCTCCAGCCACAGACCTGACTGGAGACCTGGTTTGCAACCTTGTTATGTGCCCTGGCTGGGGAATCGAACCTGCGACCTTTGGGTTCGCAGGCCGGCACCTTATCCACTGTGCTACCAGCCAGGACCACAGTATATACAATTTACTGGTTGTAACAGAAAGGACACAGAGCACAGGTGTTATGTAACCCCCTTCACCTTGATGGTTGTTATTCCAGCACAGGCATGGTAATTCACTGCGCCTCTAACCTTCCCAGCCTGGCACATGCTTCTTGTTGCCGACTCCTCAGGTAAGAGAAAAGCCCTGATGCTTTGGGTGGAGTGAGGGTGTGGCTAACCACAGTTTTTCTGATGGCTGGGTCCTTCTGAGCAGGCTCATTGGATTGCTTTGTTTGGAGGAGCAGGTTAGAGCCTGTGGTAAATTGCCTGCTGTGGGGGTCCTGGTTGTGGGGAGAGGGGGAGGACCACGACTGCCATTCTGGGAACAGGGGACTGCTTGGAGACTTTGATAATGACTGAACTTGACATGATTAGTAAACTGGTATAATCTGTCATTACAGCATTTTGGAGAAGATTTTTAATAAGAAGCCTTGATAGAATTTTCAGATAATAAGAGTGCCATGTTCTTTGAATATTCTGGTTAATTGAGATTATAATTTCAAAATGCTGTAAGGTGACTACAGTCATAAGAAAAGAAAAGAAATCGTGGTTCCAAAGTCCTTAATGCAATAAATAACTTAAAGTCTGCTAGTATATTCCTTTCTCAGCTATAGTGTGTGTTAGTATCACAGACTCACAGAGCTCTGGCCATCATCAAAGGAAAAAAACAAGAGGTTGAAAGTATTTCTCTTCATCTCCACTATTGTCACCTGATGGCAATTGACTTTGCATCCCTAAAACAGTAATGGTAAATGCCACAAAAATGAATAGTTGTAAACTCCCATGACTAGTGCCTATATTTGTCCTTTTATACAATATGAACCAAACATGTTGCTTTGTAGTCTATAAATCCTTTTTCATCTCTAATTTCTTTTTGATTCTCACAATCATCTTTGTACCTAATGTTCTGATTATCTATTGTTGAATAAACTATGCCTTCTGATTTCATGAGTTAGAACTTTGGGCAGAGTGTGGCTGGGTAACCTTTCTGTGTGCCCTGTGGCACTGACTGGGGTCATTTGCTAGCATGTGGGTGGTAGCTGGGCTGGACCAGAGAGTCCAAGCTGGCTTCACTCACATGACATTTTCAAAAAGTGTGTGGCCATCCTTAATCAGCTGCAGCTAGACTTCAGGAGATGTTATTTGTATTTTCTAGAGGAGGAAACTAATACTCAGGCTACTACTAGAGGACTTGCCCCAAGTGGCGCATCTAGTAAGTAGGGAAGGTGGGGCACTGTCTCGGGACTGTGGATTCTAAGGCTCGTATAAGTTATTGCTGAATACCTTGTTGCACCTCAAACATTTTCTGAAGAACATAGTAAGCTAATACTGCTCCTTTTCAGCTCCTCCTTTTAATAAAGTTATTGGGGGAGAGTCTAGGGCATTTGACAGCCCAGGACGGGTCCTTAACTGTCAGTTTCTATTGGTACATGGTTCTATTGCCTCTCTTTCCCTATTTGACCTAAATCCTTCCCTAAGCAGACAGGAGGCAAGCAGCAAGAGGGGAGGAGTGGAAGACTTTCTGTAAGAATTGGGGTCAGGATGACTGCCGTGGCACCGCTGCCGCCCTTAGCGCATGCTGCCAGGTTAGCATTAGCTTGAGTCTGAGCAAGCAAAGGGCTGAACCCATGGAAGAAGCACATTTCTTTGAGATGAATGGGGGAGGGGGGAGGGGGTCAGGGAATAAATAGCTGTGGGGTGAAGAAATAAGCCTGAGCCATTTCATTGACCAATATGAATCAGTCCTTTGGAATCTGGTTTCAAACTGAGGCATTATTCAAAATAGCCAGCGCATGTGTCACTGCAGTTTTTCTGTACAGTACAAATGGCTTTTTGAAAAGCACCGCCCAAAGCATGACCTTCGCCCTATTGCTCAGATTTGGTTACAGGAAATCCTGGGGTTACCTCTGCCACTTTGCCTTTACGAATAAGCTCTTTTTCCACATTCATTTATTTTAAAATCTCAGAAGGTGCCTCTTTTGTCTTCTAGTGAAGCAATGGCTATACTCACCCTTTCCTTTTTTCTTATTATGGTGAAGCCTATTGCTATATTATATATTATAATACTATATTGATGATATATTATTTTATTTACGTTATTATATTGCTACAATGGCTTATTGTTATTATAGCCTACTGCTATAGTAACCTTGAGATTTAAATTTATGTGCCAAGTCTTTACAAACACCAGTGAATAGAACAAACAGTTTTATTTACTGTATTTAAATCTGACTCGTTTTTCACGGAATAGCAAAAGCCCTGAAGAACTCTACAAAAGCACCTGGAAATCTACATCACATGTGAGCAGGGAAAAAAAACCCTTCCAAGTGCTTCTGAATGGCACCGTGCTGAACAGCCTATCCCTTACCCAAGAGCCAGGTCTTCAAAGTCACAGCAAAATTTAAGTTCAATCATGGCATCATTCACTCAGAACATTTTTACTTTGTAGATATCAAGTACCATGTGTCCTTGCACTGGCTGAAATTTTCATAAAAGGAACAATAGGAGTGCTAGATTATAATACCCACAAGTGATGGGAGCTGTTATCACAAAGGGAAATAAAATTAAAGCAGGGGAAAGATGGTAGGAGTAGAGTTATCTGACAATGGAAGGCAGAGTGATTGCACGCTACAGGGGAATATTAGTGGGAACATGAATTGTGCCTGGCCGATGTGTCCCTTTATTATCTCCTTTATTCACAATGTCTAAGGCTTGGGAAACTCCTGTGATTTATGAAGTGACTGCTACCAACCTTGCCTTTTCTCTAGCAAGAAAAGCCAGCATGGCTTAGTTGAGCATGGTGTTTTCCAAAATTGGGCCTCTGACTCCTGAAGTGGCATAGACAATTATCTGGGGTGTGGGGGAAAATATTACTTAGAATCACTGTTGTACTCCATAGTATTTTCTTGTTTTAAATTCCTGTTTTGGATTATGCTTATAGAGCACTGAAGGTGGGTTCCACCCCAGGCAGCATGGGGATTACCTGGGAACCTGTTGGAAATGCAAATCCCAGGGTCCAGTCTCAAACCTCCTGAACCTCTGATGCCCTGGGGGTGAGCCCGATAACCTGTGCTGGAGCAAGCTCTCCAGGTGATTCTGATACCCATTAAAAGTTGAAGAGCAAACTGGTTTCCAAAGGCCATTATGTTTATAAATAAATACACGGTTGTGGGAGATGCACCCAGAAGTCTTTCCTGATGGGATGCTCAAATGAAGGAGCTTGAAGATGGTGCTGTGATGGAAACCCGCTGACTCAAGAGCCACGTATTTATTCTTTTCTTCCCTTTTTGTTCCGTTAGCTGTTCAATCTGGGGTGGGGAAGTCATTTAGCCTCTTCTCCTTCCTGGGGGAGCATAAGCAAGTCACTTAATCACTCTGGAAAATGAGAATAAAGTGAGATGTTCCTATCTTACAGAACTGTCATAAGAGTTAAATGACCTCGTGTATACTAGAAGCACATAGTGAGCCTTGAGTGCAAAATAGATGCTTGATTCCTCTTTCCCCCCAGATAGCTGTGGACCTCACAGCATCAACAGGTTAAGTACGTTCTTCTGTGGACCAGGGACAAGATATTGGTCCTCAAACAGCTCAGTATGTTACATGTACGGAAGCCCTCCATCCCCAAATCTCTTATAGTCTATAGGTCACAGCCTGGTATTTTACATTTTGTGAGGCCTTAACAATGAACACAGATGGAGAGGACAATGAATGAGTTTATTCAACATATTTTCCCTTTCCAAGAGTTGCATGTAATTTTCCATTGAAATTCTAAGTTGCAAAGAATAGCCATTCCAGTGAAACTGTAGACAGGAGCAGTTCAATACCACTGTTGTAAGGAACAGCTAGTAAAACAGCTACTTATCCTGACAGAGCAAGTAGCTCTGATTCAAGCAGAGCATGCGTCAGCCTGATGGCCAGACCCACCTGAGTTAGTTCATGGGAGATGGTGAAAAGTGTACGTGTCGGCCAAAGCTTTTCCCTAAGAGACCTGTGAAACACTCCCAACCATCAGTGTTCATGAGAATTAGCTGGAGAGCTTGTGAAATCGGCATGTTTCTAGGCCCCGTTGGCATTCCTATGCTCAAGACCCATACAAACACTGGATGAACTTGGTGGGTGATGGGACAAGTACAGGATACTTTTACCCTTTGCCCACCTCTGCCCGGTACCTCACTTCCCTCCAGCAATCTCCCCTTCCCTTAGTTCATGTTCATGGCCATGCGTATAAGTTCTTTGGCTTCTCCATTTCCTATACTATTCTTTTTTTTTTTTTTTTAAATATTTTATTTCATTAACTTTAGAAAGAGGGGAAGGGAGAGAGGCAGAGAGGGAGAGAGACATGCATGTATGGTTGCCCTTCACCTGCCTCCAGCTACAGACCTGACTGGAGACCTGGTTTGCAACCTGATTATGTGCCCTGGCTGGGGAATTGAACCTGCGACCTTTGGGTTCGCAGGCCGGTGCCTTATCCACTGTGCCCTATACTATTCTTAACCTCCCCCTATTTGTTTTGTACCTACCAGTTATGTTTCATAATCCCTGTACCTTTTCTCCCATTCACCCCCTTCCTCCTCCCTACTGACAACCCTCCAAATGATCTCCATGTCTATGTTTCTGTTCCTGTTCTGGTTGTTGGCTTAGTTTTTTTGTTTGTTTGTTTGTTTTGTTTTTTGTGTGTGTGTTTTTACAATTCATTTGTTGGTAGTTGTGAGTTTATTGTCAATTACTGTTCATAGTTTAAAAAAATTATCCAACTTAAAGATTTTATTCATTATTATTAGAGAGAAGTGAAGGGAGAGATGCAGAGAGGGAGAGAAGCATCAATGTATAGTTGCCTTTCACCTGCCTCCAGCTATGGACCTGGCTGGAGAGCTGGCTTGCAACCTGGTTGTATGCCCTGATGGGGAATTGAACCAGCAACCTTTGGGTTCGCAGGCAGGTGCTAATCCACTGAGCCATAGCAGCCAGGTCTTACTGCTTTTAAGATTCTCTCTTTATCTTTAACCTTTGCCATTTTAGTTATGATGTGTCTTGGTGTGGTCCTCTTTGGGTCTAGCTTGTTTGGAACTCTCTGTGCTTCCGTAATTTGTATGCCTATTTTCTTCACCAAATTAGGGAAGTTTTCCTTCATTATTTTTTTTAAGTAAGTTTTCAGTTTCTTGCTCTTCCTCTTTCCTTCTGGCACCCCTGTGATCTGGATATTAGTATGTTTAAGATTGTCCCAGAGGTTCCTCATTTTTTCAATTTTTTTTTTTTTTTTTTTTTTTTTAGTTATGAGTCAAATTTTTATTTGCATTTCAAAGTCTCTCCCTGCCCTTGTGCTCTGGTCTGTGGTGGCTCACACTGGGCTTAGTGCTGGCTACGAGGTGGGGGGTGGGGGGTGACAAACTTCTTCACATGGAAAGACAAACCCCAATCTCTGCAGGTCTTGCCTCTGAAGACAGTTGCTTCTCCTGGGGTGTTCTGTGGTTTCTGTCCTGACATTCTGTGTGCTACTATCCAGTGTGGAGGGATGCCAGCACCATATGGGGACACTGCTCCTGACTCCCAGGAGCCCCCCAGGATGAGGGAAAAACCCCTGGACAAGGTCTGCAGCAGACACTTTGAGGGGCTGCCCATGCTGGCACTGAGGTCCAACAGTGAGGGCCAGGTGAAGGCCCAGGTGGTGTCAGGATGGGGGGTGTCATCTGAGGCTTTCAGGGGAGGACCACAACACACCACCCCCAATGAGATCAGGAGTGAGTCGGGGTGCAGGGACCGATTCCAGTATGTCCAGGAAGGCTGCAGATCATAATAGTGACTACTAATTTGGTATCAAAGATGTGATGTTGTCAAAGCCACAATGGCTGAGAGTGGCGCCAACATGCTATGGTTGGAGAAAGTGACCATAGAAGAGAGGATTCTCTAGACGCAGCTTGGCCAGGAGCTTAGTTTCACAGAAGGACCGCTTGGCTGTGAAACCTTCAACACACTTACATAGCATATTTCTGTGTCCACTCTCTCGCTAGCCTGTTGTACTTCTCTCTGTTGGCCTTGTAGGTGTGGGCAATGTCTGGCATCAGAGGGTCATCAGGGTTGGGGTCGCAGAGCAGGGCACAGATTGACAAGAGCACTTTGGAGACTGTCAATGATGGAGACCACAGGGACTGCAGAACATCGAGGCAGATGGTGCGTTGCTGTTGATATTTGGGTGGTAAATTTTGGTCGTGAAAGCAACCTTTGGGGGTTTGAATGGGTAATCTGTAGGAAAGCGGATGTTCAGAAAGAAAATGCCTCCTTAGTAAGGACTTTCATTCGGGCCCTTGATGGTGGCCTGCCAACAGAACCAGCCATCTCCCACAGGTCCTGCAGAACACTGGGCAGGAGGATCCCTCTGCAAGTCAGTTAATCCTAGTTGTCATAGTAGGAGTTAGGTAACAAGTAAGGCCACGCAAGGGGACCAGAGGACACACATGCAGATACAGCGTGGCTACAGAAAGCTCCATGACAGTTCCTTTCCTGTTCCGTCTGCTCTGTGCCCTCAGCCCCGCACTACCACATGCAAAGCTGAGAGAAGCTGTCAGGGCAAATCCTGGAGCGACTACACGCAGGTCGGGTCCCACCCGAAGATCGCAAGTCCCTCTTTAGTGGTGTGGTGAACGGTGACCAAGACGATGTTGCCTGAGATTGACTCCAACCTGCACCCAGCAGTTTCAAATGCTAACTGGGATTTTAAGGAATGACAGTGTGATTTGAAAAAAAAAGTCCGGTCTTGTGCTTTCCCAACTGACTGGTACTAAAGCCCAGTGCGCCCGCTGGCCCCGCCCCTCTGCCGCATCACGTGACTAGCCCCCCCCCGCCCCCCCCACTGGACCCAGGCAACACATGGTGCTGGCCCCGCCCCACCGCGTGCCCAACGGTTCTTGAAATAGGGAGGCGGCTGCTGGATTCCCAGTTCCACTCATCGTGGTATTCATTGGTTGTGCTCTTTCTGCTCTGGCTGGGGTGGGCCCGCCAGCCAGCCGTAAACAGACCGCGCTCCGGTGAACGCAATGCCCGGTCCCTCAATTTTTATTTCTTCATTTTGCACTGGTTGACTGTTTATTTCTTCTTTATGTTCCAAATCGTTGATTTGAACCCTGGCTTCCTTCCCTTCACCATTGGTTTTGTGTGGATTTTCCTTCATTTCACTTAGGATTGCTTTCATATCTTCCCTTAAACATTTGCCATACCCGATCATGTCTGTAAGAATCCTTATCACCAGTGTTTTTAACTTTGCATCTGTTAGGTTGACTAGTTCCTTATTACTTAGTTCTCCCTCTGGGGCCTTGATCTGCTCCCTTTTGGGGGCCATGAAAGCAACCTTGACAGTTTGCTTCTGTGTCTTAGGTAGAGTTGTTGCACCTGTTACATCGTAAGGGGTGGAGCCTTAGGTATTTGTCAGTGCAAGAGAGCTGTTTCACCACGTTGTGGGGCTGCATGTGGGGAAGGGGTCAGAGAGGGAACAATGCCACTTGCTCGGTACTCACCCCTTTTCCTGTCACTTCACCTGCCTCCCTAACGCAACTGGTGCCCCTCCAGCTATTGTCCTGATGATGGTTCCTAGAGTAGGTGGGCTTGCCTACATTGTAAAACTGTTGGAGCTTCTAAACTGACTCTCCTGAGAGACTGGCAGTTTCTTCTGCCACCCCAACCCCCACTGGTTTTCATAGTCAGAGGCAGTGAGACTTTATTTTCCTCTGACCTGGGACTGACATTGCTTCCCAGATGTCCTTCCAGGCTTTGATAATATGTGACTGCTCTTTCTGCCAGCTGGCCACAGCCCCTGCCTTGCTGCTGCCACTGCCACGCCACATCCTCTCCACCTCAGCTCTGCCCCTCCTAGCTGGATGAGTGTTGCTTCTTTCTATCTTTGTTTGCTGGGCTTCCATTCAGTTCAATTTTCTGGTAGTTCTGGTTGTGTTTGTTTTGCCGTAAATGTGAGGTAATCCTTCTTATGGTTGTAGAAGGAGGTTAAGTGTGCCTACCTACACCTGCATCTTAGCCGACAGTCCCCTGAAGATTTCTAACATGGAAGGAGTGGGGCTGGCACAGTGGGGAGGCCCCCTGGGCTTGGGAAAGGAAGAGCTGCGCTGAGCTTGGCTTTATGAGCCAGGACTTTCCTGGTTGCAAGTGACTGAAACCTAACTTGAATTACAAAGAGAATATGTATTGTCATGACACCAATTCCCTGGAAGAGGAGATTAGCTGTCAGAGTCCCCCTGGGAAGGGGTTGGGGCATGGGGCCCCTGCACAGGCCAGGCCAAGCCTGTAAGACCTGACCAGAAAGACAGGAAAGCAAAGCTGGGTGCTCATAGGCCTCAGTGCTATAGCCAGCGCGCCCTTGAGAATATTCCATACATCCTTTGAAGTCTGTCCTGTGACCTAAACTTCCTTGACTTGTGTATTGCTCCTGCAGCAGATGTTAAACCTTAACCCACATGTAATCTCATCCTCTCTAAAATTCTATGGGCCACCTGGACTTCTTGACGTCACCTTGTCTAACAGACTATAGCCTGAAGCGGATCAGCGTGTTCCTTCTCTTGTTATCTAAACTTAACAACTCCTTTTCCATAGAATATTCTTCTGTGGTAATGATTTATGTCGTGGACGTGCATCCCCAACCTTGTGTAATCAATAAAAATGTTTGGAGGAGGGCAATCGAGGCACTTGTCTTTCAGACATTAGCCAGTCTTTTATTCTCTAGCACAAGCTGCCTGGGAAGCACTGGGGGAATCTCTGCAGGTCAGGGGCCCTCACAATCAGCCAGGTTGTCAGACGTGTAGGGAACCAAGAACTAGATAGCCATCAGGATAAGGCCATTGACCAGGCTTGCCTCTGGGTCTGGAAAGCTTTTTCCTCCTACTTAGTGCGTCTACAACTCATTATTCATGTGCCTCTAGGCACCTCCTTAGGGGAGCCTTAGGGGAGCCTCTTCCCCCTACTCCTCTGCCTGACTATGACCCAGGGTCCTGGCTGATCTAGTCAAGACCTTGGGGCAAATGAGAAAAAGGTGACCCTTTTGGGTAGACAATGCCTGTATGTAAAGAAAAAGGGGCCCCTTCCTCTGGGCGAATACAGGCCCCATGGCTGGGTAAGCAGACAGCTAAGTGGGATTTCAGCTCACCTGCCCTCTCAGCTGTGCTTCGTTGCTCGGGGCACAAACTATGGCATTGTGCGGGTAGCTGAGTCAGATCCCCTACTGCATGAGCTCAGACGATTGTGTTCCTTTTCTCCTCGCTACTTATCCAAATAGCAGTTTTATTTAACTTGCATGATTCTTAAAGGAATTTCTTCCCTGCAGGCTTGTAAGTCCCATGAGGGCAGCAACATGCTCTCATTGCTCCACATGTTATTCTCGGAGCCGAGCTGTGCCTGGCAAATGGAAGGCCCTTGATAAGTAACGGTTGTTTCGTGAATAAATGAATGAGCATGCAAACAAGTGTTTGTTTCTCCATTTCTCTTGGACTGGCTTTTTCTATGAGGTGGGAGCCATGGTTGTCCCAACTTATGAGTCCACTGAGAAGGGTGCCGGTCCTTAACTCTAATTTTGAAAATTCCAAGGAAGGATACTAACTGGCTCAGCAAGATCGCATGCTTACTGGGAAAGGGAGGCACCCTGGTTGGTACCCCCCATCAAAGCTCTGTTTAATAAATGGTAGGGTGAGCAGTTCCCCCCAAAGAAAAGAGGGTTCTTCCTAGTGAAAGAAGAGAGGGCTAGGCAGAAACAACTCTAGGTGTCCCCATGCTGCCATTGGCCCACTATCAACCTGTGGTGGTGGAATGTGCTGAGCTCACCCCTGAGATCATCCAGCCCCATGTTCTATTCCCTTTTGTTCTAGTTCTGGTTCTGGTCCTGTTTTCCCCTGCCACATTCTGTTCTATAGCGCTGCAAGTGTCAGTGGAAAAAGACATGACTGTGGGCAGCCTCAGTCAGGGAGGACTTCATGGAGGTGAGCTTTAAGCTGAGTCAGAAAGGCTGAACAGTTGTCCACATACGGAGAGAGGAGGGGAGAGACTTTTCAGGGTGAGGGGCTGGCTGGGGGAAGTATGTTAGGTGTTGGTGTGATGCCATCTATTTTTTAGGGTTCTTTGGAAAATGCAAGTATCGCCGTAAGGGGTACCATGTTAACTCATCTATATTTTCCCCTGAATCAGCTTATTCGAGGACAGCAAGCTGGTCATCCACAAGGATCTGAGGGAATGAGATATTGGACAGGTAAGTGTTGATAATGAAAATAGGTCCTGAGTACAAGCATCTCTAGGTGTAACATTTAGGCAGGTCACCCTGGGGTCTGTATGCATTTTACCCATGTGAGGGGAGGTGAGGGAGAGAGGAGAGAGGTACAATAACACCTCTCTGTCCCCTTCCAGTTTTTCAGGGGACCCCTTGTGCCCAGAAGGGCAGTCTACTGGGTGCTCCAGTGGTAGCCTAGGCACCTGGGAGGGCAGCTGAAGGGGGAGAGGAGGCTCCCCAAGGGGAAGTGGGAGCAGGGGCCCAGCAGCCCAGTTCAGACTGTGTGCAATGGCTTTCCTTTAAATTTAATTGCCTATGGCAACACTCCACTTCTTTGGGGCCTCTTACCTACCCCAGCATGCAGTCCTGTTGCTAGATCCTCAAATCTGTTTACATGGTAGAGAATAAAGATCCATATTCTGAAACTGGGGAAACTGTGTAATGATGGGCAGAGAAAACACTGAACATTTTCCCTGGGCCTTAGAACGAGGCTCAGTGTGACTGCCTACGGTGCTAGAAGAATAGGTACAGCTTCCACGTTAACAGACTTGGAGTGAGTGTTGGGGGAGGGGGAGGGGTGAGTAAGTATCCCTCCATAAAACCCTATATGAAACAGCAATATAGCACAGTAAGAAAAAAATACAGACCTGAAGCTAGTCTACTTGGCTTTAATTCTGCCAGTGCTGCTACTTACTAGTTGTTTGACTGTGGGTACGCTACCTTGCCTCTCTGTGCCTCAGCCGCCCCACCTGGAAAATAGGTTTAACAAGACTTCCTATCTCTCGGGATTGTTGGGAGGGGTAAATGAGTTCATTTGAGCACTGGAACAGTACCTGGTGCCAAGTATTGGCCAATATGTGTTTATATTCCCCAACCTATTGTCTGTGGGTTTGAAATGTTTCCCAAAGCAAAAGTTAGAGAAAATTTGAATGGAGGCTTAGAACAGACTAAGGTTGTGGTGATAGAGCTTCAAAGCAAGACAGAAAGAGTGATTGTCAGATGGAGGGATGAAAGATAAAAAAGAAGCAGTTGCAGGCACTCAAGGTAGGACTTTCAGGATAAACTGACCAGACCTTTGGGGTGGGGCTGGGGGCTGGGGGTGCCTAGAATGCAGTGGGAGCTGATCAGGGCCTGGGGTTGGGGGTGAGCGGATGAAACAGTCAGATGAGAAGGCAAAGGATGACTGTGGGCAGAGTCGGACCCAGAATCTGGGTGTGGGTGGCTGCAGAAAAGGCAGTTCTGACTGTAACCCAGTTTGGGACCAGAGGTGAGCAAAATGTGGAAAGAGATGAAGTTTAAATTTGGCAGCTCCTCTCCAGAGAGCACATCTCTCTTGCTCTATATCCAATACTTCCATTCTGGCTTTAAAATACTGCCCCCAGAGCCGAGCCTTCCTTCTGGCCCACTCCCTGCTCTCCAGAGCCTGACACTCTTCCCCTCACCTCCACCCCCAAGTTCCCTAACGCAATTCCCATTATTAGAGTGCAGGCTCAGGTGGCAGCCTGACTTGGGAACAAAATGGAGTGGAATTCATCTCCCACCAACCAGATTACCAATAGCCACTGACTAGTCCTGGAAGTGCCTGCATTATAAAAAGGAAACACTGGTAAATGCAAGTGAATAGCTAATCTAGGAATTCTTAGTTTATGGAGTGATGGGAAAGGAATAGGCAGGTTTCAGGCCCTTGACAGAATTATCATTTTTAATGATTCTTAGAGACTTGTGGCCCACATTTTTAAGAGCATTTGCTTTAATGTATTTTGGCAGTGTAACAAAGTAAACCGCACATATTCAGGTTAGTTGGAAAAAGATATTTTTCAGGTCTGTGAGTGGGGTGTGTGTGTGTGTGCGCGCACCCATGTATGTGTACCTGTGTGCCCAAATATTTTTCTTTTTTCATTTTGGAACCATAGATTATTTTCTTAGATGCTTGGATTCATTGTTTTCCTCCCACCAACATGGCTTCTTGTGGTTTGTTCAGCTGGGGGTGCAGGTGTGAGTATCAGGGGGTATGGGGTTGCTGAGGCATGTGTAACCAGGTGGTAGAGGCTTAGTTGTAGAATCTACTTAGACACAGGTTCTTGACATCCTATATCCTCTTCCTCTTTAAAAGTGGAAGTTCTTACTTCCATAATATGGTATCACCACCCAGGAAGTGAGCATCTACCAGCCCTTGGCCTCCTCTCCCTCCCCCGTTTCCCATTGCTGTCTGCAGCTCCATCCACTCTCCCAGAATGCTTCACTTTGCTATAATGAGATGCTCGGCTGCTGTGCAGCACCAATGTCTGGAGATGGATGGGGCCTCCTGTACGGCCCTGAGAGGGATGTGAAAAGACATTGTATTCATGGAAGCAGGCTAGCAAAGGCGAGGAGAAATGAAGAGCCTGACAACACACAGAAGCCATTGTCCAAGTCAAATGTTATTCTTTTTGTCCATTCCCTGCTCGCTGGAGTAACTGAAGCAATGTTATGTTTCTGAAAGTCACTATAAAGGTCACGCATTGTTAGATTCAATTGGAAAATTATACCTTCTGAGATGGATTTAATGCGACATCGTTAGGACTTGATTAGTTCAGTGCAAATAAGGTGAAAATATCCAATTCAGGGAAGAACATGTGGTAATGAATAAATACATTTTTATTCAAATATGCTGTTAGATCTGTCGGCAGGTGTGATTTTCATAAAATAAATGGCCCTGGGTAAAAAAGAAAAGTGTCAGTTTAAGTGTCCTTTAGTTGTGCTAGAGAAAAAGATTAGGGGGAAAAAAAAGCCTTATTAATGCTACCCTAATAGTCAGTCATGTGTTAAGGAATCTTGGAAGTTAGAAGTAGTTTTAAAACTACACGAAATTTTCTCTAGACGTAGGAGAGGCAAAAAATTCATTTCTAAATGAAATTGAAACATAGCAAATATCAGTGGAACAGGAAAATTCTTCGCTTTACTGAGTGATCCTCAAAATGGCTGCTTCAAAAAGAAAGATTTTCTAGAAATTTAAAAATACAGACTCGTTTTTACTTGAAATAGTCCCAAGCATAAAAATTAGCCAACCGCACTGCACAAGACTGCATTAAGTTCACATAGAAATATGTGATAGCATCATATAATTGGTGCTCATGCATTCATTCCTGCTTCCCTCTTACTTTTATAAATGCTTTTACATATTTTATCTTATTTAGTCCTTATTTATTCCTTGAAGGTACCTCTTTCATTTTTATAGAAGAAAGAACGGAGGCCTCAGACAAGTTTAATGCCTGCTCAGGGGTTTAAGTGGTAGGGATTGAATTTTAATTCAAGGGTAATATTTAAAGACATTTTGCCTGTGCCTTTGGTACAGTAGATTAAAAATCTCTTATACAAGTAACTGTAGTTCGTAGGGGAGGGTAACGTTATTTCAAAGTACAAGGAAGAGGGAGTATTTGTTCTGAGAACACAAGTGTCTCTTTTCATGTAGATTCTCCTGTAATTTATTTCAATCTGTTTACTTGTTAGGAATGATGTCTTTTTATATCCCCAGGAATTTCCTATATCCATTTAACTTCTAGTATCAATCAATTTTTTATTAAGCTAGTTTTGAAGAGTTTGAATGACACAGCACTGATATTGGGTACTCATTTTTTGCTCTATTGTGTCAAGTCTCACATTTCAGTTCCGGGCTGCACTAATTTCCCATTGGTGGCATGTCCTGGGGAAGGCTGCTGCTTCTGTATCCTAACTCAATATTCACCATTAACTCTAGAAGGGAGGGAGGAAGTCAAGTTAATAAAACAGTGACTGTGGAGTCAGGGACTAGCTTAGAGGAAAAGATGGATTTGGGATGACAAGTTGGAAGCGAAGAGGAAGAGTTTATTCAAGAAAGTGAGGACTACTGGCAAGTGTCACACTAACAGCCCCTAGCATTTATTGAGCATTACCATGAGCCAGGTACTCTCAATTGCTTTACTCAAAATATTTTCATGCCTTTAGTTCTCATAACACTCTATGAGGTAGATCCTATTATTTTCACTCTTTTACAGATGAGGAAACCAACACATAACTGTATAATCTGTCTTCTTTAGTGGTGGAGCCAATGGGACTTTGATCCAGACTATCTGGCTCTAGAAAGCCTAAGTTCTGCTTCAGAAAACAATGGTGAAAGTACTCACAAGGCTGAAATGCCAAGTGCGTATGGCTTAAGGTTCTTCTTTATTGGGGGACATATCATAGCCCCAGTGGAGGGTGATGAAAAAATATGAGTCTCTTGAATGTGCATTATAAGCCCACAGGACAGGAACATGTCATTTCTATGAAGTAAGTTGCAGTGGTGGTAAAGAGGTTGCTTGTCAGTGTCTGACCTCTGGTGCAAGATAGGCAGCAGAAAGGCACGCTTGTCAAAGAGAACGTGTAGTAAAGCGAGATGGAAGGTAAACGGTGCCATCTTCACAGGTTGTCGGTCACTACCAGTTTTGAGGAGAGGGTGTCTGTCCTCCTTGGTGACATTGAGCTAAATGCCTACTCCTATGCCTGCATCCCCCCAACCCCCCACTCACCCCGCCCCCTGCCCTCCTGCCCCCACCCCACCTTGCTAACTGGATAATCAAGCCCTGATTGCATGCAGGTGTTGAAAAATGACACCAACATTTTTATTACCCTAGTAGCATCTGGCAAGTGGCTATTAGCAAAACTGTTCTATGTATGTATGTGAAAAGTAACATATGTTACAGTGACAGTCATGTGCAATTAGAAGCTTAAGAGCTGAAACTGGCCTCAGTGGTTAAAAGGTGAATTCCAATAGGCTGAAGAGGCTTCCCCCTCTCATTGATTTTCTTTTTCAGGGTAGAAAATTTATTACATTCGGCAGAGCGGCATTAGAGACTCTGGATAAATAATATTATTGATGATATACCATGAAGGAGATAGTTGCTGTTGAAATAAGGTCAAAGGATAAAACAGATAAGAAAGATGTAGTAACCTGGAAATAACCTGACTGGTATTTAAAAAATGTATATCTACAAAGGCAGCCTGAATGCTTAGATATTCAACTCAAGAAAGAGGTCAGATCTCACTACCTTTATTTTATTTATTTATTTATTTATTGTTATTTTGTTTTCTTTTTTTTTAATTAAAAATACAATTTTTAAAAAAGATTTTATTATTTTTAGAAAGAGGGGAAGGGAGAGACGCAGAGAGGGACAGAGACATCAATGTATGGTTGCTTTTCACCTGGTTGGGAATCAAACCAGCAACCTTTGGGTTCGCAGGCTGGTGCCCTATCCACTGTGCCACCAGCCAGGGCTATTTATTTATTTTTAAAGAGAGGGGAAGGGAGGGAGAAAAAGGGAGAGAAAGATCGATGTGCAAGAGAGATGTGGATCAGTTGCCTCTTATACGCCCCCAACTGGGGACCTGGCCCACAACCCTGGCATGTGCCCTGACTGGGGATTGAACCTGCAACCTTTCCATTCACGGCCGGCACTCAATCCATTGAACTATACCAGCCAGGGCAGATCTCACTGTCTTTTGGAAGCACCTTCACATCCATATTATTGTAACCTTATAAATAAATCTCTCACTACATAGGGCGTATATTAATAAAAAGAGAGGGAACTGAAGCCCATTATGGGTACATTATAACACAGGGAGTTTGGCTACTCAGGGATACTATTACTTATTAGCTGGGTGCCAAGCTACTGAAGTTCTCTAAGCCTCAGTTAACTTACTTATAAATGGAGGATAATACTAATACCCCATTGGGGTGCTGGAATAATTTACAGGCAAAGCACTATAAGAGTAGTGCCTATCATATCGGAAACCCTAAAATTAGTTATTATTTGGGTTGGCAAACTGCCAGCTGGTTACGAGTTTGGAGAAATAAACTATACTGACCTCTGTGAATATACAGTTGAACCTTGAACAACACAGGTTTGTGTGAACTGTATGGGTCTACTTATACATGGATTTCTTTTCCATAAATACTGTAATTGTGTTTTCCTTGTGATTTTCTTTTCTCTAGCTTATTTTATTAAAGGAATACAGTATAAAAGACATATAATGTACCAAATATATGTCACTCATCTGTTATCATTAAGGCTTAAACAGTCAACAGGCTATAAGTTAATTTTGGGGGGAGTCAAAAGCTATATATGGATTTTTGACTATGAGTGGGGTCAGCATTTCTCAATCCTGCATTGTTCAAGGTCAACTCTATTTACTTCCTCCCTGGCATATGTTCCTTCTCATTTCTTCACATTTTACCACAGCACATTTATCTATTTGTGTGAGTAGGCCCAACATTATTTCAGTCTAGAAGACTATACCATTCCTCGTTCTATACTCCCAACCTCAACACCTGCAGGAAAACCATGTGATTGTGGGGTTTATAGAATTTGAGAAAAAGTTTTAAAATTTAATTAAGAGCTCTAGTGTTCTCTTACTGGACTTTTCCATATCAAATTTTAACCTAGGCTTATAGAGTGTTTAAAAATAAGTCTGATTAAAATCAATAGTGTACAAATAATAAAATAGAAAAATCCTAGCTCTGGCTGGTGGCACAGTGGATACGACACTGGCCTGTGAACCCAAAGGTCACTGGTTTGATTCCTAGTCAGGGCACATAACCAGGTTGTAAGCCAGGTCTCCAGCCAGGTCCGTACCTGGATGCAGGTGAAAGGCAACCATACATTGATGTTTCTCTCCTTTTCTTCCTCCCTCCCTGCCCTTCTCTCTAAAATATAATGAATAAATTCTTTTAAAAAATAGAAAAATCCAATTAAATTAGGTATAAGTTAACACAAGGTAACGCTTCAAAATTACTTTAGAGCAGTAATCAGGTGAAACAAAATGGCAGAGAGACTGTGTTCCTGAATATCTCTATCCATCACAGTCCCAAGACAACTGTTAATTTTTTCCTCCAGGGATTTGAATATAAGCACACAGAAGTGTAACTCTATTACCTCTGTAAACATCCCCATAGGGATGAAGTTATTTGGGAATGCTACCAATGAAGAAAAAAATGGAAACATATATTAGTATATTGAAAAAACCCCTTACTGAATTTCATTACAAAAGGCCATATTCCAGCTCTGAAGCATAGACTTTGTAATAGATTGATATAATAAATTTCAAATGTGAAGGGGAGAATAATTTACCCATCTTTGGAATTTGAAGCTTTGATATTGAACAGGGTAGAGCAGGAGGAAATACCTGGTCTAGGAGTTAGGGTTAGGGTTTAATTAATGCTTTGTTATTGACTAGCTAAGTGACTAGGATTAGACATTTAACTCTTTTGAATCTCAAGTCTCATGTTTTTAAAATGAGGAAGTTGATTAAATCAGCTCCAAGGTTCCTTCCAGATCTAAAATTTCACATTTCAGTCAACATTCAATTGACTTTAAGGAACAGTTGACTAGTATCTACTATTTGAAAGCACTGTCCTTGGTACTAGTGACATAAAGTTAAATATAATAATTTTCCTGCCCTCAAAAGTTTATAATCTTTGGATTGTTAAAATATGGCATGATATTTGCAAAATATTATGTAGTCAATTATACCTGTTTTATTATTCACAAAACATGTTTGGGCAGTGAGGTTTAGCAGACTTAAGAATGATTTTGTCTCTCCATCTTCAGGCTGTAGCTGACTCACTACAAATATCTGTGTAAATTACTCTCTGTCTGTTTTTTATTTGAAAATAATCATACTGACTCAAGTGAAAGAAATAACAAAGGCTGTACATTCTATACGTTTTTAGGGATACTCTGTGCCAGCAGAGTGCTGAATGTTAGGGGCCAAGTAGCTGGCAGGTGACTCATGTAACTTAATTGTTACAGACAATATTACCAGGTTTGCTACAAATCAATTCATAGAGCAAATGGCTACCTAAAACAAATTAATTGTGGGCTGATTTGAATTTCAGAGGTGTCAAAGAAGCAAGCCCATTTCTGTGTAAAATAACATCTGTGTCTCAGCCTATGAGGCTGAGCAGTATGACACCATACAAATACTACATATACAAAATATTATGAACTTGTATAAATTATACATTAATTGATTATGTCCTAGGTGTGGAACAGGTTGAAAACATAAATGGGATAAAGAATAATAAAAAAGGAATGAAAGAGCAGCTTGTCTGCTGTGAGGACAAACATTCTTACAATTAAATCTGCTGTACAAGGATGATCTATCTCAGGGTCCAGAGGTAACTTGTCTGTGTGGGGCCCAGCTGACACTCTGTCAGGTTAAAGGTCATCAATATGGATGACATGTTTGTCTTGACAAGGAAACTGAAGTGGGTAAATTCAATTCTGAGATTCTATGGTTACATGAAGTGATTCATAAATGATTAAATGATAGAACTATCATAAATTATAGTTTACAAATTGTAAGGATGTAATTTATTGAGACATTAAGGATTAAGTGGGGTGGAATATGTTACCATGCCAGTGGTGTGGGACAGGGGAACTGGTTTGATCCTTTCAAATATCTTGTGTTTGGTATAATATTATGCCCTGGTTTGAAACCTAAATTTCAGAATCATGAAACTGGGAAAAGCCTTAGCTGTAGAAATCTAAAACCAAAACGACTGATATTGTTTCCAATTGTTTGTGGTGTCATCCATTCTCTGATTCGGTGGCCATAAGTGGAATCAATGCTCTGGTGCCAGCACAGGGATTCAGGGAGGTGGTGTACAGTGTGCTGTGTTGGGGTAGGAAGGTGCGATCTTCTATTAATATCTCAATAGTACTATAATAATTAGTGTGATGAGTTGGTTTGAGAGCACTGAAAAACATGGTCATAACTGATGAAAATGGTGCAAATTCTTGATTTAGGTAAGTCAATGGTCAGAATTCACCCGAACTAATGTTTTTTTCTGCCACGGAACAGCCAATTTTTGTTTTCTGGATCTCTTCCCAGCGTCAATGACTTTATCTTGGTTTAGACTAGTTGTCCTTTAAGGGCTGGTGACCTGTCCATGTGCCAGACTGAGACCAAAGCTCAGAGTGTGGCTCTGCATTTCTTGTATGTGGTCGGAAGCTTGCAGGTGTGTGTGTGTATGTGTGTGGGGGTGTGCGCGTGTGTGATATGGACAATGCCTGTGCTATTAGAACAGCCCGTCTGTGACGAAGGTAAAGAAATGTGTTAATTCCAGAAATGACGTGTATTTCGAAAATGAGGAGAGGATGGATTGTTGTACAAGTAAAGAGAATTTGCTCACCAGCAGGATTGGTGGAAAAACGAAGATGCGGCAATTTTTTATCCAGTTTTCTGCTGTAGGAAATAGCAAGAGAAGTCCCAGCCCAAGTTCGGAGCGGGCTGGGCTCCTGCAGAGAGCTGCTGGGAGATCTGCGAGACAAGTGGGAGGTCCAGCCTCATTGTACCCGGCACGAGGGACGAACTACCTCTCCTACTAAGTGCAACGACATACAAACTGCCCTGATTGCGCCTTCCCTTCCAGGTTTTTCTGGAAACACTTCTCGTGCTTTGTTTCAGACGCCGACCCATCTTTCTTGGTTGGTCTCAGGTCCACCAATCCCGCAGGAGACAAGGCGGAGCTTCAGGGTCAAGGTGGACCAATTCCCCAACCTCCTCCCTACACGCGCTTTCGGACCCCTGGGGATGAGTGACAGCAGCTGGGCCCAACCTGATACTCCAGAGCGTGGTCTCCTCCAGGGGCGTTACAGGGATGAGGAGTTGAGACCAATCGCATTGGACTTCAGGGGGCGGGGCCTCTTTGACTGCTCTGGACCGGCGCTCTCTGCACTCCTTTTGTCAAATGAAAGACGGGGAGGGGCGGTCCCTCAGACGAGTCTTAACCAATGGAGGGGCGGAGGTGGGCAGGTCCAGAGAGTCTGGCGGCGGGTCCTCAGCTCCCAGCCGAGGTGCGGCTAGCCGGTGGGGATACCGCGAGGAGAGCGCGGGATCCTGGGCAGCTAGTGGGGTGTGAGCTGTCCAAAAATGCACTCGGATGCTGCCGCTGTCAGTGAGTAACAGAGAGAGCTGGTCGGGCCACGCGGCTGCCAACACTCTCCACTCGATCCTCCAGTCCCTGTGCCCGCGACTCACGTCCTTAGTCCCTAAACGCACTGAGAGCCCCTGACCGGGAGCCACCCCTTCCCCGCAGGGCCCAGGCGGGGGAGACGCCTTGGGCTGTTCTGGGCGGGGGCGGGTGTGGAGGGGGGGGAAGGGGCCGGCC